>CM070728.1:28568111-29168111 GCA_036346275.1 Otatea glauca
TTTGGCGAAGAAAGCGAGGTCGCCGCAGACCGCCGCCGCAAGAAGTGCCCTTCTCGCCTTTTAACTTCGCCATGGTAGGGTCGCCCGAGCACCCCGATAGTTTGTTGCGCCGCAGACTCTACATGTGGCTGGCCAGACGGGCGTGGCACGCCCGCGGAGGTTCCGCTCAGCCGCCGCCGCCGCTCGATGGAAGCGATCGCCCGGTCCTTTGGGGCGCCGTGCTACCATGTGTGGCGTGACCGCCGAGGATGTCGCCGCGTAAACCGCCTCGGTTCCGATGGCACCATCGACCGCCGATGCCGAGGACCGCTAGCGCGTAAGCGCACTTGTGGTGATTTTTCATTTTTTTCCTTTCGCCTAGACGCGGTGATTTTTCCTTCTTCATTGCAGCGCCTCACTACCGATCTCCCAAGGGTATGGGGTCGTGCGCGGGCATGTGCTCAGCTTTCGGGCCCTTTGTGACGCTATCGAGGTCACCTGTAGGGACGCCGCTAAGCTCGCGCGCGGCGCGCTGGTCGAGGAGGTTTTACGCCGAGGAGGCCCAGCCCTCGAGATCACGCGAGCCGCCGAGCGCGGGTCCGGAGACCGAGCTCGAGCCAATGCCGAGAGGACCTTCGGGCCACGGCCTCCGGCCGCAAGGAGGAGCGGAAGAAGGTAGAGGAGACCCTCGCCCGAGTTCGACGGAAGGCGCAGGACGTTCTGGATGAGAATCTCACGAGCGCAGTGGTGATGATCCAGCGCCTCGAGCTCGAGGTCTCCGACCTTCGCTCAATGGTGGAGGCCGCGCGGCAAGAGATGGAGGGACTCCGGGAGCGCCTTGAAGCCGCCTGAACGGCCTGTGAGGAGAGCTACTCGGTTGTGTCGATCGCACTCGAAGATCTCGCAGCCGCACAGAAGGAGACTGAGGGGCTCCGGACGCAGCTGAGGAATCAGGCCTCCATACGCGCAGAGGCGGAGACCGCACGCGAGGAGGCCGCAGAGCCTCGGGCGCTATCCGAGGAGCTCGCGGCTGCCCCGTGGGCGTCTTCCGCCGAGCTCGAGGCCGAGGCGGCCGAGCTCAAGGTCAAGGTGACGACGGCCGAGAAGACGACGGCTGCACTTGAGAAGACAGCGGTCGGGTTGGAGGCGAGGGCCACAACAGCGAAAGCTAAGACGGCCGAGGCCGACGCCAAGGTCGCCGGGCTTGAGGGGAAGCTGGCCCAGGTGGCTCGAGCGAGGAAGAGCGCCCTGGCCCAGCTTCAGAGCGACCGCGACCGGCTGATGTGAGCCGAGGGTGAGGCGCCACAAGCGGGCGTCTCCCACTCGAGCGGGAGAAACTTGCACGAGACATGTTTGTAGAGTAGGAGACTAAATTTAGTGGATGGGTCGGGGGGCGAAAGATTCGCGCCCCCTGGTAAAGACGATGTATCTTTTTGCTAAGTTTGTAAGGCCGTGTTTCTTTTTAGAAGACTTAGCTCGCTTGTTTGGTCCGCGTCGCCTTTGTAGATTTCGCACGGCTTGCTCCGTAGAAGGGTCCGAACAACGCCGGATCCGTGAAATGGAGCAGGCGTGTTTCTGCGGGGTTTCGTAAGGCGAGCCACTGCCTTTCACTCAAACCACTTAGACTAGGCTGACCGAGCTAAGGGATGCTCGGGGTCAGATTAACCACTCGGGCTCGGGCACCTGACCACTTGGTCATGGGGGAATTAGCCGGCTTTTTGTGACAGAGCGGCTTGTTGCGATTGAGATCGTCCCCAGGGGTAATTTTAGGGGTCGCGACCTTCGAACCTGGGAATGTCATCGGGCTCGGGGTGCTCCTTGAGGATGTTTAATGGTCGGCAGCGCAGAGGAATAGCCGGCTTACTTCGATAAGGGTCGTTTTACTGCGGCCTCCGAGCTTGGGAATGCATCAGGCTCGGGATACCGACATCCTTGAGGCGAACCTAGAGAACGCGGCCTCAACCTTGACCGAGGCTCGCCGGGCAAGCACTGTGTTTGGGCACAACTCGACCGGGTCGGCCGGGGTTGCCTGGCAGCCCGCACTGATTTGGGCCTGGTCCGCTCGGCGAGCTCGGGAATGCTTCAAGCTCGACGAGGCCCCCTCGGAGGGCGGTTTAGAAATTCGAACCTGGCCGCTTGGCCCCGGGGGAAAGGTCGGCTTAGTGCGCGGGCCGGCTTATCGCGACCGAGTCATCCCCTGTGGTGAATTTTAAAACTGCGACCTCCGAGCCCGGGAAATGTCATCGGGCTCAGGGCGCCCTCCGAGAACATTCAATGGCTGGCAGCATGGGGGAATGGCCGGCTTATCCCGATAACGATCGCCTTATTGCGGCCCCCGATCCTGGGGATGCCCAGGCTCGGGTTATTCATCCCCGAGACGAACCTAGAGAACGCGACCCCAGGTGCTGCAAAAAAGAACACGCATGGACGCCCCGAGACCGGGCTCGCCGCGTGATCTTATGGTTGCCCTTATGGTCACGCCGCAAGATCGCGCCATTCGAGGCATCCTAACTGAAAAGAGAACTCTGGCTGCAAGAAAGCAGATGGGGCCCTAGGCCCGAGGCCTTTTAAGATGGCGCGACCTTTGACGAAGGAACCTGTAACTCGGGGTCGTGGCGGAACGCCATCCCCCTTTATAAACCGAAAGTGGTTAGCGCCGAGGCGAAGGAGACCTTTATTACGGCGCATACCGCCAAACTGCAGTATGGCGATGCAACGTCCGTGTCATGTCCCGGGTTGCGCTTTGCTCGGGACGCAGGAAACAAGCATGGCAGCAAGAGGAAACATCTTAACTTAGAAACAGATGAAGGAGGAGAGTTAGGCATAGAACTTCCGAAGCTGGCCTATATTCCAGGAGCTCGTGAGGTCCCTGCCTTCGGGGAACGCCAGGCGGTAAGCTCCCGCGCGGCTTCTCGAGACGACTCCAGAGGGCCCTCCCACGGGACACTTGTTGGTGCAGAACGGTCTTGATTCACCTTAGACCAGTCCCCAACGCGAAGCCCCTTGGTCGAACAGCTTCGCAAAGATGCTCAAGGAGATCTCAGAGAGCGCCGAGCGCAAAGAAGGCGCTGCACCTTACTTCTTCCGCCAAGGCGAGGTCGAGGAACCGCTCCTTCTCGAGGTCGACCTGGTCGACCGAGCTTGCCCTGACGGAGCGGAGCGCGACCTCGGGCGGCAGGACAGCCTTGGCCCCGAAGACGAGTTGGAAAAGGCTTGTACCCGTCGCTCGGCTGGATGAGGTGCGGACGGACCAAAGGACGGTGGGAAGCTCCTCCACCCAGGCCCGGCCGCGCCGACCGAGCTCGTCGAAAACTTGCTTCTTGAGCCCTTGGACGAGCTGTCCGTTGGCACGCTCGACCGCTCCTTTGCTCTGAGGATAGCTTACCGAGGCATAGTAGATTTTGATTCCCATATCTGCGCAGAACCCTTGGAACAGTTCGCTGGTGAACTGCATCCCGTTGTGGGTGATGATCCTGCAAGGGACTCCGTACCTTGTGACCACGAAGGAACGAAAGAACCTTACCGCGGCCTTGGCGGTGATAGCGGAGACCGGCTCCGCCTCAATCCACTTTGAAAAGGTGTCGATGGCCACGAATAGGAACTTCTTCCCCCCGATCGACCTCGGGAAGGGACCGAGGATGTCGAGGCCCCACGTCGAGAACGGCCAGGCGAGGGGGATGGTCTGCAGAGCGTACGCCGCTGTCGCCCTTTCGTGTGAAATCGCAGTGCTTGGCAGCACGGACGATGCCCCGGGCATCTTCGAGTGCCGCTGGCCAAGAAAACCCATCCTAACGCTTTCCACCATGGTCCCGAAGAAGAAGTGAGCGCCGCATAGGCTGGAATGTACGTCATTGAGCACGTATTTACCTTCTTCAGGAGTGATGCATTTTGAGAGAACGCCTAGGGCCCCGACGGTAGAGCTGCCCACCGACGAGCTCAGACGAGCTCGCGCCGCCGTGAGCTCGCCTTTCTACCGAGCGGCAGGGAGCTTGTCGGGACCCGAATCTGCAAATCCGGACCCTCTGTGTATTCCGTGCTAGTCCAGGATCACGCTAGCACACATAGTCTTACAGGGTTGCACATCACAGATATTCACAGTGATATAAGAACAAATAGTGCAAACAATTATATAAACTGAGTTGTACGACCTTATGGTCTCCTTACATAAAATCAGCCACGCAGGGCTTACATTATTCAGAGTAAAAGAAATAGCAGCGGAATAAAAATAAATATCGTGGAAGCCTCCATCTCTCCACAGCATCCGACCGGCTTGCCCCTAGTTGCTCGAGTCCTCAATGTACTCCCCCCAGTGGTGTAGACTCCTCCACCGATGTTGGGGTTGATAAGCAAGGTGGGATGAGTACACAAGGCACTCAACAAGTAATGCATGCACGCGCACTAGTACTATATGCAAAGCTTATTCCAAAGGATTGGCTTAAATGGTTTTCTTGCATCAAACAAAGATTTTTAAACCAAGATCTTATTTAGTTTAAAGCAATGGAACAGCTTATAAGTAATACTATTTTCTTCAAATGGTTTTTCTTCAAGATTCCCTACACACCCTCTTAATACCATTTTCAACACTGCACGCACTCCACCCTTTCCACATTTTGTTTATGAAGATCTACCCTTTATCAGAATCCCGAGCAATGCTCAATACCGTGAGCACGGCTATTCGAATAGTTTTGACACTCTGCAGAGGTTGTACACTTTACCCACAAGATACACACCGCCACCACACGTGATTGTCCGCAACAAAGCTTTTCAGAACCTCTACCTTAACTAAAGAACCTCTCCCAGATACCCTCACTATCACTTCCTCACACAGAGCCGAAGTATAGGGCAGGTCAATCACCGTTGGATGGGCACCAAGCCGTAGCACAGGTACGCTCCCCCGTACAGATACACCCCCGTGCACTGTCACCCCAAGGTATCATGTAACATCCCAAAAATTTGCCAAATATCATTTTATTGCTTAAATGTGCATTTATGATTTTCTGGAATTTATTTGGATTTTTCTGGATTTATTAGAATTAATTTTAAATTAAGAATATTGACCTTTTGTTCAAATCTATTTAAATTTGTGCAAAGTTAAAATAAAGTTTTGCCAAAAATATTTTATTTGAGTCTAGAATGTCTCAAAGTATTTTTGAGATTTTTCTTGGATTTTTTCTATTAGTTTTATCGCTTAAAATAAATAAAATAAATTTTTGTAATTATTTTAAATGGAAAATCCTTTTGAAAATCGATGAACAGTGTTGGGCTGAAGCCGAACACTGTGCACTGGAAGCCCGCGTCGGTGCGGCACAAACCAGCCCGTGAATCGCAGCGGGGCAAAACCCTAGATCGGTGATCGCTCACGCGCGATCCAACGGTCCAGGAAGGCGGCGTGTGCGCTGCATCTTGGCCGTCGGATCGACACGCGCGCCGCGCCGTCGCTTATCGCCTCGCTCGACTCGAGTCCGCCGCCGAACGCCGCCGGTTTTTCGCCGTGTAGAGCCTCGGACGCCGAGGCTATAAATAGGGGTAGCAACCCGAGGTTCGCAATCGAGCGCCGCATCGCTTGGTCGAGAGGTTTCGCGAGATCACCAGAGAACGCAACCGCGAAGTTCGCCGGAGTTGAAGCGTGGAACGCTCGTGGGTTTTTGCCAAGAACGCCGCCGATTCGCCGTCTTACGCCGCTGGGCCGCGGGACCGAAGTTCGCCGAACCGCGCGCTGCGTCGGATCCCCGCCGTCTCGTCGCCAGAGCCGCCGAGCGCTGCGTCGTGGGTCGCCTTCTCCATCTCCGGTGAAAGGCTCCGCCGCGCCATCGCCGCCTCGTCGCGCCACGCTCGACCGCCGATCTTAGGGTAAGCCGCTGATGAGGGCCGCGTGGTCGAGTTAGATCGTAGCCGTCCGATCCGCCTTCTCGCGGATCGATCGAGCCGCAGGTTGGGCCAATTAGGCGCAGCCGGCGTGTCGGGTGCGAGTGCCGAGGCGTCGTGGATCGAGTTCACCGTGGTCTCGCTACGCGCAGCGGACTCGATCCCATACGCCGAGACACGCGTCGGCTTGTGATTGGCTCGAGGTCTCGGCGGCGCCATGCTTGCGTCATAATTGCATTTTCAATTGGAAAATAATCCGATTGGAAATTCTGTGATGATGACGTCATCATGAGGTCACGCTGACGTCATAAATATGTTTTCAATTTAAAAATAAATCTGTTAATTCTGATTTTCTGATTTTTGCAATTTCAGTATTTATTGCAAACCTCAAAAGGCTATATCTTTTGCATCGTAACTCGGATTTGAGTGATTCAAATTTCTATAAATTTGTAAAATTGAGATCTATTTAATGGTGAATTTTATTTGATTTTTGGAGTTCATTTGCTCTCTGTTTTGGTATTTATTTGCTTTTCTCCTTGACGCTGTGAGGCGTTGAATTGTGCGATGCTTGGAGGAAGATCCAACAACTCAAGAGCAAGTTCCGAACCAGATCAGACCTATTCCAAGGCAAGTTGTGCTTTGATCATGTTGAACCCATGTTTATAAAATTGCTATATTTGTTTTACCCTATTGCATATATTTCAAGTATACAATTGTTTCAAACTAGATTGGGTTTAGCTAATATACCAGATTGATCTATACCCTACCTTGTCATTGTATGCCATGATCCATTGTCACCTTAGATTGGTTCAATATAGTTGGTTAGTAATTATAATCAACATTGGAGGGTTAGTTCGTATTGGTTGCTTAGCCATGCCACGTCATCACATGTGTCAGAATCATTGATAATTAATCTTGATTAATGGAATATGGAACAATGTTATGAACTTGTGTGTCATGTGGATCACACGATGATATTGAGTTGTTGTGGCGAGTCATGTCACGCAACGATGTTGAATTGTTGATAGCACGTGGTGCTTGGTAATCAACTGGGTGATAATCATTTAGATTGGGGCAAGTGACAAGGGGCGAGGAGGCCAAGGTGGGCCCGATGGGCAGAGGGTATGTGGATGTCTTGCCTTGATCACTCTAAGGACTTAACCTTGCAAGCCTTTGACTCGAGTCAATCATGCAACCACATGTCCGTATGGGCCACCTAGCGAGTAATTTGCAATATCTTAATTTTGGTACTATCGTGGTCGGTGTGAGTTCCCGAGTTATGGAGTAATTCACATGGCGCAAGAGGGCGGCCCTGGATGTGGTAACCAGTCCCACCAGTGTTGAAACCTCGGCGGTGGTACCGGTTAAGCCGGCGCATTGTAAAGGCTTTGTTATAATCACTCGCCTTGGTGGTGTTTGGTTGTATCACGGGTAAAGTGCATAACCTCTGCAGAGTGTGAAACTATTCGGATAGCCGTGCTCGCGGTATTGAGCAATGCTCAGGAATTACAGTTAAGGGTTAGCTTAATTAAATGGACAATTTGGTTGGGATGGCGGAATGCCATGTGGAAGATGGAATTTGACTTAGGATTGGAAACTTGGTTTGCTTGAGAAATACTGAATTTATTTATTATTGCTATTTGTTTTACAGTCTTTACAATCTATTTATTATACTTGTTCATAAATGCTGCTTATTGCAAAATAGCCATGATAGCCTATCCATTGCAATAAGCCTTGCATATAGATACATAGAATTGCATTCTGTGCACGACTTGTTGAGTGCTTAAGTACTCACCCTTGCCAAACAACAATAATCAACAGTTGAAGAATCTACACCTGTGTTGGAAGAGGAAGTCCAGGAAGACACGAGTCATTAGGGTTCGAGCCTTGTCGGTTGCCTGTGGTGAACTGATGAGCTATCTACGCTTTCTACTTCCACGCTTAATTATTAGCTTATATTTCAGTCTTGCCTGCGTGGCTTAATAATGTAAGTCGGTCATAAGATCATACATTTAGCTATATCAATAAATGAACTATTATTCTATTATCGTTGAGTATGATGTGATATGTACCGATGTTGAGCTGTGTGCACTAGCGTTGATCCTGGGACTAGTGCGGTAAACACAGTAGGTTCGAATCAATGGATTCGGGTCCTTACATAGGTGGTATCAGAGCATACTGACTATAGGTCTTGGCCCTAGATAGTATGGAGGTGTCCTGTGTGAGTCCAAAACTATTTTCTAAAGAAAAATTTAAACTTGACTAATAAAACACTCTCGACTCATCTCATTCTCTACTTCTCGCCTTTGCTGAATTTACCCTTTTTACTTGCCGTTTCGGGAGAACTTATTCAAAGTTCTGATGGAGCAGATGCCGATCGTTCCGACCTTCGAGGAGCCAGCCGAGTAGGAGTCAGAGGAGGATCCCGAGGAGTGAGAGTGGGAGCCCGAGGAGGATCAGTCTTAGAGTTGTGTGGAGACTCGAGTGTGGAGTCGCGTCTTTAAGTTAGTCTTTTACCTCTTTAGTTGACGTTAAGATTTCGTGTTTAGTTTGCTTCCTTGTAATGCTGAGTGTGCAGTATGTGTTGCAAAGCTTGTAGGATTAAATAAGCAGCCATACCAAGAATAAATAAAGAATTATTTCAGTTGGGTATAACCTATCTCCCCGCTTTAGAAATTCTTACTTCTTATCTATGCTACATCTACCTTTCCTAACCCAAGAGGCAATCATCGATGGTGAATACTCGAGGAACAACAAGAGCTTCAGAAGTGGATCGCGCTGAATGACAACCCCAATGACGGAGGCAGCCCTCAACCACCGCCGTGGACATGCGAGAATCTGGGAGCGCTTCTTGCCGCGCAGACTCAACTAATGTGGACTATGATGCAAAGATGCAAAGAGATGACCAATGTAGCGGCAACCAACAACAACCATGCACTCGAACAACAATGGTGGACCTCGACCTTACTCCAAGCCGCCAGATTTCATGAGGACTCGCCACCAACTTTTTCAGAAATGTGAACCCTTTGGAAGCCGATGACCGCTTAGGACTATTGAGAAGAAGCCGCACATCACGCAATGTGAAGGCAATGAGAAGGTGCTCTACGCCTCTCATCAACCGAAAGGAACCGCCCTTGAGAATGGTGGGAGAATTATCGGCCGCACATGGAGCCCCGCAAGAGATCACACGATGAGTTTACTATCGCTTCCGCCAATACCATGTTCCGAGGGAATGATGGATCTTAAGAAGGATGAGTTCGTGGCTCAAAATAAGGAGGCCAACCAAAGTGCCGAGTATCCAATAAATTTACCCGCTTAGCTCGCTATGCCCTCAAGACGAGCGACAGATAAAGCTAGGCGCCTCGTTTCATGAAGGGACTAAATTCGGGATCGCAGTGGGACTAATCACCCACAATTTTCCAGATTTTCGGAGCTAGTTAATAAGGCTTTGATCCTAGAGGATAAGCGCAAAGAGCTGGGTGAAAACCGTAAGCGCATGATGACTAATCGAGGTGGACGCCCAAACCATCTACGCTTGAGAATGTCACCACAAAGAATTTGCTAGATTCCAACCGCCACCGTGAATAAGACATCAACCCTCGCACTCGCCGCCAATCGTAACTTTCAGACACCAAAGACAGGCAACAATGCGCCAGAGGGAGTCGATCTGCAGTGAAAAGATGCTATACATGCAATGAGCCGTGGCACTTTTCTAATAGGTGGCCACGTAAGGGAGGCATCACGCCGTTCGTTTCAACTTGGGAACAACACCGCCAAGGCACCACCTCGGGAGGAAATCGTGCGCCAGTCAAGCCGAGCAACACCGCAATCAACGGCGCGGGAGGATCAACCACATCACCGCAGATGGAGCTCGTGAAGCTACGGACGTTGTCTCGGGTAAGTTTACGTTAACTCGAGCATCGCTACGCTTTGTTTGATTACGAGCTTAGCATTCGCTTGTTTCTCAAAGTTTTGCAACCAAGAATGGATTTAAAGTGGTGAATCTTAAGTGTGTGCTCTTAGTCCAAGCCCGTGATTTGAGCTTAGATCTAGCCTTGGGTGTTTGGGAGCTGTTGCTTATGGATGGGATATAATTTCTAGCGAATCTTATCTTGATAGATGCGCAATCCCTAGACGTCATCCTTGTAATGGATTGGCTGTCTAAGCATAAGGCTGTTTTGGATTGTGGCCGAAGGATTGTAACATTGGAAGGCCCTAATGGCAAGAAAGTAGAATTTCAAGCAACCGCAGTTCGAGATGGGCAGTTAGTGGTCAACAGCGTGAAAGCCATCAGCATGGAAGATGTGCCAGTAGTCAAAGAATATCCGGACGTGTTTCCAGAAGATTTACCAGGACTGCCGCCAGATCGCGATATCGAGTTCGTTATCGAGTTAGCACCAGGGACAGCACCAATATCAAAGAGACCATATCGGATGCCTACCGACGAGTTAGTGGAAATGAAAAAGCAGATTGAGGAACTGCAAGAGAAAGGTTTCATTATACCAAGTTCATCACTATGGGGAGCACCAGTGTTGTTCGTCCGTAAGAAGGATGGAAGCCTTAGGATGTGCATTGATTATCGTGCACTTAATGAAGTAACGATCAAGAATAAGTATCCGTTGCCCAGGATCGACGACTTATTTGATTAGTTAAGAGGAGCTGGAGTTTTCTCCAAGATAGATCTTCGTTCAGGATACCATCAGTTGAAGATTCGAGCGGAGGATGTGCCTAAGACTGCGTTTTCTACGCGATATAGACATTATGAGTTCACAGTCATGTTATTTGGATTGACAAATGCCCCGGCATATTTCATGAACATGATGAATAAGGTTTTCATGGAATATTTGGATAAGTTTGTTGTAGTCTTCATAGACGATATCTTGGTTTACTCGAAAACAGAGGAAGAGCACGCAGAGCATCTGAGAATGGTTTTAGAGAGGCTGCGAGAGCATCAGCTGTATGCTAAGTTTAACAAGTGCAAGTTTTGGAAGGAGAAAGTTGAATTTCTTGGTCATGTAATGACTACTAAAGGAGTGGCAGTCGACCCAAGCAAAGTGGACGCAGTGTTGCATTGGGAGCAACCAAAGTCTGTTACTCAGATCCGTAGTTTTCTGGGTATGACGGGATATTACCGTCGGTTCATAGAGGGATTTTCGACAATTGCTAAACCCCTTACGCAGTTGTTGAAGAAAGAAAAGAAGTTTGCATGGACGCCAGAGTGCGAGAAAAGTTTTATGGAATTAAAGAAGCGTTTAACAACAGCCCCCGTATTAGTGTTGCCAGATGTGCAGAATGGATTTGATATTTATTGCGATGCTTCAAAGCAAGGCTTGGGGTGCATGTTAATGCAAGAAGGCAAAGTCGTTGCTTATGCGTCAAGACAGTTAAGACCGCATGAGGTGAATTACCCAACACATGATTTGGAGTTAGCTGCCTTAGTGCATGCTTTGAAGATATGGCGTCATTATCTCATAGGAAATAGATGTGAGATATATACAGACCATAAGAGCCTGAAATACATATTCACTCAAGCAGATCTTAATATGAGACAGCGAAGGTGGCTGGAGCTAATTAAGGATTATAATGTAGGAACTCATTATCATCCCGAAAAAGCCAACGTGGTAGCAGACGCTCTGAGCCGAAAGAGCCATAGTGCGAATACATGGACAATGGAAGATCAGCCAGAACTATGCAAGGAACTTCAAAAGCTAAGGTTGGAAGTCGTTCCGCTAGGAATGGTAACTACACTGGAAGTAAAGCCAACACTGGAGGATCAGATTAGAGAAGGCCAGAAAGATGACGATAAAATTTCTAAGATCAAGGCTAAAAAGGAGGAGGGCCTAGCCGTGGAATTCACTCTAGACGAGCCAGGAACCATGTTCTTTAAAGGCCGAATTTGTGTGCCGGATAAAAAGGAACTGAAACAGTTGATTCTTGAGGAAGCTCACGATTCTAAGTACTCGATTCATCCAGGAAGTGCTAAGATGTACCAGGACTTGAAAGAGAGATTTTGGTGGCCCAATATGAAGCGTGAAGTAGCGGAGCATGTTGCTTTATGCGACGTATGTCAGAGGGTAAAAGCCATGCATCAGAGACCAGCCGGTTTGTTGCAGCCGTTGAAAATTCCGGAATGGAAGTGGGAGGAAATCGGAATAGACTTTATCACCGGTTTACCTAAAACTAAGAGAGGTTACGATTCCATTTGGGTTATTGTGGATCGTCTAACCAAGGTCGCCCATTTTATCCCAGTGAAGACCACTTACTCGGGAGACCGTTTAATAGAGTTGTACAGGTCAAGGATTGTATGTTTGCATGGAGTGCCCAGGAAGATTGTGTCGGACAGAGGTACCCAATTCACCTCAAGATTTTGGAACAAGTTGCATGAAGCAATGGGGACTCGTCTGAATTTCAGTACAGCATATCACCCGCAGACAGATGGTCAGACTGAAAGAGTAAATCAGATTTTAGAGGATATGTTGAGAGCTTGTGCTTTAGCCTATGCTACATCCTGGGATAAATGTTTGCCATATGCGGAATTCAGTTACAATAATAGTTACCAAGCTAGCTTGCAGATGTCACCATTTGAGGCGTTGTATGGACGTGCTTGTCGTACTCCGTTAAATTGGAATGAAACCGGAGAGCGTTTGGTATTTGGGCCAGATATCCTCGAAGAGGCAGAAAGTCAAGTTGCGATGATTAGAGAGAGATTGAAGATAGCGCAGTCAAGGCAGAAGAACTACGCAGATAACCGACGCCGAGATTTGAGTTTTGAACCAGAGGATTATGTGTACCTTAGGGTTACCCCTCTTAAGGGTGTTAAAAGGTTTCATGTGAAAGGGAAGCTTGCACCAAGATATATTGGTCCATTCAAGATTCTGAGCCATCGAGGAGAAGTAGCTTATCAGTTAGAGTTGCCTCAGTCTTTGGCAGGAGTGCATGATGTATTCCATGTGTCGCAGCTCAAGAAATGTCTCAGAGTGCCAGCAGAACAAACCCCGTTGGAGGCAATAGAGTTGCAAGAAGATTTGACTTACAAAGAGCAACCGGTCAGAATTTTGGATGTTATGGAACGCAAGACCAGAAACAAGTCTATTCGCTTTTGCAGAGTTCAGTGGAGCAATCACTCCGAAAGTGAAGCAACCTGGGAGCGTGAAGAAGATTTGAAGTCAGAATTTCCGAACCTGTTCTCTAGTTAGCCCTGAATCTCGGGGTTGAGATTCTGTTAAGGGGGGAGGTTTGTAACATCCCAAAAATTTGCCAAATATTATTTTATTGCTTAAATGTGCATTTATGATTTTCTGGAATTTATTTGGATTTTTCTGGATTTATTTGAGTTAATTTTAAATTAAGAATATTGACCTTTTGTTCAAACCTATTTAAATTTGTGCAAAGTTAAAATAAAGTTTTGCCAAAAATATTTTATTTGTGTCCAGAATATCTCAATATTTTTGAGATTTTTCTTGGATTTTTCCTATTAGTTTTATCGCTTAAAATAAATAAAATGAATCTCTGTAATTATTTTTAAAAGGAAAATCCTTTTGAAAATCGATGAACAGTGTTGGGCCGAAGCCCAACACTGTGCATTGGAAGCCCGCGTCGGTGCGGCCCAAACCAGGCCGCGAATCGCAGCGGGGCAAAACCCTAGATCGGTGACCGTTCACGTGCGATCCAATGGTCCAAGGAAGGCCGCGTGTGCGCTTGCATCTTGGCCGCCGGATCGGGACAGCGCCACTGGCCGCTTATCGCCTCCGCTCGACTCGAGTCCACCGCCGTAACGCCGCCGGTTTCTTTTCGCCGTGTAGAGCTCGGACGCCGAGGCTATAAATAGGGTAGCACCCGAGGTTCGCAATCGAGCGCGCCGCATCGCTTGGTCGAAGAGGTTTCGCGAGATCACCGTGAGAACGCACCGCGAAGTTCGCGGAGTTGAAGCATGGAACACCGCGGGTTTTTGCCGAGAACGCCGCCGATTCGCCGTCTTCCGTCGCTGGGTCTGCGGGATCGAAGTTCGCCGAACCGCGCCGCTCGGATCCCACCGCCTCGCCGCCAGAGCCCGCGGAGCGCCGCTGCGTCGTGGGTCGCCTTCTCCATCTCGGTGAAAGGCTCCGCCGCGCCATCGCCGCCTCGCCGCGCCACGCTCGACCGCCGATCTTAGGGTAAGCCGTTGGATGAGGGCCGCGTGGTCAGATTAGATCGTAGCCGTCCGATCTGTCTTCTGCGGATCAGATCGAGCCGCAGGGTTGGGCCAATTGGGCGCAGCCGCGTGTCGGGTGCGAGTGCCGAGGCGTCGTGGACCGAGTTCACCGTGGTCAAGCGTTGCGTCGTGGACTCAGTCCATACGCCGAGACACGCGTCGACTTGTGATTGGCTCGAGGTCTCGCTGACGTCATGCTTGCGTCATAATTGCATTTTTCAATTGGAAAAATAATCCGATTGGAAATTCTGTGATGATGACGTCATCATGAGGTCACGCTGGCGTCATAAATCTGTTTTCGATTTAAAAATAAATCTGTTAATTCTGATTTTCTGATTTTTGCAATTTCAGTATTTATTGCAAACTTCAAAAGGCTATATCTTTTGCATCGTAACTCGGATTTGAGTGATTCAAATTTATATAAATTTGTAAAATTGAGATCTATTTAAAGGTGAATTTTATTTGATTTTTGGAGTTCATTTGCTCTCTGTTTTGGTATTTATTTGCTTTTCTCCTTCGGTACGCGTAGACGTTGAATTGTGCGACGCTTCGGAGGAAGATCCAGCAACTCAAGAGCAAGTTCCAGAACCAGATCAGGACCTATTCCAAGGCAAGTTGTGCTTTGATCATGTTGAACCCATATTTATAAAATTGCTATATTTGTTTTACCCTATTGCATATATTTCAAGTATACAATTGTTTCAAACTAGATTGGGTTTAGCTAATATACCAGATTGATCTATACCCTACCTTGTCATTGTATGCCATGATCCATTGTCACCCTAGATTGGTTCAATATAGTTGGTTAGTAATTATAATCAACATTGGAGGGTTAGTTCGTATTGGTTGCTTAGCCATGCCACGTCATCACATGTGTCAGAATCATTGATAATTAATCTTGATTAATGGAATATGGAACAATGTTATGAACTTGTGTGTCATGTGGATCACACGATGAGATTGAGTTGTTGTGGCGAGTCATGTCACGCAACGATGTTGAATTGTTGATAGCACGTGGTGCTTGGTAATCAACTGGGTGATAATCATTTAGATTGGGGCAAGTGACAAGGGGCGAGGAGGCCAAGGTGGGCCCGATGGGCAGAGGGTATGTGGATGTCTTGCCTTGATCACTCTAAGGACTTAACCTTGCAAGCCTTTGACCTGAGTCAATCATGCAACCACATGTCTGGTATGGGCCAGCCTAGCAGAGTAATTTGCAATGTCTTAATTTTGGTACTACCGTGGTCGGTGTGAGTTCCCGAGTTATGGAGTAATTCACATGGCGCAAGAGGGGGGCCCTGGATGTGGTAACCAGTCCCACCAGTGTTGAAACCTTAGCGGGTGGTACCGGGTTAAGCCGACGCATTGTAAAGGCTTTGTTATAATCACTCGCCTTGGTGGTGTTTGGTTGTATCACGTGGGTAAAGTGCATAACCTCTGTAGAGTGTGAAACTATTCGGATAACCGTGCTCGCGGTATTGAGCAATGCTCAGGAATTACAGTTAAGGGTTAGCTTAATTAAATGGACAATTTGGTTGGGATGGCGGAATGCCATGTGGAAGATGGAATTTGACTTAGGATTGGAAACTTGGTTTGCTTGAGAAATACTGAATTTATTTATTATTGTTATTTGTTTTACAGTCTTTACAATCTATTTATTATACTTGTTCATAAATGCTGCTTATTGCAAAATAGCCATGATAGCCTATCCATTGCAATAAGCCTTGCATATAGATACATAGAATTGCATTCTGTGCACGACTTGTTGAGTGCTTAAGTACTCACCCTTGCCAAACAACAATAATCAACAGTTGAAGAATCTACACCGTGTTGGAAGAGGAAGTCCAGAAGACACGAGTCATTAGGGTTCGAGCCTTGTCGGTTGCTGTGGTGAATCGATGAGCTATCTACGTTTTCTACTTTCCATTTGCTAATTATTAGCTTATATTTCCAGTCTTGCCCTGCGTGGCTTAATAATGTAAGTCGGTCATAAGATCATACATTTAGCTATATCAATAAATGAACTATTATTCTATTATCATTGAGTATGATGTGATATGTACCGATGTTGAGCTGTGTGCACTAGCATTGATCCTGGGACTAGTGCGGTAAACACAGTGGGTTCGAATCAGTGGATTCGGGTCCTTACATATCAGAGGGAAGATATCAGAACCCTAATCAACTAGGTCTGTCCCATATCAAACATGTGGTTGTACGGGTGACTCAGATCAAAGGCTTGCAAGGTGAAGTCCTTAACTGACCAAGGCAAGATGCAAAGACTCAACAAAGATGGCACACACCCATTGTAGCATACAAACTCACAACACTCATCAACCCAATGCCACACGGGCCCACGAGCACACAAACCTCTTGCCACTTGCCCCAGTCTAAATCATTTCCCACCCAGTTGATTATTGTGCAACACATGCCAGCAACAACTCAACATCAGCATGGAACCACACAGGTCACCATACTTCCATATCATCATGTCATCATCACACCACTTTCAAAATACATTCAATATTCCATTAGTCAATTTTGTAGCATTTTTTACGAAAGATCATTCATGACTCGTTGCAAGGCTAAGCATCTACTCACGGTCTAGCCTCCGTGTTGGCATCATATTATTATCCAACCAAGACAAACAAACTTAGGGTGACAATGATT
Organism: Otatea glauca; assembly: GCA_036346275.1. Taxonomy (NCBI): domain Eukaryota; kingdom Viridiplantae; phylum Streptophyta; class Magnoliopsida; order Poales; family Poaceae; genus Otatea; species Otatea glauca. The sequence goes on from CM070728.1 coordinate 28,584,814, forward strand.
TAGGGCATACAATTAATAATTTCAAGGTGGTATAACGAGAATGGGTTGATTAACTACGTTATCCCAATTTAAATTAGCTTCATTTTAAATAAATAAGCATGCATAATTTCAAAGCATAAATTACATTTTAAAAAGCTGGGATCAAAATGATCAAAGCATCACTTTCCTTCAAAGAGTTGCTGGTCGTGTTCAAGCTTGGTCTTGTGCGACAATTCTTCCTCAAACTTTCCTAAGCAAATTGCGTCTCTGCGTACAAACAAAATATACAATAAATATCTAATACAGAGGACTAAATGGCCTAAAAAATTCAAATAAAATTCATCATTAAATATATCACAATTTTATGAATTTTTAGAAATTTGAATCACCCAAATCCGAGTTAAAATGCAAAAGTTATAGCCATTTGAAGTTTGAATAAAATCTGAAATTTCAGAAATTAGAAAATCCGATTTTTCCAAATTATTTTTATACTGAAAATTCGCATTTATGACGTCGACATCGCATCATGATGACGTCAGCACGAAATGAATTTCGCGAAATATTTTTATATATAAAAATATTTATGGCGTCGGCGATGAGCGTCGAGATGACACGTGGCATGCCCGCAGGCCGCCACGTCGCTTCAGCCTATGGGTGGGTCCACGCTGGCTTTGGTCCACCGTGGATCGATGTAATCGTGCTCGTGCACTAGGTGACGCAAGCCGTGGCGTCGGCGACGATCGCAGACCAATCTCGACGCGACACGCGGCAAGATCCAAACCGCCGCTCAACCAGCGGTCGGATCTCACCCCGCTCGGTTGGCGACGCCGCGACTCCACGCCCCACGCGTCACGCATCCAACAGTGCGCCGAAATCAACGGTTGGATCTGGTCTCTCCCTCGATCAACGCGCATGCGCGTCCGCGTGATTCGATGAAGTGCGGCGTCATCTCCGCCGCCGCGTTCAAATTTGAACAAAGACGGATCTGCGTGCCGATCAACTCACAGCCGCCGTTTAGATCTAATCCAACGGCTAGGACAAAACATATCGCAGAAACTAGATCTAATCCAAGCCGTTCGCTCTAGATCTAACGATCAAGATTCAACTAACGTATAAACCTTAGGGTTAATCCAGACCATCCATAACAGATCTAACGGCACAGAAACAAACTAAATGAAAACAGAGAAGGGTGACGTGGCACGATCCTTACCCCTCCTTGCAGATCCGACGGTCAACGATGCTCGAAGTCCGGCGATGGCGTGTGGCGGTGCAGGCTTGCCGGAGATGAGGAAGACGATGTAGTCGACGGCGTTCCGGTGGTTCCCCGGCAAGAAGATCTAGCGCATTCGACGCGGCTTGTCTCGGGCAGTGCTCTGGTGGCCTCGGCGACGGTGGAAATGGACCGACAGCGACACAAATGGCGAGAAACGATGGCGGCGCCGAGAGCAACTACTGGCGAGCTCTTGTGAGTAAGCGAGGCGTTTGGGGCGTGCGCTAGGCTGTGAGCGTCTTGAAATGCGCGGCAGACGGGGTGGCGGCGACGCACTAAATAGCGCCGACGCGTGCGCGCAATCCTCGGCGAACGAGGCGGACATGCAGCGGCCGTTGCTCAGCGATCTCGCGAGGAAGAAGCGGCGTGGCGAAATCTCGGCGTCGCTCGCAGCGATCCAACGGTAGCGGTGAAGTGGCGGCGGCTTCTCAAACGCATGATCTGCGATCCAACGGCGGCGCGCGGCGGCTAGGGTTTCGGCGGGGCGGCTGCGTGGGCGGCGACGCTGGGCGAGCACAATCTGGGCGGTCAAGGGTTTCGGCCCAAGCAACGCTTCGATTTTCAAATCCTTTTCGAATAAAAATAATTCGAGAAAATAGTTTTGGCCAAAGAAAATAGTAATAATATCAGAAAAATTCTAGAAAATACTTTGAGCTATTTGGGACTCAAATAAAATATTTCCAATCAAACTTTGCAAAATTTTTTCCATTATTTAATTGTTTTCATGGAAGGCTTTATTTGAATAATTCTAAATAATTTCAACAAATTCACGAAAATTCACAAAAATCAAAAATACTCTAAAATTTAAATTAGGGCAAAATTTAGGGTGTTACAGAGCTCCCCTTGGTCGAGGAACTTGACGATTGTGTCCATACACGATGGAATGTTTTCGAGGAAGGCCACCGGGTCTTCCTAGCTGGCGACGGATGGCATAACCAAGGTTTTGAGGATAACGTCTGGCGGGAGCTCATCGCCGGACGATCCGAGCCTGGATAGGAGATCGGCGGTGGAATTGTCCTTCCTTGGTACGTGCTGGATCTTCAGATTCCGAAACCACCTCTCCGTTTTGCGCACCTCGGCGAGGTACTTGGCCATCAGTGGGTCCGAACATTGGTAAACTTTGTTGTACTGATTGACGATGAGCTGGGAGTCCCCTTTCACAATTAGACGGCGGATGCCCAGGGACTTGCAACCTTGTAGGCCAGCCAACAGGGCCTCGTATTCCGCCGCGTTGTTGGTGGCGGGGAAGCCGAAGCGGACCACATATCTCAAGTGGTCGCCTTGAGGGGTGATGATGAGAACGCCGGCCCCCGAGCACTCAAAGGACCTTGACCCGTCGAAGAACATGGTCCAAGGGTCTTCGTCTTTGACCTCAGGCTCGGGGGCAGATCTGCTCGACCACGAAGTCGGCCAACGCCTGCGACTTGATGGCGATGCGGGACATGAACCGGAGGTCGAATTCAGCCAGCTCCATGGCCATTTGGCGATGCGACCTCTGGCTTCTGGGTTCTTGAGGATCTCCCCGAGCGGGAGCCTGCTCGGGATAACCATCGTATGCGCTTAGAAGTAGTGCCGAAGCTTTCGCGAGGCCATGAAGAGCGCGAGGTGCTTCGGACTAAGGGTAGCGCTCGCCGGCCGTGGAGCACTTCGATGTAGTAGATCGGTGTTGTCGCCCGCCCTCGCCACCACTAGGACCGCTACGGCTGGGCCGTGGCGGCGAGGTAGCAACAGCGCCGCCTCTGGCCAGGAGTCGCTCAACAGAGGTGGACGCGAGAGGTACGCCTTGAGTTCGTCGAAAGACCGCTGGGCTTCGGGGTTCCACTCGAAGCCCTTATGCCTACGTAGGATCTTGAAGAAGGGTAGCCCTCGCTCGCCGAGCCGGCAGATGAAGCGGCTGAGGGCGACGATGCAGCCGGTGAGACTCTACACCTGTTTCACTGAGGTCGGAGCGGTCATCTGCTCGATCGCCTCGATCTTTTCTGGGTTCGGGCCTACGCCTGACCCACCGATCATGTAGCCGAGTACTTTCCCGGAGGTCGTGCCGAAGACACACTTTTCGGGGTTGAGCTTGATGCCAAACCTGTTCAGGTTGGCGAAGGTCTCGGCCAGGTCGTTGATGTGGTTGGCCTTAGAGGGGCTCTTGATGATGATGTCGTCGACGTATACTTCGAGGTTCTGGCCGATCTGCGGGTCGAAGGCTTTAGCCATCAGCCGCTGGAACGTGGCGCCCATGTTGCGGAGGCCGAACGACATGGTCGTGTAGCAGAAGGTTCCGAACGGCGTGATGAAGGTGGTCTTGTCCTCGTCTTCTACGGCGAGCTTGATCTGGTGGTAGCCGGAGTAGGCGTCGAGAAAACTCAGCATCTCAGCGTTGGCAGTGGAATCCACGATCTGGTCTATGCGAGGAAGTTGGAAGTTATCTTTAGGGCACGCGGCACTCAAACCCATGTGATCGACACACATTCGCCACTTCCCGCCTTTCTTTTGTACAATTACAGGGTTGGCCAGCCATTCGCAGTAGTTGACCTCGCGAATGAAACTAGCCTTGAGGAGCTTATCGAGGTGCTCCTTGATTATTGCCGCCTTCTCGAGGGAGAAACAACGCAGCTTCTGGCGCACGGGCCTACAGCCAGGCTTTGTTTGTAGTCTGTGCTCGATCACCTCCCGTGGGACCCCCGGCATATCCGCTGGTTCCCATGCAAAAACGCTCTTATTAGCTCGGAGGAAGGTGACGAGCTCGTCTTCCTATTTGGGGTCGAGCTGGGCGGAAATGCAAACGCATTTGCCCGAGTCCCTTTCTTCGAGCTGCACGGCCTTGGTCGGGCCGCTCGGCTGGATGGCCGTTTTTCGACGGGCGCCCTTCGGGGTGGTCTCGGGACCCGGCTGGGGCAGTATGCCGGCCAGCGTCAGGGCCTTTTCTTCGCAGCCGTGCGCCGCCTTGATGTCGCCACGGACCGTTATGACACCGTCGGGCCCTGGGAGCTTCATGCACCGGTGCCCGTAATGATTCGCGGCCATGAACTTGATCAGGGCTGGCCGCCCAAGGATGGCGTTGTAGGGGAGATCGTTGTCCACAACCTCGAAGGTAATCAGCTCGGTGCGGAAGTTTGCTGAATCGCCGAAAGTGACAGGGAGGACCACTTGCCCGAGTGGGGTGGTCGAGCTCCCTAGCACGATGCCGAAGAAGGGGATCGCTATGTTCTTGATTTTCGACCGGGGTATCTGCATCCGATCCAAGGCGCTTGCTAGGAGCAAGTTGAGGGAACTGCCCCCGTCGACCATGACTCGACCAACGACGGTGTTGCTTATGGTCGGGGCGACGACCAGGGCGGTTTTGAAGTCTCGGGACATCCCCGGGGGAGCGTCGTCCCGAGAAAAGGTGATGGGAATGCCATCCCACCTGCAGGGTTGGACGGTGGGCTTCCCGGCGGTAGCTTGGTAGACGGTGCGGGCGGCATCCTTCAGTTCGCGCCGAGATCGGTATGTTGAGGAGCCGCCGAAGATCACATCCACGCGACGGTCGCCCTGCTGGAACTCCAGGTCGGGGCCGGCTTGAACCTGGCCAGCACCGATCCCGCCAGGCCGGTCATCGCCCTTTGGGAGCATGGGCATCTCTCCGGCTCCCCTATAAAAGGTGTCTAGTTTGAACAGCCACATCCTGCAGCTTCGCAGATTGTGGCTGTGGATCTTGTGGAACAGACAAAATTTGTTGGCCTCAAGCCTGCACATTCCTCGTTGCCCTGGGTCCTGACGTTCTTTGAGGGTTCGCCGTCCCGCCCTTTGGGGCCGACATGGCGCTGTTGCGGCTGCTGCGGTTCTGCGAGGTCGGGGCCCGGCGGTCGGGCTGGCGTGCTTCCACCCCTTCGCGCCTGTTGTCGACCGCGGCGACCACGCGGAGCTGGCCGCCTTCGGCGCCACGGCCTTTCCCTCGCCTCTTATCGCGTGGGGCTGGGTCTCCTTCCCTAACGCCGGATGGCCCCGCCTCGCTGAAGGCGAGGCCGAGCTTGCCTCGGTCGTAGTCGTGCTTCCAGCGGACGGCGTCGTCCGCGTCTGCATATCGTTCCACCATGCGGAATAGTTTGTTAACGGTGAGCCTTGTAGCATTTTCGAGGTCCTCCGTGAGGCGTCTGTCTCGGACGTCGAACTTGAAGGCCTTGATGACGGTTTCATCAGAGATGTTGGGAATCGAGTTTCGCCCGCGGGTGAACCGGCGCACGAAGTCTCGTAAGTGCTCCCTTTCTCGGATAACACGGTCCGTGTCCTTTCGCCCGTGTCGCTCGAGCGGCTGCGGAAGTTGGAGTGGAGGGCTCTCCGCAACTGGCGCCATGACCGGAAGGTGCCGGGCGCCTGGTTGAAGAGCCAGGTGCGGGTGGCCCCGTCCAGGACGGTGGGGAGATAGTTGGCCATCGCGGCCTCGCCCCCACTGGCCGCCAAAATGGCGGTGGAGTATATGGAGAGGAATTCCGCGGGGTTCTTGGTCCCGTCGAATCGCTCTAACATCGCCGGCTTGAACCGGGCCGGCCAGCGTACCTGACGGAGGTCGTTCGAGTACGGCACCGTGAGGTCGAAGGCTACTACCGCCACTTCTTTGGCGTCGAGTCGCCATCACCGACGAAAATTGAGCTCGCGGCGCGCGCGCGCAGATCATGACGGTCGGCAGGCGCGTTGTTATGGTGGTGGCGCGGGTGGTCGCGGATCTTCTGGCGCCCGAGCGGAACGTCCGGGGAGAGGCCTCCGGAAGTATTGCTGCTCGAGCGAGCATCGCTATTACGCCGCTGGCGGCGGGCGGGCCCGCGTACCACCTCTTCCTGTCGGCGAAGCGAAGGAGACGGCGACGGGGTGCGAGCCCGCGAACGGAGAATCCGCTGGTCGAACGGTCGGTGACCGCGCGGCAGGGGGCCACTGGCCGCCATAGGGCGAGACTCAGGGCCCAGGGAGCCCGCTTGCCGTCGAGGTGCGACACCGTCGATTGCCTTGTTGAGTTCTTCAGCCAGGGACCGTCGGAAGAGGGCCGAGCCGGTCCGAGCAGGGTCAGCCATGACCCGGGCGATAGCCCGCAAGCGTTCTTGGGCAGGCTCGTCCGGACGGGGAGGGCTGAGCTGGCCGGACAGGGAGCGGGTTATACCATGCTCTTCTCCCCGAATAGCGGTGATGGTTTGGTTGATGGCAACCTGGGCGAGTCGACGCGCCTCGCGAGGAGTCTCCAGGCCACAGTCATCCGCCCCGGGAGTCGCCTCATGCCCGCCGGCTATGAAAGCCCGGCGTTCGCGGGGCGGCGAGGAGGGCGAGAGCATGAATGTGGAGCCCTGGCACTCGGGGGCAGCGTTCGAGCCCAGGCTTACTGTCCGCGACATGCCGATGGTGGAGCTGGAGGTGCCGATGCCGCTAGGGTAACAAACTTTGGACAAACGAAGCTTCGGGCCCCACGGTGGGCGCCAGCTATCGACGATCGGGACTGTCGACCGCAAAGAAGGGGGAAGGATCGTACGAGGGGCGAGGCCCAGAGCCTCGTTCATCTGGGAAGAAGCCTCGGCAGACGCGTAGCACAGGGGAAAAGGACAGTCGAACAGGGGACACGAAGTTTATACTGGTCGAGCCCCCTAGGTCGGGTAACAGCCCTACTCCAGTCTTGTCCGTAGGCGAAAGGGGACTAAAGGCTCCTCGGGGGAGAGCTACAGGAGGAGCTCGACCTCGGGATTGCTCGGGAGCAATCACTGAGGGGAGCTTCGTGAACGGTGGTGTACAAATATTACTGCGGACGTATCCGCCTTCTTAGATTTCTTGGGGTGTCGCCTTGTGCGATCTTACTACTGTTGTGTTCTTGCTGTTCCCTTCTTCTTCTTGCTCTCCCAATCGGAGTGGTCTTGACGCTTTATAGGCCTTCGATCGATCTCGGCGCGGACGTCTGGAGGTCGCACAGTAGTCGACGGGGCGATTAGTCCTAGTCCCCAGGCAGGGGGTCCGACAGGAACTGTTGGGGAGTGGTTGACCCTAGTCCTAATGCTGGGGTTCTGATAGGGGTAGATAGCCCTTTAGCTCCCGCGCAGAGGGACTGGCAAGAGCAGGAGGCCCTAGTTCCCACACAAGGGATGGGAGTCATATATTTATAGAGGAGGAGACCTGTTTTACATTAGAATCCGGGCCAGGGGTGTCGAAATCGAGGAGGTCGCCGGGGTCTGCAACCAGCTCGGGGATAGCCTTGTCCGAGCTTGGGAATAGTCCCCCGAGCTCGGAGGAGGACGGCTTAAAGCCCCCCCCGGGGGGCACGGACACGTGTCAGGATGGCCAATCCCCGACACCCACAGAGTAATACGTGGGAGGAATTCACCTCAGCTTTCCGCCAATACCATGTACCGGAGGGTGTCATGGATCTCAAGAAGGAGGAATTTAAATCTCAAGCGGGGTGGCGATCGGTGGCGACTACTTGAATAAGTTTACCCAGCTAGCACGCTACGCACCAGAGGATGTAGCCACAGACAAGGCCAGACAATCCCGCTTCATGAAGGGATTGAATGCAGGGCTACAAGTGGGACTGATCACCCACACATTTTCCGACTTCCAAGAGCTGGTTAACAAGGCTCTTATTCTGGAGGACAAGCGTCGAGAATTGGATGACAATCGGAAGCGCAGAATGGCGCAACAAGGAGGACGTTCGGGCCATCAGAGGCAGAGGACGGCACCCCAACAGTTCATCCGGTTCCAACCCAGAGGCAGTGATAGGGCACCACTGCCGGCAAATCGTCCAATGCCGGGCGAATGCCTGAACTCGGCCGAATCGTGGTACGATGGAGGAACCTCACAGGCAGTGGGAAGACGTTGTTATCACTGCAACGAATTGGGGCACTTCGCCAACAATTGCCTGAAGAAGGGAGGTGTCACCCGGTCCGATTTAACTCGGGAATACGCCTACAAGGACTCGGCACCAAATGTGAACGGAACATCGACATCGACAACTCCATCTCAAGGAATCTGCGAGGCCGAGTCAACCACATTACAGCAGATGAAGTCCAAAACGCCTCAGATGTTGTACTGGGTAAGTTCCTAGTAAACTCAGTACTAGCTACTGTTTTATTTGACTCCGGAGCATCACATTCATTTGTGTCTCAAGATTTTGCTGTTCGCAACAATTTGGATATTGTGGAATTTAAGTGTGTACTTGTAGTCCAATCCCCTCGATCAGAACTCCGATCCAATGTAGGATGTTCTGGGGTGAGACTAATAATTAATGGAATAGAGTTCCTAGCGAACTTAATTATATTGAATACCCAAACCACGGATGTTATCACAGGAATGGATTAGTTAACCAAACACAAGGCGATCTTTGGATCATGGAAAAGAGTTATATCAATCGAGAGCCCAGAAGGGAGAAGGGTTGAGTTTGAAGCAAAAGCAGTACGAGATGGACAATTAATGGTCAACAGCGTGAAGATTGTCAGCTTGGAGGAAGTTTCCATAGTCAATGAATATCCGGATGTTTTCCCGGAGGATCTACCTGGAATGCCGCCGGAAAGAGATATCGAGTTCATGATAGAGCTTGTTCCAGGGACAGCTCCAATAGCTAAGAGACCTTACAGGATGTCCACAGAGGAATTAGTGGAAATGAAGAAGCAAATTGAAGAGCTGCTGGAAAAAGGATTTATAAGACCTAGCTCATCGCCATGGGAAGCACCTGTCTTGTTCATCAAGAAGAAGGACGGGAGTTTTAGGATGTGTATAGACTATCGTGCACTCAATGATGTGACGATAAAGAATAAGTATCCGCTACCTAGGATCGACGATCTTTTTGATCAGCTGAGAGGAGCGGGAGTCTTTTCCAAGATCGATCTTCGATCAGGGTATCATCAGTTGAAAATCCGATCAGAGGATATATCAAAGACTGTATTTTCATCAAGATATGGACACTATGAGTTCACAGTTATGTCCTTTGGATTGACAAATGCACCAGCATATTTCATGAACTTGATGAATAAGGTTTTTATGGAATATTTGTATAAGTTCGTCGTCGTGTTTATAGATGATATCCTTATTTATTCCAAGACGAAGGAAGAGCACACCGAACATTTAAGGCTAGTCCTTGAGAAATTGAGGGAACAACAGTTATTTGCAAAATTTAGTAAATGTGATTTCTGGAAGAATAAGGTTGAAATTCTTGGACACATAATGACTGCAAAAGGAGTTGCGGTAGATCCAAAGAAAGTGGAGACAGTTTTGCATTGGGAGCAACCGAAGACGGTAACCCAAATCCGTAGTTTCCTTGGAATGGCGGGATATTACCGTCGTTTCATCGAAGGATTCTCCACGATTGCGAGACCCCTTACGCAATTGTTGAAAAAGGAAAAGAAATTCTTATGGACACCTGAGTGTGAGAAGAGTTTTCAGGAGTTGAAGAAACGATTAACATCAGCACCTATATTAGTTTTACCTTACGTTCATCAAAGCTTCGACATCTATTGTGATGCATCGCATCGGGGATTGGGATGCGTGTTAATGCAAAACAAGAAGGTAATTGCCTATGCATCAAGGCAATTGAGGCCACATGAGGAGAACTATCTGACTCATGATTTAGAATTAGCTGTTGTAGTGCATGCACTAAAAATATGGCGTCACTATCTCCTTGGAAGCAGATGTGAAGTGTATACTGATCATAAAAGTCTTAAGTATATCTTCACGCAAGCTGGCCTAAATATGAGGCAAAGAAGATGGCTAGAACTAATCAAGGACTATAATATTGGAATTCATTACCACCCGGGTAAAGCCAGTGTTGTGGCCAATGCCTTGAGCCGGATGAACCACAGCGTAAATATGCTGTTAGAACCAAGTCAGACCGAGTTGTGTAAGGATTTCCAGAAGCTAGGATTGGAAGTGGTACCAGAAGGATTTTTGGCTACCTTGGAAGTAAAACCTACCCTGAGAGATCAGATCAGGGAAGGGCAAAAAGATGACGACAAAATCAAGAGAATTAAGGACAAGATGGATGCAGGCAAGGCAAAGGATTTCAAACTGGATGAGCAGGGTACTATGTGGTTTAAAGGGCACATTTGTGTGCCGAATAAGAAAGAGCTAAAGCAGCCAATTTTAGAGGAAGCCCATGATTCCAAGTACTCAATTCATCCAGGAAGTGCCAAAATGTACCAGGATCTAAAGGAAAGATTTTGGTGGCCAAGAATGAAGCGGGAAATTGCCGAATATGTTGCATTATGTGACATATGCCAAAGAGTCAAAGCTATGCATCAGAGGCCAGCAGGACTATTCCAACCCCTGAAAATACCTGAATGGAAATGGGAAGAGATCCCGATAGCTAAGCATGTTTAATACGTAATCGCATATACCTATGTTGACATTATATATTTTCTAACCTTATTCTAGAGTTATCAAGGTTCACATATCAATATTTATTAAGAAATTTCATGAGATAATAGTTATATCTTCCATTACCACAATATACCAACTTTACAGAAAATACATGCATGCATAAAATTGATTTGATAAGACAAAATAAAAATTAAAAATGTTGGGATCAATATGATCAAAGGGGGTGCTTGTCTTGCTTAATTGTTGTTTAGCAAATGGCCTGATCGTCGGCGATGTCATCGTTAACAAACTTGGAAACGACGAAGTCTACTCGTCGCAGGAAATATGTGACAAATAGTAAACTTTAATAAGGACAAAAAGAAGGCGGACAATACATTAAACAAAGACTTGCTATAACATCAGATACAATTTCTTTTATAGATTATTTATTCTTGTCTTACGAATTGAGAAGGCTAAAATTACACGTTCTTTTATTTATAACATTAAATTCAAGAGGCTAAAGTTATTTGGTTTAGAATTGAGTCATTATCCAACTATATAGTATATCAGAGATATACTCTATATAGTTCATAATAGGTATTTTTATATATTTGGGTGGATTACAGACTAAATGACTTAAATAAATTGATTAGACTAAATTTGAAACTTATTTAATTAAGTTATGCTTATTTGAATATTCTATACATTGAGCCTAATCTTTATTAGAAAAGGCTCAAAATAATTTGAAATTCAAATATTTTTACATATTTGAGTTCCTTTTGACATTAGGATTCTAAAAAAATTGGTTTCTTTCCAATCAAAACTCATTTTCAAAATTTCTATTCATAACATATCTTATCCCTTTCTTTTAAATCTAAGTTTAAAATTTCAACAGAGCTCATTTTAACAATATTTTTGCATATTTTGAAAATATAGGATTTTAGATGAATATATAAATTTATTTCACTTTATTTGAATCTATACATCAAAAGTTATGACAAATTGAATTTCGGGCGGTTTGGGAATTGCATTAAAAATCTGAAATGCGTTTTCAGCACTTGAAAATGCCTTTCATGAGTTGGCGCGCAAAGACTTAATTCAGCTGCTCTCACTGACAGGCCAGCCCCTTGTGGCAGAGACTGCGCAAGACTTGCTTGGCTCGGATGCACTGGCTGAAGCGCGGGACCCGCGGTCCAGTGAGAGAAAACAGGGCAGCCGGATAGGGCATCACGCCGCCGGCGAAGGCGCAGCGGAGCCGGCCAGCCGGAGCCTCATAGAGCACTAGGGAACTCTCGCGCACACGCCGGGTGGGCTTCTCTGCTACTGGTGGTGACCGGAAGTGCCTTGCCACCGCTGGGGTGCGGCGGCGCCATGACCGGCCGACGGAAGCTTTGAAATTTTGATGAATTTTCACCGAATAAGCTTAAATCAAGCATTAGTGAAGGGAAAATACTTTACCTAAATTTGAAGGGAAAATACTCCATTTTACCTAAATATTAAGTCGGAAATTAATCGGGTGAGGCTGCCACCAGTGACCGGCCGAGAAGAAGAAAAACAGTGGAGGGTGTTGCTCCGACGGTTCAAGGCTGAAAAAAGCTCAGTGGAGTCAGAGAAAAGCTAACGTGGCCTTGAATGGCTTAAATAGGCGACCGAGGCCATGGAGTACCGGGTTTTGATTGGGATGAATGGCTCGGTGGTCAACGGCGCATGAGTTTCTAGCGCCAGAGGAAATGATTTCTCGGCACGGCCTAGCGGCGACGTGAAGGTGAGACGTAACCGGACAAGGCTCTGAGTCATCGATGTTTCGGCGACAAGATTTGGCGCTGAGGGAGTTTGTGCCGAGGTCAGTTCTTCTCCGTTTCCTCTGTGAGCTCGAACGCGCGGCGAAGTGACGGATCGAAGCATCGGCAGTCAGGCGTGGGGCTCGATCTTGCCACCGGCAGAGCGTGGAGCGGGGATTTGGAGGTTGGAGGCACGACATGGCAAGCAGGATTGAAGAGGGATGGCGCGGCCGGCGGCCGCTCGAACAATCGGGAAGATGCAGACTCGTCTGAGAAAGAAGATGAAGGATTTGGGTGCCTGTCTTGTGGGTCCATGGTCCACTGGTAGTGACTGGGGAAAGAACAACTTGCTCAGCTGGCAAAAAAGGTTCGAACAGAATGAAGGACCCGCCTGCAAGTGAAGTAAGAAAAAGGAGTATGGGGGGTGATAGCTTCTGTACAGGGTATGTCATACATTATTTTGGCCATCAATTCAAGTTAAAATTTTTTGAAACTTTTTGAATAAGGTCCTCGGATAAGGATGGATCTCCCAAAAAATTTTGGGCTTAAAATATGCCACATAAAAATCGCAGAAATTCTGACAGCTCTAACTGCATGCCCATTTTCTTTTTCTCTGATTTTATTTTATTTTGGGAATACAATGGAGTGAAAAAAAAATTATAATTTTTTAAAAGGTTTTTAATGATCTCAGGATCCCTGGGTAAAAATTTCAGGTTAATATCAAGCATATTTATTTCCTATAAATTTTGACATTGCAGGATTTATATTTTCTTGTTTTCTGATTTTAAATTTTAAAAGGTAATAAATATGTTTATTAATTTTTGATATTTTTATAAGAGATAAATATTGCAATGATGAAGACTTGAAATTTTTTTCAGACAAATATAAGTTTTAGATATTTTTATAAAATTCTGAAAATCCATTTATTTGAGATCAAAATGAGTTATTTCACATTTCAACTTATTATTTGTTACATTAAAATCCTTTTGATAATTCAAAGAGGACACTAGATATTTCTAAAAATTTAACATCATTTTTAATAATTTTTACTGATATTTAATTTTTTTCTTTAAAGCTAAAATTCAAGATACGGCAATAAAGCCAGAGAAATTCAGAATTAAACATTTTTAAATGCAACATTTCCATTTTCACTTTATTTGAATTTTGGGATGTTACAGGAAAGTTACTTGATTTACATACTTATATCATTATTCATTTTCATTGTCAACTGCACTTATAACTTGCTCTTTTGAAAACATTATGTCTATTGCGAATGAAAACTCACTTTATGCAAAGAACATAGATAGGACAGCTCAATATTGTTTTGAACGACCCTAACTACTACGATCCTGTTTGTAACTAAGGAAATAATTTTGCACGGTTTTCACAGTACAATTTCCATAGGAATCAGAAAAAGAAAATTCCGGCGTTCCAAATGAGGCTAATATGTTGCCTCCGATCTGTAAGCTCTGTCATCTTGGCCCGCTAAGCGTCCAACACGACTCGAGGCTAGAAATGTTTGTCGACGACGATGCGTCGTAGCCGCGTGACACATGGCGATAACCAGACGTAGTCCTGTACACCTGCCGCGACAGGATCGGCAGCGTCACGTCCTTGGATTGCAGCACGTTCATAGCATGCACCACGGACGGCCGCACGGTCGGGTCCGGGTGTGCGCACCAGAGCCCGACGACGAGCGCGCGCCGCAGCTGCAGCCATTCGCAACCGTGCTCGCGGTCGAGCTCGTCTCCCCTTAGCCTATGATCCACCGCTTCGAGGACAGAGTTTCCGTCGTACACGTCCCAGATCCACTTCAGCAGCGGGATGACCTTGTCTGGGTGCTCCATCTCTGGCCGCCGGCCGGAGACGATCTCTAGGACGACGATGCTGAAGCTGTAGACGTCGGATTCGGTGCTAGGCCGCCGCGTGCGGATGAACTCCGGGTCTATGTACCTTTTGTTGTGAAATTTTGGATTTTGGAGGTTGGTCCTTGGGCCAGCCCGTGAGGCATTTGGGCTGTGCTGCCAGCCTCAGCTTATTCATCTTAAGGGCAGATCTTCTCAATCCTAATTTCATGACTGATTTCCATCTTTTGCTTTCGATTTTGAGTACTGGCTTGTGAGTCGCTGGTGAAAGTAAGGCTCTAGGGTTTGTGGAGACCAGAGCTTCTCCTGCGCTGTGGTCTTGGGTTGACTCCATGTGCTGTGAGCTCTTGAGTTTAGAAGTAAGCTGAGCTTCAGAGGGTGGATTGTGCTTGAATCTGCACCGGGTGTGTCTCTGGTGTGGAGAGGGCATCCTATATCCGTCTTCCAGGGCGATCTTGCCGTGGCACAAACGACGGCCCTTGGATTTCTAGGACAGCAGCAGTGGTGTTGTGCTTTGCCCTGTCTTCTGAACAGCTCTGAGTGTTGTTCCTTTATTATGTCATCTTTGGATTATATATTTTTCTTCATGTTATTATTTGGAATTAGCTATATTTTCTTGCTCTTAATTTTGCTCTTTGCTCAACACCCTTCTGTGCCCATCACGACCTGCGTTGTCCGTGGTCCGGCTCCATGGTCGACGAGCCTAGCCAGCCCGAAATCGGCCAACTTGGTGTTGTGTGACGAGTCGAGAAGTATGTTGCTTGGCTTGATGTAACCATGCAATACGCACTGATCCCACTCCGTGTGGAGATAGCGTAGTGCAGAGCCCAGGCCAAGGATAATCCTATATCTGTTAGTAAAATAAATCAAGTTAACAAACTGAATAATCTACTAGTAAATCAAATTAACAAAATGAAGAACTCATTTGGCAGCATGGTTGTACCTCTCTGACCAAGTGAGCAAATTGCTGTAGAGGTGCTTGTCAAGGCTGCCTTCCGGCACAAGCTCATAGACGAGCAAGAGCCCTTTGCGGCTGTCACACCAACCTAACAACTGCACAATGTTGCGATGCCTGAGCCGGCTTATGATCTTCACCTCGGCCTCGAACGCTTTCCTCCCCTGTTCTGACGACTCCCCCGAGAACATCTTTACGGCCACTGGGCGGTGCTGGTCACTGAGGCTACCCCGATAGACATCGAAGCCCCCTCGGCCGAGCTTCTCCTCATCCACGAAGTTGCTCGTGGCAGCGGCGAGCTCGCGGTAGCGGTACCGTCTAGGTCCGACCCCTCTCCCGAATTCAGCTTGCTCTAGTTCATCGGAATCACTGTCACCGATTCCTCTTAGCCTCTTCCATATGCGTCGCCGACGTACAATACAGACTACGACGATGCAGAGGAACAGAACAAAAGCCACAGCAGTAGGCACAAGCACAGTGTTAACTTAATTTGTTGCTTCTTCGGATGTCTTAGCTATTCAGTTTCTAAGTCTGTTTTTCTTTCAGTTTCGTCACTAGTCACCTGTTGTCGTATTTGGTGGAAACAGGTTCAGTAAGCTCCACTCTGGGATAGCTGGATCGTGGCTGCGTTCTTTTAGGATCTGCAACTACTTCCGTTTGTAGCTCTGATATCTGAATAAATACAGCAGGAAACCCAAAACGCTGTGCGCTTCCACAGCAAAATACTTCAGTGTGTTGATTGTCCAGGAAGTGAGAGCATCGCCGGAGCCTGTAGCGCGTCAAATTTTGCCAACAGTGGTATCAGAGCGGGTTCTTATTTCACAATCCTAGGCAATGTCGACGTCCTAGGCTCCGAGACCAGGACGCTCTCGCATGCCTGCTCGACGAGGACGCTAGCTGTCTCCCTCGCCGCCTCCGCACCAACCATGGAACCGTGACGACGGTGGCCGTGCGCTCGTGGTGCAGAGGACTGTGTGGGGAGGTTGGAGGCTCGGTCGCGTACCCGATTCTCACTTGTACCAATTACAGTGAGTGGTCTATGATGATGAGGGTCATGCTCCGTGCGCGTGGGCTGTGGAACGCGGTCGAGCACGACACCGACAACGAGCAGGAGGATCAAATGGCATTGGAGGCCATCCTTCGGGCGGTTCCACCGGAGATTATCACCGCACTCGCGGCCAAGCACAACGCCAAGGACGCGTGGAACTGAGTCAGGGCGATGCACGTTGGCACAGATCGCGTGCGGAAGGCGAAGGCCCAGCAGCTCCGCAAGGTGTACGAGGACATCCACTTCCGCGACGGCAAGTCTGTGGAAGATTTCGTGTTGCGCCTGAGCGGTTTGGTCCACAAGTTGGCCATGCTCGGCGATCCGATCGACGACACGAAGGTAGTGGAGACATACCTACGGGTGGTGCCAGACAGGTTCTCTCAGATAACACTATCCATTGAAACCCTGCTAGATTTGTCTACTCTGTCCATTGAAGAGGTGACCGGCCGCCTCAAAGCTGCGGAAGATCGCTGTGCGTCGTCCCCTCAGGTGACCTCGGGCAGGATGCTCTTACTCATGGAGGAGGAGTGGGCTGCACACGTGAAGGAGCGGCAACAGGGGGACGGCTCATCTCGGACCGGCAAAGTCAGTGGTTGTGGGCGCCGTCGTGGGAAGCCGAACAAGAAGGGTGAAGCCAGTGACACAAAGGAAGAGCCCAGCCGCGACGGTGATCATGATAAATGCCGCAACTGCGGCAAGAAAGGGCACTGGGCGAAGGACTGCAGGCAGCCGAAGCGTGAAGAGCGGGCTCACCTTGTTGTAGTCGATGACGATGAACCTGCTCTGCTGATGGCGCAGGCGTGCGCCCTCACTGACACCATGGAGGAGGTGCGCCCCAACGAGATCATGCTAGAAGAAACCCGTGCACAAGTGAACCTTGGGCGCGAAGGTGAAGCTTGCGGCGATGTGTGGTATTTGGACACTGGGGCAAGCAATCACATGTCTGGGAACTGCGCCGCGTTCTTGGAGGTTGACACCGGCATCATCGTCTCTGTCAAGTTTGGCGACGGCTCCATCGTCGGCATCTAGGGGCACGGGACAGTGCTCTTCACGTGCCAAAATGGCGAGCACCGTGCTATCACTGACGTCTACTTCATTCCCCGACTGAAGAGCAACATCGTTAGCATTGGTCAACTCGACGAGCGAGGGTGCCAGGTGCTAATCGATGGGGGAGTGCTGTATATCCGTGATCGACAGTGCCGTCTTCTCGCCAAGGTAACCCGTTTGAAGAATCGGTTATATATGTTAAGGCTGAATATCACCTAGCTTGTTTGCTTGGTGGTGAAACACGACGATGAGGTGTGGCTGTGGCATGGCCAATTTGGCCACCTTCATTTCGACGCACTAAAGAAGCTGGCGCACAAGAGCATGGTACACGGCCTGCCAGAGATCGACCATATGGGAGAAATTTGCGATAGCTGCTTCGTTGGAAAGCAGCGTCACATCTCATTCCCGCAACAAGCCCGCTATCGCGTCGAGGATTGTCTAGACCATGTGCACGGCGATTTGTGCGAGCTGGTCACTCTGGCTAGCCATGGCGAACTGCGCTATTTCCTGCTGCTGGTGGATGATTTCAGTCGCTACATGTGGCTACGCCTATTGACAAGCAAAGACGAAGCGCCTGAAGCCATAAAACAGTTCTAGGCTCGCGTCGAGGCGAAGACAGGACGACGACTCAAGATGTTGCAGACAGATCGGGGTGGCGAGTTCACCTCGGTTGAGTTCGGTCGCTACTACGTGGACCAAAGGGTTGCGCGTCAGCTCACAGCGCCATACTCCCCACAACAAAATGGTGTTGTTGAGCGACGCAACCAGACCGTCGTCGGCATGGCCAGATGCTTGCTCAAGGCGAAGCAGATGCCGGCGGCTTTCTCGGGCGAGGCGATGACAGCCGCCGTCTATCTTCTGAACTGCTCGCCCACGAAGGCCCTGGCCGGGATGATGCCATTTGAAGCATGGCACGGGAGGAAACCAGACGTCTCACATCTGCGCACATTTGGATGCGTCGCTCATGCCAAGGTAACAAAGCCGAATCTACATAAACTTGATGATCACAGTGTGCCCATGGTTTTCCTTGGATATGAGTCGGGCAGCAAGGCCTACAGGCTGTTCGACCCACGCTTGCGTCGAGTACACGTCTCGCGAGACGTTGTATTTGATGAAAAAGTGAGCTGGAGGTGGGAAGAGAAGGAGGAGCCAGCGCCATCGCTGGGTTGAGCAGCTCATTCACCATTGAGTATTCCGACTACTCTAATGATGCGGCCGCTCCCGATGCTACAAGTGGCATGTCTCTAACACCTTGGGTGCTAACGGATCACCATCACCACCGTCTGCAACTCGATTCATCACCCCCCAGCGGACGTGACGCCGTACCTCGACAATGATCACGACGACACGCCGTTGCATTTTTGAGCCATCGACGACATCCTCAGCGATGCTACTCCTCCGGGGCAGGCAGCCCGGGAACTAGCCGATGAGCACGAGCTGCACCTGGTGAGTGCGGAAGAGCTGGCCACGTTCGCAGAAGCAGAGAGCAAACCCTGCTGGTGTCGGGCGATGATGGAGGAGATGGCATCTATTGAAGAGAACAAGACCTGGGAACTCGTTGATTCACCGGTCGCCCGACACACAATCGGTTTGAAGTGGGTCTTCAAGGTTAAGCGCGACGAGGAAGGCAAGCTTGTGAAGCACAAGGCATGACTCGTTGCAAAAAGGTACGTGCAACGCGAAGGCGTTGACTTTGAAGAGGTGTTTGCTCCCGTGACACGCATTGAGTCAGTGCACATGCTGCTAGCCCTGGCAGCGCACGAAGGCTGGGGCGTCCACCACATGGACGTTAAGTCGGCGTTCTTAAACGGGGAGCTTGAAGAGGAGGTGTTCGTGCAGCAACCGCCGGGTTTCGTCATCAAGCACCAAGAGCACAAGGTCCTGAAGCTTCGCAAAGCGTTGTATGGGCTGCGTCAACACCCTGTGCATGGAACATCAAATTGGACGCTAGCCTGATAGCACTGAAGTTTGAGAAGTGCACCAATGAGCATGCTTTGTATGTGCAGCGGACTGATCAGGAACTGCTGATAGTAGGTGTCTATGTTGATGATTTGATTATCACCGGCAATAAGCAGGCTGGCATTGACAAGTTCAAGCGCAAGATGGCAAAAGTGTTTCGCATGAGTGATCTTGGATTACTAAATTACTATCTCGGCATAGAGGTAAAGCAAGGAGAAGAGGGCATTGCGCTTTGTCAGCATGCGTATGCTCTGAAACTGCTGGAGTGGAGTGGTATACAGGAGTGCAATCCGTGCTTCACTCCAATGGAGGAGAAGCTGAAGCTTTCCAAGGCCAGTGAAGCTCCTGCTATTGATGCAACACACTATCGAAGCATAGTGGGTGGTCTGTGGTACCTTGTACATACAAGGCCCGACATTGCTTTCGTTGTTGGATACGTCAGTCGATACATGGAGGACCCTCGCAAAGATAACTATGCTGTAGTAAAGCATATTCTGCGTTATGTAGCAGGGACCAGCGGCTATGGCATCTGTTACAGGCGAGGAAACACGAGGCTGACGCTTACAGGGTACAACGACAATGATATGGCCAGGGATCTCGATGGCCGAAAAAGCACGACTGGAGTGTTCTTCTTCCACAGCCAAAGCACCATCACCTGGCAATCCCAGAAGCAGAGGGTGGTGGCACTTTCAACCTGTGAGGCAGAGTACATCACGGCGGCAACAGCAACCTGCCAAGGTGTATGGTGTTAGTTATGATCTTCAGTTAAAATCGAAAGACTGAAATAAGAATGGAAAGACCAACAATTTGGGATTGTTTCCAAGAATCACGCGCTCTGATCGTGAGCTTACCAAAATCGATTGATTCGGTCCCGTTGGCTAGCGCTACAAGTAAAAGGGAGAAGCCGGCACTCGTGGACATAAGAGAAAAAAAACGAGTCGCTTATTCCCGAAAAAAACGTCCATCCGATTTGGTTGCAACGCTAGGCCAATGAAGACTGCATCTATCACCGAAAGGATTTCGGTGCCCGATTTCTTCACCGCGCATTCGTGCTTCTACTCCAACCGAACCGACTACACCGACAAAGAACTAATGGCCTCATCTTCTTCACCGGGTCAGTGCATCAATCTAATGTTTATTTACACATTATTAATTTTGTGTGATCATGTTTTAGACTAGCTTATGATGTTCATGTTTAGCACAACCTAAGATTCTAACATTTGGTATCAGAGCAACTAGTCTAAATCATGATCTTTTGCCCGGTTTAGATCCTGTGATTCGTCGGTTTAGGTTTGGCTTTCGGCTTGGCTTAGCATTTAGAAGAAGGGGATAAGAACAGATTAGCTATCCGAAACCCCAAATCCCCAAATCCCGATCCCAAATAAAAAAAACCCTAATGATCTTTGAAAGGGGTTTCGGGCTTACCTCGTTCGGCGCTGTCTTCGCCCGTTCATGGTCGTCGTCGGTCGCCTTGTGCGCGTCACCGCCGTTCCGGTTGTTGGCTTCTCCGGTAGCTCCGAGCGCCTCGCTTCTGCTTCGCCCGCGTGTGCGCTGGAGCCTCGCGCCGCATCAGCTCTTCACGAACGTGCTGTCGCGCTGCGCCGCTGGAGCTCGCTCCGTCATGTCACCCCCGCTTCGCCCGCTCGGCTTCCTCTCCCTTAGCCGTCGCTGCGCGTTGTTTTCGGGTGACGGAGAAGAGTGAGTTAGGTTTAGGGTTTCTTCCGCCCGTCGCGCGTTTTTTGTTTGGCTCGTTTTCATCGAGGCCGTCCATTCGAGATTGCCGCTCGATGCCTCGCGTCGTGCACGGCTGTCGCCTCGCCTCTCGCGCGTGGGCCGACGCCTCACCTCTCTCGCGTACGGGCCGCTGCCATGTCTCCCGCACGGGCCGTCTTCTCGCGTCTCGCGCGCGGGCCGCGCCGTGCGCGCTAGGCCGCGGTAGCGATGGACTTTGTTGCTCGCTGTGGCTCGGGCCTGGCCGCGCGTGTGTTTTGGGCCGTGTGGCTGTGTTTTGGCGCAGGCCGCACTGCGCTTGCCGGGCCATGTGTTTTGGGCCGGAATTTAGTACTTATGTGTTTTTTAATTTTATGTTTATTCAGTCTTATTTAATTCAAAAATTAAGTATTATTTATTTATTTCCTGGGCATTAATATTATGTTTAATTTTGATGTTTGATTTGTGAGTAAATTAATTAATGTAGCACTTAATTTTTCACATGATGATTATTTATGGGCATCATCTCTAATTAAAATGGAACCATCGGGAAATTTTAATTAGAGATTATTGTTTAATGTTTAAAATTGGGATTATGCTATGACCATGTTCATATACTGACCAATGTTGTTTACGAACATGTGTTACCCTTAAGATAATGTAGTTCTTTTTCGTTTCTGCCCAACGGTGATGCGAATTTGAACTTTAATGTTTTCTATCATTAGCATGTTATTAATCAGACCAACGTAGGGTTAATTTCATGCATGAAATTTAATTTTCTTTTCTCTAATGTTTACTGATTAAATTTTATCTTGATTCAGCCATGAATAACACTAATGTTGCCGCTTATTTTAACGGCATTGAGCAGCTAACAGGGACAAACTTTCCTTCTTGGAAGGAGAGAATATTGATTGTCCTTAGAGTTATGGACTTGGATTATGCATTACGAGAGGACGCTCCCATAGCTCCTTCCGCTGATGATGAGAGTTTCACTGAGAAAAAGAAACTCTATGACTTAACAGCAGAAAGTGGGAGCGGTCTAACCGCATGTCCTTGATGATTATGAAGAGCACCATATCTGTAGGGATAAGGGGAGCAATCCCTGAATTCGATAATGCTAAGAAGTACTTGACCTTAGTTGAGGAGCAATTCAAGGGCTCTTCAAAAGTTTATGCCAGTACTTTAATCATGAAGATGCTCACTACTAAGTATGATGGCTCTAGTAGCGTACGTGAGCATATCATGATGATGACTGATATGGCTGCCAAACTTAAAGGCATGGACATGACCATTTCTGATGGTTTCTTGGTCCATTTTATTATGACCTCCCTCCCTTCTGAGTATAATGCTTTCAAAATTAATTATAATACTTAGAAGGAACAATGGACCATGAGCGAGTTGATCGGCATGTGTGTCTAGGAGGAGGAGAGGCTTAAGGCCGAAAGGAAGGACCAAGTTTTCCATGTTGGTCATGGCAAAAGGAATTTTCAAGAGGATTTTAAGTCCAAAAAGAAGCTGCATTTCTCTGCTAAGACTGAGTCAAGTAAGCCAAAGCAAAAGGAGAAGGCCCCTGTTGCATCTAACTCTACTTCTGATGGGCCCATTTGTTGTTTCTGTAAAAATAGTGGGCACATTCAGAAAGATTGTGTGGGCTTCATGAAGTGGCTTGCCAAGAAGGGTAACGACATAATTTCTACTTTTGATGAAACCCTTTTTACTGATTTTCCCCCTAATACCTGGTGGATTGATTCTGTTGCCTCTGTGCATGTTTCCAATTCATTACAGGGATTCCTTTCCGTGAGGACACTAAGAAAGGGGGAGCGAAGCCTTAGAGTTGCTGATGGAAGGGAGGTTGAAGTTGAAGCCATTGGCACACTACCATTAGTATTAGATAGCGGCTTCACCCTTCAATTAAATAATGTTGTTTATGTTCCCAATATGAGGAGGAATCTTATTTCTGTTTCTCTTTTGGATGATGATGGATACATTTGTACCCTTGGGGGATAATAAATGTATTATAAGTTTTAATTCAAATAATATTGGTCTCGCGACTCGACGAGACAAACTCTATATGCTTTCTCTCTCTGAATTCCCTGTGTCAATGAATGTGTGCGGTGTCACCAATAAGCGAAAGAGAAGTATAAGCAATGAGACTTCATCGAAATTGTGGCACTGTCGTTTAGGCCATGTTTCGAAGGGGAGAATGGAACGTCTCATTAAGGAAGAGATACTTCATTCATTAGACTTCTTTGACTCAGACCATTGCATTGACTGTATTAAGGGGAAATATGTAAAGCAAATTAAGAAAGGAGCCACACGAAGTACAGGAATCTTAGAACTAATCCACACTGATATATGTGGACCTTTTCCTATAACTTCAGTTGATGGGTACGACCCCTTTATCACGTTTACTGATGACTTCTCCCGGTATGGTTATATTTTCCCCATTCGTGATCGATCTGAATCACTTGATAAGTTTAAAATATTTAAAGCTGAAGTAGAAAATCAGCATAATTTAAAGATTAAGGTAGTGAGATTAGATCGTGGAGGAGAATATTATGGGAGACATGCTCCTTATGGACAAATTCCAGGTCCATTTGCTAAGTTTCTTTCAGAAAATGGCATAATAGCCCAATATTCAACACCTGGTGAACCTCAAAGAAAATGGAGTAGTGAAGACGCAATCGCACCCTTATGAATATGGTGCGTAGCATGATGAGTTACTCGAGTTTACGCTTGGTTTGTGGATGGAAGCATTAAAGACACCACAAGATATACTTAATCGGGTTCCCATTAAATCAGTACCTAAGACATCTTATGAATTATGGACTGGGAGGAAACCGAGCTTAAAATATTTACGTGTGTGGGGTTGTCCTGCTGAAGCTAAAATCTTTAATCCACATATTGGAAAATTAGATCCTAAAACAGTAAGTTGCCATTTTATTAGATATCCTGAAAGATCTAAAGGATATCGATTTTATTGTCCAGATCGTGTCACTAAGTTTGTGGAAACCCGACATGCTGTATTTTTAGAAAATGATGGAATCAGTGGGAGCTCAGAGGCTAGGAAAATAGATCTTGAGGAGATTCGGACTTATGTTCCATCACCGATAATCCAAGAGACTATTATTCCTGTACCTCATTCAGTTACACCTCCAGTTGTGAATTCTGGAGTTGAGCCTCCAACTGAGAATTCTGGGATCAATAATACAACGTCTAATGATGAGCCTCCACAGCCCCCCTGTGATAATTAATGAACCACTAAGAAGATCACAGCGGGAAAGAAGGTCTGCCGTCCCAAATGATTATGTCGTATACATGAATGAAGATGTAAATGACATTGGGAAAGTAGACGATCCCACCTCATTTAAGGAGGCTATAATGACTAAGGATTCATCCAAGTGGCTTGAGGCATGCAGGATGAAATTAAGTCTATGAGCATCAATGACGTGTGGGGTCTAGTAGAAATTCCTGACGGAGTCAAAATAGTAGGTTGTAAATGGGTCTACAAAACTAAACATGACTCTAAGGGAAATGTCGAAATATTTAAGGCAAGGCTTGTAGCAAAAGGGTTTACACAAAGAGAGGGGATTGATTATGTTGATACTTTCTCTCCCGTCTCGAAGAAAGATTCACTAAAGGTTGTCATGGCGCTTGTTGCTCATTATGATTTAGAGCTACATCAGATGGATGTTAAAACTGCATTCCTTAATGGTGACTTGCATGAGAATGTTTACATGGCTCAACCGAAAGGTTTTGTCGTGGAAGGTAAGAAACATATGGGATGTCGACTTAAGAAATCCATCTATGGACTAAAACAAGCGTCTAGACAATGGTACCTTAAGTTCGATGAGACCATAAAAAACTTTGGTTTCAAAGAAAATGAAGTGGACAATTGCATATACATTAAGACTAAGGGGAGCAAATTCACTATCTTAGTGCTTTATGTGGATGATATCTTATTGGCTAGCAGCGATAAGGATATGCTGTATGAGACCAAGAGATTTCTTTCCGCTAACTTTGACATGAAGGATCTTGGTGATGCCTCTTATGTTTTGGGCATTGAGATTCACCGAGATAGGGCCAAAGGGGTATTAGGATTATCCCAAAAGGCATACATTGACAGAGTGCTTAAGAGATATAATATGCATAACTGCTCTGCCACGCCTGCTCCTATTGTTAAGGGCGATAAGTTTGGAACATTCCAATGTCCAAGGAATCAATTAGAATCTGATCAGATGAAGGGGATTCCTTACGCTTCAGCTGTTGGAAGCATTATGTATGCTCAAGTTTGTACTCGCCCTGATATAGCATTCGTAACCGGGATGCTTGGCAGATATCAATCAAATCCATGGTTGGACCACTGGAAAACCGTTAAGAAAGTCTTGCGTTATTTGCAAGGCACTAAGCATTTCATGCTCATATATAAGAAGCCTGATACCCTTGAGGTTGTGGGTTATTTAGACGCTGACTTTGCAGGTTGTGTTGATACTAAGAAATCCACATCAGGTTATATCTTCACACTTGCGGGAGGAGCCATTTCGTGGAAAAGCTCCAAACAATCACTTACTGCATCATCAACGATGCAAGCTGAGTTTGTGGCATGTTATGAGGCGACTGGGCAGGCTGTATGGCTTAAGAACTTTATTTCGGGATTAAGAGTGGTAGACAGCATATCAAAACCACTACTTATATACTGCGATAATTTGGCCGCAGTTTTCTATTCGAGTAACAACAAGTCAAGTGCTGCTGCCAAACACATTGACATTAAGTATCATGTTGTGAAAGATAGAATCCAGGATCAGACTATTGATGTCAAACATATAAGTACTAAGTCTATGCTTGCGGATCCACTTACTAAAGGCTTACCACCCAGCCTCTTTCGAGAGCATGTTGCCAGCATGGGTTTATTGGAAAGCCTCTGATTCTGGAAATGAGGACCATAAGAACGAAATCAACTCCCATTAAGAATAAGTAATTATCCTATCAAGACAGAATGATGCACTATAGATACTGGGGTTGCAGCGATGCTTAAATTAATCATTGTAATACTTTATCTTGGTGTACTGTTCTGTTAAGTATGGACTTATGAAATTAGCCTTCGATCAAGTGGGAGAATGTTAGTTATGATCTTCAGTTAAAATGGAAAGACTGAAAATAAGAATGGAAAGACCAACAATTTGGGATTGTTTCCAAGAATCACGCGCTCTGATGGGGAGCTTACCAAAATCGATTGATTTGGTCCCGTTGGCCAGCGCTACAAGTAAAAGGGAGAAGCCGGCACTCGTGAACATAAGAGAAAAAAAAAACACGAGTCGCTTATTCCCGAAAAAAACGTCCATCCAATCTGGTTGCAACGCTAGGCCAACGAAGACTGCATCTATCACCGAAAGGATCTCGGTGCCCGATTTCTTCATCGCGCATTCGTGCTTCTACTCCAACCGAACCGACTACACCGACAAAGAACTAATGGCCTCATCTTCTTCACCGGGTCAGTGCATCAATCTAATGTTTATTTTCGCATTATTAATTTTGTGTGATCATGTTTTAGACCAGCTTATGATGTTCATGTTTAGCACAACCTAAGATTCTAACATATGGCTCAATCGGCTCCTACAGGAGCTCACCGGCGAGTCACTCTGTGCTCCGACACTTCTGGTGGACAACAAGCCTGCCATATCTCTAAGCAAGAATCCAGTCCATCATGGTCGCAGTAAGCACATTGATGTTCGATTTCATTTTATTCGGGACTGTGTTTCTGATGGACAGGTTGAACTTCAATTCATTGAAACAAAGAAGCAGCTTACGGATTTGCTAACTAAGCCTCTTGGCCAAGTTCGATTCTACGAGCTGCGTGACAAGATTGGAGTCATGAAGATCAAGAAGTAGCAACAAGATTAGGGGAGAAATGTTAACTTAATTTGTTTCTTCTTCGGATGTCTTAGCTATTCAGTTTCTAAGTCTGTTTTTCTTTCAGTTTCGTCAGTAGTCGCTTGTCGTATTTGGCGGAAACAGGTTCAGTAAGCTCCACTCGGGGATAGCTGGATCATGGCTGCGTTCTTTTCGGATCTGCAACTACCGTTTGTAACTCTGATATCTGAATAAATACAGCAGGAAACCCAAAACGCTGTGCGCTTCCACAGCAAAATACTTCAGTGTGTCTCTGTGTTGATTGTCCAGGAAGTGAGAGCATCGCCGGAGCCTGTAGCGCGTCAAATTTTGCCAACACACAGCTACTAGTCACACTCCGGTAGTAGCATTAGCAGGGCTTGCGGCGGCCTCTAGAGTGGAGCTAAACGACCAAGACATCACCTGATGCAGCTCGATGCAGGAGCCGGTGGCTGCAGAGAAGCCCACTGCCACTTCCTCGGGCAAGTTTGCCTTCATGTCTACCGGGGCACTGACGTTGTACGGCTTGCCGTCGTTGATCTGGAGATGGGCGGCTAGGATACCCGTGAGGTTGTTGTAGTTGATCTCGGCAGTCATAACGGAGTCCTCGGAGACCAGGCTCTTGGTCACTTTTGTGTAGTTCTTGGAGTTGATGTCAATGCCTATATGGTTGTTGTTGAGGTCCCAGTCGGAGTTGAAGTACGTGTCGAACTCGACCGCAACGATGCGGTTGTCGCCGGTGGCATCGTAGTGGTTTCTGTCGTTGAAGAGGGCGAGATTCTAGCCGTAGCTGTTGGGAGGGATCCTCGACGGGAAGTGCGCGAGGAAAAGGACATGAAGAGAAGGTGATGAGAGCTCATTGCACGAGGTGCATGTATACCTTTACTTGGAATTTTCTTTTGCCTGTATGCACGTGGTTCATGTTGTGGCACGTACAGGTACAACTCCCATTTTATTTCCTTGGTTCGATTTTCTTCCCTTACATTCACTGCGCACATCGATTTTCATTCCTGGTCGATGCGTATGTTGGACTGGGTTGGGTTGATACTTGACTGAATTGACACACCGATGCTTCATCTACCCAGCGAGCTCTGCACTGCAATAATATGACCACAAATAGCAAACACATCACACTGCTACTTGACATCAAAAGTTCCAGTGCCTTACGTGTAATTCCCGCGGAGAAAAGGCGTCACGTATTGGCTGGTTTTGACGTGGTCAGCTAGCACTCCAAGATTGGCTTGTTCCTCGACTAGTTTTTGTTAACGTCGTCCACTTCTTCCCATCACTCCATGCACAGAAACACAGATGAAATGGTCGTCATTGTTAATAATGTAGAGCCAAGAACGGGGAGAGCAATGGGCGAGAGAGGCATGGTCCTGCCGTGGTTATGTTCTGAAGTGTTGCAGTTGCCGGATTATGAACAGTAACTGATGGTTTCAATTTGCAACAGAAATGGACCGGGGCAAGTTACCCTATGTTTCATGAAAACATGACGGGGGCATCAAAGTCGAGCAAGCAGTGGTCGAGACCGAAAATAATAATAGGCTCACGCTGTGTAGACAGTTGGGTTACGGCTATAAAAGCTGAACAAAATCATTCGTTATCCTGTGATCCTCCTGCGTGTGCGTGTGGGCATGGCTGCATGGGGTGAGTGCGTAAGGAAGTTTTCCTGAGCAGACTTTTAGCTTGACTAGGCAAGCTAGCTCATTTCAGCTAAGCCACAATTGAAACAACGGGAGAAAATGATAATTCTTGTCAGGCGCACGGAACCTTACACCTTACAGATTAATTAGAAGAAGCATAGCGACCAATCTTAGAGAGATTGTTTTTTTATTTCTCTTTGAAATAGGAGTGATCAGTATGAGGCTTATAACCAACGTTTTTGCCTGTTAATTGAGTTTTGGTAGAAATAACTCTCACTAAACGCGCATCATTAGTTTTTAAAGAAAGCGGCAGTAGCTCTCCCTTTGCATTAAGAAGTTCAGCAATAATGAAAAATATTCAGAACAAATTACCGGTGTTGCAGATACAGTAGAGGGGGAGAACTATTGAAGTGGATCGGATGACCAAGAGAAGGGAGGTAAATTGGGATTTTTTTAGCAACAAAGGCTTAATTAAAAATTCGATAGCACCTTCTTTTTCTCAGTGACCTTTCTAGAGCAAAATCTCGATAGCACCTTCTTTTTCTCAGTGACCTTTCTAGAGCAAAATCTCGATAGAACCTTGTGACTAGATATTGATCCGATCGATAGTCCGACCAACTCTGATCATCTGACTCATAGGAAGATCAACTCAGACACTTCTCTGTAGAATTGATCCGACCCATGCTCTGAATCATTCGAATCATCTGACTCCTGTTGAAACTTCAATGCATGTCCTCTGTTGCATTGATCCAACCCATGCTTCGAGTCACATGGATCATTTGACTCCTATTGAAAATTCTAGGACATACTTTCTATTGAATTGACTCGACCGATGATCTGATCTAGTTTGATTATCTAACTCAATCTAAATTTTTCTGACCAAGTTTTAAATTCCTCCCACATTGCAGATTTAGCATATCAATCTGAATTTTTCTAACCAAGTTTTAAATTTCTCACACATTCCAGATTTAGCATACTCACTTGGTTTTTTTGACTTTCCATAACTAGATATAGGATTGAGAGACCTAATGTGCATCACAACTAGCTATTCAACCTCACCAAGCTCAACCTACTAGCTTTGAACCTCTTTAATAGTATGGCCAAAATAAAAATAAAACCTATCATTAAAATGATCCAAACATGACTCCTCGGATCATTTCTAGTCACAAGGTTCTTAATCTTCATGCTTTGCCGTTAATTATACCTTTTGGGATCCATAAATACTAAGAACTCTCAATATAACAATGTCAAGCACTACCTCATCCTAAAATATTCAAACATAGTTATTATTGACAAACAAACATCATTAATCACTAAAACACTTAAATAACTGAAATTAAGGGCTTAGATTCTTACAACTACCTAATGGAGAACATTCAGAAACACGCTCACACCGAGTATCCATAGAGATTTATAGAAGTTGGAAAGAAAATCAACGAAGAAGAAAACTCTAAACGAAAGTAACAACAGACTATCCGTGCAATTGCACGGAACACTCCGCTAGTTTAGATTACACACAAAACAGATGTCGGCAACTCGGCATGCCGACAACTAACTAATTGAATATATGTCACCATATATCATCAACAGAACCGTAAGAACGAGCAGTCGTAATACACCTGCTAGAGTCATCAATCGGAAATTAAGAGGCTGGAGGCACCCAGACTAATCACAACATTTGCTGCATTGCTGTACATCTGCGGGGGGAGTGCCGGCAGCGGCGCGTCACCGGAGCTCAGTACGTGCATGGCCTGTGAGATACACGGCCGCTCACTTCGGTCGGGATGCGCGCACCAGAGCCCGACGACCAACACGCGCTCCATCTGCCGCTCCTCGAGCTCGTCATCACCTATTAGCTTCTCATCAGCTGCCTCAAGAATTGTGTTGTTGCCGTGCAGATTCCTAACCCATTTTAGTAGCACAAAGAACTCATCATCTGGCTGCTCCTCCACCGGATGCCGGCCAGAAACGAGCTCTAGAAGGACGATGCCGAAGCTATAGATGTCTGACTCTTTGCATTGCTTGCGTGTGTTGACTAACTCCGGGTCTATGTATCCCGCGGTACCCAGAACAACGCGGGTTGTACGTGGCCCAGTGCCATGGTCAATAAGCCTCGCTAGTCCAAAGTCCCCTAACTTGGCATTACACAGAGAGTCCAGCATTATGTTGCTTGGCTTAATGTCACCATGCACTACACATTGCTCCCACTCTTCATGTAGATAGTGTAGTGCCGATCCCAATCCCAGAATGATATTGTACCTATTAATTTTTAAACCGTATGATGGAATGAATTAGCTTTTAGATCAAATATGGCCTAACAATTTTTAGTGCTACATGCAAATCTAATGACAGGTGGGAAAAATAAATTAATATGCTAGAAATTCTCAAAAAATAATAGGCAATCAGGCTTGAGGAAGTGAATGTCGACAAAAAGTTGCCACCATAGGCATCCCAGGTCCCCAATTGCTAGGTTTTGGTGAATCTTGACTTGTCATGTTCTGGCCGACCTTGAGGATATTGTAGCTTCAAACAACTAAAGTTGCCTAGAAAATACTGAGTATGGTCGAGAATACAAAGAAATAAAATATGCAAGTAGTCAGGATTGCATCAACATATTTAGTGCACACAACTTCCCCTCGTGATATCCTACAACAAATAGGACTTAATGCTTCTCAATCGTGAGCTACAAAAAGTTACTTGAAGTTACTGTCTTACTCCGTATTGATGGTAATAAACTTAGTTGCTCAGACAATGAAACCAATAAATGTACGCAAACTAATGCGCATTTGCACGGGCATTTGATTAGTTCTGTGAAAAGTACATGATTAGTGATTTTCGCATGTGGAAGTAATTTAGAAAGTATCTTAGTCGAATAATGACTAGATTAGATCCAGTTTACTTTTATTTTTAGCTGTATGTATATAGAATAATTAATAAGTTCATTATTTAGTTTTTAATTACATATATAGTTAACCCTATTCATTGTGTATCATATCTGTAAGTACTACTTAAATTAGAGCATTTGATGGAAAATGCTGAATAAAAATAAAGGAGAATTTCATTTATACTAGAGTTGAATATTTCCTTATTAGTCTAACTTTCAATTCAAAATGAATTTTCAACACAAATTGCAAAACTTTCAACTTGAAATTTCACTTTCAACTCAAATTTACAACATTCAACATAGTAATTAGAATACAACTAGCGAACACTTCCTAATTAACAAGTGAAACTTTTAACTCGAAATTTTGAAGTTTTCACACAAATTTTAAAACATTCAACTTTAAGAAGCTAACTTTGAACTCGAAAATTTGAACATTCAACGCAATAATACTTCAAAAGGAAATTGTTCACTAGCTATAACGTCCACTGTATAACAACACACTAAAATTTTGTCCAGTGATATACAAAAAATAATTTAGATTTTTCACATGCGAATTACTGCAATAGTTTTTCAATCAAAAGTATGTGTAATAACATATTTTAATAGGAAAACTGTAGATGTGCTCGTTAGTTTACTCTCTACCCTCTGTACAAAATTTGACCTAGCTTTGGATTTGGATAGGGCCGGATTTCAGTCTCGTCCAAAAAGGCCACGCCCATGTTAGGCTAGATTTGGCCAAAAACCTGGGCTGAAGGACCTAGCCTAGGAAAACCTCCTTTTCATTTATTAGGTGATAAAAGGCTGATTTAAATTACATATAAATTTATTATTCTCTTTCAGGTTGGTGTTACTGATAATCAAACACTCAAAGCTCATAAATATGAAGTAAACAAAAGATGCAGTTCCGATAGTATTTCTAATATGGTCAAATATGACGTTCAAAGAGTCCACAGCTACCCTTATATTTATAGGGTGAGAAGGTACACAAAGAGATCTAAATAAGTATTACCGGACTAAACTATCGTAGTGGGCCTTGTGGGCCAGTTTAGGGAAAATGTTCAGGTATGAATTATTGAACAACAATAAATGAAGGGAAAAGGTGTATAAGTAAAAATGAAAAGACATCCTAAAATTGCATAATGACATTTATATACCTGGACAAAATTTGAAAGTGGAATGACATATATTTGCAAAAGGTGGGAGTATTATTTATTCCAATGCTTGGCTGGATTATAGCTTATATCTAAAAGCCCAGCTCGACATATCTATATATGGGATTCAAAATTTAAACCCATGGGTTGGGAAATTGGTTGGACTTGGTCAACCTCACTAAGTTAGGTTGCCCATGACCATGAAGCTAGAGGTCTACCCAACAGTATGGCAGAAACTCCCAATCGTTGTCCCGATTTCTAGATGAGTACCATAATTCGAAGAAATGGGTAGGTTCGTCGTACCTCTCGGGCCAGGTTAACCATCTGTCGATGCTATGAATGTGTCTGTCGAGGCTGCCTTCTGCCACAAACTCATAAACAAGCAAGAGGCCCTTGTGGCTGTCACACCAGCCTAGCAACTGGACAAGGTTTCTATGTCTTAGTCGGCTTATGGTCTTGACCTCGGCCTCAAACTCCTTCCTCCCTTGAGAAGAGGTCTCACTTGAGAGCATCTTGATGGCCACTGCACGATCTTGGTCGCTAAGTTGGCCCTTGTAGACGTTGCCGAAACCCCCTCGCCCAAGCTTCTTTTCCTCTGCGAAGTTGCTTGTTGCATCAGCCAGCCGCCTGTACCTGTATCGTCTGGGGGCCAACCCTCTCGCAAACTCAGCCTCATCTTGTTCTTCCTCAGACGACTCGCTATCAGGGGCCTGATTAGATGCCTTGGTTCTTGCATGCTGCCGCCATAGATGAATACCGACGCCACACGCCACCATGGCAAACAGTACAGGAACTAGTACGACCGTCAGTTGTTTCCCGTGCGCTAGGGGAAGATGAGATTTCTGCACATCATTCAGAGTGGAATTGAATGTCCAGGACAGTACCTCATGTGCCTCGACAGACTGGCCAGTACACGCAGTGAAGCCAACCGCCACCTCCTCAGGTAAGTAACTGCTCAGGTCAACAGTTGCGTTGACATGGTACAAGTTACCATCCATCCGGATATCGGCTGCCAACAATTTTGTGGCGTTGTCGTAGCCGATCCAGGCGGTCATCACGTTGCCAGTTGTCAGGTTCCTTACGTCCGTGTATTTCACCGATCTGATGGAGTTGACGTCGATGCCGACGTGGTGGCCGTGGCTCTCGTCCCAGGGTGGATCGCTGCAAGGGTCGAACTCAACCGCCACGATGCTACCATTGCCAGTTGCATTCCATATCTGGCTATGATTGACTAGGCCAAGGGCTCCATCGCTGCTGTTGCCAGGAATGCGCGACGGGTAATGCCCCAGGAAGAAGGCCATCCCATCGCCTGCATACAGTCCAGGGCTTTGGGTGATGCGGAAGGAGAAGGTGGTGGTGAAGCTGGCCAGCTCGCCGGTGGCAGAGTTCCGCAGCCGCACAGGATCAGCTAACGAGACACGGCCGGCGCTGTACTGGGTGGCTACATTCTTTTGGTTCGTCGTCAGCACGATCGACGGGCTACGGAAGAACGCGCTGGCTTCGCACCTGAGCTGCGTGTTGCAGGGATCATCGGCGGAACTGGAAAAGTTGAAGCCGAATGAGAGCGGCGCAGCATGAGGTGCAAAGGAGAGAAACGTGTAGAGGAGGCAGATCAAAGTGAACACTAGCCGGTGAGAACTCTCTGCAGCCATTCTTCTGTGTGGATCCGGTCCAGTGTCGTGTTTGGCAAAGGAGAATACAGATATGCTGGTTCAAGAACTAGGCCGGGTGCGGGTCGAAATGCATGGTGCAGCTCTTTAACTTGGCCACCGTCCAGGCCCGTACCAACAGCACCCTCAAAATGCTTAACTGCACAGGGCCCCAGGCCCGTACCAATAGCAGGAGCAAAGTGCTCAACTGCATAGGCCCCCAAAAGTTAGGCCCCTAATTTTCATTTAATCTTCAATTGCTATTTGTTTAGTATCTTTAGAAAAAATTACTATTACTATTATATTTAATCTTATTTAATCAAACCTTTTTATTGCCTTCTTACTGAGAACTTCCCCACCTCTCTTCTATTTTTCCTTTGCTTTCGCACAGCTGTTATTCTTATATATCTCTTATCTGTATGTGAAAATTAACTCTGCTCCTAATTCTCTTCTTCAGACTAACTCTTGATTTCCCTAAAATAATCCTATATGAATCTTGTTATGAAAAGCATAAGACAAAAAAAAAAGTACCAAAGAGCTAACATGCCTAATTTATATTAAATTTAACATAGGACTTCTAAAATCTCAGGTACAGCCCTGCCACCGTCCATAGGCGTGTATATAAGTATACATACACATATGTATACATGAGAAAAATATCTGATATAAAACATGGTGTCCCACTTAATTATAAAATATACAGGTAACTTCACATCTAACTTCACTTTTTTGTCACTGGAGTGACGCCTCCCTGGGATGTTGGGGACGGAGAATAACTTCCATGTGTTCCATCGGCCCGTGTAGACAACGCAACAAGTCTTTGATCGACGCCTCCCTGTGATGTTGGGGACGGACAACAACTTCCATGTTTGTTCCATCGGCCCGTGTAGACCACGCAACAAGTCTTTGGTCGACACCTCCCTGTGATGTTGGGGACGGACAATAACTTCCATGTGTGTTCCATCGGCCCGTATAGGCCACGCAACATGTCTTTGGCCGACGCCTCCCTAGCTTGAAAAATGCTGCATGGTTGGAGTTGGATGCCTATCACGTGGTCGTCAAATAGTCGTAATTAACCTGATGGGGCATAACATTTTAGTTCGATTTGTACTCAACTTTAAGAGAGAGATTTCACTTGGGCTTTGCTTGTAATATATATGCCTTTTTGGTGTAAAATAATTAAGTTGAAGCTGTGACTAAGTAATTTTGTACTGTTCTAGCCCTTCAAAATTATTTTTTACTTATTTTAAGATTTATATGACTTGTATTGCACAGTGATACATCTTTTTGTTTATTCTGATCTAACCAACTTAGTCCTGTACCAATGTGTTTGCACCAAAATTTGGCAAGCTTGGTCAAAATCGTCAATAAAGTCAAAGATACGAAATTAACGGACAGGATGGAAAGGTTTGGAGATATTTTGGTAACTGCAAGATTTTTAAGAAAAACAACCGTCCGAGATAAGGCCGATACGGATACGAACTTGAAGCGTGTTGTAACAGGACACGATCGGTCAAAGGTATAAAAGAAGGGCCAAAGCGAACTGCAAGAGCATCATCAACACAATACAATCAACCAGTTTTTACTTTCTTCCTTCCTGTCGACTAGGAGTAGCTTTTGTAATTTAGTCTCTGTAATCGATCTTGATCAATAAAGTTGCGCATCGCCGATTGTTGATCTTCTTCAATTACACCTCAGGTTTGATTTATTCTGATTTTGTTGCGCATCGTCTTCTTCAGAATCGATCTACCTTTATCCTCTGATTAGCTTTAATCGGCTAATTAGACTTACCTTGTTACTTTGATCTTAATCGGCTTCAAGCTGATTGGGTCTAAGCCGATTGATCGTTACGATCGGCTTTTGAGTAAATTTTATATTTTACCTTGTCGGTTCTGAGTCAAATCGACCGCACGCTCTTGAACCGGTGTTAAATGCGGTGTGTTCTTTGTCGAAACCCTACTTCAAGTTTTTGACGTCAACACACTCTTGGCACGCCCGGTGGGACACGCAATGTCTTCATCAGGGAAGTCAATTCCGCCATCAGATCTCAACGCAGAGGCTATAATCGTCCCAACAATGGGCGATTTATCTGCAGAGCAACGTCAAGAAATTGAAGCTCGGAAGGCTGCGCTAGAAGAGATGATGCTGAGCTGTTATCAGAAAACTAGACGTGGCGTCACTCAAAAATCCGCCCTGCCGACGGTCAACGCCCTGGGAGAAGCGGGCGTAACAGAATAAGTAAGCCGATATCTGCCTGCTCAAGCCGAATTATCGGCTATGATTAATCAGTCTGTGCACCACGCTTTAATAAACCAATCATCGGCTCTTGTGACAACACTTAAGCCGATGATAGCGAATAGCGTTAAATCCATAGCCCAGGAATTAGCCTCGTCAGGAAGTCTGCTTGACCCATTGCAAGCTTTGCCAAATTATCCTGTTTTTTCAGTATCATAAAACACGCAGAGCACAATGGCTGATCCTAAACCATCGGCTATAACCTCACCCCCCACCATGATGCCCACACAACCCACGGTTATACTACCTAGGGACCCTCGGTTAAATGGGGTGAACCATTACCACGCCAATACCGACGCCGCTAAGTTAGATGCATCAAGCAATTTGCCGCCGTCGGCTCCGTTCTACGCTTTCCCCCAATCGGTTTTACAGCCGATTGGCTCCGAGAGATTCCCACAAGAACCCACCCTGCTAAGAAACCCAGTTCCACACAGGGTAGTAACATACTCTGAGCCATTTATTCCAGTGCCGAAAACTCAAACTAGGCATAATCGACACGATCAGCATGGTCGTATGCCGACGACGCAGCATAATTGGCAACCCGAGCTTGCACTCGGGGGGCAGAACGCCGATTATGACAGATATTATCAAGGGCCTGCTATGGCCGATAATGCTAATTGGGCCGATCAAATCTCTGCCGTTTTGAGGGACCAATTCGGCATATAACCAAAAGGAAAGGTTATCGGCTATAGAAAGCCGTATCCCGATTACATAGATCGCATGCCCTACCCTCATAACTTCAGAGTTCCAGACTTCGCCAAATTTTCTGGGGATGATTCTATCACCACCCTGGAACACGTTGGACGCTTTATCGCGCAATGCGGTGAAGCGGCCCAGTCCGACGGGCTTAAAATTAGACTATTCCCGTTGTCTCTGTCTGGGGCAGCGTTTACTTGGTTCACTTGCTTGCCTCCGAATTCGGTCCATTTATGGAACGATTTGGAAAGCCGATTTCATGAATACTTCTTTTCAGGCAGTTTGGAGCTCAGGATTTCAGATCTAAGTTCTGTACGCCAAAAGTTTGGGGAATCGGTAACGGATTACGTCAAGAGATTTAGAGAAATTAGGAATCGGTGTTTTAGCGTCACATTGCCTGACAACCAACTTGCCGATTTAGCATTTCAAGGTTTGATTCCGCCGCTTAGGGAGAAATTCGGAGGACAAGAGTTCACCGACCTTAGCCACTTATTGCATCGCGTATCGGCTCAAGAAAGCCGATTCACTGACAATAAAGTGTTCAAAGACAGATTTAAAAATAGCAATAACAAAGAAAAGGACAAGGCTAAAGTCAATATGGTTGAGTATTGTCCAAGTGACTCATCGGAAGACGAGGAAGCAGAAATAAACATAGCCGAATGGGTAAAAGGATCCAAAAAGTCCTTAGTTGTCGGGACCCGGATTTGCAAATCCGAAACCCTCTGTGTATACTGCACTAGTCCAGGATCACGCTAGTGCACACAGTGAAAACATAGATGAGATACCATTCCATACAACGAATTAAC
This sequence comes from Otatea glauca, assembly GCA_036346275.1. NCBI lineage: Eukaryota > Viridiplantae > Streptophyta > Magnoliopsida > Poales > Poaceae > Otatea > Otatea glauca. The sequence goes on from CM070728.1 coordinate 28,622,735, forward strand.
TAAGAAGAAGCAAATTATTATTAAATAAAGCAAACGACCTTATGGTCAATGTTTACACCATTATGCCTTAAGGGCTTAAGAAACAAATACTATTGCAGCGGAAAAGATAACTTGAGCCATTCGATATGCCACAGGCAATCGTCTGGGGAACGCCTTCCTAATCCACGTAGTCTTCATAGAATTCCTCCTCATGATATTCATTATCTCCTTCAGCAACTGATCAACAAGGGCATAAAGCCGTGAGTACAAAAGTACTCAGCAAGCCGTAGGGAATTGATACAATATATTTATGTACGGCTTGACAAGGATGGCTATATAGTTCATTTGCAGAAAGCAATACTTGATTTGAAATACAATAAATAGATTGAAAGCATATTTATGAAAACATAAATAAATAAATAACTGGTAGATCAAAGATAGACAACAAAACAACAGTGAACTCCCCGTTCACATCCCAACAATTCCACATCCACAATTCATGAAATACTCTATACCCCGTGTGAAATTCCCGGGCTTTGTCCATGACCGCGGACGCGGCTATTCGAATAGTTTTACACTCTGCAGAGGTTGTACAACTTTACCCACAAGACATGATCATCTCTTTGTACAATCGATCTTAACACACTTCCTTCGGTGTGTCGCAGAGATATCATGACAAAGCCTTTACAATGCACTGTCTAAACTCGGTACTGTCCGCTAAGGTTTCGCCCTTTAGGGCCCCCTCTTGCGCCTTGCGAATCTACCCGTCCATCCCGGAACCCACACCACCAACTGGCAGTACTCAAGACTAAACATTGCAAATTAATCAGCTAGGTCTGTCCCATTCCAGACATGTGGTAGTACGGTTAGGCCCAGTTCAATGGCGCACAAGATTAAGTCCTTAAGTTGTCTCAGGCAAGACATCAACATCCCAATGTGCTAGAAAGCACCCCCTTTACTTCACGATCACTTGCCCGAGGGAAAACAATTCGTTCAACCAAGACCAATGGCAAACCCCGCCATGGTACAACAAGTTTTACAACAGTGGCTACCGGCCACGATTCAATATCTCATTAAGTCAAGATTAACATTATTCAACATGTGACATGAATCCCAACGTATATCTAAGCATGTCTAAGCATTGCTACATAACCCAATGTTGGTATAATGATTATGTCCAACTAATAATGTTCCAACCTAGGTTTAACAATGGATACATGGCATACAACTAATCAAGGTGGCATAATATCAACTAGGTATACATGTACTCCCATTAAATAAGCATTGATACACAAAGTAGCATGCAATTGTATAAGAGTAAATTACTTTTGCAAACATGGGATCAATATGATCAAAGGTTACGACTTGCCTTGCTGATCTAGTGCTGAATCTTGGTCTTCGAAGTCTTCGTTCGCTCCCTCGGAATTAGCGTCTACCGGAAAATAAAACAACAAAACCAAATAAATACAAAACAGAGACTCAAACAAGCTCAAAACTGAAAATAAATGGCTCTGGAAGATAGATCTTGATTTTAGAAAAATTTAGAAACTTGAATCGCCTCAATCGGAGTTCGTATGAGCGAGAACGAGCCTCCGAAAGATTAAATTCAGAGAAAATACAGAAAATCGAAAATCGAATTTCGGATTTATTTTTGTATCGAAAAGCGATTTATTGCGCAACGCCGACGTCACCGGCTCACGGTGGACTCGGTCCAGTATGCGCGCTCGGTTCACCGGCACCGGCGCCTGGTGACGTCATCGCTGTGCCGAAAGCGACTTAGGCGACGCAGCCGGTGGACGCAAGCGGTGACGCAAGAGCTGACACAGGCGGGCCACGCGTCGCTCATCTGGCCGACGGCGCGAGATCGGACGGCTAGGAGCCAAGGATGCGGCGCAGGAGGCGTGGCACGATCTGAGCCGCACACCAACGATCGAACGGCTGGGGTTGGGCGAAGGAGGACAGCGGCGAGATTTACCGGAGACGGGGAAGAAGACGAGGCCGACGGCGGGATGGCAGTGGATCGGACCTGGGACAAGGCGGAACGGGGAGAGGATGATGCGGGGAAGGTGAAGGGACCCACAACGGCGGCGGAGATGCACCGGCGGCAAAGAAAAAGGCGGCGGAAGAGCTCGGGCACGGCGGAGATCGACGGCGAGCAAGAACTCGACGGAGGCGGCAGCTCGGGCAGCAAAAGAGGGGGCAAAACAAGCGGCGCGAGGATCCTCGGAAGGTGCGACCGGGCTTTATAGCCCTCGGGGCGCGTAGAGCGCGAATCCGAGATCGACGCGTCGTCGGCGGGACGGACTCCGCGCGCTAGGGTTAGGGTTTCGCGGGGCGGCGACGACGTGGCGCAATCTTGGTCGCACACGTGTCACGCATCGAGCGGCCAACGCTGAGCGGGCTGGCGGGTTGACAAGGCGCGAGAGGTGGGCCGAGCGGAGCGGCTGGGCCGAGGCGACGCAGAGCGGGCTGGGCGGAGCGGAGCGGGCCGGGGAAGGCGGGTTGGGCCACGTAGGAAAAAGAAAACGGCCCGAGGGCGTTTTGGAAATTAAAAACATTTTCCGATTTTAAATAATTCCATAATTCCGAATAAAACCAAACAAATTCAAATAAATGTCAAATAAATTCAGAAAAATCCCCAAAAATACAGAAAAATTCCTTGGAGCACAAGGAACCCAACTAAAACTGAAATTCTTTAGTTTGATGAATGGTTTAGCCAAATTAAATCCTTTCATTTATGGAAAATTCAAATTAAGCTGGAATTAATTCAAAGAAATGCAAATGGTTCATTTTTTAATTCAAACATTCCAAAACTCAAATTTTGGGATGTTACATTAGTCTGTTCTTGGCTTAAGCCGACTAGGAACAAGTCGGAGGTTAAGTACTCTTTCGATGTTTCTAAGTGCGATCGTATTTTTGATTTACTTCTGCAAGAAAAGATAATACGGTTGCCAGAGGGGCATGTGACACCGTCGCCCGACGAGATCAAGAAACGCAGGTATTGCAAATGGCATCATTCTTATTCGCATAACACTAACGACTGCAATATCTTTCATCAACAGATCCAATCTGCTATTGAGGATGGTCGGTTGAAATTTGCTGATGAGCCGACTATGCAAGTTGACGTTGATCCGTTTCCCATCAACATGGTTCAGTGTTCGGCTAAGGGAAAAGAGCCGATGCCTGACGAGCCAAAAGGGGATCGACAAGTCAACATCCAGTCAAGTTCAAACGGCAATCAAACACTGAAGATTACAATCGGCTCTTTACAAATAGAAGCCGATCGTGAAGGAAAAAAATTCAAGAACCATCAAATCCAGGGGGAATCCTCAGGTAGGTAAATGGTACAAAGCAGAAAAGTCTCCATTAAGGCAGCCAGCGAAAAGGTCAGGACCAACATTTTTACAATTAATGGAGAAATACGAGAGGATGAATAGCCGACCACGGTATAAGGCTCGCCGGTCGGATAACTTGTACCGCACCGAGAATGTGGAGAGGGCACATAGAAGGTGTCCCTTTTGGCAGTTTTGCTGGGAAAGAGGAGTAGCGTTGCCATCACCATACACCTGCCCGATGGAACATTATCCCCAAGACGATTGGCCAAGGCAATCGGCCAGAGATAGGCTGTCTGGGCCGATTAGAGAGCAAGGCAGAAGTGACAGAAGGCCTGTCCACGAGAGAATATCCAAACTAGATCAAGAACCGAGCCAAATCAAGACACACAAGCCCAGTTCTAATCAAGAAGATTTGGCTGGTCAAATACGGAAGCCGGTGGAGCCCAAACCCAGGTGGTGTCCATCTGGCCTGAGCCGATCACAACGACGACGGCTTCAGAGGCTAAGGACGCAAGAAATCCGTGAAGCCGATGCCGAAAAACAGAGAGACAAAACGTTTAATGAACTTCGTCCAATCAAATGTGTCAAGAAAGAGTGGAGAAGAAAAGAACAAGCCGAAGAAGATTTCGAATCGGCTGATGACTTGGATTCTCCCATGATTCGGGATGACACCCCTCCCATGGATATTAACATGGTGTTCACGTTGCCGGCTGAGTTCAAAATCAGAAACGAATCGACCGAAAAAGCGGTTGCTCAGTTGTGTTCTGGCGTACAGAGTGCCATATTCGAGAAACCTAAAGATGATCATCGGCATCTGAAGCCATTGTATCTAAAAGGATACATAAATGGCAAGCCGATATCAAGAATGCTGGTAGACGGAGGGGCCACAGTGAACCTGATGCCGTACACGACTTGCAAGAAACTGGGTAAGTCCGATGAAGACTTAATTAAAACTAACATGGTTCTAAATGACTTCACAGGCGACCCCACAGAAGCAAAGGGTGTCATGGTTACAGAGCTGACTGTCGGTAGCAAGACCTTGCCGACAGCGTTCTTTGTAATCGATGCCAAAGGAAACTACAGCGTACTGCTCGGTCGGGATTGGATTCATGCCAACTGCTGTATTCCGTCGACCATGCATCAAGCGCTTGTACAGTGGAACGGAGAAGAAGTCGAAGTCGTCACAGCCGACACATCGGCCCATATCGCTATGGCTAGCTCTGACGCGAATTGGCAACACGAAGAAGCTGGCTGCATATCGGGAAAGGAGCTGGACGACTGTGATTTCATCTGTGTAAGCAAATCAGGACTCATGCCGATCAGTGTCAAGCCGGGCACCTTTGATCAAGCAAATGAAGTGTTACGCCGATGGGGACAAGAAAAACATTGAAGGCGTTGCAGGATAAAATGCAAAGCTATCGGCAAATAACGGATAGCTACGAAGCTATAGAAGACTTTGAAGAAATTGAAAAGTTAGGTCAAGGTTTCACATCCACCGATTTGCTTGAAGAAGTCGATATAGGTAGCGGTGATAGAAAAAGACCAACTTTTGTTAGTGCAAATTTAGATGTAAAGTACAAAGGAAAACTGATAAAAATCCTTAAGGATTACAAGGATTGTTTTGCTTGGGAATATCATGAGATGCCCGGATTAAGCCGTCAACTGGTGGAACATCGGCTACCTATAAAATCGGGCTATCGGCCGTTTAAACAATACCCGAGGCGTTTCAATCCGGCCTTGTACCAAATTATAAAAGAGGAAATAGAACGGTTGTTGGAAGCAAAATTTATCAGGCCTTGCCGATATGCGGAGTGGGTTTCCAACATCGTTCCGGTTATGAAGAAAAATGGAAAGCTTCGAGTATGCGTCGACTTTAGAGATTTGAACAAGGCGACGCCGAAAGATGAATACCCGATGTCGATAGCCGATATGCTTATCGATGCTGCCTCAGGGAACAAGATCATAAGTTTTCTAGATGGTAATGCCGGGTATAACCAGATACTCATGGCAGAAGCTGATATACCAAAGACAACTTTCAGATGTCCTGGTGCGATAGGATTGTTCGAGTGGACAGTGATGACTTTCGGCTTGAAAAACGCTGGAGCAACATATCAGCGGGCAATGAATCTGATTTTTCACGATTTAATCGGTCACATCGTCGAAATTTATATTGATGATGTAGTAGTAAAATCCGCAGAAGATTTGCAACACTTGGCCGATTTAGAAAGAGTTTTTAGAAACATAAGATCGCACGGTCTAAAGATGAATCCTTTCAAGTGCGCGTTTGGCGTGTCATTTGGGCAGCTTCGGGCTTCATGGTTCATGAAAGGGGAATTGAAGTCAGTCAAATGAGGGTCAGAGCTATAGCCAATACCGAACCACCGACATGCAAAAACGAGTTACAAAAGTTGATCGGCAAAATTAACTATCTCCGTCGGTTCATCTCAAACCTCTCTGGAAGGATTCGTGCTTTTACTCCGTTGCTAAAATTAAAGGACAATGAAGAATTTATATGGGGAGCCGATCAGCAGAAGGCTTTCAACGAAGTTAAAAGGTATTTGTCTAACCCTCCAGTTTTGGCTGCGCCTCAAAAAGAGATTCCTTTCAGGATATATGTTTCGGCTGAAGAAGATACTATTGGAGCTGTGTTAGCACAAGAGGTGCATGGTAAAGAAAGGGTTATCTTTTATTTAAACCGACGGTTGCTGGACGCAGAAGTCAGGTACCCTTTTATCGAAAAACTATGTTTATCTTTGTACTTCTCGTGCACAAAACTAAGGCACTACATATTAGCATCGGCCTGTAAGGTAATCTGCAAAACCGATGTTATAAAATATATTTTGTCAGCTCCTATCCTGCGAGGTCGACTTGGCAAATGGGCTTAGCCTTGGTTGAGTTCGACTTATCATATGAATCGGCCAAAGCAGTCAAAGGACAAGTATTAGCCGATTTTATGACAGGACATGACACAGCAAACTTGGTCTTGGTCGCGCCATGGCAACTGTTCTTTGACGGGTCAGTATGCGGGGAAGGTGATGGTATCGGTATTGTACTCACCTCACCCAAAGGGCATAGCTTTGAATTTGCATTCCGGCTAAATAGCTGATGCTCAAACAACCAGGCTGAGTATGAAGCGTTACTCAAAGGCTTGCAATCGCTGGAAAATATTGGGGTGAGCGCTGTTGAGGCATATGGTGATTCACTGTTGGTGGTGCAGCAAATAAAGGGAGAATACCAATATCGAGATGAGGTGATACTGAAATATTTAGAATAATGTTTAGAGATTATCGGCTCTTTTACATCATTTTCTATCGGTCATGTTCCTCGAGAATTGAACGATAGAGCTAATGCTTTAGCTCAGCAAGCATCAGGATATAAAGATTCTAGCCGAAGTCAGGAGACTGAACTGGTAGACAAGGCAGTCATGTGCACAGAGATTGCCGATTGGAAAACGCAGATAAAAGATTATCTAGTCGATCCATCCAAGCCGATTTTAACGAAGATACGGCAACAAGCGTTGAAATACGTCGTCATGGACGATATACTATATTATCGGACTATGGAAGGTTTATTGTTAAGATGTCTTGAGGCGAAGAAGCACGGGTGGCAATGGGTGAAGTACGAAGGCATTTGTGGTTCTCATCAATCGGCACATAAGATGAAATGGATGCTCAGACAGACGAGTTATTTTTGGCCGACGATGCTAGAAGATTGTTTCAAGTATTATAAAGGATGTCAAACATGTCAAAAGTTTGGCAACGCATAACTAGCACCGAAGATCGGCTTTACATCCAATTATCAAACCTTGGCCGTTCGGGGTTGGGGAATAGATATAATCGGCCAAATATTTCTGCTTGAGTAAAGGCCACAAGTTTATCTTGGCCGCAACCGATTACTTATCAAAGTGGGTCGAGGCTATACCACTTAAAAAGGTAACCAGTGTTGAGGCGATTCGTTTTGTGAATGAACATATTGTCCATCGGTTTGGAATACCGCAAACAATCACGACCGATCAAGGTACGGTATTCATGTCTAACGAGTTTGTGGTTACGCAACGCGAGTCTAGGGATCAAATTGTTAAACTCTTCGCCATATTACGCTCAGGCTAATAGACAGACCGAGTCGTCTAATAAAACACTGATCAAGTTGATCAAAAGAAAAATTGATGAAAAGCAAGGAATTGGCATTCAACTCTATCGGAGTCACTTTGGGCCTATCGGCTATCGTATCACGGAGCGACGAAACTTTCACCTTATCAATTGTTGTATGGACAAGAAGCTGTTCTACCCGTGGAAATTAACATTGAGTCGATACGAGTAGCTAGACAAAATGGTTTGTCGGCTCAAAATTACAATGATTTAATGATCGACAACTTGGATGAGTTAGCAGAGTTACGTTTGTCTACGCTTGATCGGCTTAAGAAGAATAAGATCAGAGTTGCAAGGGCATACAATAAAAGGGTCATGCCTAAGTCTTTCGATCAAGCCGATTTGGTATGGAAAACAATTTTGCCTGTTGGTTCTAAGGATAACCGATTTGGAAAATGGTCACCTACGTGGGAAGGGCCATACAAAATTAATCGGCTAGTCGGCGGAAACTCGTACTTACTAGAAACGCTAGAAGGATATGTATTGCCAAAAGCTATTAACGGGAAATACTTGAAGAAATACTACCCTAACGTCTGGATCGGAGCCTAGTCGACCGAATATTGCGTTCAGAAAGCCAAGTTAACGCGATGCTGCTAATCGGCTAAAAGGATCGAAGATTTGAAAGACGCATTTACCAGAAAGCATAAGTAAATCGGTTAAACAGCCGATTAAACAAAAGTTACAAGCATTCAAAAAATCTCCATATACCAAGTTTGACAATTCATAGTCTAAAACTGAATGCCCGACCCGTGGAGAGTCGCGCCCAGGGCCGATAAAGCGCCTGCAGCTTTTGCGATGACGTCTTGAATTTCGTTGAGAAGACGTTCATCATCCTTTGCGTCCCCAGGCACTGGCTTCACCTTGGCCGACTGATCCGTCACACTTGCAACAGCTGCGGCAATACCAATCTTTTGCTCTTTCAACTCCGATGCAGTTCTTTCCAGGACCTGTTGGCCTTCTTCGATTTGTTTCTCAGTTTTGGCCAATTCTTCCAAAAGAAATTTCTTTGCATTTTCGAGCTTGGAGAGGGACCCCTTGATCAACTTCAGTTGAAGTGAACTGGCATCAAATTTCCGCTTTTTAGCCTTGGCATCAGAGACCAATTCATCCAAGAGCTTCTGGTCGGCTTCTTGGGCTTCTCGGCGTCGAATTCGGTCTTGAGCCGCCTCCACCGCAGACTTCTTATCATCCAAATGGCATATGTTGAGCAGGGCTTGCATTGCTTCTAGAGGAAAGTCGGCTTCGACAGTGGTCATGGCATCTCTGATTGACTGATTGTCAGATAGGATCTCCGATTGGGGCCGCATGACTAGATCAAAGAGCTTGTCAAGACGCTCCTTCATGCCCGGAGCAGAAGTAACAGCAGCCGATGCCACCTTCGACACTTCAAGGATCTTTCTGATCTCTGCATCATAATCATCAGTGGCCATAATCTCTGGGTCATCGAGATCGACCAAGGAGAATCCCAAAGGTCGATCGGATCCGATGGTTCCGCATTGGTGGTTGGAGCTGTTGAAGTTGGCGGCACCCGGATTGGCGTAGTAGATATGTTCTAAGATCGGCTAAGATCTTCGCGACTTGAGAGATGCGTTGGCTAAAGGAGATAAGTATAGAGTAAGCCGGTCGTCAAAATTTATTTCATTACGCAAGGTACGATCACCTACCTACCCGTAGGCGATATTGTCTGAGAATTCTCACCACTCTGCTCGAGAGGCTTGAGACCCTTTTGGCGCGGCCTTAGTATATTTTCGCTTCTTCTCTCAATATTTGTCGAGCAAACGATCCTATTAGCCGAGGATTAGTTTTATATAAGGAAGCCGACAATAAAACTTCTCGGGTTGTTTTTGCTTCTCTAAGTCCGAGCAGAGATGGGCTCAGATGCCCAAGGATCCCGATGCATAGCCGGTGACAATGGCCGCTTGCGATTGTTTTTGAGTCGCTTATCACCCGATGGAGCCGAGTGTTGCCTTCTACAAAAGGTCAAGACCAAGTCAGATACAAAATAAACTTCAGACAAACTTCAGAAGTGATGTTATGAAAGGTTTAGACTCTAAGCCGATACCTCGCTAGGAACGCCTACATTCGTGTTAGTATATCCTGATGATGAAGTATCGCTGCTAGAGTCAGCATTAGATACTAGCGTCGGCTCCGGAAGATTTGGAAAAAACTCAGTAATGATGTTAGACGGAGACTTTGACCGATACAAAGCCTCTGCAATAACTGACCACCACTTTGTATAACCTTCCGCCCGTCTGGTATTCAGAAAGAAGTGTGGCAAGGATTGAATCTGTAAGTCATCGGCTACTTCAAGGACGATTTCAGCAGATGTAGTACTGCGGACTCTAGCTCTTGGCTTAAGCCGATCAAGGAGTTGGAAGCTTGGAATTATTTGGCCAAAACCGAGCTGCCTCGCATAAACCGATGGGTGATAAAACTCGTATGATGGCTGGAAAACCCGATTCCTTGTATGAAGTCCAGCATGAAGGATGCAGGGGGAAATGAAAATTTTGTACAAGTCGAGAGTCTCCGAAGGCATTGCAGAGCTGTCGGCTTCAAGTTTGAGAAATGAAGGCCATGAGAAATCGGCCACACCGCTATAACTGAAAAAGTCTCTCTGCCTCAAATCCGTATCGCTCAGATTAAGGAAAAAGGACATATACTTTCTTGAATCGGCTTCTGTGATTGTCGTTTCATTGCCCGAACACATGATAAATCGTTCGCCAAACGATCGGCTTTCTTGATATTGCGGGACAGCATTCTCAATGTTGTCTTCTCTTGGGAAGGCTGTGTCTTCAGTGGGTTCCAGATCAAACGGTCGGCTAAAAAAGCAATACAGCCAGACTTGGATAAACCACAAAGGCCCACCTACATTACCCACAGTGAAATCAGCAAAACCTGTATACAGCCGACTCCTAATGATATGCATCATCTGATACACTGCTCCTAGAAATGTTTTCCGAAGTGCCAGCCGACGGCCTTCCACCAGTCCTTCAGCAATAGTTTGATATACTTGGGTTGGCCCTAATGAAGCACTACAAAACAAGAATCGGTCCAGCCAAAGATTAAGGAAAGCGACGTGCTCTTCGTCCGATACTAATCCATTCACTTTATTGTTATTTGCAATATACTTAGACCAGCCTTCGCCTTTTGATCAGATAAGCTTATGTTTGGGTTTAGCACTAAAGGCCGACACTTGTTCCCCATCCGGTTTTAGGCAACAGAGTTGAGCAACATCCAGCAAAGTTGGGCCGACCATACCAGTGCGAAACATGAAAGCATTGAAAGTATCCGACCAGAAATAACAAGCCGTAGCCACTAAGGGCTCATTGGCCTTTGGATCGGCTAAACTTAAGGGAATGCACTCTGCTATGCCCATCCTCTCCCAAGACTCCCTTTTTTGGGCTGCTATCCGATTATACCAATTTTTCCACCCTTTGAGTGCAGTCGGCCAAGCCCTAAAACTTTTACTCCAACCCTCGATATTATACCCTCTAGCCGACAAAGGAAGGCGGGTCACTTCTTGCTCAATAACCGTAGCTGCCTAAAGACTTCCCAAGGGACCCAGAAAATATTGGTAATTACTATACGGGATCGGAATAAGTACCTGTGAGGGATCCATTCAGCCGATCTTGAACCACAAGCCGATTGAAGCAAAAAGCAATTGTGCTGACAGAAGGATGGCAAAAGGAAAGAGAGTCGATTATGGGTATCGCGAGAGCTCGAGTGCGTGAAGAATGACCAAGGTGAAGACCGCATTATATAGCACGGTGAAATTTTTTGAAATGGTGGGAAGTGAATCTCAAAAGACAGGCAGTTAAAACGCACTACCTACATGTCAGAAATTTACGGCGCCATTAAAGCAGCAGTTATTGGCGAAAAGTTGACAAACTAACCGATGGAAAAAGCCGATATGTAACATTTTTGAAAGATGACAAGTCATCTCCCAAAAATGGGGGGCATATGTTTGCACCAAAATTTGGCAAGCTTGGTCAAAATCGGTAATAAAGTCAAAGATACGGAATTAACGGACAGAATGGAAAGGTTTGGAGATATTTTGGTAACTGCAAGATTTTTAAGAAAAACAACCGTCCAAGATAAGACCGATACGGATACGGACTTGAAGCGTGTTGTAACAGGACACGATCGGCCGAAGATATAAAAGAAGGGCCAAAGCGAACTGCAAGAGCATCATCAACACAATACAATCAACCAGTTTTTACTTTCTTCCTTCCTGTCGACTAGGAGTAGCTTTTGTAATTTAGTCTCTGTAATCGATCTTGATCAATAAAGTTGCGCATCGCCGATTGTTGATCTTCTTCAATTACACCTCGGGTTTGATTTATTCTGATTTTGTTGCGCATCGCCTTCTTCAGAATCGATCTACCTTTATCCTCTGATTAGCTTTAATCGGCTAATTAGACTTACCTTGTTACTTTGACCTTAATCGGCTTCAAGCTGATTGGGTCTAAGCCGATTGATCGTTACGATCGGCGTTTTAGTAAATTTTATATTTTACCTTGTCGGTTACAGGTTAAATCGACTGGCACGCTCTTGAACCAGGTGTTCGTCTGGTGTGCTGCTGTCAGAAACCCTACTTCAAGTTTTTGACGTCAACACGATGTATTAATTAGCTATTGCTGCAGGCAAGACTAGCATTGCTGACACTCTGACTGGAAAGCAATTATAAATTTCACACAACACAACACTTTGCGGTCTTTCAATGGTGACAAATAGTAAAATGGACTAGTAGTCGTCCGGGTGTTTGTCCCCTCATCTGCGCTCAATGAATAGGATCAACCCGGTGCACTTTATTTAACATAGCACATACGTTGAAAAAAATATAATCGTGCTTTGTGAGGTCCTAGATCTATCAAGACCTCCGCAAATCCTTGATGTGTATAATGTAGTCGGACACATAAAGGGATGTGTGGCGTACTGGTACGAGTAAAAGAGTGCAAATAATTGGTCCATCTAGAACGAATCTCCGAGGGAAAGAGATCAGGTACAATGGTAATAATGATCGCAACTTTAGCGACTTTGAACCACGGTTTAAAATCACGTTTTGCTCTAAATCTCGTCCATGATCGGGAACAAAATCTCGGTGAGATTTAAAAATTTCGGACAAATCTTGGACGAAATACAAAAACAAAAATTCAAATCCGGTTTTTTTTTCTACCGAGAAAACCGAAATTTCGACCAATTTTGCCGAGATCTTGGCAAAATTGCACCGAACGAAAAATGTATCAAACAATGTTGAAAAATTTTAAAATATTTTTTGTAGGTTATTGACATATCATTCATGTTCCCATAAAAATTTCAGACGATTATCATATTTGAGAAATTTTAAAAAATTCAAACATTGCTACTGTCCTGATAAAACGTTGACCGGCAAGTTTGAACCGAATGAAAAATGAAACAAAACATATTATAATTTTTTTTATTTTTTTTTTGCATGGCTGTGATGCATCGCTAATGTTTTCATAAAATTTTCAAATAATGATAAAATTTTATGAATTTTTAAAAATTCAAAAAGTGCTACTGTCCTGATACAAGCTTTACCGGCAAACTTCAACCAAATGAAAAATTGTACAAACTACGTTAGAAAATTTTGATTTTTTTTGGATGGTCCTGATTGATCATCAATGTTTATATAAAATTTTCATCTGATTATAAAGCTTCAAACAATTCTAAAAATTCTAAGAGTACTACTTCCTCATAAAAGCCTGATAATCAATACATAGATTGCTTTAGCAATCAGAAAATGTTTAAATTTTTTAAAATTTTGCATAAGGGTTCTAAGGAAATGATTAAGATCTTATAAAAATTTAGAATCATGGTCATACTCCAGTGAATTTATAAAATTCTTACAAGTGCAGTGTACCATTTATGTTCTTTCTGTTTTTTATTTTTGAAATATAACAAATGAAGTTCAATGCATACATAGATTTGATTGAGCAAACAAAAGAAGCTGAATTTTTGTGAAAATTTTATAAAATGGTACTGATTCAATTATTAATCTCTCATAAAAATTATGGATCATGATCACACTCGAGAAAATTTATAAAATTCTGACAATGCTACTGTCCCAATTATGTTCATTCTGTTTTTGATTTTTTAAAGATAACAAATGAGGTTCAATTATTTTGAAAATGTTTCTGTATGATCCTGCACTTCTTAGAATACTACCATAAATTTTTCACATCAGGATAAAGCAGTACAATTTTATAAAAATCTAACAATGTTTCTGAAATTTTTAAAAAATGACTCAAAAATACTGTAGCAAATGAATTTTTGAATTCAACCGGGAGTTTGAATTTCATGCAGCTCCGGAAAACGAGATCTCGCGAAATCTCTCTGAGATTTCTAACCCTGCTTTGAAGGTAGCTTTGTACTAGACTTCCGGTGCAACCTTAGCAACTTATGTCCGAATGTCAATTCATTTCCATGTCATGTATTATAGGACTTCCGCGGTACCTAGCACCATCAACGAGTCATGACGGGAAGGCCCGGTCGAAATGCGTTCCGCGGAAGCTAGGACTCTCTGGCCCTCGTGTAAGCTATACGCCCGCTCTCGGGTAGATAATTAATCTGCGGCTTAATTTGTCCGCGAAGCGATTTGGAGCCGGGATTCAAATTTCGTTTTGAATAAAATTTTGCCGTTGACCGAAATTCAAAATTTTGGTGAAATCTCTTTATTTCGGATGAAATCCAGTATAAATTCAAAAATAAAAATTCAAATCCGGAATTTTGTTAGATCAAAATTTACCGAAATTTTGGCCAGAAATCCAAAATTTCGTCCGAAATTTTGGTAAATTTCAACTAAGCGAAAAATAGTTCAAACGGTGTCGAAAAATTTTAATTTTTTTTGTGAAGGTTCCAAACATATCAATAATGTTATCATAAAAATTTCAGATGATTAACAAGTCTGAGGAATTTTTGAAAATTCAAAAATTGCTACCGTCCTAACAAACGCTGACCGGCAAGTTTGAACCGAATGAAAAATAGTACAAACCATGTTAGAAATTTTTTAATTTTTTTATGGTTCTGATGCATTAATAATATTCTCATAAAATTTTCAAATTATGGTCAAGCTTTATAAATTTTTAAAAATTCGGACAGTGCTACTGTCCTGTTAAAAGCCTTACCGGCAAACTTGAACAAAATGAAAAATGGTTCAAACCACGTTAGAAAATTTTAACAATTTTTTTGGATGGTCCTGATGTATCATTAATGTTTATATAAATTTTTTAAATGATAATCATTCTTAAAGAATTTTTGAAAATTCTGACAGTGCTACGTCTTGATAAAAGCCTCATCATCAATACATAGATTTGCTTTAGCAAACAAAAAAGGTTTAAATTTTTAAAAAAATTTACATAAGGGTGATAATGAAATACTTAAGATCTCATAAATGTTTTGAATTATTATAACACTCCAGTGAATTTATAAAATTCTTACAAGACACAATACCATTTTTGTTCTTTCTCTTTTTGATTTTTGAAATATAATATAACAAATAAAGTTCAATGCTTACATAGATTTGATTGACAAAAAAAAGTTAATTTTTTTTAAAAATTTTATAAAGTGGTACTAAGGAAATTCTTAATCTCTTATAAAAATTTTAGATCATAATCACAAATGAGAAAATTTATAAAATTCTGACAAGGTTACTGTCCCAATTATGTTCATTCTGTTTTTGATTTTTTAAAGATAACAAATGAAGTTCAATTATTTTTAAAAAAAATTTGTATGATCCTACACTACTAAAGGTAGTAACATAAATATTTTAGAGCATTATAAATCCTGCTAAATTTTGTAAAAATCTGACTACCAAAATTTTGAAATATCTCAAAAATCCGTTTTTTTTAACAAATTTTCATAGAAGACAACTTTCTTAAGGGTTATTGGACCAAATCCGGTCAAATTCGGCCCTAAAAGTTTGAAAACCGGCCAAAATCACGAAATTTAGTTTAAAAAAATAAAATTACTGTAGTAATTTTATATTTCAAATTTTTTTTATTCAGCCGGTAATTTGGATTTCGTGGTGACTAGAAATCCGAAATTTCGGCGAAATTTATATCCCTGTTTGGCGCATATTCTAATCGATAGTCAAGCGTGGTTTGCACGGTATATGCACACACGATCAATTCAAGCATCTTCAATTGCTATCGTTATTCAGTCATCGTGTGTAGGCCCCAACCTGAACTGCGAAATTTATATCCCTGTTTGGAGCAGATTCTAATCGATAGTCAAGCGTGGTTTGCACGGTATATGCACACACACGATCAATTCAAACATCTTCAATTGCCATTGTTATTCAGTCATCGTGTGTAGGCCACAACCTGAACATCACGGGAAGTAGACACCGGCCAACCAAAGGATGGATGAATTTGGTGCCAAGCAAAACCGCACTGTTGGGCACTCTGAGCAAAGATCAAATGCCTGATCGAGAAGTTCCAGGCAGCGCGTTCGCCAGCAGAGCCCGTGCGTCACGTCGTTTACTGCTTTCAGCACGGAGTATTAGCTTCACGTATACGCAGAAGTTCTGAACTTTTCTTTATTTCTTTCTCATTGCTTATTCAAGATAGAGTACAGACCCTTTTTTGCAATCTACTGGAGCTCCGACTAACACATCGAATTTTTTTTAAAAATAATATATTTTTTATTCAAATTGCAAAAATATACATCGATCTAAAAAAATTGTAAAAATATACCTCTGTCGCCCTCTGAACGAGCGACATGGCCTCAGTCGTCCTCTGAACCAGCGACATCTCCCTGTCCTGCAGCCAATTCCTAAAGAAAATCATGACTTTTCATATGATCTCGGATGGAGATGAACTTTTTACGAAAATTGTAGCTCTCGACGGGATCTACAAGTTTGGTATACAAAATTTTTTCATTTGAATCCATTTAGATGACTAAAAACGAGATAGAAAGTTCAGATCTAAAAATCAGATCTGAACTAGATCTGAACTTTCTATCCCATTTTTTGCCATCTAAATGGATTCAAATGAACAAAATTTGTATACCAAAATTGTAGATCCCGTCGAGAGCTACAATTTTCATATAAAGTTCATCTCTATCCGAGATCATATTAAAATGTTATGATTTTCTTTAGGAACTGCCTGCAGGAGAGGGGAAATATCGCTCGTTCAGAGGACGACAGAGGCCATGTCGGGGCAATGTCTCCCGTTCATAGGGCGACAGAGGCCATATCGCCCGTTCAGAGGGCGACAGAGGTATATTTTTGTAATTTTTTGAAATCAAGGTATATTTTTGCAATTTGAATAAAAAATATATTATTTTAAAAATAATTCCTAGCACATCTATTCGGATGCTGCGCAAAGAGGGAAACAGAGACAATTTACGCCTCGAACTCGGCTTCCTTACGAGATTAACTTTAACATTCACCTCCTTAATCTTGTAACATCTAATTTCTAACACAACCCTAACTTGTTGAGACAATCGGTCCCAACTACGATTTACTCAATATTTATTCGATACAGGATGGAGAACGCATCTCCTCAACATTCCAGACCCATCTTACTTAAATCAAGACGGCGAACACATCTCCTCAATATCTTGATCTCATCTTCGACGGACATAACTTTGGACGGCGAGTGCATCTCCTCAACATCCCGAACTGAACTCTCTTACTTGACACAGGATCAAAGTAATACTGGTTCATCGTCACTTAGAGGTTCAACAATGAGCTTTTTTTCACCTTCTTCAATTTGCGGCATTCTGAACCAAAATGCCCGTAATCATTATGTTAGGGTTTTTAGATGCAAACACACGAACAAAAGGGAGAAAAGATTTTTACATGAAAAACCCTTGAGGGAAAAAACCAAGGGAGACAAATGCGCTATTTGGTTCAATCTTTACATGTACATAGGGGTTGGCTTAAATAGCCAAAATAGAATCCGAGATTTAGAAAGATAAGATTTGTTGAAGATATGGATGTTGAGGAATCCAGAAATATCTCTAACAAACCTCTCCTTGACTCAAAATCAATAATGAATTGTCTCTATAAAACCCTGAAGGGCAATTAAGCACCATGAATGCCAACCAAATCAAGGCAATGATTGAACTTGGTATTTGAAAGTGTCTTGGTCAGCATGTCTGTAGGATTATCATTAGTATGTATCTTTTCCACAATAACTTGTCCTTCAGCAACAATGTCACGAATAAAATGGATATCAATGAGCTTGGTCTTGGCATGATACATATCATTCTTGGTCAAACAAATAGAACTCTGTCTATCACAATAAACAGTAAGAGTATCCTATTTAATGCCAAGATCAAAAAATAAGACCTTGCAACCAAATAACTTCCTTAATGCCTTCAGTAGCTAAAATATATTTCGCTTCAGTAGTAGAAAGAGCGGCAATAGGCTATAAGGATGCCTTCTAACTGACTGTAGAACCACATAATGAGAAGATATATCCAGAAATTGACCTTCTTTTTTCAAGATCACTAGCATAATCAGAATCAACAAACCCAAGAACCTCATTTGTCTTCACTTTATTCTTATCAAACATCAAGCCAAAATTAGAAGTGCATTTAACTGCATTCCAATGCTCTTTGCCAGGATTACGCATAAATCTGCTAACAACACTAACAAATGAGCTAAATCTGGTCTAGTGCAAATCATAGCATACATGAGATTACCAACTACACTAAAGTAAGTAACACGAGACATATAGTCTTTGTCTTCTTCATTAATAGGACACTGACTTGAAAATAACTTGAAGTGTAAGGCAAACGGTGTAGAAATAGGTTTGCAATTACTGAGATTAAATATGTCAAGTACCTTCTCAATGTAATTTTTCTGAGATAGAAATAATGTACTAGCTTTGCGATCATGCTGAATTTCCATCCCAAGAATTTTTTTAGCTGGACCAAGATCCTTCATCTCAAACTCTGACTAAGTTGAGCCTTCAACTGTTTAATTAGTGACTTGTCATGAGAAGCAATAAGCATATCATCAACAGAGACCAGCAAATACACAAATGAATCATTTGAAAACTGTTTGAACTAAACACAGTTATCATAATTGCTACGAGAATACTATTGTGCAATCATAAAGGAATCAAACCTTTTGTACCAATGCCTAGGAGCTTGTTTAGGACCATAAAGAGATTTTTTTCAAATGACAAACTAAATCCTTTTTTTCAGGAGTAGCAAAACCCTCAGGTTGTGTCATAAAAATCTCCATGTAAGAAAGCAGTTTTAACATCAAGTTGCTCTAATTCCAAGTCAAATAAAGCAACAAAAGCAAGCATAACCCGAATGGAAGAGTGGCGTATAACAAGAGAAAAAACTTCATTGAAGTAAATAACTTCTCTTTGGTCAAAACCTTTTACCACTAAACGGGCTTTCTACCTTGCAGGTTCAACTCCAGAAATACCATTCTTCTTCTTATAAATCCATTTGCACTTTAAAAGTTTCTTACCTTTTGGAAACTTAACCAAATCCTATGTACTGTTTTTTTAAGGCTCAAAATTTCTTCATTCATAGCTATCAACCACTTAGAAGAATTTTCACATGAGATAGCTTCAGAATAAGAAGAAGGTTCAAAAGTATCACAAATATCTTGTGCAGCAAGAAGAGCATAATAGGCTATATTATTAGTGTCATGATATCTAGCAGGAAATTGAGTATTTCTTCATGGTCTATCTCGAGCAATACAATGATCATTATTACTAGGAGATGTAGAAACTGGTTGTGACTAAGAAACACTAGGTGCTGAAATTAGTTGTGAAGTGGAACCACTAGAAGAATCATTATCAATGGTAGGTAAAACTGCCTCAAATTTTGCATTTCTTTCAGCAGCTTCAGAAATTTCAGATTCATTTGTGGATGAACAATCATCACTGTCATTACCAGGTGAAAGTAAAGCATCTTTATGAAAAGTAACATCACGACTAATGATTAATTTGCGAGAATCAAAACACCATAAACAATATCCTTTGACACCTGAACCATACTGTTGGCGCCAAAAACTTGAAGTAGGGCTTATCGGTAACAACACACCAGACGAACGCAGGGCTTTGTAGTTCAAGGCGTGCCAACTGATTCAACCCTACAACCGGTAAGGAAAATATAAAATATGCTCGAAGCCGATCTCGTAGAATAATCGGCTTAGATCTAATCAGCCAAAACCCGATCAAATCAAGGTATCGATAAATCTAATTAACCGACTAGGGCTAATCAGAGGGCAAAGGTAGATCTTTTCTGAAAAAGAGATGCGCAACAAGATCAGAGAAAATCAAACCTGATTGGCGTAACAGAAGATGATCAACAATCGGCGATGCACAACTTTATTAATCAAATCGAGTTATAGGAGAAAATCTAAATTACAAAAGCTATTCCTAGTTGACAAGAAAATAAAGGATGTGTTTGTTGATTGGATTTTTTTCGTCTACCCCATGATCATCTTTTATAGCCATCGGCCGATCGTGTCCTTTTTCAACACGCTGCAAAACATGATACGTATCGGCCTAAACTCGGGCAGTTCTTCCAAATTCAGATCTCCTTCTATACCCGGTATCGGCCAAAATATATTCAAATCCTTAGCCTGATAATTTTGTTCACACTTGCCAAATCTTGGTACAAACATATGCCTCCCATTTTTGGGAGATAACTTGTTGTCTTCCAAAAATCTTGACCATCGGCTTGCATGACGTTGGCTTGACAGGACATCTTCATTAGTAATCGTCGCATCAATGGCACTGTAAAAACCCTTGATATTTGTATCGTGCGTTTTAACTGCACGCGACACATCGAAATCCTTCCCACCGTTTCACCTTTTTTACCCCTTATAAAATATGCGGCTCCCACACCATCATTTTCACGTGGCCAAGCTCTCAGAACATTTGATATCGGCTCTATTGCTTTGGCTGACAAACTCCTGAATGCTCCAGACTTCTTCAATCTTCATCGGCTTTCTCTCAGATCAGTTGAATGAATCCAAGCTAGTACTCATTCCGATCCCTAATAGTAATAGCTAGTAATACTTAGGCCCAGTAGGAAATTTAGACTGACACAATTATAAACGAAGAAATTTTCTGCCTCCCCTTATCGGCTGTCGGATATAATATAGGGGTGGAGCAAATGATTTAGGGCCTGACCGACAGCACTTAAGGGATGGAAGAGTTGGTATAATTGGGTAGCAGCCCAGAAGAGAGAGATATAGGAGAGAATGGGGATAGCCGAGTGCCTCCCTCTTTCTTTAGCCGATTCAGAGGCCAATGAGCCCTTAGTGGCCATGGCTTGTTATTTCTGGTCAGACACTTTTAACGCTTTTATGTTCTGAACTGGTCTTGTCGGCCCAACTCTCCTGGATGTGGCCCAATTGTGCTGCATGAGGCCTGACAGGGAACAGATATTGGCTTACAATGCCAAACCAAAGTTCAAGCTTATCAGGTCCAAGGGTGAAGGATGGAGCAAGTATATAAGCAACAACAACAGAGTCAGTGGGCCAGTATCGGACGACGAGCATGTATCCTTCCTCAACCTTTGACTAGATAGATACTTTTTCTGTGGGGCTTCTCTTGGGCCGACCAAAGTATATCAGACAATAGCAGAACAACTTGTAGAGGGCCATCGGCTAGCCCTAGGAAAGATGTTACTATGGGCTGTGTACCAAATGATGTACGTCATAAGGAGTCGGTTATCCACAGGCTTCGCCAGTTTTACTGTCGGTAGTGCGGGAGGACCACTTTGGTTCATTTAGATCTGGCTATATTGCTTATTTAGCCGATCTTTTGCTTTTAACCCAGCTGAAGACACGACATTTCCACGGGAGGATACTCCAGAGGATGCAGTACCTCAGTTCAGAGCCAACCAATCGTATGGTGAGATGTTCATAATGTGTTTCGGGAATGTGACAAAGGTCACACCTGTCAGCGCAAGAAAATACTTATCGTTCTTCCTTCAACTCGGCAATGAAGACTTTAAGCAACAAGATCTCTTTAGCTACAACAATGCAGCAGATTTCCCATGGCCCTCTTTCCTACACTTGGAAGCCGACAGTTCCTTAATGCCTCAAGAAACTTTGGATTTTTTCAAGTTATTCATTTCCCCAAGTATATTGCATGTCGGCCTTCATACTAGAAATTGGACATTCCAGCCTTCATACGAGTTCTATCATCCATCAATTTATGCCACACAGTTGGGCTTCGGGCAAGTGAACACTGCTTTTCAGCTTCTTGATCGGCTTCAACCTCGAGCTCGGGTTTGCAATGCTGCAGCAGCTGGAATTGTCTTGGAAATAGCTGATGATCTTCAAATCCAAGACTTGCCTCGCTTCTTCCTGAACACCTGTCGAGCAGGGGGTTTCACCTCATGGTGGTCGGCCATCGTGGAAGCTTTGTATCTGGAGAAAACACCATCTGCCATTATTGAAGGACCATGTGGAGGTCCATCCATGTTTGTGATGAGTATTTGACTTTATTTGAGCAAGGTGTGCTCAGGTTTGAGTTTGATTTAAATTGGAATTTGAAGCAATTTGAGTCTTCTCCTGTTTTTGCGGTAATACCAGCCAGGACGAACAAAAATGAATTTTAATTTGTGGACTGTGATGAATCTATTACATATCATTGTGGGCATTGCTATGTGAGGTATTTCCTTATTTTTGATGATTGCAGGTCGACGATGCTAGATCATAGTGAGACGAAGGATGACCGGGTCTAGGCGAGGAGCGTCGGAGGTCCAGACGGTCGGGGATCGCCAGAAGATGATCAGAGATGGAGTCGTGGCAAGCCGTGAAGACAAGAAAAGAATGAGATGCTAGCTAGACGTTGCATGGATCAATGAGGACCATTGGATCTTGGTCTAGTTGATAGGTTAGCGGGTCTAGTTAGTGTGCTTTGAGAACCGTGCAAGAAAACCCATTATGTGTTGTGGGTTTTGGGTGAACCCTTACATGGCTGGTTGAGTGGGTAAATCTTAGCCCTTGATGGATGCTCTAGGGTCTAGAGGCTCATCCAAGGGTGGTAGGTGGCTCAAGAGTTGTATAAATAGGGGTGGAGGGGTAGCCTTCCCCCCTTGAAGGTTTGAGTTGCTCCTTTGAGCTTTGCCCACATCAAGGGAGGCTTTGTAAACCTTTCATCTAGAAAATACAAAAAATTTCTTCTTTACTTTATTGTGAATTTAAATTGCGCATTTACATTATGTCTTTACTTTACGCAATTTAAGTTCAGCATTTACTTTCCTCATTTACATTCTCGCAATTTGGATTTGTCTCCCCTCCTTCTAAATGTTATTCTTCTAGGATGTCTTAAGGGTGTTCATATGGTTTTACATCTTTCTTGCGCCCTAGGATAGAGTAGAGATCAAGTTTTTATCGAATTGCAAATCTGTCCAGAACTTGTTCTTTGAGCATTAGTCAGTCTTTGAGTTTTATAAAAATCTAGAAAAAATCTTTTTTAAGTGATTCTTCTTGGAGAAGGTGCATGACTCATATATCCATCTCCGAAATTTTTTTTAAGTAAACTGGTTGCACCGTTTGAGTGCTATGAAGTGAAAACCGAGCCTCAAACATTTTGGTCGAAGTTCCTGATTGTCTGTAATGCTTGATTTTTCATGTTTATTATGCAAAGCTTTTTGAGGTGATTTTTGGTGGACTATTTCACAACTCAACTTCTCATAGTGAGAAAAATTCTCAAAAATTTTAGAGCAGCAGAAACTCACCAACCACCTGCTCCAATTGAGGATAATTCCTGAAAAATCTGCTTTTACTTTTCTGGAAAGAGACTTTGGTGTTTTAGCTTTATCTCTTTTAAAAAAGTAGTCTTGAATTTGATTCCTCTTTGTTTGGACACTTGACAACCAGGATTGTGATTAAAAATCCCTCTCATGATTCATGGTTCTCATCCATGCAAGCTAGGGGTACACATAGTTGTCTAATTGTTCGGGTTTTGGAGGGTGTGCGAATCTGAGAAACACTAGTTTGAAGGAAAATCTTTGGGTGTTTTAGATTTTTATTGCGAGATTGTTTTGAGTACTTTGAGTGGGGGAAAATTTTATTTGGGATCATTCACCCCCCTCTGATCGCCATTTCATTTACCCCCCTCTGATCGCCATTTCGATCCTTCAATTGGTATCAAAGCCGGTTTTGCTCTTTCATAGATCTTGACCGGTCTCAAGACCATGGCGATGGAAAAGTATTCCACCAAGCCTCCTATTTTTGCTGGAGTTGATTTTCCATTTTGGAAATCGCGGATGGAGTCATACATCACTACCTAGGGCTTCCTGATATGGCAGAAGGTGAAACTCCTGTATGAGGTTCCTGCTGATGAAAATGTCACGGCCGGAAATATGCCTGACGTTGAGGCAAACGCTAAGGCAAGGAACATTCTCATACAGGGTCTTAGCCGCAGTGAGTATGATAGAATTTCTCGCCTCTGTTCCGCTCACGAGATTTGGGTGACCCTCGATGCTTACCATGAGGGCACTACTCAAATCAAGACCGTGAGGCAGGATCAATTCAAGCGTGAGTTCAACAAATTTGAACAACACGCTGGTGAGAGTCTTGACGAGTACTTTAGTCGGTTTACGAAGATTTTGAGCGACCTCCGAGCAGTCGGTTGCATATACCCTGACTCGGATAATGCTCGATATTTCTTGACAGCACTCGATCTTCGAGTATGTGAAATGAAAGTGACCACCATCAAAGACACTAGTGACTTGTCGACCTTGACTCTTGATGGGCTTTACTCCCGTCTCAAGACTCATGAGATCGACATCGTCTCTCGCAAGACGAAATCATAGTCGATGGCCTTGGTCATTGATCCCATTGGATCTTCCCTTGATCTTTCTGCTGGTTTCTCTCTTTTCGCCTTTTGAGAGCTAAGTAATGACCAACTGAAAAAAATTCCAGAAAATGAGCTTGCTCTTCTTGCTCACAAATTTTCACATGCATACAAGAGGGTGAGAGAAAGGAAGAGAGGTGGCATGATCACATGCTTCGAGTGTGGTGGCCTCAACCACATTCGGGCTAATTGCCCCAAACTGGAGAAGGCAAAGAACAACTACATGACAAGAACCGCAACAAGAAGCCTCCAGTTCGCGAGCCGACGCGTGAGAAGAAGTACCGCAACTTCTCCAAGAACAAGAAGCTCTTCCACCGCGTCCTCGCCGCGCTTAACGACATCAACATCTCCGACACGGAGACATAGAGCGACGAGGGTGAGGATGAACCGCAAGAGAAGAAGGGCGGCGACAACTTCTCCGGCATGTGCTTCATGGCCAACACCAACAGCATCAGCGACTCCGAACTCTACAGCGACTCGGACGAGGTACCCTCCTATGACCAGCTCAATGAAGCTTTCTGCAAATTAGGAAAATTTTATGCTAGAGCTAGAGCTAGGTGTGTGGAGCTAGAGAAGGAAGTAGGTACCTTGACTCGAGAGTTAGCTTCTCTTAGATCTTCTCCCTCTCGAGCCATTGATGACTGTTCTTTGTGTGATGCTCTTCTTTTGGAGTTGGAGAACCTAAGGACTATGCATGATAGTGTGTTGCCTGGATTAGATAGTCTTAGGTTGAAGAATGCTAGAGATGATTCTATTGATGCTATTCCACTAGATGCTAGTTTTCTTAATGCTCACTCTACTCCATCATGCTCTAATTGCCCTAAATTGCTTACTGAAATTAATGCCATGAGCGATCAACTTAGGAAGCTTTCTTCTAGAAATGATGAACTTGAAATGCATGCTTCTAAGGACCAACTCAGCTCATGTGAGGTTTATAGGCAACTAAAACTTGACAATGAATCATTAAATATCAAGTGTGCTAAACTTGCTAAGGACTTACTAGATAAGTTACAAGAAAGTTGCTTGCGATGTAATGTGATTGAGGGGGACTTGGATAAAATTCATTTCGAACTTAGGAAGAAATTAGAAGACCAAGCCCATAGGATTAGAAATGTGTCGTGCGTTTCTTGTGAGGCCCTCAAGATTGAGGCAGTCGTGTTGAGGGAGAAAAATGCACATGCTGAGAGAGCTTCTCTTTCTGGTTCTTCTTCTTCCTCTCTTCCCTGTTCTTCTTGTGCCTCTTTCTTCCGGGAGTGTGAGTATCTCATGAGCACTCTCGAGAAGTTTGTAGGAGGCAAGAAGAAACTCAATCTTATTCTAGACAATCCAAGATTAGCAGATTTAATCAAGGTCTAGGATTTGACCCCTTGGAGCACGCTCGGGCGCATCCTCCCACCATTGTGCGCGGCTCCAAGAGTTGTGAGATTGTGGTAGCTCCCAGAGTGAGTACCACGATGTTTAGGTCTGCTGGGGTTGTTCATAGGATTTCTGACCAGAAGGTTGTTGCTCCTATAGCTTCTGCCTCTAGTAAGGCGTAGTACACATGCACCATCTGTAAGAAGGATGGTCACCTAGTAGATTTCTGTTTCAGACGCTCCAAGAACACTCGGCGTGAGTGTGTTGCTGCTCTTAGGGGTATTCAGGGTCATCCCAGACTCTGAGTGCTCCTAAGGCACACATTGCATTTAGACAGGTTAGAGAGTCGCCTGTTTTTGGGCAGCGTTCAGGACTCGATTTTCATCTTGTTTCTTCGAGTTTTAGTCCTGGAGCTGCCCGTGGTAAGTCTTTCCGCCGTCCTCTTGATATTCGTCGTTTTTCTCATTGAGGTAGATATCAGCGACGTGAGGTGTTTTCTGGTAGGAGTTTTAGGCAGCTTCACTGGGGTGGTTCGGCTTTTGCACAACGGCAGGCCAACCCAGTTTCAGCTCCTAGATCATCTATTAGATGTGCTACTGATCTTGTTAGGGTTAAACGTCAGAGAGACACTCGAGTCCAGTCTTCTCCTATGGCTGATACTCTGAGGCGTCATGTGGTTCAGTATTGGGTTCCCAAATCTTCACTCTATCCCAGTACTGAGTCATCTTTATCTCTTGTTTCTTGATCAGGTTCGTCGGATGGGGAAGGGAGATGTTTGGATTGTTGACTCCGGTTGTTCTCGTCATATAACCGGAGATTCTCGATGG
Source organism: Otatea glauca (assembly GCA_036346275.1). Lineage (NCBI taxonomy): Eukaryota > Viridiplantae > Streptophyta > Magnoliopsida > Poales > Poaceae > Otatea > Otatea glauca. The sequence goes on from CM070728.1 coordinate 28,649,197, forward strand.
TTCTCTTCCCTAGTCTGAGCCCCCGGTGATGAGTTGATCACTTTCGGGGATGCTTCTTCAGGTAGAGTCATTGCTAAAGGTACCATCTGCATTAATGACAATTTCATTCTTAAAGATGTTGTCTTAGTGAGTAAGCTGCAATACAATTTACTTTCTGTTTCTCAGCTTATTGATGACTCTTTCGAGGTGAGTTTCAAGAGTAGTGCTTGTAGAATCCTCGATTATTCAGGAGGGTTAGTTTGCGGGATTTCAAGATATGGGAGAGTCTTTCGTGTTGATTTTTCTGCTCCTTCTAGAGACTCTCTTCATTGTTTGATTGCTTCAGAGTCCCGTGATCTCTCCTTCTAGCATAAGAGACTTGGTCACATTGGATTTGATCATTTGACCCGAGTTAGCAGTCACGACCTCATTCGTGGTTTGCCTAAACTCAAAATGGTCAAATACTTAGTTTGCTCTCCTTACCGACATGGCAAGATGGTTGCTGCTTCTCATCCGTCAGTCATTATTGTGATAACTGATGCACCAAGACAGCTTTTACATATGAACACTGTTGGTCCAGCTAGAGTGCAGTCAGTGGGTGGGAAGTGGTATGTTCTTATCATCAATGAACGTAATCATGTACTCACAACTTCCAATAGGAGGAAATTTAGAACGAACTCAAAGATCAGAATGAATATAATCAAGAATTCCTTTAGTTTAATGAGTTGAAATAGAAAAACTGACTCTCTTTTGTTTGCCAAATACACAATGCTCACAGAAATCAAGTTTGACAATATCATGTAAAAGCCCTTTCTTGTATAAAAGATGCATACCTTTCTCACTCATATGACCCAATCGCATATGCCAAAGCTTGGCGATGTGAGGATTTGATGCAATTGTAGAAACAGCTGCAAAACCTGTAACTGTAGAACCTTGCAAGTAATTAAGACGATTGATTCTATTGGCTTTCATAACAACAACGTTGCCTTTTGAAATCTTAAGAACACCATTTTCATCGGTATATTTATAACTCAAAGATTCTATGATGCCCAAAGAAATAAGATTTCTTTTCATTTTGGGAACATGGCGAACATTTGAAAGAGTCCTAACAATGCCATCATAAGTTTTGATTTGAATATAACTGATGCCAACAATTTCAAGTGGAGACGCATCAACAATCACAACTTCACCACTACCAACAAAATCATGAGTAGAGAACCACTCTTTAAATAGACAAATATGAAAAGTGCAAGCTGAATCAACAATCCATACAATTTGATTCTTCAAGTTGGAAGTGATAATTATAGCCTCACCATCATATTCATTTTCAACAACACTAGCCTCAACAGGTTTATTAAAATATGTCTTTTTATCTTTTTCTGCCCTATTTTTCAACTTGTAACAATGAGCAATAACATGACCAGGTGTCTTGCAATAACGGCAAAAATTGTTGGATTTACGTCCTTTTGACTTAGATCTAGACTTTGATCTATGATAATTGCCTTTATGTGGAGATCTATCTCTAACAATTAACCCCTCAACCTTAACTTCTGAATGAGAATCAATATCAAATTTCTACTTAGACAATAAATTTGATTTAACATTCTCAAAACTAAGGGTATCATGATTGCCACAAAGCATAATTTCCTTGAAATGCTTAAAGGTAGCAGGCAAAGAGACGACCAACAGAATAGCGTTATCTTCATCATCAATTTTCACCTCTAATTTCTCAAGATCAGTGATGAGCGAATTAAACTCATTAATATGAGATTGAATAGATGTACCTTCCGCCATGCGAATTGTGTACAGATGTTCTTTGAGGCGCAATTTGTTGGCGAGACTTTTCTTCATGTACAAGTCCTCCAATTTCTACCACATCTTTGCGGCGGTAGTCTCACGATTAACTTCAAACAGAATATCTGTAGACAAACTAAGCTATATGGTAGAGAGGGCTTTCTGGTCAAGTTCTTCCCATTATTCATCTGTCATTATCACCGGTTTAGCTGACAGTGTTCTTCTGACGTCCAACTGTGTGAGAACGGCTTTCATTTGAACCTGCCATATCGAAAAACTGATCTTGCCATCAAACTTCTTAATGTCAAATTTGGTGGATGACATGGTGGAGAATAAAATTGCAGATAAAAAATATGATAGGTTCTGAAAAGAAACATGATAGCAATTTTTATGCTAAAACAGAAGCATGTGGGAAAAAACCACAGGAAACAATTCACTACGATGCTTCAAGATTACAAGTACAGGGGGTTGACTTATATATAACCAAAGAGTCAGAGTGGTAGATGACTTGGACTAACAACCTATTTGGATATAACCAAAAGATATGGAAGTTAAAGATATTGAGTTATCTCCAACAAAGCTCCCCTTAACTCAAAATCTATAACGGAATTGTTTCCGAAAAACCCTGAAGAGTAATAAAGCACATGAATACAAGTGTGTTAAAAGTCCAAAGAACTACTGAACAAGGAAGACTGGAACAGTCAATCAAAACATTTGTAATGCGAAAAACCACAAAGGGTATGAAAGACTGGAACAGTCTTATCCAAACGCTTCTTATGAAGCAAGGTTGAGTAAACCACCAATAGGTCGAGAGAAAGACCGGAACAGTCAATCCAAACACATAGCTATAACAAAGCAGATGAAGAAACCTGGGTCTTCAAAAATTCATAACCCCAGTAAAGTCAGAGTCTGTGCAACTGACTTTCTGAAACAAACGCTCAATCATCAAATGGCATAAGCTAAGACATCATCTGAGGTGCTCTGTAGATATCTCATAACTCATAACATGGACTTTTGACATGCTCCACCTAGAACATAAAATTCGGCAAACTGCCTACTAAAAATCCATAACATGATTGAAACTGCTTAAAAAATGTCAATATGAAGAAAACTTCTTGTGTTGCCAATTGAGTATAAATTGCATTAGACCCCTCATATCGAGCAAAGACAACAAAACAACGTTGTAGTATCCATGCAGAAACAAACTCTTTCTTGCACTTCAACCTTTATCTCAAACTAACATTGGAGCAAAACCTTCACTAGAAAAACTCTGAAGAGTATAATGCTACCATCAGGGTGTCATCGAATTCCAAATTAATGTTGCCAAAACCTCCATAATGGACAACGTATCCAAACGGTGAATAAAACAACAAAATAATGGTGATGAAACACCAAGTTCCAATTACGGTGATGAAACACCAAGTTTAGTTGTCCCTTCAACGAACATTATTTTTTTTCTCCAAATTAGACGATGAAACGTCGAATAAATTGACAAGAAACTGCCAATGATAAATCACGCATGAATTACAATGAAATCCACCAATAGTATGGATAAAAGCATTAATTGCAATGAATGAAATCGTGTAGAAAATTCTCTAGTCGTATGTGTGCATTTCACATAGTGTGCATTAAGCTAGAAGTGACTCACTGCTGATAATGACCCTTTGCTAATGATATTATAGAACTCAGCATTCACATTCATGATGGCCTTTGTAACTGCATATTATGCCTTCTGTTGACGTCAAAAACTTGAAGCAGAGTTTCTGACAACAGCATACCAGACGAACACCTGGTTCAGAGCGTGCCAGTCGATTTGACCTGAAATCGAAAAGGTAAATGTAACATCCCGAAATATACAATAATAGGAAAATTAATATTTTGAATTTGAATATAATTATTTCTGATTTTTCCTGGCATTATTGGAAATTATTTGGATTTTTATGGATTTTTGTATTGAATGAAAAATCAAACAAATGGAATTAAAGAATGGATAATGGTAAAAAGATAAAAAGGTAAAAGTAAAATTTTGGAAAATTTACCATGGAACCCTAACCATGCTGGTAAGTCAGTAAAATCAACAAGTAACAATTTTATGCACACAAAAACAAATAAATAAAATGAGTGACACCTCTTTTGACTAAAAACAGTGTAAGTCAGAATTAATATAAAATATTTGAAACTTATATGGAGCTATAAAAATTAATATGGAGCTATAAAAATTACCATAACACTCTAATGATAGAATTTATCTCTGGTAAAATTTTCAGGAATTTATCAAGTGATTAAGACCTTCTAAAAATTCAAGAACAGAGACTTCAAAAGTCTAAAAATTATGATATCAGAATTATTATAAAACAAATACATAAAATTTTATCTTGAAACTTTTATGGGAGGATCCTTGACTTAAATATAACTCTTAATAAAAGTTTCAAAAATAAGTAATACAATTTTAACTTTTAAATAAATAAAAAAAACCGAAATAGAAATTTTGGCTGAGGTACATTGTCAGAATTTTAATTAATCAATTACAAGATATTTTGATTCGGAAATTTTACTAAAGTACTAAGACTACCAGGAGATGTCGGTCAAAAAGTTTCACAAAATTTGACAGTGATTTGGTCGGTATTTTAATGCTTGTACTAGATTGTCCCGGTCATGTTTATCTCTTTGCCTCACCCTCTCTCACTGACAAGTGGACTGCATCATCTTGTCTTGAGTGGCAGCCGCAAAGCAACGGGAAAACTCCCTCTCACTGCCGGTGGACCCCGGTCCCGCTTGACAGCCGCATGCCCCATCTCTTCTTCATCGCGCAGCCGAGCCCGTCCTCTGTCTCGCGCGCCCTTCTCACCGAGTCCATGCAGCGTCCCCGTCGCCCAAGCGCTTGGTTGCCGCCACGTCCATCCTCGGGAGTCTGCGTCAAGCCTCGGGAGCTCTGTGCCATGCCCTGACCAGCCTGCGTCGCCCTGAGCCGAGCTGAATTCACGCGCCAAGCTCTGAACTGAGCCGCAACCTTTTCACCCCGTTCAAACCCTGTCGATCACCGCCTTTGCCACCTATAAAAGCCAGACCAGGGTTCGTAGAAGCGTCGCCCGTCATCCCCCCTCTACTTCCCTCACTCCCATCTAGCCAGAGCGCCTAATTTTGCTTTGCTTCCGCCATGGCCGAAAGCTCCAAAGCCCAAAGTCGATTGTAATTCTCGTAATACAAAGAATCATTCCCAAATTCCTTTGAACCTCACCATCAGTAAGCTATAGCAATCAAAAGCCCTCAACAATAATTGTGAATCGTCAACTAAAACCTCGTCGCCCCTACTGTTCTTCTTCTCCAAAAGTGGCGCACGGTGGCAGAGCTGCTCGGCCAAGCCCCTTTCCAACAAACCGGTAAAATGGAATCCCCTGACTGCGCTAAAGCTTATTCCGTTACCGATTCGGCCGGAGACTCATTCCTTTTTCTTCTCCGACGAGCCTCCCTTTCCTCCACCGCAGGCCTCCGGTGGCAGCCCGCTCCGGCCATCCCCGGAGGTGATCGACACCACCCATGGATGCGCGGTGACCCTCTGGTGCTCGACATGCCACCCATTCGGTCGGAGACCCGCCGGAGCGCCGTCGCTGCCGTGCCCTAGCCGCTCCCCTGTTCGGTCTCCCTGCTACTGGGTCCCTCCTGTTAGTGGCGCGAATTGAAGGCAGTTCAATCGGTACAGGCGTTTTCTATTTGGGAAAACGTATTTCCGGTTTTAGTTGAATTTAGTAGCCGAGCTACATTCAATTAGCGATAACTTTTAAACTATAGATTCAATTTGGGTGAAATAAATTTCTATATTCATGTAAAATCAGGTACTTTTAGATTATACAATAACATTTTGAAAATGATCTATAGATGAATTTGAAATTCAAATTTAAAGAAAAGGCTTAAAGAAATGGTACATATTAAAATGTTGTAAACAAACTCAAAATTTAATGAAGTTCCTTAAACTTCCAGGAACTCAACTATATAAAAATATTTAGATTTCAACCTTGTTTGAATCATATTCCTTTAAAGGTTATTCTCAATGGAATAAATGATAAAAAAAAATGAAAAATTGTATAAAAGAAATTCTGAAAATGAATAAGATTTATTTCTAAGCACTTGTATGCCAGTAGCCTATCTTATTATATTGAAATGATTAATAGATGAATTGGATTTAAACTTATCTTGTGAATAGTAGTGATCTAAATAGAAAAGATGTAATGCATGCATATGTGCATATATAGTCAATGAAGAGCATAGTCATGATTAAGGAACTAGATTTTTAAATATTTAATGTGATCAAACTAAGTGATTTAACATGGATCCTATAACCTTGAGTAACAACATCCTTGCCGAATATGCAAAAATATTCCATATTTATACAAACTTGAACTAATTCCATATTAAACTCTAATGATCATTTATGTGGAAAACATCTTGAATAAAAGCCAAATATCACGAGATCAGTTTTAAAACGCTCTTAGAGTCATCCTCTACTTATGCCAGAAAAATGAATAAATAATCATGTATAGTGTAGTCGCAAACCTAAATCGGAAACTAAACTTTTGTTGTGTCAGTTTTGTGATCACTTAAGCATTTTCAACAGCTTATAGAATAGCTCGTCTAAATGAAAATTTTATGACCGATAGTGTAGAAGTGATATTTAGAATATGTACTGCCATATTCTAGAAAAACGTTTAGTTTACGAGCTGTTCTTCATCTAGTTCTCATTAGTATAATAACCTTAAGTGTTAATGGTTTACTTCACCTTTCTAATCCAATTTCTCATAACATAAACCTTATTAGCATATAAGCTTTTTCAACAATGAATATTATATCTCGTCTAAACACTAAAATGTATGAAATTAGCTTAGATATGTTCTTTAAAGTATATACTATTCAATTCCGAAGAAATAACCATATTTCATCTTGCTTTCCATACAAGTCATGTTATCCGAATAACCCTAAGTGTTATGATCAATGAACTTCATAATATGTATAAGTGAACCTTGTATTAATGAAGAAATTTGTAGCTAATATAATTGTATCACCAGAACCTTCTTAAAAAGCATGATTAAATCTAATAACCTAGCTTAATAGATCTAAGATATTCAAAATCACTTCTTATGCAAAATTGCTTAAGGTTAAGTGCTAATTGCATAACCCTAACCCTAACTAGTGTTTTAATTCTTTTAATCCAAATAATTTTAGCATCTATAATTCGAAGTTATAAATACTAGAATTCATAATTTTAGCCTCTCGAATTCGTAAATCAAGAATAGATAATCTATAAAAGAAACCATGTTTTGTTTGTCATAAAAGCCATTAAGTACATGAATGTGTAATTACTAAATCGTGAGGTCTTGAAATCATATAATCCAAACCCTAAATCATTTCTATTTTCTACAGTGAATTTTCATTTGATTTTCTGTCTGTTTTCTTTTTGCCCTTATTGAAGTTTATTATTTGCTATATTTTTCGATTAATCGACGTGTAGAATCCGACGTCCCTTCCTCCGTCAGCCGTGGCCGCATCTTCATCGTAAGCAATAAATAAGCAAGGCAAGCACCTCCTTTGATCATCTTGATCCCAGTATTCAATTTGCATTGTGTTTACTAAAATGTTTCATGCATGCGTTTACTTTCTGTAAACTCGCTATTTTGTGGTACTGGTAGTTATACATGTTGTCTCATGAAACTTCCTTGATAAGTATGGATATGTGAACCTTGATAACCATAGATTAAGCATAGACATTATTTAGTGTTATCATGGGTATACTCGATCTCATAATTATCCATGCTTAGCCATGCTTTTAGAACTAAAGAGGTTGATGATCAGATCAAAATTTGTTTCTTGAGAAATGGAAAATGTTGCAAATGAAGTTGTTGGTTATGGGTATTTTGATTAAAAACCCAAAATACAACTATGGTTTTGATGCAGGCAATTATTGGCAATAGCCGGTGGTGCAAAAGGGAGTTGCACGTAGTGTAGGGTGGAGTATCGCCCGTGTCGGATTAAGGACCGAGCAATGGGACGCTATAGATCCAAGAATTTCGTACAACCACGAGGGCTTGTATAGGCGGGTCTTAGCCTATTAAGTTGTTTAGATGTGGCTTTGCATCTAAGGAAGGCGGGAGATTGCACAGGCATACCGGTTTGGTTTGCTTGTAGGGGTTTCTACATACCAATGTAACGGTGTACGCCTTGCCATGAACAGGAATGTGGTGTTGGGTGTAATGAAAATGGATCCACGACTTAGGTGAGTGTTTCTGTTTTCATGGCGAGGGTCAAACGTCCCGGGCTGGTTCAAAGCCACGTCTAGATAATGTAACGGCTCTGTATGATCTCCTTGCCGACACACCAAAGGAAGTGTGTTAATTGATCTGACGAAAAGGTTGATCATTCCTTGTGGGTAAAGTTGTACACCTCTGCAGAGTGTAAATCTAATCGATTAGCCGCGTCCACGGTCAAGGACACTTGGTGAAGTCATTCCAATGTTAGTCTTTGGTATTTTCTAAAATGGGTTTTGGTTGTAACCTGTTTTAGCAGCTATTGCTTTATGTCAAAGGATCGACATTATTGGATTCCATTTCTGGATTATTTGATATTCACGAAGGGTTGTGAGTATTACTTATGCTTTACTTATTTCATATTAGTCAACTTGCTCTTACAAATTCCGTTTACAAATAACTTGATTTACAATGTCAAATCTGCTTTATGCAAATTAACTGTAGTAGCCTCCTTTAAAATGGCCTGCATATATTATAGGTTTTGCTCAAGTCTTGCGGAGTACAAAAGTACTCACCCTTGCTTATATGTTGTTTTAGGTGGATAAGTTAGCGAAGCTTCGAAGGTTCCTTTCGTCGCAGGTTGCGGGATTTTCTTCATCGAATCTTTCTAGGGATTATGCCTTGTCAGTTGCCTGCGGGTTTGGATGGGAACACTACAAGACTTTGCTTCTTTCGCTGCTATATCTCTGAGTTGTAAAGTTTTCTTTATGTAATAGCTTCCGCTTAATAATATTTGTTGTATAGTTGTGATTCCAATTGGTGTGTATGTGCGTACTAGCTACTGATCATGGGACTAGTACGGGATGCACATTAGATTTCCATTTTTGCAGGTATGCGAAAATGGGGGTCGTTACAGTAAAAATATGAAATTCACTCAAAAGCCGATCGTGAAGATCAATCGGCTTGAACTCAATCAGCTCAAAGCCGATTAAATCAAGATAAAAGGGTAAGTCTAACTAGCCGATTAAGGCTAATCAGAGGATAAAGGTAGATCGATTCTGAAGAAGGTGATGCGCAACAAAATCAGAAGAAATCAAACCTGAGGCGTAATTTGAAGAAGATCAACAATCGGCGATGCACAACTTTATTGATCAAGATCGAATTACAAAGACTAAATTACAAGAACTACTCTTAGTCGACAGGAAAAAGTAATGTAAATTGGTGTGTTTAATTGTGTTGGATCCCTTTGCAGCTCGCTCTTGCCCTTCTTTTATACCCGTCGGTCGACCGTGTCCTATTACAACACATTACAAAACTTGATCCGTATCGGCCTCAATTCGGATAGTTTTTCCTTAAAGATCTTTACCGTTACCAAATATCTTCAATTCTTTCCAAATCATCTGTTAGTTACCGCATATTGACTATCTTGCCGATTTTGACCATACTTGCCAAATTCTGGTGCAAACACCTTCCATCCATTAGGTGGAGTTATATTACTTTGCTCCACTGTAAAAATCCTTGTGGTAGAGTTTCTTCCGAGCGCCGTCGCCATTGGCGGCGCAGCGCATGGCGGAGCTGGTCATGGAGAGGCGACAGAGGCTGGTGTAGTCGAGGTAGCTGAGCGCGTGGGTGGTGATCTCGAGCACGAACTGCTCCATCATGGACGTGCTCAGATGGTGCAGATGAGGCAGCAGACGGCGGTGACCCCGGTGGCGACCAGGACCCGAAAGCCGTCCATGCGGACATCCAAGTGGCGGCTAGGGTTCCTCACGGGCGCACGAGTGAGCAAATCACGGGCAGCGACGCAGCGTCACTTGCCTACGAAGGATGAGGGCGAATCCAGGAGACGCAGTGACCCGATGGGAGAAGCGCGTGCGGATATGGGGAAACGGTGACTGATAGAAGGATGGCGCCGGCGCAGATCTGAGCTGCCGGTCATGGAAGCGGTGAACCTCCCGGGGTGACGGCTTAATCTACAAACCCTAGACTCTGAAACCACTTATTAAGGAAAGATACACGGCAAAATAACTGGAGATAAGATTTAACGTGGAAAAACCTTTGTGGAAAAAACCCACAGAAAATAATTCACTATGATGCTTCAAGATTACAAGTACAGGGGGTTATCTTATATATAGCCAAAGAGTCTTAGTTGTAAACGACTTAGACTAACAACCTATTTTGATAGAACCAAAAGATATAGAAGTTAAAGATATTAAGTTATCTCCAACACATTACAATTATAACACCTCACTTTTGCCTTGCCGAATTTTCAATTCTTGTGGCCTCGTTGACTATAGCCTTTAGAGCTATCGAAGGAGCCCTTGCCGCCGTGCCTCGACTAATGGACCTCCCACTCGGTGAGTGTCAGGAGTAGGTGCTCATCTTCACCCCTGTCGGATCCCCTAATCTGTTCCTCATGTGCCTTCAAACGGCCGATCACCTCCTCGATGATTATCACCTTGAGATTGCCGAACTGCTCAATGGTGGAGACGATTTGTAAAAATCTACTAGGAACTGCATGAAGGAATTTTCTTTCTACATAGCTTTCCTCTATCTTGTTGCCAAACTCTTTGATTTTGTTGACAATTGTTGTCAACCAGATGGCGAAATCATCGATCGGCTTTGTCCTCGAACTCAGCTTCAAGGGTTTGTACCTTTGCCTCCTTTACATGATCAACGCTAAGATGCATCGTCTTCAACGCCTCCCACACAGCTTTGGTCGTTTCCTTTTCGGTCAGTAGGAAGAGCGTTTCCTCCAAGATACCTTCATAGATGACTACCAAGGCCATCTGATTCTTGCGCACATTGATGTTGTCGTTCACAATCGCTTCTCACAGTCCTTCAGCCCTCATATACACATTCATCCTGATTGCCTATAGTGCATAATTGCTTTTAGTGAGTATCGATAATGTAGTGAGACAGCGAAACCCTCATTCACCATCGCACCTAGCATCACCTCATCACCGGTGAACTTTTCTTTATTTCTTTCACATTGATTATTCAAGACAAGAGTACAAGCCCTTTCTTATAGTCTACTGTAGCTCTGACTAACACATCTATTCGGATGCTGCGCAACGAGGGAAACAGAGAGTTTACGTCTCGGACTTGGCTTCCTTACGAGATTAACTCTTAACACGCACAAGCATCCAACCTAGATAGCAGGCTAATTCTTTTGGAAGAAATGCGGCAATAGCAAATTCCTGCACCTGCATTCTTGCCGAATACACGAAATACAAAGCGATGAGTTATCACCAGCTACGGATCTGCCTGCTCCTTTAGTCGTTGCTCTTCATCTTTTCACCTGCTCATGTAGCATCACTCTCATTCAGCTTCCCCACCGATCCCTGCAGTTCAGGAGTCAGGACAGCTCGCCTGCGAAGGAAGCTCGTTCCACGGACATGTGATCGACGTGACAGAGAACGACGGGAATGGCCCCGTCCCGTACACCGTCGGCCGGGTGTCCTACGCGCAGCCTGTGCGGCTGTGGGACAACAAGACCGGCGAGCTGGCAAGCTTCACCACTACCTTCTCCTTCAGAATCTACTTCAACGCGAGCAAATGGCCGTCGCCTGGCGACAGGATAGCTTTCTTCCTCGCGCACTTCCCGTCGCGCACTCCTCCCAATAGTGTCGGCGGGAGCCTCGGCCTGACGGATCGTACTCACTCCAGGAATGCGAGGCGGTTGAGTTCGACACTAACCATAATGAAGAGATCGACGTCAGGTCGGTGGCGTACACAAATGTAAGCAAAATGACAACCCGCGATGCCATGACCGCCAGGATCAGCTACGACAACGCCACAAAAATGCTCGCCGCTGATCTCCGAAACAACCATACCTCATACCAGGTCAACACTCGCGTGTGTTGACCTGAGGAGATACTTGCCTGAAGATGTCGCCATTGGCTTCTCTGCATCTACTGGCTTGAATCTTGAGGTACATGAACTTCTGTCCTGGACATTCCATTCCAGCACACTTTCCATCCTTCAAGACAGAAATTCCACACTTCCCGCTCTGAAAGAAAATGGGACATCTCAGCACCATGCCGGAAAAAAATTTCTTGACCCGGGGTGCAAACCACCAGCGTTGGACCCCGGACTCGATTGCTTCCGCGTGGACCTTAGGCTAATCAAACGGAAACGTCGCTCGGCTCACGATCCATTGTCTTCATATGCTAGAAAGTTACATTTCGATTAATAGCATTTAGTATTTCAAATTTTGTAAGTAGTGAGTATGTCAAATTTCATAAATAGTGGCTGTTGCAGATTTCAGATTTGAGATTTCACAAATATTGAGTATGTAAATTTCAGATTTGAGAATCAATTCTATTATTTCAGATTAGCCTGGCGTTCCGTTTGATTAATCTGGCGTCCACGCGGAAGCAATCGAGTCCGGGGTCCAGTGGTTTGCACCCCGGGTCCAAGAAATTCTTTCCCGTGTAACTAAGGAAATAATTTTGCACGGTTTTCACAGTACAATTTCCATAGGAATCAGAAAAAGAAAACTCGGGCATTCCAAATGAGGCAAATATGTTGCCTCCGATATGTCAGCTCTTTTGGCCCGCTAAGCGTCCAAGACGACTCGACGCTAAAAATGTTTGAAGACGACGATGCGTCGTAGTCGCGTGACACGTGGAGATAATCAGACCTAGTCCTGTACACCTGCCGCGACAGGACCTGCAGCGTCACGTCCTCCGATTGCAGCACGTTCATAGCCTGCACCACGGACGGCCGCACGGTCGGGTCAGGGTGTGCGCACCAGAGCCCGACGACGAGCGCGCGCCGCAGCTGCAGCCATTCGCAACCGTGCTCGCGGTCGAGCTCGTCTCCCCTTAGCCTATGATCCACCGCTTGGAGGACAGAGTTTCCGTCGTACAGGTCCCAGATCCACTTCAGCAGCGGGATGACCAAGTCTGGGTGCTCCATCTCCGGCCGCCGGCCGGAGACGATCTCTAGGACGATGATGCCGAAGCTATAGACGTCGGATTCAGTGCTCGGCCGCCGCGTGCGGATGAACTCCGGGTCTATGTACCCTGCAGTGCCCATCACGACCTGCGTTGTCCGTGGTCCGGCTCCGTGGTCGACGAGCCTAGCCAGCCCGAAATCGGCCAACTTGGTGCTGTGTGAAGAGTTGAGAAGTATATTGCTTGGCTTGATGTCACCATGCAATACGCACTACTGTTCCCACTCCGTGTGGAGATAGCGTAGTGCAGAGCCCAGGCCAAGGATAATCATGTATCTGTTAGTAAAATAGATCAAGCTAACAAACTGGAATAATCTACTAGTAAATCAAATTAACAAAATGAAGAACTCATTTGGCAGTACTGTTGCACCTCTCTGACCAAGCGAGCGAACTGCTGTAGAGGTGCCTGTCAAGGCTGCCTTCTGGCACAAGCTCATACACGAGCAAGAGCCCTTTGCGGCTGTCACACCAACCTAACAACTGCACAAGGTTGCGATGCCTGAGCCGGCTTATGATCTTCACCTCGGCCTCGAACGCTTTCCTCCCTTGTACCGACGACTCCGCCGAGAACATCTTTACGACCACCTGGCGGTCCTCGTCGCTGAGACAGCCCCGATAGACATTGCCAAAAACCCCTCGGCCAAGCTTCTCCTCCTCCGCGAAGTTGCTCGTGGCAGCGGCGAGCTCGCAGTAGCGGTACCGTCTAGGTCCGACACCTCTCTCGAATTCAGCTTGCTCTCGTTCTTCATCGGAATCACCGTCACTGATTCCTCTTAGCCTCTTCAATATGCGTCACCGACGTATAATAAAGACTACGACGATGCAGAGGAACAGAAAAAAGCTACAGCAGTAGGCACTAGCACAGGTACTCTACTAGTCGCACTCCGGTAGTAGCATTAGCAGGGCTTGCGGCAACCTCTAGAGTGGAGCTAAACGACCAAGACATCACCTGATGCAGCTCGATGCATTGGCCGGTGGCCGCAGAGAAGCCGACTGCCACTTCCTCGGGCAAGCTTTCCTTCATGTCTACCGGGGCACTGACGTTGTACGGCTGGCCGTCGTTGATCTGGAGATGGGCGGCTAGGATACCCGTGAGGTTGTTGTAGTTGATCTCGGCAGTCATAACGGGGTCCTCGGAGGTCAGGCTCTTGTTCACGTTTATACTGGCCTTGGAGTTGATGTCAATGCCTATATGGTTGCCGTTAACATTGTTCTCCCACTGGATGTTGTTGTACGTGTCGAACTCCACCGCGACGACTCTGTCGTCGCCGGTGGCGTTGAGATTGTTGCTCTCTTTGAAGAGGGCGAGATTGCTGCCGTAGCTGTTGGGAGGGATCCTCGACGGGAAGTGAGCGAGGAAGAAAGCCATCCCGTTGCTGCTGTCGTTACATATTTTAAAGGTGGTCTCGTTTTTGGGCTTGATTTGGAATGTGAAGGTAGATGTGAAGCTGGCCAGCTCGCCGGTGGCGTTGTCCCAGAGCAGCACCGGACGCGCATAAGACACGCGGCCAACGCTGAAGACATCGCCTTTGATCTCGTTCTTGGTTAGCTCGATCACGCCGGAGCCCATGTGCACGTCACGTTCGCACCTGAGCTCCGTGTTGCAGGGGGTCGCCAGAGCTGGAGAAGTTGAAGCTGGAGGAGAGTGAAGTAACAAGAGGTGCATGGATTAATTGACAGCACCGAGAAGTAGAGACAAAAGGACATGGAGAGAAGGTGGTGATAAGAGCTCATTGCTGCCATTGTTGTTGTTTGTTTAGGCCCTTTGGGAAGACAGGGAAGTGGGGTGATATATATTGGCTTTGGACTCACCTCCCATGGAAAGGTCAGCCAGAATTCGTCTCGCAAGATCGTGTGCCTTTATTTGGTTTTTTCTATTTCCTGTATGCCGCCGTGGTTCATGTGGCTTTTGGTTCAAATTTCCCCCCGGTGTACTCACTTCGTACTGCCACAGTAGATATTGAAAAAGCTAGGGAAGAAGAAAAACATACACAGCGAAAAACCAAGAGGAAAGAGCCGCTTCTTGCTAGAACACCTTCGGGCAGATAATCCTGCGCTTAGAGGATGATCCAGCTCTTTGAGGATGACCAGGGGCGCGCCTTCAGTTACAAGGGGTAATATAGTCTTTGTGTCTAAACCCTAGATTGTCTGTAATATACAATAATACAAATACGAAGTCAACGCCTAATCCAATAAAAACCGGCGAGATAATTAATATTCATGGCAGTGGGGCCACGAGCCATGTATGTCTACCGAGGTGGGCACTCGGGCCGAGCTCTTTTGGGTCGGCCCGAGGCACGACATCACGACCCGGCACGAAGTGGGCCGTGCCGGGCCGGCACGACACTGTAGCACGGGCCGTGCTGGGCTCGAGAATCAGACACGATGAGCGGCCCGGCACGACACGACACTGTAGAATGGGCTATACTGGGCCTGATGATCCAAGGCATGAGGAAGAAGCTTAGCATGAAGGTCACTGACTCACAGAGCATGACCGTCATGGATGCATCCAGTAGCATGAACGTCACCCCTATCGCCAACATCTGAGAGAGACGGACAAAACAGGAGAGAGAGAGCTAAGAGAGATTGAGAGACGGTGCAAGAAGTTGCTCTCTCTCGCTCGTCCCTCTCAATCTCTCTCACTCTCTCTCTCCGCCTCTCTCAATCTCTCTCGTCTGCCTCGCCACTCTCTTTCTCGCCCATTCTCCCTCTCTCGTCCGTATTGAGCACATCCTTCTCGCCTATGTAATCTGTTCGATAATAAATAAATTTTAATTCTTTTCTCATAATATTTGCATTCACCGCCTTAATTCTATGTATCTTCGCTCTTTTCCTCTCGTTGAAATAATGCAAATGGGTCGAGCCTGGCCGCACGCACGCAAGACGGCGAGCACGACGGGCCGTCATGGCCGGCACGGTTCAGCATCGGCACGATGAGCCCGTGCCATGCCGGCCCGGCACGGCACGACGCCCACCTCTATGTCTACGGCTCCTCACCTTCCTTCTCTTTCTTCTTTTTTTTTCCATTTTCTTTTTACTCTTGTCTAACTTTTTCTGCCTTTTGTACTTCCGTTCCCCTAAACTTTTTCCTAGGTATATAATGTAGGCACGTACGGCTCTCATTTTCTTTCGGTGGTTCGATTTTCTTCCCGTAAGCGCACGTCGATTTTACTTTCTGGTCGATGCGTATGGACTGGGTGGGAAAATGGAATACACGGCAGCATCGAAAATAGCTCAAACACCAAACGGTTTGTAAAGTTAAATAGAATTCAAATCAAAGGTCAAACTGTTGAGAAAAATCTCAAAAACGACCGGTTTTCCATGATTTTCGACTGATATTCACAGAAAATTAGCAACTATTGAAAAATAGAAAGAAAATCAAGGAAAATTGAAAAAACTTCCAAAAAAGGTGAAAATTTTGTAAAAAACCGATAAATGCCTAAAAATTTAGGAAAAAACGTTAGAAATATATTAATTTTTTTTAAAAAAAATACGATAAAATTCTAGCATGACCTTTCCTACATTTTAAGACAACATCAAGTTATAAAGTACACAATTTGCAATAATAGTACAACTATGAAAAATTATGAAACAATATGAAAAAAATTTGGCATGATCTTTACTATATTTTAGACAATCTCAAGTTGTAAAGTATGCATTTAGCAATCATATCTTAACAAATAATATTTTATTTCAATAGCATTCGTAAATCAATTCAACAAGTCCATATTTCAATAACATTCATTTCAATAGCATGGCATATGATGTTTAAAATCAACATTTCTCACATAAAATAAATGTTCACACTTGGCATAACTTCATTATTGTAACATCCCGAAAAATAAAGTAATATAAAAATAAATATTTTAAATTTGAAAATATTTATTTATGAGTTTTATTGGCTTTATTGGTTCTTATTTGAATTTCTTTGGACTTTTGTTTTGGATGAAAATCAATCAAAAGAGAATAGAAAAAGGGAAATGGTAAAATGGTAAGAAGATAAAAGGTAAAAGTAAAATCTTGAAAATTTTATATATTTAAAATTATTTCAGCTGGTACATAAGTTTTAATGCATAGCATAGTGATTAAACAAATGAAATGACATCCCTTTGACCTCTAAATAGTGCAAGGCAGATTTATTGTAAAACTTTAGTAAATAATCCGCACCTGAAGAATTTACCATAATGTCCTCAATACGTTGGCCACCTTTGGTAAATTTATTAGAAATTAATAAGGTCATATAAGCCTTTTTAAAATTCAAATACAGACACTTTGAAAATCTGAAAATCAGCATGTCAGAATTATTATAAAATAATTACAGAATATTTTAACTTGAAATTTTTATGGAAGCATAAATACCTTGAATATAACTCATATAAAAAGTTTCAAAAATAAATAGTATGATTTATACATTTAAATAAATCAAAATTCGAAATCAAAATTCTGAGCAGTGTACAGTGTCAGAATTATTATAAATTAATTATACGGTATTTTCGTCCCAAAATTTTACAGGAAGCTACCAACAATCAGGAGTAAAAAAAAAAGTTTCACAAGTTTAGAACGTGATTTGATAGCCATTAATGCCCAGCATGGAGTGTCCTAAAGTCCATCCCTTCTACTGTGCTCAAAGGCCAGCTCAAAATCCAGAGCCTTCCTTTGTAAGCCAGTAGCCTCGCTCATTTAAACCGAAGACTCCAAACTCCAAAGCCATTCCATTCCAGCAGAGCTCCAAGCTCACAGCCATTTCCATCAACACAAACTCACGACCATCAGCCAGCTCAAAGTGGCCAATAAATCACCAGACCAAGCACCAGGAGGCAAAGGTGTCTGAAGCAAAGAGACCAGGAGACCCTTAGGAACCAGAAGGTCTTCAAGAACCAGGAGGCCAAGCAATTCCAAACAAGGTTTGCTCAGTGGAGCAATAGCAGGGCACAACTACTTCTACATCTCCTTCGTTATCCCAACCTGCATCACATTTTTCTTCTCCAATCTCAGGTACCCACACTTTCCATCATTCCAGTAGTATCAATTTTGCCCATGTATAGCAATAGTACCAAATAAATGATAGTTCAGGCTAAGTAGAAGAAAATGAAATGTATGGTCTCAGATTAGCCAAAATCATTATAGACCAAATATTCTACCTGTTGTTTTTTGTCATCACAGAGCCATAAAGAAAAAAATGAAAATGAATGTTAGAAATCATAGCCTGGATATACCCACTTCAAATAGAAAGAGGTCAGAAGGTAGGAAGGGGGAGGTTTGGTTCGTAGCCGGCGCTAGAGTTCGGTAGCCGGGCTGCGGGTCGGCGCAGATCGCAGGCTCAGGCCGCACACGCGTAGCGCGGTAGAGCACGGGGCCAAGCCAAGCAAGTCGAGCCATACCTACGGGGAACCAGCCAGCATCGGCAAGAAAAGGGGAGGAGGCGGCGCAGCAGGCCGGAGGGAGCCAGGCGAGGGAAGAGCTGGGCGCGGTGACCAGAGGCGGCCGGCCAAAAGAGCTAGCGCCTGGGCAAAATGAGAAGAGAGAGATATGTGAAGAGAATGAATAGAAAGAATGAGGAAGCATGTAGAAGAACTAGGAAGCTAACTAGTTAGTGCTCGGCTGGTGTGGCGACTAGAGAAATAAGCAAAATTTGGAAGTTCTAAAGTGCATAAAATTTGCTTCTAGACCGCAGGAAAATAATCATAAGACCAATCGTTGTGTTCTATCTGGAGTTTATGCCTTGTCAGTTGCCTGCGGGTCGGATGGGCAAACTACAAGATAATATTTCTTTTGCTGCTTTATTCTCTGAGTTGTAGCTTTTCCTTTATGTATTAGTTTCCGCTGTAATTAATTGTGGTGTGGTTGTGATTCCAATTGTTGTAAACATGTGAGTGCTAGCTACTGATCCAGGGAATAGCACAGTAATCACATGGAGGTTCCTGTTCATCAGAACGGGGTCTCACAATTATCCTTCCATTACCACACATATACCTTGTTGGATATAATGAATGCTATGTTAGTAAAAAATCAAATTGCAAAACATTACCTTCGGGCTACAGGTAGTATTGGTGGGTGTATGGTTGGCCATGTTGTACTCCTTGATGGATATCATCACTAATCCTTATGCAGCTACCAACTCTGCCTTGTATTCGTGCCAGATTTGCTTATTCATGAGCTAGTAGTTTGCCACTGTTGTTACAACATAGTATAAAATTCGGGATCTTGCCCCTCATAGACCCATTGGGTGGGATGATGTGCACGAGCTTCCGAGATGGCGTTGTCATAGTGGCCATATGAGCCATAGACATAACTCTCTTGCATCACGGTGATGCTAAACCAGCTGGAGCTATCCTAAGGTACATCGTGGCTATGTGGATGCTGCCTTCATCCTCTGTGACTGTGGAGTGCCATGGTCTCTATACTGTGTGGCATGAGAGTACTAGGACTCCCCTGTAAATTCTATATGATGTTGTTCTTTTAAACGGGAAGTGAGAGGGATAGAAGCACTATCACCGAACTCACCGGCATCGCTGTCTGTCTTGGAGCTGTTGTCATTAGACTCTTAGTATGGTGGACTCCAACGGGCTCTAGGAGTGCTATCAGTCGAGTCATCACTCCCTATGTGATGTTCCTTCTTAGCGGGAAACTTCCTCATTCCTTTCAAGGGAGCTCTCTTTTGCTTGCTCCCTTGTCGTCACTGCTTGGTGATTCCTCTTTTCTATGTAAATGTCACCCACTATCCTATTTGCCCATTCGTGGATGCTTGCAGCCCTAGTATTAAATCGCAACGTAGTAGGATCAATCGGGTCTGTCACAAGGTGTATTGGGAGGGGGGTATCACTCTTAGTTTCACTGTCATCTTCATCAAGTAAGGGGTCAGCATTAGACCTCTCTTTCTCCATCCATTGTCAGATTAGATTTTCATTGTTGCACAATGTAAACTCCATAAGATGCTGGAATTGGTCATCTTCAGCTTTAGACCTTTGACTTTCTTTGATTTGAATTCTAAGTCGCAGATTGTAGTTAACGTACAACATCTTGTGGAGCTTCTTGTAGGATAGACAGGTGTGAACTTTAATGTGGATGAACGCAAACGTGCTTCAATTGCACTCGTATCCGCTAGAAGAAGCGCAATGCGAAACCAGCCAAAACGCAAACGCCTGAAGTGTGGGGTGTGTCCGAACTGAACACACCCCACCAATGTTCTGCAAGTTAATGAAGTGAATAGTAAGTGCGAGGTGAAAATACGAGAGTGCCATTACATTTAAGATGACTTAAGGAAATACTAGTGGTTGTTTTGGGATCATATGCCATCCGCTCAGCTAGAGCACTCGTGAACATTTCAACCCTCCTTTTGTACAGATTGGCCTCGTGAAGAATGTCCATTAAATCCTGAGTATCATCAGCAAGTGCTTGAAAAGCATCCCAGAGAACTCGCAAAAAAGTGTGGATCGTGCCATACGCGTAGTGCATCCGGGGGTTTAAGGCGGCAACTATACAGAGTCAAGGAAACATGTCAGTATAAGTATGTAATGTATGTGCAAGAACAAAATGTTATGTGCAAGAGAAGAATGTATTATCGGTGTTTATGATGCGTGCTTCAAATAGATTTTATAAGAGGACCAAAGAAAGCAAGTAACTTACGCAAGAATGAGGCATCCTAAGTTAAGCCCATCGCATCTAAGGACTTGTTGAAGAACATGATGCCATTGCAGTATATCATGAAGTTGATGATGCTCATGTGTGTCAGCCCGGTCTAATAATCACATATTATTGTTATGCTATACATAGGCCATTCCATCCTAAACTTGGCCATCTTCTCCTGTATATCTAATTTTTTGGTGTTTAAATATTTTCTGTCTATGTCTCTCCTAGACAGAGATGGGACACTCTCGCCTACAAATAAAACATAGGATGAAAATGTGAGCTATTAATCGACATACAATTGGATGGACTACCATGGTTACTATGAGGATAACAAGGATGGACTGTCATGGTTACTATGTGTAAATTTTATTTCTGCCACCAGAGCAAGGTTTTAACATCACTGGGCTAATGCAGAGTTAGGTCTAAATAATGTATAGGTCTATGTCATAACCTCTTGGCCACACTCCAAAAAAAGCTTAAAAATATCGGCAAAAGAGCTGGTCATGTTCTGTGGATAAAGATGTACGCCTCTGTAGAGTGTAAATATTTCTAACAGTCGTGCTCGTAGTTATGAGAGATTTTGTGCATTGACACTAGTTAGAGTTTTGGTATTTTCAGAAAAAGGTTGGAACTGAGGGTTTACTTATATGTTCTTCTAAGAGTTTTATCCTTCTTAGTTGCCTGAGGGTTTACTATAAGCATACTACTGGATTTATGTATCTTCTGCTGCACTTTATTTTGTCTTCTAAAGTCTTATTGTATAATTACCTCTACTAATGTATGTATAGTATTATGTATGTATGTGATGACAATGTTGTAAATATGTATACTAGCCACTGATCATAGGACTAGTATTGTATGAACATGGGATCTACCTCAGTACTCCAAGCCAAAACGGGGGTCCCAATAGTCGTAGACAATTGATAATGTGTATGATAAAGTGGCCCTTTTTCTCTCGTCGACACCTGACCATGGTATCGATATTTAAAAAGAATATGCTGATTGTGTATCTTGGCCTTATAGCAGGATATGTGCATATGATGTATTGGGCGATGTTTGCTTTAAAGCATTAAACAATTTTGCATCCACATGTGGGGAAGTAGTCAACGTAGTATGATACTCTCTTGTATTGATTTGTATGGAGTCACGATAGATTTTCTGCCAATCATAAATTCAAACTATAATTTTAATAGCTAGTTCCGTCGTAATGGAAAATTTTGTGCCTCGTTCGTATGAACTTCCATGGCCAATTCCATCTCATTTAGAGAACATGCATGATGATCATTTTGATCTATAGCCAGTCTCACTTCAACGGAGAATAAGTGGCGCATATTCTGAAGAATTTTATTCTCATCGGGCAAGATCAAATAGAACATAGGTGATGTTTGAACTTCCACGACTAATTCCATCTCCTTGGGAGAACATATACTATAATCGTTTATATCTATAATAGGTCTTCCTTCAACGGAGAATATGGTATTGTTGTGGAGGATTTTATTCCCACCAGGCAAAATAAAGTTGCTTACTATTAAACCTAAACGTCGCGAGTTGTAGCATGTTGGTGACGATGCACGAAGCCGACGGTTGACAGCAAGAGGCCAAAGAAATTTTCAGCCTTTTGCTGTCTTCTCTTGATCCCGCTTGATTTTCTTTTCTTCGTCACACGAGGGCTGAACGTGCGTGCGCCGAGCAGGGAGTATTTCTCTGCGTCTACTGTTAACGTCCAGTACGTGTGTGGTTGCTGTACTTGCCTCCGGCGTGACTTTTACTGGAGCAAGAAAGCTGCGGGCTGCGGCTGTGCGTGCGTCGGGAGCTTTTGTTTTTTTTTCGGGTGCCGTGGAGTTGCTCTTCCAGTTCCACGGGTTCGCCCCCTTTTGCTGCCCTCCGCTGCGTTTTTATAGCAAGAGCAGGCTAGGCGTTTGGCTCGGGATTTAACCCCGCACAGCCACCATCGTGTAGGACTCTATCCCCCACAGATTAACCTGTGTACGATTGCTTTTTGATCGTGCTGCAATTTTGTTGAATAATGCTACACGTACACATCGAGGATACCTAGTGGTGGGCGTCGTGTCGGGTCGGGCTACGTGCCTAAATCATTCCGTGCAACCACAACACTGCCGTGCTAGACCAAATCCGACCCATGTGCACTATTGCGATGAGCGGAAAAGAGCCAGAGACGCACAGAGCTGAAACAGTAAAAACTAATAAAAAGAAGTAAATTTTATTCATTTTGAACGGGAACAGAGTTACTGTCTTGTTAAAAATCTTACACCCGGTGTGGGGTACCTCCGATAAGGAAAAGAGTACATTAACTATGTAGTGCGTACATATACATAGCTACTCGAGGCCGGAAAGTCAAAGCCAGCTAACGCATCCGTGATCTCCGATCCTTGGTCTGATGTTGTGTCCTCTCATCTTCATACTCTCAGTTTTTGAGGCATATAATTGCCTCAACCATCTCAGGCGTGAGAGATGACCTCCTCGGCTCAAGTATCCTCCCATCAAACAGAAAGTGGCTTCCGACGAGACAGCAGACACCGGAACTATAAATACATCCTGTGCAAAATACGATAGCACGGGGGTAAATAAATTGGTGATTCTTCCACAACAAGAGTAAGCTGAGTTCATTGTCCTCCCCGATGTAAAACTCAGTCACCACGAAAGGCATATCGAGGCAGTAGTTGATCTCTACTCATATATTCCACCGTGACATGCTTGGCTCTTCAGAAGACGAACTAGACGTATTTCCTTTTATCTTATTCCGTATATTTGAAGTGGTTGAACTGCCTCGTGCTTGTTGCATTGTTGAGATAGATCTTCTTGCTTCACTTGTTCTACCAAACTTTTTATAATATTTGTCTTTCTCTGTCGTTCACGTGTTGAATTGCCAAACATTGCTCTCTTTCTCTCTACCTTCCTCCCTCACTTTTTCTCTCTCTCTCACTACGTCTCCCTCACTCTCTCTCCCTGAGATTCCCACCCAGTTGGCCTTCCCCCGACGCCCCCACCAGGCTAGCCTCCCCCCGGTGCCCTCCCACTAACGGCTTACCACCCAGCGCCCCCTACCGAGCCGGCCTCCCCTTGGTGCCTACCCCCCGGCTGGCCTCCCCTCCACCCCACCAACGATGGGTTCATTGGCGCGAGCCTTGAAATGGTCACGGCCAGGGCAATGGTGACGACGATAGTGTGTGCGGCTAGGGTAGCTAGGGCCTCGACGGCGACACGAGCGTGGGCTGGCGGCTTGACGGAAACAGTGATGTGGGCGCGGTTAGGGCGACGACATGCACGGCATGCGGGAGCGGGGGCACTCTCCTACCACATGCCTAGCTGTGGGCTTGGCCTGGTGCACGTGTTGTCGTGCCAGCATGTCGCCTGAGCACCATGTGAGCTGTGCCAGCCCGAGCATGGCCCAACTCAGCGTGACATATCGGGCCACCCATAGTCCTCATTGGCAAACCCGATAAGGCCCGTTCGCAAGCAGGCTGTGTCGGGCTATTCGTGCCACATGCCAGCCCGAAAAGGACTAGCCCAGTGCCTAGGTCTAAGGATACCTAGGAGAGATGCCACTTCAATGCCATGTGGGCCCAACCCTAACCAACCAACTGTGGCAAACTAAGGGGCTGTTTGGGGGTTGTGCTTCAGTTTTGGGCCAAAAGCCCCCAAACAGCATGGCTGTAAAGCAGTTGGAAAGTTAAGTCACGGTAAAAGCACCATCAAAAGCTGCAGCCGCTGGGGAGGAGCTTTTCAGCTGTGACTTCGCTCGATCACCTCCCACCTCGCTCGCTCCGCCTCCCCGCTTGCTCCACCTCCCTCCTCACCCCGCCTCGTCGCCCGACCCGGTCGGCCACTGCCTCCTCGCCATCTCCGCAGCCCCACCTCATCGTCTCCACCCCAAAAGCTACAACTGTAGCAGCTAGTTTGCCAAACAGCATAACAAGAAAAGTCACAACCACCAGCTACAACTGCTTTACAGTACAGCAAGCCAAAAATAGCTTTTTAGCCCAGCCGCATCCCCCAAACAAACCCTAAATCTACATGTGCACCTAGCCCTTTTGTCCCCCTACATCGAGTCAGCAAAGAGGTAGCCATGCATGCTGATGCATGCGATGACGTAAGCAATTATGTTGATTTGTGTGGATTAGCACCGTCTTAATAAAAACCATCTGTGATAGCCTATTATCACATCAATTGAATGATTTACATGCATACCATTTTCAATTATACATTCTACATTGCAAAATTCCGCATCGCCCCTCTTTCTTCCCTCGACTGCGTCGCCCATCTGCCTCCCCGAGCACATTGCCCATCTTCCCCCCGCTCATCTGCCACCCTGAGCACATCACTGTTGTCTCCTCCCCAAGCACATCGCTGCCGCCTCCCCGAGCACGTCATCGTTGTTTCCTCCACCTAGCTCGTCGTCGCATCATCCTCCTCGAGCCGTCGTCGCCACCTCCCCGAGTATGTTGCCATCGTCTCCTCCCCCAAGCATGTCATCCCCTCCTCCTCCTTGAGCACGTTGTCGCCTCCTCCCCAAGCAATGACTTTTCAATTAGTGCTTTGTGAGTATAATCATCTCCCTATGATTAATATCTTTACTATTATTGCAAAGGGAACAATTTACTTTTGGAAACCTTGCATGTGGGGAGTCATTGTTCAATGAGGAGTTGGGTTGGTTAGACTCTTTGTGACAATATTGATTAATCCTTTACATCTTGTAATACTTAATTAGTTCAATTGGTATTATCTGTTAAGTGCTACGAGATATATATTTATGCTCATTGTGCTCACTATTCTACTTGTGCTTGGCTATTATTGCTTTGTTCCTGGTATTGTTGGCTATTTTTAGCATCCAAACTATTGATGGCAGCCTTTGTTTACATGCTTTACAGTCTATACTGTTGTAGTTTCAGTAAGCATTCTTAAGTATTTATTCTCTTAGATATATCTTGATCCAATCAGTTTAATATCTTGTCTCTAGTGGCGAGGAGGCCTTTCTAAGGTATTCCGACATCTGAGAACACCTTAAAATCAACTTGATCTTGATTGCTAGTTGTATGATTCTATTAATGTTAATTGTCCTGCATATGCTTAATTACCTAATTATGAGTATACTTACTTTGATATTGTCAAGTATCATATATAAAATGGAGCCTACAAACAAGACAAATGACATAGAAAAGCTGTTGGATGCTAAACAAAAACTTGAGATGGAGATAGAACAATTGGAGGGAAAGTCTGAGTTAACAGAAAAAATTTATGAGATGAAATAAAAACTGAAAGACATAGATAATAAATCGCAAGATATTGAATCTCTTAACCATGTACTCATTATTAAGGAGCGCAATGAGAACGTAGAGTTGTAAGAAGCCAAAGCTGAGCTTATAGAGGTTTCTAGTATTTCATTCAATGTGGTAACCAATAATATACCAAGATAGCCTATTTTCACAACAAAATGATTGCTTTTGTAGGGATTAAGATATATGACTAAAAGTTAATTAGTTATTGGTGTCAAAAACAAATAGGCACTATGCTGGAACAGTGTAACTACAAGGAGAACCGGAAAGCCTCTATTACGGAAGTTATGGCACATATGATGTCTGATATAAAAAAAAACCCTAAGGTCTCATTGTCTTGATCTATCAAATAACGTTATTTCTCAAAGTATGCTTGTTAATATTTTAACTAGTTTATTGTATTCTTGTAACATAGCAAGAGATACTTCAGATAAAAGTTGGCTATAAAAACGATAGGAAAGACTGCTCTTGTGCCAAGAAGTTCTGCAAGGAAAAGGTTGCCAGAGAATTGTGCCACTGATTTTCTGCATTTAGTATGTTTAGTGGACAATCTATGTGGTACTCTAGATACAATTGCTTGGGGCAAAGAGCCTTCTATTAAGACGTCGGGGCTGCCTGAGGAGAGTTTCGTTAGAGGATTGTACTATTGATTTCTGCATTAAGTATGTATATTGTCAACAATATAGTGAATGTGAATATACTGTGAATTTGTTGATCTGTGAGTATATTGTGAATTTGTCAATTGTGCATATACTGTCAATCTGTGAATATACTGTGAATTTATCAATCTATGTGTGAATATACTGTAAAGGTGATACCTGAGATTTATCTCTATCGGTTCCGAACATGGAACCGATAGAGATAATTCACTAATCTTATCGGTTCCACGATAAGAATCGATAGAGATCATAAGCACTTCTCTATTGGTTCTGATCGTGAAACCGATATAGATTCTTAATTATCTCTATCGGTTTCTAGCTCGAAACCTATAGAGATAATAGGTCTTCTGAGTCGGTTCTGACCTTGGAACCGACATAGATAACGCTATATCTCTATCAAACGAAAACCAACCGTGAAAGCCGTTCGTCATCACTATCTAAGGACTTTGTATCGCCACCAAAACCGACCTAGATGACCGTTTCTATAGTAGTGTAAGAGTCATTGGCGGATCCAACGTTGGGACATGAGTTTACAGTTGTACGCCCAAAATTGTTTTGCAAAAAATTGATTATTAATAGGTATATATATATATATATCAATAATAGGATCATATCAACATATGTGTTCATCGCCAACTAATTTCAACTCATTTCCATTCTCTCATGCCCCCCCTCCTCCTCAACCGACCAGCCCAACCCATTAGCAATACAAGCCCACACCTTTCATCCCTTAACCGAGCAGAGCACATTGCACGACACAACCAACCCTAGCCAAATTTTCCTATTTTTTGTCTCACATGTTCACTATCTCTCTCTCTCTCTCTGTGTGTAACATCCCAAAATACCCTAGAAAGCATATTCTAGGTTCCAAAAAAATATTTCTTTATTTTCTTGCTTTTTCTAAAAAATTTTGCATAAAAGAAACTATTTTTCCTATTTTCTAGCTCCTATATTTGAATTTTGAAAATTATTAAAGTCTGTCCAGAGATTGCAAATATTTTATTTGGATTCTAAATAATCTAAATTAGTGCTTCAAAAAAAATCATAATTTTTGGAGTTGGTTTGCTATTTCTAAAAATTTAAACTTGTTCTATGCAATTATAGTTTATTGGGAGAATGTTTAAAAAATAGATTCCCAAATGTTGCCAGCCAAAACCTGTTTTCTCCACGTGAAAGCAAATTTTTGCTGAACCGTTTTCTCTCTTAACCCCCGTTCTCACTCGTTGATGACCTGGCCCCACTTGTTGGGTTTCATCTTTCACCTCGCGCCCGTGTTGCTCGCCACCATGGCTGCACTCACTCACTTGAGGAGGCCGCTCAAGCTCACCTCTATTATTCAATATTGCAAATGAAAATTTGCTTTATGCAAAACTGAAAAACCTGGTAGGATAGACGTTCTTTTTATATAGCCTTGCATACTATATAACATTTGTGTATAAGTCTTGCACAGGACGATTTTTGTACTCAATTGTTACTTGTTGAACTTATTCAAAGGATGAAGAAGAAGACCCGTTATACGATTACTTTTACACTGCGGGTTTTGGTGACGATAACGTTGACTTCTAATGATCCTACCCCAGTCAGTTGTCTATGGATGGGCTAAAGTATACTAGCTGGATATTGCTACCTTTTTATTTTGCTTTCGCTACGATCTTTTATCATGTGGACTATTTAACTAGTTGGCCTTATTGCAAAACTTATCATATATGACTTAACTTCAGATGTTTACTATTATATGCTAATCTATCATTCCTGTCATGTATAGATATGATATATCAATGTTAGATGTATGTGCTAGATATTGATCGTGGGATTAGCACAGTATACACATAAGGGTCAGAATGCAAATTTCGAGTCCCGACTCTCTCTCTTCCCCCCCCCCCCTTCGCTCGGCCTAGAGGTGGCGACCGGTGATGCACTTCGACAAGCAGGCAGTGGTGAGAGGCTGAGCGGCTAAGGCGATAGCTGAGCTGCTGGCCAAATAGCAATACGGGCTACACCACAGTAGTAGCCAGTCAAGGGCCATCAGCTAGAGCCTTAAGGTATTCACGTATTATCTTTTTAAATGTTGAAAACTTTGAAATGTTGATAAATGGTTAATCACTGAGATTAATTAGTTGATTGTGTGGATGTAGAGCTTAAGAAAATGAAGAGGAAGTACGCAGATTTGGAAGCTTTCTAGGATCGATCGGAAAAGACACAGAAGACATCTACAGCTACTACCTCCAAATCGAAACTAATATCTATAGAAAGCAAATTTGTTTTCGGTAATTAATTTTGTGAAAGAACCAACTAAGTATAATGGATAATCAATATTTTTTCTGCAACTTAGTCGTGAAGCCATAATATCTCACTTCCAAGTTACAGAGTCTCGTGAGTTAATTTGTAGTTTTTAAATTATTTTGTAAGTTTTTAATTTATTGTGACATGTTTGTTCTAATATGAATAATTTGTACTTTAATTTTCACTATTATGGACCTTAAACTTTTGTATTAAACAATAACTTCGTACACCCATCTAAAAATTTCTAGATCCACCACTAGTAAGTACCCTTATCAATCTTTACATTTAGTACGATGCAATTTATAAAATTCTAACTACATCAACTTGGGGTGACGTAATTCATAGGATTTTAACTATATCAACTTGCCTGAGTTTAACACTAATTCTCCACCAACCCCTAGCTTGACCCATGAGTCCTATCTATTTTCGCTCTAGGTCCATCACATGAGCCTCATCTATTTTCGTCCTAATCCACCGCTGAAAGACGAGCGAGGGCGAACGCACGTCGCATGGAAATGTTAAGCATGGAGCAGACGCGTACAGCATTAATTCGCCGACAGTCTGCGTGCATGTTGCTTGAGGAAGAATACTCTTTGACAGCATTAATTCGCCGACAGGCCTGCTCGATCGGTTCACTGTTAAGGCCCCCCGCGAGCTAACTCGTTCAGTCGTTTTGCACATGCATGATGATGGCGTGGCGGCCGGCCGGCCAATAACAACGTAGTTGTTGCTCAGGTGCATCTTCAGTTTCCTTTCGCTATGTGCAAATATTCTCTTCGTGTTATTCATCCGCTATATTTTTTAAATAATACTATTTTTATTCTATTTTACAAAAATAATATGCCGAAAAAAATTTACAAAACTACCCACTTGTCGCCATTTCAAAAGGCGACAGAGAGTCTGTCGCCATTTCAAATGGCGATGCACTACCGCCGCTTCGTATAGGGACGCATAAAGAGCAATCACCTCTGTCGCCAATTTAAATAGCGACAGCCTGTCTGTCGCCATTTCAAATGGCGACAGAGAGTCTGTCGCCATTTGAAATGGCGACAGACATACGCTTATATAAAGCACATGCCCCCGCCTCACTCGAGCCAGCCACCGCGCAGAGAAAAAAAACAGAAAAGAGAGGAGGAGGAGAAGGAGGAGGGGGAGGGGGAGGGGGAGGGAGAGGGAGAGGGAGAGGGAGAGGGAGAGGGAGAGGGAGGAGGAGGAGGAGGAGAAAGGGAGAGGGACTTCGAAGATCTGCATTTCGTCAGGTACTAATTTTTTTTAAGTATTTAAATGTTAAATATGTAATATAGTAATCAGATTAAATAGAGTAATAATAGTTATTTAGGTAGATGACTTAGTTAGGAATGAGAACCTGATGCAAGTTGTTTAGCTAGTTGACTTAGTTAGAAATTTATAATTATTTCGGTAAGAATAGATGTTTAGTTAGATGAATTAGTCAGGAATTTATAGTTATATCGGTATGGACAGATGTTTAGTTATGCGACTTAGTTAGTAATTAATTTTCGATCTAGGGATGACCTAGAGGTAGGGATTAAAATTTTGATTGTAATAATAGTTTTTTGATTAGAGATCATGGATAAATTTTCGACGAACTGGGAAATATAGAATCCAAATTCGTTATTTGTGTACCGAGAATTCGAGATGTCATGTAGAGTTGGGTGGCTAAAATTGTCGTGACCAAATATAACTCAATCAGAGGTTCCTGACACATTAGTTTAGTTATGTTCTCATAGAAATTTGAAAATGATCACTAATCAAGAATTTGTAAGAATTGAAATATTGCAATCAGATCGATTAAACGCTGGCGGCAAGTATGGGACCGAAGTAGAATGAATTAAACTACGCTCTTAGAATTAAAATTTGTGATCATTATTAGTCGTATAATGTAGAGTTAAATTGTGCAAATGTTAAGAATTCATGAATTTGCATGATGTATGGATGATAGAGTGCAATTTAAAATATATTATGGAGAAAGAGTTCCGCATATGGGTGTTGAAGGGTAGATCTAAGTCATTTTGCAAGTGTAGAGGCTAGCCTGTCACGCAGGGGAGCGCCTCATGGGCTACGGTTATGAGATGGTTGTACCACATGTTCTCTTTGGACCGTGAATTGCATGATCCGGGTTACATGGAGTAGTTTGTCAAGAATAGATTGCACGATCGGGAGTTAATGGAAATGAGAGGGCCAAATCTTGGAGTTCGTGACGTAAGAATTGCAATTGAGAAAGGATGGCCATTAGTGTTATTGGCACAAGCATTTGAGAAAGTCAATACCGGGCATGCGACGCAAGAAGAGGTTGTTGATGAAGAACCAGAGGAAGTTGGGGAGAGCAGAGAAGTAGAGAAGGCTTAGTAGAGCAGATGTAGGTTGGGGTCGATCACGGTGCAAGGTGGGAGAGCCGATGTTGCAACGGAGAGGTTCAAGAAGCAATGGGCATGGCGACGAGGGCGAAAATATTGAGTCGCTGGTCGGGCAATGGACACAGAGAATGAGGACTATGAGGCTTTAAGTAATGATGAAGCCGCCAAGATCTATTCCCCGCAGAGTGGGATGAGTATCCGCTCGACAGTCGGTGGTGAACGATGACGAACAGATTCCTTCGCAGATGATCGTAATGAGGTGAGATAAGATGCAATTTACAAGAATAAGAGTGAGGTTCAAGAAGCGAATAGCATGGTCGTGTCGCGCTATGCAGAGCCTTCAAGGTTGTAAAGTCCGATCACGGGTGTATGATGTAAGATGCCGACGGAGGGTTGCCCGTGGCGCGCCCATGCGCATCACCTAAATGGGACACCATTTGAAGTGTTCTATAGTCGCTCCACATACATGTGTACTAACGGAGTCTCACAGCAATACATCGAACATATCATCGTGCTTTATTGCCAATGCAATGTACGGAGAGATTGTAGGCAACCTAGATTTAGAGCCACGGCCATCGTACTCGCAATACAACAGAGGTTCCAAGATACAATAAGCTACGCCAAGGCATGGAGAGCAAAGGTAAGGCATTGGAAACACGGTTCAAGTAAGTACGAAGACTCCTACCGAACTTGCTGTGTTTGCTTCGGTGATAAAGGACCAAATCTCGAACTTATGTGGACATTTGTGAGCATCCTTCGCAGCTTCTCGAAGATGGTTTTGAAGCGAGCATTCTTCGCTTTAGGTTCATGCATCAATGCGTTCGTGCATTGTCGCCCTTGTTATGTGTCGATGGGACATTTTTGATCGTAAATACAAAGGGCGATATTGACCGCCATAGGAGTTGATGGCAATAATCAAGTTCTCCCGTAGCGCCGTGATTTGTGGAGGGTGAAAACACAGATAGTCGGCATTGGTTCCTACGAATGTCAAAGCCGTGTCGCTCATCACGGACCGGAGTGTATCATACACGATCGGCATTCCGGCTTTTGAGGGCAATTATTCAGCCAGTAAAGAAGGTGTGGATGAGACTCATCCATGGCCCGATTTGGCGTAGTAGGTGGTGCAAGCGCCATATGGGTGCCAACTTCTACAAGCGCTCAGAACAAGGAGCTAACAAAGCTTTTCAAGAGGCTCACACTGTAACCAGCAGAGAAAGTTTGATGTACTGAAGAAATTGGATGAGCCGACATTGAGGCACACACCGAGACAACGAAGAGGGCAGCCCCAGCCTTAGGGGAGGCCCCAGTCACACTGGAGGAGTTACCCACCGACCCTCCCCACCTGGTTCGAAGGAATGGAAGGGCTTTGAAATGCTTCTCCGAATGGATAGAGCATGAGCCTAGGGAGAAATGGGCTCGCTTACGACACCGATGGTGCGAGGTATGGTGTCATGACAACAAACCTTGCGGAGGTTTACAACTGGGTGATGCGAGGTTGAGACCCCTTCCTTGGTTGGTATTGTTGAGGGTGTTCTTCGTGGCATCACAGTACTTCGTTGATCGCCATGCAAGGGCGATCACGCGCATGAACGATCCTCGCTATGAAGTACTCGTGAGATGATTTCGCATACATGGAGGACAAAGGCAAGAAGGGGAGATGCACGAGCAACGAAGATGGGTACGAGGGAGCCCGCTTCGAGGTGATGTGCAAGGAGAAAGCCGATCGTGGGACGAACCGACGGAAAGTTGCTCACGAATGCATCATACACAGCAAACTTGTGTTTGCACCGCAATAAGCCTCGCTCTATTACATGTGCCATGCTCCCATGTTATGGCTGCCGCTCGATGATTCATATGGATCCGTATATTCATGTCTCAATTCTTTAGTAAGGAAGTCGTGGTCGCAACTCGGAGCGCGAAATGTACGATTTCCGAGTGGTGGGTTTATTCACGAGCACAAAAGTCGGAGGATACACGCGGTCCCGCATATGAGCAAAGCTAAAGGGAGTGGGAAGAAGGCAATCCAGCGATATGGAATGATATGGACGCCACCAAAGTGGCCGCCGTAAAGAAATGTTCTGCTTGCAAGGAGACAGGGCACTCTTTCAAGAGTTGCCCGAAGATTCAGAAGCCGTGAAGTGTTATATGTTCTTTTCATACTGAACTATGGTTTACTTCGATGCACTTGTATCGAATTCGTACGTGTGGTCAAAATATGTAATATGAATGTTATTGTACTTGATTAAATGAGAGTGTAGTACGTTGTATTCATTTTGTATCTTTTTAACGCTTTGCACATAGATGAACATTTTTACTTCCATGTATTACGTGTGCTCTAAATTATGACAGTACTTGTTCCATTCATATTCTATTTGTATTTGTTGTATTTATTTTGCACCTTTTTTACACCTTATGTGACATAAACATTTTTATTTGCGTGCATGGCAAAGCGGCAGCTTGTACGAGTTGCTTGACCCGGCTCGGTCGACGCAACTCACCGGAGCCGCTTAGCGACGCTGCCCCGCAGGATGGGGAGGCGCCGTTGGAGCTTGGGGCCTCGCGCTTGCGCACTTCATGAGGGCATGGCGCCTCGATCCGCGATGGATCCCGAGGTTAGTTCAATTGCGTCGCAGTGTTGTACTCATGTCCCCTTCGACACCACAATAATACTTCTCACATTCTTTTGCAGGTTGAGGGCGGCTGGCCTGCTACCTGTTGCCCGTATGGTCGAGGCTACCGCCGCGGATGCGCAGGACCGACGAAGAGCCTCTAGGCGGTTCCCTTACGACAGGAGCTTGCCGATCGCTCTAGTGGACCGGTGGCGGCCCGAGACCCACACCTTTCACTGCCGTGGTGAGATGGGGCCGACACTAGAGGACGCCGCTACCTCCCGGCCTGCCCTGCTCAGGGGATGCGGTGGTTCCTGCAGACGTCGACCCAGAGTGGCAGGCAGATATCCTCCGTCGGTTCCAGGGTGCTACCCACCACAAGACACGACTTTCGCATACAAGACGGTCCGACGCAATGGTGGCTTGTGCAATTCTACGAAGCGCGATTTTTCCTTGTCGATCGATTTAACTCACCGTGTGATTTTCATTGCATTTAACAACCTAACCATTACTTTCTGCAGCCCGAGAGGATGGTAGCCGAAGCTGGGGAGCAGGCCGTCGCCCGGCACTTGGAGGCGTACCTTCTATGGCTCTTCGAGTGGGTCTTGTCCTGCTCGTCGCACAGGGACACTGTCGACAGGCACATGATCCAGTTTGCGAGGACGATCGCCGACGCCGACTTGGAGGAGATCCCGCAGCTGGCTTGGGGACCTGCGGTACTTGCCGTGACATACCGTGGATCAGACGACGGTGTCGTCGCGCGTCCGACTCGGCCCACTCGCCGCGCCCTTTGCTACCGCACTGTGGTCGTTCGAGAGGTTCCAGATCGGACGACCACTGATAGACCTGTCAGCTTACCGCGCAGACTTCTACAGGGTTCCCGGGGACGAGGTTGATCGTCCGACGATGGAGACATTGTGGTGTCGCCGACCGTCAAGATACTTATCGTAGCCGTATGTTGTTTTTTAATTCTCCACGTGTTGTACTAACGCTCATCGCTGGTGTTTTTTTGCGTACCGCGATTCACCCTGAAGCACGACGCACGCTCGCACCCTCAAGACGTAGCGATGTTGGACCACCACGGACGATCGCGCCATATGGCGCCTCCCACGCCCCGAAGCTTGTGCAGCACGCGCGCGCCGCTTGGCTGTCGCGCAGCAGCAGCATCACGACGCGCGCATCGTTGACCCGACGTCACTTGGTGTTCGACGTGTTCGCCGAGCCGCACGCCGCCCACCGCGTCTTGAGGCGCTTTGGTCTACGGCAGCGCTCCCGCACCCACAGCGCCGCTGCTCCAAAGCACCGCTCACTCGCTCGTATTTCTACATTTTTCCCTTCGCTAGTACTTACGATCTCGGTGGCTTGCGAATTAATGTTGCGCTTTCGCTTTTGCAGTACACACGCAAAGGCTTCGCTCGACGCAGAGTCGGGCAAAGACGCATGGTACCTCATGCGCAGCAGCGAGCACCGCTCTTGCGGATGTGATCGACTAGATCGCCTCTACGACCACGCACGACGACGCGATATATCGAGTGGTACAAAGACGCGCACCCACGCTCGAAGCAGCGTGTCGTGGAGTCACCTCCGTGCACGATCCGACCACTTCCGACACGCACTCCACCCACCGCACTCGCTTCCACCGCGCGTTCGTACTCCCTCTATTTGTCATTCAACGTAACGCCTTGAAAATTATGCCAACTAACTAGCCTCTTTTCGCTGCAGAGCGACCTTGCCGTGGAGGCACACGAGGCGACGCCGGCGTTAATACAAAGCGCGGTACCACCCGCACGATAGGGTCACAGCGACGGCCTTCGAGGGGCGCCGCGCCATATTCAGACTTGACTTACCGCGCCGTACACCGACGCCGTAGGCGCCCAGTATGACGACGTGGTACGATCCGCCTCGTTCGTTCGCTATACGAGGTCGGCACAGTGCACTTCGACCGCCTCGTCGTACCGCCTGGGGCTCCACCGTACCGACCGGCGTCATTCCGATGACCGCAGTACATCAGTGGTTTCTTTTTCATATATTTTGTTGTTCACATAACGTGTCGCTCTAACTTGAAAGTTTGTCAACAGCCGCCGATCTCGCCTCGACTGTCAGTGCGAGCACCTCGGGGACTACGGTACTTTCCAGACGAGGACTTGACTTTCTCGTGGATCCTTATCGCCATCCGCAGTGTGGTACTTGGTTCGTCGCAGCTCGCATCGCCCCCACCCATTGGCCCCGCCCATCTCACCGACACAGACGCCACATTCACACCCCAATCCGCCTCCTAGAGTACTCGTGGACGTGCCCTCGACCACTCACATATCCGTCTCGACATGTGCAAGTCAGAGGAGGCCCGGGACCACACGAGGTGTTGCACCGCAGGGGCCCTAGCTAGTTTGTTTCTTTTACACATGATGTACTGTAAACAATC
The DNA here is from genome assembly GCA_036346275.1 of Otatea glauca. Classification (NCBI taxonomy): domain Eukaryota; kingdom Viridiplantae; phylum Streptophyta; class Magnoliopsida; order Poales; family Poaceae; genus Otatea; species Otatea glauca. Next base: position 28,685,437 of record CM070728.1, read on the forward strand.
TCGCTTTTTACTTCCTTAGCTCATGTAATATCACATATGTTATTTTTATTTATGAAGTTTTGTGCTATATATAATCTTTTACTTCCGTGGCGCTATTTGTAAATATGCTACCAAGACTTTGTCACGCCGATAGGACAAAGACACACGTAGCTACTTTGTCGGTCGATGATGACAAAGACGCCGGGCAACTATCCTAGCTAGTCAAGCTTCCATTCATATATTTTGTAATCGAACACAAAATGATGCTTTATTTCCTCATATTACGCCAAATTCAGCTATAGAATTTTGTTTACATAAGTTATGTTTTATTACGGTATGATCACTATAGCTTTTACGTGGATTCCGTAAAATAACAGTTTACATGATAAATTATGGAGTAATAGCCTCAAACACCATTCGACATATGTACGACCTTGTAGCAGCTTTCCACGCGATTAGACAACTCACGGGCGCAATGCTTTCAACCTTTTCAGCCGATTTGACCACACGACAGACTCTCATCGCTTTCACACGTGCTTTGTCACACATGCAGCACAGTTCAAAGTGACCACTCACCGCCTACTTTTGTTCGTGATGACAGTCGTGTGGCTTTTCTCGATGGTGACAAATCGTGCGACCTTTCGCAGAAGGTGACAGCGTGCAATTTTGATGATGGGTGACATGTCGTGCGGCTTTTCACGGAGGATGCCAGACATCAAACCGACAAGTCTCGTAGTCGTGCGGAGTAACCACTCACCACCACTATAAAACCGCCTAGGTTACACATCCAACACCGCCAAACAAGCAATACACGCCATCTGAATCTACACAAATTAGGGCACGATGTCGTTCTACCGTCACCTCTTCAACAAGCAGAAGTCATCCCGCCCCGAATACCCGGATACCAGTAGCGTGCATGCCCCAGTTCTGCCAGAGTTGCCCAGATCCAAATGCGACTGCAACCTTGCGCGAAGATGATGCAATCTACCCACGGAGAGACGGCCGCCGCGCGCCACTCATCAAGCAGTTCGCCTACTGTAAACCTACATGTATCCATAAAATATAGGCTAACAGTACCATTTCATGCATCGTTTTTTCCTTTCTCAAAGACAAGGACAGTGTTGCTTCTTCCAATGGATCGACGCCCGAACGACGTGATCACGAATTTGTCTACAATCGCCACGACGCCAACCCGCTTCGCCCGAGAACTTCAACCGTGGAGAGGCCGCCATGATACGCCCCGCTCTAGAGCGACCAGAGTTCGTGGCCGGTGGGCAAGAGGCCAACCAATCGGTGAGTTTCATGCGACGAACCCATGCTTCACTCACAAAGTAGTAATTCTAAACCAGCCATCGCATACAGAGTTCAAAAGAAAATTGCGAAATTGCTCGAGTCAAAGGAGAAACCTCCCGGGGCCACCAAAGCCCCGACTTTTGCGAACACGGCCTTCAGCAATGGTTGATACCGCCACGATGAACTAGCGGATCGAGATTCTACCGTGTGCCCTTGGCCGAGGATGAATGGTGCGGCTACTTCAACTGGGTGGACCCGAGACGCACTCACCCACATCTCAAACTTCCCGTATGGGATAATCGGGGAGCAACCTCCTCGTGGTGCTACTACCGCCGTAAAAGCTGCACTCGAGTACGCGTGACGGTGTTATTCAACGCCAACGCGGCATACCGCATTGATCGCAGGCACGCTCCGCCAGTACAACGATAAGCCCAACACACACCTCCCGCACCATACAATGGAGTGCGAGCCAAAACAGAGCAAAGCGTCTCGGCAAGTGTCCGCTAACGCCAACACACCGAGGTGCAAGAGGGTACCTCCTCTCAAGAGGAAGGGACAAGGAAGCAATGGCCGAGGTCCGCACCACGCAACAAATCCTTGACGCGCACGCAGATCATCCGGAACCTGTGGTATTAACATAAGAGACGCCGAATTGGGATGACATGCCCATGTGGGAGGCGAAATCCACATCAAAATACCAAAAATCGGTCTTACACACCGAGACGTGCGGCATAGGGCACCCAATCGCAATAGTTGGGAGCACTACGGATCACCATGGAGTTCTTTCATAGTAGGGATTGAGCGTGTCCGAGAACAAATCGCAACATTTACACGGTCATGTAATATGCGTAAAATGTTGGGCATCATTCCCACTGCACTCAGATAGGCTGAACGATCATTTGTTCCACCATGACAACCAAGCTTTCGTTAGTTAGTTCGGCAAGCAATTTCGCTTGTTGTAATGCTCTTGCAATATAATCTATCTATTGCTTATTTTATCATCTAAACTTTCGATATATGTGCCCTTATATATATGTTCAACAAATAATTTAAGTGCTTCGTGGGAACTATTTATAACATGCGTTGTTGTCGACTATAATACTTAGGTTGTTGCACTAGTGGAAATTAGATGCAAAGCAAGGTGTAAATTAAATATTTTCCTGAATATGGTAGTACACATATCAAAGAGCAAATCTGGTCTACTCTTCCTAAAAATTACATTTAAACATTAAATTTTACTGCCACCAAAAGGCTAAAAATCACTCTCCTCATCTCGATTCGCACTCTCTTTGATCTCCTCTCAGAAACATCACAACAACTAATACTGACTTTTTATTAACTACACTACAGCTCATAATTTACATACATTGCAATTCGAATAAAAAAATAGGCTAAACCTCTCTGTCGCTATTTGAAACGGCGACAGAGAGTCCTTCGCTATTTCAAATGGCGACACAAAGTCTGTCGGTTTTTCAATCGGCGACAGACTCTTTATTGCCATTTGAAATGGCGACAGAGAGTCTGTCCCTATCTGAAACGGCGACAGGCTGTCTGTCGCTATTTGAAATGGCGACAGACTCTCTGTCGCCTTTTGAATTGGCGACAAGTGGGTAGTTTTGTTAAAAAAAAAATCGGCATATTATTTTTGTAAAATAGAATAAAAATAGTATTATTTAAAAAAAATCATATCTTTACACTGCCTAAAATCAAACCAGCGATATTTGTTCATCATCTTTATACTATTTAAAAAAGCTTGCAGCGGTGGTTCATGTATCTCCCACCTCGGTATGCTGACAGGTGGGCCCAGACCGACATGTACTTGTTCACTCTCTTCCAAGTTAGGGGTAGCCATTCGGGTTTTTTTTTTTTTTTGTCTAATCGGTTAGATTTTTTCGGTTTTAAAATAAGTAGGTTTTTTGAAAATTGGCCACCGAATTTCTCGGACCAAAATGAAAAATCAAATCAAATTAACCGAAATATGAATAAACAATAAGTATATTAGATTTAGTCATTCTCATATCGCAACACAGAGTAGGAATAAACCCACACAATATTCTTAGGTCATTACAGTATAAACATAATAGAACATATGAAACATACCAAACATATGCATAAATATGTTAAAACATGAGAATTGTTTAGTGGCTTTAAGAAGAACATTATAAAAGTGGTATTGTATTTGTACATGTGCTATTTGGTATTCGGTTTTTGGAAGCGAAAAACCGAATCAGACATCGAAAACTGAATTATACCGAAACAAAAACAGAACCTAAAACCGAAATAATCGTTTAATTCAGTTTCGGTTTAAAAATATCCACCTTTACTGTAGCTTTTTATAAGAGATCGTTTAATAAATAACTAATTTTTCTCAGCAATAAGCTGCAAAAGCAGGTCCAGCCAAGCTTTTCAGCTTTTAGCTTTTTTAGTTATATGTAACTTTTTGCTTATGTCAAAAGTTACTTAAAAGCTGAGCTGTTTAGAAGAGGGTTACTGGTTTTTCAGAAACTGAGGTTAACTTTAAGCCCGCTAAACAGACGCCTAATCCTGTGCCTCCTCACGCTCCTCTTTTTCCGCTTGTGCGTCACCTTCTCAGGCAATTCTTCCGACCCGTCGCTCCTCGCCTCCCCGTTCGCAACACTGAGGTATGGTTCTTCCCCGGCAGCTGCGAGGGACAATAGAGAAGCTGCCTGCTGGGGTATGGTTGTAATTTATTTTATATTTCAAGGGTATTCGGAAACAAATGTGTGTACTAAAGTGTAATTGAAAGAAATGTAAGAGCTGAATCGAAGAAATGTTGGGCTGAAACTTAAAATGTTAGTTATCGAGCATGTAACATAATTCTTGTCATCAATAGTAGTACACGGACACTTAACTGGTTATATAATAAAAAAAAGTGTAAGAACATCAACAAACAAAGATTAGCCCATTATTCTTGACTCGGCCCAGTACCCGGCGTCTGCTGCCAGAGAGCGGCCCAGTCCCCACGCAGATTATAATAAGACATCCCGCTAAGACAGTGATTAGGAACAGTAACTAAAAAATGGAAATTTCGCCGTTGCCGGGGATCGAACCCGGGTCACCCGCGTGACAGGCGGGAATACTCACCACTATACTACAACGACTTCGATGAAATTCGTTATCTTTCTGTTTATTTTATCAGTGATTTCATCTGTGCAATTTCGTTCCCCTCCCAGCAGTTGACATCAGAGCAGCTTCGACAGGGTGTGTTCAGTGATGCTTCTGTTCAGTCACAACGCAAAGTCTTCTGCTGACTGACTAAATAAAACTTTGACTGATATTGAATTTATTGTACCGTAAAAGAGTTCAACAGAGAAGAAAAGAAAACAGTATATACTTGGGGACAAGAAAGTGATCCTGTTAGTCCACAGATTTTTGTTTTTTTGAGAAGGCGTCTCCAGATGTTGACGACGACTCTCAAGTCTCAATTACGTACGCGTGTTTCTAAGAAGAATCTCAATTACGCCGCGTGCTAAACCGTGTATTGCAACAGGAACTGTCTCTCCTCTTCCAAAAATCCTCATCAGTCATCAGAAAGCTCGATCATACTTGTGTCCGTCTTGTGGGGAGATCACCTCCTGCTCTCCGTTGTCCATCTTCCGTTACAACTGCACTGTTATCTTCAGAAGGCTCAGCCTCAGTGTTCGCAAGGGAAATGGGAGTACGCCGTAGCAACATCTCGTGCCAGCCTTTCCGTCCTTATCGTTGCTGTCGAATGTCGGGGAAACAAATCTCAACCAAAAAGCCGGTTTCGTTCAAGTGAGGCCATCTGCAGAGAGAAACTCTTGACACTGCAGCAGGGAGTAGTCCTCCCCTCTGCTCCCTCTGTTCCCCATGTTCCAAGTGCAATCGGTTGTTCTCATACCTATTCAGCACTTCATCGACTTCTGGCCGTGTTTGCTGCTCGGCATCTCATACCTATGCAGAGAGAAACTCTGACACTGCATCTCTGCATGCAACTTCAATCGAATGGACTTCTATGAAAAACCCTGTTGCTCCTTTCTTCATCATTGTTTGTGATTGTTTGGCATTAATATCACAATCTGCTGTTGGTTGAGTGTAATCTGGAATCTGCATCACCCGTCCATTCTTTCTGATAGCGAGTAGTTTCTTCTTGAGATCTAATGTGATAGGGCTATGCTCATAAATCCAGTCAACACCAAAAATAATATCATAGTTTCCCAGATTCAATAATTTGAAGGTAGTCACAAACTCATTGTTTTGAATGTTGTACTCAAGTCCAACTCTCCTCCACCCGCTACCGTTACTTTCCTGTGAGGCATAACACTGAAAGTATACCCGTTTTTAACAGCATGCTCACAATCCATGAAGGAATGAGTGTTAGAACTCCCAGCGATCTCTAGCGCCAGAGATGAACTTGTATTGTTCAAAACAATAACACACACAAACTGGACACGGACACAAGTCGAATTTGTGCTGCAAAGAAGCTACAGCTTTTCTGTGGCTTTGATCTCTATTTATTATGCACCAACATGCACACATGCAAAGCTAACAGATGGAAGATTGTTTCCTGCATCGCGGATTGATCGCGTTTATCCCCACGACACCGCACGACGCGTCTACGTGTTCCACCGCTCGGCACGTCACGAGCTAGTCTCGCTACGACCTCCTACGCGCACGGCAACCACAACCCGGTGCTCATGCGCATGCAGAACAAACCAAACGAAAACAAAGAAACAACTAACTACGTGTGTGCAAGGCTTAACTAACAAATCTCCCCCTAAGACTTGCGCACTTTCTTGACGTCGACGAGGCCGAGCTTGGAGCGCAACTGAATGAATCTTTCGTGACCAAGTGCCTTCGTCAAGATGTCCGCCAGCTGTTTGTTGGTGTCAACTGAAACGATCTTCACCCTGTCCTCCTCAATGCATTCTCTGATGTAGTGATATCTGGTGTCTATATGTTTACTGCGGTCATGAAAGACAAGGTTCTTACTCAGCTGGATTGCGGACTGATTGTCGATCTTCAATGTGGCTATGTCGGCCTCTTCTCCTCGGAGTTCTGCTAAGAGGCGCGCCAGCCAAACCCCCTGACAGCAAGCCGTTGTAGCTGCGATGTACTCAGCTTCGCAGCTTGACAAAGCAACTACTTTCTGCTTCTGCGACTGCCAGGTGACGAGGTTGTTGCCGAGGAAGAACACAACTCCGCTGGTGCTCTTGCGGGTGTCAATGTCCCCAGCATGATCACTGTCGCTGTAGCCAACAAGACCAGCAACTCCTTCCTTCCTCCGGTAGAAACAGCCAAGGTTCACCGTGCCCGCGACATACCGCAACACGCGCTTCACGGCTACCAAATGCTCGGTGGTGGGCTTCTCCATGAACCTGGAAACATAGCCCACTGCATACGCTAGATCTGGTCTCGTGTTTACCAGATAGCGTAGTGCTCCCACAATGCGCTCAGTATTCGTGAGCATCAACGCAGGCGTAACTCATCTTCGAAGTTTCGACGTGATTCCATGGGTGTGATGCTGGCGTTGCTCCTTGCTAACCCTGCTGCCTCCAGAATCTTCATTGCATACGCGCCTTGGCTGATAGTGATGCCAGCATTGGTCTGGTTCACCTCCAGACCCAAGTAGTAGTGCAGCAACCCAAGGTCGCTCGTGTGGAAGGTCCCGTGCATCTCCTTCTTGAAGTGCTCAAGCTCGACGGAGTCGCCACCAGTGATCACGAGATCGTCAACGTACACACCAACGATCAACCGGTGTGCGCTCACGCCTCGGACGTAGACGGCATGCTCGGAGGCACTTCGCTGGAATCCAAGCGACATCAGAGAAGAGTCTAATTTGGCGTACCACGCGCGTGGGGCTTGACGGAGACCGTAGAGAGACTTGATTAGGTGCAGCACCTTCTGCTCCTTGCCGGCGACCACGAACCCCGGCGGCTGGGCGACGTAGACTTCCTCCTGTAGCTCCCCGTTGAGGAAGGCTGACTTAACGTCCATGTGATGGACTAGCCAGCCTTCGCTCGCCGCGAGCGCCAACAGGAGCCGGACCGACTCGAGCCGCGCCATCGGCGCGAAGACCTCATCGTAGTCGATCCCTTGACGTTGCACGTACCCCTTTGCCACGAGCCGCGCCTTGTGTTTGGTGATGTTGCCGGCAGCGTCCTTCTTGGTCTTATAGACCCACTTGAGCCCTATCGGGCGCTGGCGCGGCGGTGGGTCGACCAACTCCCATGTCCCGTTGGACTCAATCGACGTCATCTCGTCGAGCATTACCTTCCGCCAGCACTCGTGCGCCTGAGCTTCCTCAATCGACGCCGGCTCGTCCACGCTTACAACCAGCAGCTCCTCGTGTCTCGGTTGGCGATCCAGAACCGCGCCGCCCGATATGTTGTCAAGGGCGCGGTAGCGAATTGGGACGTCGTCGTCATGGTCCACGTCGAGGTTCTCGTCTTCCCTGGACGGTGGCGAGAGAAACTCACTTGATGGTGATGACGAGCTCGTCTCCCCCGTAGATGTGCTCGCCGGAGTCCTTGGCGTGAAGGTCGTCGCCGGCGTGGACGGTGACCTGACGCTCTCTGGTGGTGGTGTCCCAGCTTGCTCTGGCGGTGGTTGTCGGGGCGTGGTCACCACCTCCGGGTGACCTAACGCGGCGTACTCGATGACAAAGTCGGTGTCGTCAGCTTCTTGACCGCCAGTCCACTGCCACTGGGCCTCCTCGTCGAAGATCACGTCACGACTGACGTGGACCCGTCGCGAAGCCGGGTCGTAGACGCGATACGCCTTGGAACCCGGTTCATAGCCGACGAAGATCATGGGCTTGTTGCGGTCGTCGAGCTTCTTGACATTTGGGGCAGTGATCTTTACGTGAGCCACGCACCCGAATGTGCGGAAGTGGTGTACTGCCGGCATACTTCCAGTCCACAACTCATACGGGGTCTTGCCTCAAGTGCCCTTGGTTGTTGTCCGGTTCAGGACATAGTCAGCGGTGGTGATCGCCTCCCCCCAGAACTTGCCGAGGAGTCCCTTCGCCTTGAGCATGCACCGTGCCATGCTGACCACCGTCTGGTTTCTTCTCTCCACGATGCCGTTTTGCTGTGGGGAATACGGCGTCGTGAGCTCGCGCCGGACACCAAGCTCGGCGCAGTACTGGTTGAAGTCCTCTGCTGTGAATTCTCCACCTCGATCGGTACGTAGAGCGAGTCTGCTGTGAATTCTCCACCTCGATCGGTACGTAGAGCGAGAAGCTTCTTGCCGCTCTTGCGCTCGGCCACCGCTTGGATGCGCTTGATGGCGGCTGATGCGGCGTCCTTGGTGGGCAGCAGAGCCACCCACATGTGCCTGCTGTAGTCGTCGACGAGGAGGAGGAAGTAGCGGTTGCCGCTTGGGGTCATTGGGGTGATGGGTCCGCACAGGTCTCCGTGGACTAGCTGGAGAGCCTTAGTGGAACGCTGTTGCGCTTGCTGCGGGAAGGGGGTTCGCCGGTGCTTGCCGGTGAGGCAAGCCTCGCACACCTGCTCCACCTGAGAGAGCACAGGTAGGCCGCGCACTAGCCCCTCTCTTCCCATCTTCCGTAACGCGGTGAAGTTGACGTGGCCGAACCTGGCGTGCTACCTCCACGCATCCTCGCCGGCGTGCGCAGCCAAACAGACCGGTCGTGCAATATTGATCGAGAGCACGTAGAGTCGGCCTGTGCTGTGGTGGATCTTGGCGAGGAGTCGCCGCTGCTCGTCGCGAACCCGCATCACTCCATCCTCGATCTGGATCTTCAAGCCGCTCTCATCCAGTTGACCGATACTGACAATGTTGGCGGTGAGACGCGGGATGAAGTATGTGTTGGGGAGTGTGCGGTGTTCGCCATTCTTGCATGCGAAAAGCACGGTGCCGCATCCCTCGATCCAGACGACAGAGCCGTCGCCGAACCTGACCGAGCCGGTGATGCCTGTGTCGAGTTCGGAGAAAGCGTCCCAGGACCCCGTCATGTGATTAGAAGCCCCGGTGTCGAAAATCCAGTGCTGGGAGTCCCGATTTGCTTTGTCGTCGAGTGCCGCGAAGATTTCCGCCTCCACTAGCTTGACGTGCTCACGCGTTGGACCATGCGTCGGCGGCGCGGGTCGCGCACGCATAGCCGACGTGAACGTACAGCTTACGCACTCCTGGCGTGGGCAACGCACGCGCAGCCGACGCAAGCAGCGCTCGCACATCCGGCGCGGGAGCTGGACATGCCACATCTCCTCTGGATGCAGCGTTGGAGTGGTTAACTAGAAGTGTCGGCGGAGCTTTGGAGGAGACAACACAGCTTTGGATAAGAAGCAAGTTGGGTTCGTCATCTTGGGCCGCATGGGTCTGTTCCTCCTTTTTCGGTTTGCTCCTACATTCTTTGGCCCAATGGCCTGTCTTACCACAGCTACGACACTTATCATCGTTCCGGCCGGCCGTCGAGCCAGAGTCTTCGCGCGCGTATGCGTTGCCGTCGCCGCGGCCACGCCTCTTTCCTCCACGGCGCTTGGCACGACTGCTTGAGCCGCTGCGACTGCGTGAGTTCTCCTGCTCCCGCTTCTTGTAGCGTTCGTGCCACTCTGCTTCGGTGAGATACAGCTTCTCGCCAATGCCGGAAGATGGCGCCTCTTGATCATCCTCAGCCGCTTTCAGCCGACCGGTGATTTCTTCGATAGACAAAGTGGAGATATCGAGTAGAGTCTCAATTGAAAGGATGAGTTGTTTGAACCTGGGTCGCGCGATGCGCAAGTATTTTTCGACCACCTTGGGAGCAGGCTCGTGATCGCCGAGGGTGGCAAGCTGATTGACGATTCCAGTGAGCCTCATGGCGAAGTCCTCCACGACCTCGCCTTCTCGGAACGCGAGTAGCTCGTACTCACGCCGGAGTTTCTGCGCGCTCGCCTTCCTGATGCGGTCGTCGCCGATGCGCATCGTCCTGATGCATTCCCACGCTTCCTTTGCCGTCGGCTTGGTTGCGAGTGTGGAGATCATCTCTGGTGGTACGGCGCTGCAAATGGCGTCGAGTGCCATTCCGTCTTCATGGAACTCAACGTCACCGGGGTCGATGGCGTTCCACAGGCAGCGTGCTTGCAGCTTGATCTTCATGAGCAGCGACCAGTCGTTGTAGTTCGTCTTGGTGAGTAATGGGAAGTTCGCCGGACCGCCCACCTCCTTGACCACGCGGTGTATCACCAGCCAGCGGTCGTTCCTGCCGCCACTCATGGTGCGGCTGCCGGAGGCTTCTGGAGTGGAACGGATCGGAGATGTTGAACGTCTGCGCGGCATGTGGATGCCCTCGTGCGCATGATCACGCGATCTGCACCTCAGGATGGCTCTGATACCAATTGTTAGAACTCCCAGCGATCTCTAGCGCCAGAGATGACCTTGTATTGTTCAAAACAATAACACACACAAACTGGATACGTACACAAGCCGAATTTGTGCTGCAAAGAAGCTACAGCTTTTCTGTGGCTTTGATCTCTATTTATTATGCACCAACATGCACACATGCAAAGCTAACAGATGGAAGATTGTTTCCTGCATCGCGGATTGATCGCGTTCATCCCCACGACACCGCACGACGCGTCTACGTGTTCCACCTCTCGGCACGTCACGAGCTAGTCTCGCTACGACCTCCTACGCGCACGGCAACCACAACCCGGTGCTCATGCGCATGCAGAACAAACCAAACGAAAACAAAGGAACAACTAACTACGTGTCTGCAAGGCTTAACTAACAATGAGTACTCCCATTGTCCACCAAAGCAATGGCTTGTCTATGTGCAATCCTAACCACTAATGAAAATGTAGCCGGACCAACTGTGCCTTGAGCTGCATGAACTGAGAGTTGCATAAGCTGTTGCTCCCTGTCAGCTGACTCTTCACGAGTGGGACTCCCTGGTGCCGTCAAATATCCCTGGTCAGCCAAACCATCACTTTCATCTTCTTTGTTTTCTTCCTCATCACCGTGCATCAAAATAGCATGCAAAGCTTTCTTCACGTTGCAATTGAGGTTATGTCCAGGAGTCCATATGGTTCATTGCAATGCCAACAAGTGCGAGCCCTCCTATCCATAGTTCCTGACTTCACTGGTTCACTGTGTTCCTTTTGTGTTAATGCCTTCGAATGAGTATACTGTGACTTGTTTTTAAATCCCCCACTGTTTTGGCTTTGCTTCCTGGCTATTGATGCTTTTTCCCCTAACTTAGCATACCAGTATGCTTCTAGCAACCCTTTGGGTTGATGACTGCTCACTTCATATTTAATCTCTTCTTTAAGTCCTCCAATGAAACAACTCAGCAAATACGTCTCTTGGAGATAGGGGTGATCCCTTTTTACCAATTCCACACATCTCTCAAAATAGTCTATGTACTTTCCCACAGTACTCAAGTGCTTGATATTCTGTAATTTCTCTACCGCTTCATGCGCATTGGCTTCAGAAAACCTGTCACAAACAATTGCGCAGAACTGAGACCAATTCAAGGAATGCCATGCTATTCCCACTACCTTAAACCAAGTCTGTGCTCTTCCTGTGAGATGCCCTGTTGCTAGATTAACCCATTGGTCTCCTGGAGTTCCTGACATTTCAAAAAACTTTTCACATTGTTCCACCCAGCCAATTGGATTATCTCCAGTAAACAAACTCAACTCCAGTTTAGGTCCCCTCAGTACTGCTTCTGCATAATGATGAAGATTGCTACTGTTTCCTATAGGAATATTTCTCTGTGCATCCATAAGATGTATTCCCGGATAATGATTTGGTGGTGTTAACTCCCCAGGAATAGCTGTACCCGACCCTACATTTTGTGTGAAGACTGGATGATGATAGTTAGGAATTTGTGGAAGATATCCCACTGTACTTGGCCTCACTTGCTGATAGACGCTAGGTCCATACCCCAGATTCATACTATTCTGTACTGGTAATAGAAGTGGTTGCATACTCGACATGTGACCATTGGTCCCCAGACCTCCATATGCTCTCAAATTTGATTGAGATGAAGTTCTAACGGCAGGAGTATAAATAGGATTGTAGTTGCTAGTAACTATCTGTGAATCCAAAAACAAGGGTGTACTCAGATGAGTTTGAGATACCGTGGATAAAGTTGCCTGAGGGTTCTGAATGTTCTGCCCAAGAGATCCCGACTCCTCCCCGACAGCCGAGGCATTTGTATTTCCCCTGAGAATCCCCACCGTGTTTGGTGAATTCAACAAGAAAGACTTGATCTCCGCCACATCAGATCTGAGCATCTCTAAATCCGCCAACCGATCTCGTATTTTCTCGATCTCCACTCGGTTGTTCATCTCCAACGTTTCTTCTACCGATTCCCCAGCAGACATATTCCTTCCGCTACTTTCAGATCGAGGGATTTTACAGCAGTGCCAACCTCAGATCTGCATTCCCCGTATCAACAGATTCTCCATGCTCTGATACCAAAAATGTCGGGATCCTATTGAAGCCGACAACCAAACGGCAGGACAAATCACTTCAATCACGAGAAATACCCAAACTAATGGATCAGAAGAAGGAAGAAACTAGGGAACTACTCTACGCTAAGAACACTACAGCATATGCGGGAATTGATACCCTTTTCCATTTCCACCATCAGGGTTTATACCCATGAGTTTTTACAGCAAACTGATTGAGCGGTAAAAGCAAAAGGATCACAACATTGCCAGTAAAAGTAAATGACTGCATTTAAACTGAAAAGTAACAGTGTTGTCGATAAGCTTGAAAACGTTTCCTCTCTTGGATTCGCTTCTTTCTTCTGTGATCAATCTCAGCCGTTGAATGGCGCACTTAAATGAACTCGCCAGACCGGTATTCTGCATTGCAGACTTCACTGTTTCTCTTCTTCCTTTAGCTAGTGCTGACAGTTTCCCCTCCCATGAGCAAGCGCTTGGCCTCAGGGCTTGAATTCCGGAGAAGTGTTCTGAATAAAAGAAACTTCCTCCCAGGTCGCATCTCTTTCTGATAGATTTACCCATTGAATCAACCACTGAGCCACAACCTGACCTTTCCTAGGAATCACCCTTCTGTCTAAAACAGCAATGGGTGCTGCCTTTACTCGACCTTCAGAATCCACCAGTGGTACTCCCGGCAAAGGCACAGCTCGACTTCCTAGGTGCTTCTTGAGTTGGCTGACATGAAAGATTGGGTGGATAGTAGCCTCTGGTGGTAATTGTAGTTCATAAGCAACGGATCCAAACTTGCGCATGACTCGGAAGGGACCATAAAATTTTGATCGTAGCTTCAAAGACCCTCTTAAGCCAAACGAATTTTGTCGATACGACTGCATCTTAAGGTAAACCATGTCACCAACTTCAAATTTTCGCTCTGTTCTCATTTTGTCTGCGAATCGCTTGATCTCGTGCCAGCCTTTCCGTCCTAATCATTGCTGTCGAATGTCGGGGAAACAAATGTCAACCAAAAAACCGGTTTCCTTCAAGTGAGGCCATCTGCAGAGAGAAATTCTAACACTGCAGCAGGGAGTTGTCCTCCCCTCTGCTCCCTCTGTTCCCCATGTTCCAAGTGCAATCGGTTGTTCTCCTTGTTTATTTTGACATTTGTGAGCAAACTTTGACCTGTCAGCGTGTCCTCCAAAGTTACAAAAGCACACTGGTTACGTTCCGGGGAACACGAAGGCAGAAATCATCAGAAGTACCCTCTAGTAGTAGGGGCGGCAATGGCACAGGCTCCCCCAGGATGCGAAGATTGTTGTCTGGTACCATATGGCCGCAGTGCGGCGAAACAGCATGTTGCAATCCATGGAAAGGTCGCGCCTGGAGCAAGCATATCTTGTGGCAGCATCAGTCGTAGGTTCAGCTTTGCTCGGGTTGATTTGCACGGTGGCAGGGCTTCTTATGTGCTACATACGTAGGAAGGCACGACGGAGGAGCGCCGCCGCTATCGAGTTGAAATAAGATGATGAACCTGATCTCCGGCGTAAATTGGGGATTAGGCAATTCGTACGCAACGAGCTGGCAGAGGATGGAAAGATCGGCTGGGGAGGAAGCTTCGGCCGGTGTACCGAGGCTAGTTGAGTGTGTTGGTTGTGATCTTGGTTTAGTCTAACCGAACCAAGATTTTTGGGGCAAGGCCCACCTCTCGCAGCGCTCTGATCGGGAGCATGCCAACGTCTTTGGTGTCGATCCCCTTAGCTAGTGTAACATTAAAAGGGGAGATACTGGCACTCTTTGGCATTACGTTTTGATCTTGAGTTCACCTTTCCCATATACCCAATCCGATCTAAGGAGTTTGCGCTAACCTGACGAAGGCCCTCACTTTTGCCAAAAGGATTTCGGTGTTTCTTCATCTTATTCGCGCATCCATGTCGCTGCCCTTCTTCACCGACGACACATCAACCACCGACCGAACTCTAATGGCATCCTCATCTTCGGGTTAGTAACTAATGCCTCTATTTCTGCATTATGGTTTTTAGTGATCATGATTTAAGCTAGTTGTTCATGATGATAATGTATTAGTTTAGCCTGTAGATCCTTTCAGAGTGACCAGGACCGTGTTGGTAGTGAGCTCAGATTTCTGAAGGAATCTTCAGAGAGTCTGTTTTCCAGACGATGAACAGTGTACTGAATTTTGTCCTACAAAGTTCAGAGAGAAGGAAAAACAGAGCAGAGACAAAGGAGGTTTTTTGCGCCGCTTCACAAACTGCAGCTTTTCTCGTCCTTTTATTGACTCACGGTTACACGATCTAACCGTCCTATATGCGCGGCATGACCAGCTACAAGATCGCGCCATCCCACGATCATTGACCGTGCTGCGCCGGCCGCAACAGACTGTAGCGGCACTTCAGCCCGCTGAGCTATTCTCCAGGGGCTGATTCTGACTAGGAAAATCAAGACCATATCAAAAGGGAATAAACCTATTCTACCTGCTGTTACAGCACACGGTTTACTCTAACTGACCGTCGTGTGGCCATCAAGGTGCTCTGACGGGAGCAATCCGAGCAGGGGCCCAAGGAGTTTCTGGCCGAGGTCGTCATGAGCCAGCTTAGGCATCGCAACATCGTCCGACTCGTCGGTTGGTGTGATAGCTGGAGAGCGCTACCGCTTGTCTTTGAGCTCATGCCTGGAGGCAGCCTTGACACGCATCTCTGCAATCCCGATAAAATGTTAACTTGGTCAGAGAGGTATTAAAGCTCCCCTCAGCCGCGCGGCGTCGAGCACTTTTACTCGGCCCAATTTATCTGAAAATTTTGGTACGATCCTCCATCAAAACTCTATCTTGATCCAATTGTCCGTACAGACAGGGTTAGGGTTAGCACGGTAAAACAGAAGATAAGATTTAACGTGAAAAAATCTCATGAAAGAGGAAACCCACGGGAAACAATCCACTAAAATCGTTCAAGATTACATGTACATAAGGGTGGTTTATATAGCCAAAGAGTCTAAGTTGTACTAGATGTGGACTCCTATTTGGATGTTGAGAATATCTCTAATAAACCTATTTGTATACTCAAGTTATCACTAACAAACCTCTCCTTAATTCAAAATCCATAATAAAATTGTCTCCGGAAAACTCCAAAGGGTAAGAAAGCGCTGAAAATCCAAAGGACTTATTGAATAATAATATGAAAGATTGGAACATTTTTATCCAAACGCTTCTCATGAAACAAAATTGAGCAAACCACCAGTAGGTCCAAAGACACAGTTATCAACAAAGCAGACGAAGAAATTTGGGTTTCCAACGATTCAAAACCCAGTAAAGTCTAAGACTGTGCAATTGACCTCCTAAAACAAATACTCAATCATCAAATAGCATAAGCCAAACATCGCTTGTAGTGCTTGATAGATAGCAAAGAACTCATATCATAGCTTTTTGATATGCTCTACCTGAAACATAAAACTCGGCAAACAATGCTCATTAAAAGAGCAACTTGCATGTGTAGTCATCACGCACGTCAAATCGCCGACTTCAAAGGTAACTAAAATCAACGATATAGTTGAAACTGCTCTTGCAAAACTGTCAAGATGAAAACTCTCGTGCCATTAGTGAAGTATCAATTGCAGTAGACCCCTTATATTGAGCAATGACAACTAAACAACGTTGTAGTATCCACGCAGAAACAAACTATTTCTTTCACTTTAAACCTTCTTCTTAAACTAACATTGGGGCAAAATCTTCACTTTTAAATAGCAAAGCTCCGAAGAATATAATGCTAGCGACTATCACGATATCATCAAATTATTGAGAATTAATGTTGCCAAAGTCTTCATAATGGTCATGCAAGCGATCCAAGATTTGCAACATATCTAAACGGTGATTGAACACCAAATTCAATTGTCTTCTCAACTGATTTTTTTTTTCGAAGTGTCTTGGATTATGTGTAGCCCAAATTAACTCATGTGTTAGAAAATACATGTAACTCCACAAGACTCTATATGTGTGGATTTTGCCACATACCCTAGTAGACGATGAATCGTTAAAGAAATTGCCAATGATTAATTCCGCATATATGCAGCCAATAATAGGCACAACGGCCTGAATTGTAATAAAATCTACCTCCAACGGAAGTAATACAACGATCGATTGGAATAAAAGATTGTCGATGGAGATGGCGCAGATTGACGCCTAGGCATGATATTGAACAGCGCATGCAATAAAATTTTGGCGAACTATGGCGCTGGAGTCGTGGTGGGTCAATGTTCAATATAAAGTAAAGTCGTGGAACGGAGTCGTGGCGAGTCGAAATCGTCGAATTGATACTTCTCTCGCTCCTGCTATAGCCTGGACATAATCTGTGGACCGTTAATCAGAGAGAAGAATGCTCCCGTCTCATTTGCAACAACACGGGCAATAAGGGTCTATGTTCTGCAAATCGCAAGGAGAACCACAAAAACAAAGCAATATGAATTTTTTGTGTTTCTCACGAATGACAGAACGGGTATACTCCACCAATCCATCGTACGACGAATATGATCCGCTTGTATGGCGCACCTGCCATAGAAATAAGCAGATAAGAGGAATCTGCAAAAGTTAGGGCTGGAGTATCCACTCCTTGATCTCCAAAGGCAAAAGTGACCGGACGCTGCATGTGCCATGGCGCGGTCGTCGGGGACAAGGACGTATAGTGTTAGCGCTGGATGTAATGTCGATCACAATGTGCCGGATCGTGAACATCCTAACGAAGAACTGGAAGAGGTTTGTTGTAACTGAATGCAGAGATTTTTGGGCGCAACCAACATGTGTTGCTTTTTTGGCTTTTTCATTATATATTAACGCACACCTCTACACATGATTCAGCTACAAAACTGGACACGATCTCAGCCACTCGCTGCTGCACTGCATGCACGAGTACAATGCTGAAGAATCTGTCCTCTCGCAGCCTGAACACTCGCTCCACCACACCGCGAACACAGCGCAGTTCTGGTGGCTCAACTCACGCACACACCCACCACTTGCACGGGATTACTGGCTA
Organism: Otatea glauca; assembly: GCA_036346275.1. Taxonomy (NCBI): domain Eukaryota; kingdom Viridiplantae; phylum Streptophyta; class Magnoliopsida; order Poales; family Poaceae; genus Otatea; species Otatea glauca. The sequence goes on from CM070728.1 coordinate 28,703,123, forward strand.
ACAAATCACCCCCTAATCTCGTCGCATGTCCATCACACCTAGTTGCTATCGAAGTTCCACAAACCTGACCCTGCCCAACGGCTTAGTCAGTATATCTGCTAACTGGCTGTCAGTACCAACATGTTGTACATCCAATGTGCCTTCATCAACACACTCTCGTATAAAATGAAACCGAGTGTCTATGTGTTTGCTTCTGTCATGATGTATTGGATTTTTGCTGAGAGCAATAGCAGACTTGTTATCAACGAACAACTTCACTTTTGGTGTATGTCTTCCTGTCAGTTCTGTCAGAACACGATTTAGCCATATTCCTTAACAGGTTGCTGATGCACTCGCTATGTATTCAGCTTCACAAGATGAAAGGGCTACAACCTTTTGCTTCTGAGATCCCCAACTGATTAAGCTCGAGCCAAGGAAAAAGACGTACCCACCAGTACTCTTCCTATCATCAACATCCTCGGCGTGGTCACTATCACTGAATCCCACCAGCCTGCACTCCTCTGAATTTTGTCTCCTAAATCGGCAGCCATAATTGATTGTGCCTGCCACATACCGAAGTTTTTGCTTCACTGCTGCCCAATGTCTTGTTGTAGGTGCCTCCATGTATATGCTCACTATTCCAACTGAGTAGTCCAGGTCAGGCCGTAAATTTACAAGATAACACAGATTGCCGATCATGCTGCGATATCTTGTTGTATCCACGGGCTCACCTTCATCCTTCTTGCTAAGCTTTAGTCGGTTTTCCATTGGAGTGTGACACAGATTGCACTTAGCCATCCCTGCATTTTCCAAGATCCTTTTAGCATAAGCACTTTGACATACAGTGATCTCTCCTTCCTTTTGACAAACTTCCATTCCCAAATAATAGCTCAACAGTCCAAGATCACTCATGTTGAAACTCACTTTTATCTGTTCCTTGAACACATCAATTTCTTGATTGCTTGGTCCAGTGATTATGAGATCATCCACATAAACACCCACCAGCAGAAAACCATGATCAGTTTCTCGTCTGTATACAGCGTGCTCAAGTGGATTTCTTACAAATCCCAACCCAAGCAGCTCCTTGTCCAGCCTTGCATTCCAAGCTCTTGGAGCTTGTCTAAGGCCGTACAATGCCTTGCTCAGTCTCAACACTTTGCTGCGATTGACATTCTCAACAAAGCCAGGTGGCTGCTGAACATACACTTCTTCCACGAGATCACCGTTTAGAAATGCTGACTTCACATCCATATGATGTACCCGCCATCCACCATGCGCAGCAAGTGCCAGAAGTAGTCGTACTGTCTCCATCCGAGCCACGGGTGCAAACACCTCGTCAAAATCTACCCCTTCACGCTGAGCATACCCTTTCGCCACTAGCCGGGCCTTGTATTTTACAACATTCCCGGCTGGATCTTTCTTGACTTTATACACCCACTTGAGACCAATCGCCTTGTGTCCAGCTGGAAGCGTGGCGAACTCCCAAGTCTTGTTGGCACGGATTGACTCCAATTCTGCTTCCATTGCCAATCGCTAAGCTTCATCTGCAAACGCCTCCTCAACATTTGCAGGTTCGTCAGCTACAAGGAAACACATGCCGCTGTAGTTGTACCTGATGATCTCCTCCGTAGTGTCTAGCAAATTTCGCACAGTGCGATACCGTTGTGGCACTCCTTCAGAATCATATTCTCCACCTGTTGGTGGCGTAGCGTACTCGATCATTGGAGTGGCACCTCCGACCACTGACGCGCCCGATGCTGAGGATGGCGTACTTTGTGTTTGGGGCACCACCATCGGCGTGCTCCTGGCCTCCGAGGGAGAGGTCGACACAGGCAACTGGTGAGCATGTTCGTTACCTGGTGTCGCTCCACCCCCAGTCAGTGTAAAACTCGACATTGAACGTGGCCAACGATGCACTGCTTCCGCTTGTGTCCTCCCAGTTCCATGCCCGGTGTTCCTCAAACACCACATCACGCGAGACTTGCAGCTTCTTGGCCACCGGTCATACACCCTGTAGCCCTTTGTTCCTGCTTCGTAGCCCACAAACACCATGCTTGCTGACCTGTCCGCCAGTTTGTTCACGCCCGGTCCGACGCGCTTAACATGAATCACACACCCGAACGTGCGTAGGTGGCTGACCTTCGACTTTCTCTTGTGCCATGCCTCGTACGGCGTTCTCCCCTACAGACTTCTTGTAGGCGCGCGATTCAGAATGTAGATACCGTCTTCACCGCCGCCTCGATTGGCCGGACGTGCTTGCTCTTGAGAAGACAGCGCGCCATCTCCACCACGGTGCGGTTTCGGCGTTCGACAACTCCGTTCTGCTGCGGTGAGTACGCCGTGGTGGTGAAGTGCTCGATGTCGTGCTCCCCGCAGTACGCCGCGAACTCGAGCGAGTTGAACTCGCCGCCCCGATCAGATCGGAACGCCTTGAGACGCCTGCCATGCTCGTTCTCGGCCATTGCCTTCGCCCGCTTGAAGCACTGGAACGCCTCATCTTTGGTCACGAGCAGCTCCAGCCACATGTAGCGACTGTAGTCGTCGACGATCAATAGGAAGTAGTTCCTTCCGCCCGCCGTGCTTGGTCGAATCTGTCCATAGAGATCAGCGTGGAAGAGATCCGACCAAGGCCAAGACGGTATTCGCCACTGCGGAACGGTGCGCCCGCCGCTGCCCAGCGCACACCCGTCACAGAACTCCTCGACGCGCTTGATCACCGGTAGGCCTTCCACCATGTTCTTCGCACCGAGCTCCCACAGGGCACGAAAATTCAGGTGACCATAGCGGGCATGCCACAACCACACTTGGTCATTGATCTTGGCCATCAGGCACACCGGCGTTGTGACCTTGGTCTTGAGCAGGTACAGCTTGTTCTGGGCGCGCGGAGCACGGGCCAGCAGCATGCGCTCGACATTGAACACGCTGCAGAATCCATCTTCTAGAACGATCTTGCACCCCCCTTCCTCTAGCTGTCCCAGACTCACTATATTGGACTTTAATTTCGGTATAAAATATACCTCTTGCAGCACCTTGTGCCCATGGCTTTGTGTCTGCAACATCACCGTCCCGAGACCGACGATTTCTACCACCGAACCATCGCCGAAGTGAACAGACCCACGCACGCTGTTGTCGAGCGTCGCCAGCGCGGATCTGCACCCCGTCATGTGGTTACTTGCCCCCGTGTCGAGGACCCATGTGTCATCATTCACCTCCGCTGGAATCACCTGCTCCTCATTCAGGTGCACCTCTTACGTTATCGTGCTTGACACAACAGCGATTGTGGTGAGGAACAATCCAGACTCCTTTGTCTGTCCCTCCATCTTCGCAACGTGCGCCTCCTCTTTGCGCTCGCGTTTCGGCCTCTTGCACTCCTTTGCCCAGTGCCCGTAGATGCCGCAGTTCCGGAACTTGCCACGACGACGCGGCGTGCCCTCGGATGTCAACTTCATGGCAGTGCCAGTGTCACGACCATCCGGCCGCGCCCCGCCCTTTGCCTTCGCTTGACCGCCCAGGTTCGTCCTGTCGCCGCTTGTGAACGACGTCGCCGGCAGAAGCTGGTGCTTGTACTTCGCGAGCCAGTCTTCCTCGACCATCATAAGTCTGTCCGACTTGTCGGTGACGGCCGAGGTGTCGAAACGATCTTCAGATGCACGAAGCCGCCCCACGAGTTCCTCGACAGACAACGTTTTCAGATCGATCAAGGTCTCGATTGAAACCGCAATCTGCGAGTACCGCGGCGGCAGCACGTGCAGGATCTTCTTGACAACACACACCTCTTCCACCATCTCACCGAGTGATCGCAGGTTGCTTGCCAGGCTAGAAATGCGCATGGCGAAATCGTCCACCCCCTCGCCATCCTTGAACCCGATATTCTCGAATTCCTTCAGCAGCTTCTGGGCATTGGCCTCCTGCACACGTTCAACGCCCATGCGCATGAGCTGGATCGCCTCCCATTCTTCCTTGGCCGTCTTCTTAACTGCAAGAGAGGACCTCATCTCCGCCGGCACCGCGCGAAGGAGGGCGGCCAGTGCAAGCCGATCCTCGCGGCGCTCGGCGTTTGCGCCCTCGATTGCCTCCCACAGTCCTTGCGCCTCCAAATTCACCTGCATTACCAATTCCAACTCATAGTAATTCGTCTTGGTCAGCTCCGGGTACACCACCGACGCGCTGACTTCTTTCACGACCCGCTCCACCACCACCTTGCGCATGACACCACCTCCGCCGGGTAAAGATCGTGATGTGCTCGGGCTGCTCGTGCGCCATCGACGATGTCGTCGCCACCGTCAGCCCGGCTTGACATTGTAACCGCCCAGGAAACTCAACGCGGCTATGATACCACGTGTTAGCGCTGGATGTAATGTCGATCACAATGTGCCGGATCATGAAACTACCTGACGAAGAACTGGAAGAGGTTTGTTGTAACTGAATGCAGAGATTTTTGGGCGCAACCAACATGTGTTGCTTTTTTGGCTTTTTCATTATATATTAATACACACATCTACACATGATTCAGCTACAAAACTGGACACGATCTCAGCCACTCGCTGCTGCACTGTATGCACGAGTACAATGCTGAAGAATCGGTCCTCTCGCAGCTTGAACACTCGCTCCACCACACCGCGAACACAGCGCAGTTCTGGTGGCTCAACTCACGCACACACACCCACCACTTGCACGGGATTACTGGCTAACATATAGTGCTGAGGAACAAGCACGTCGTGCTGCTGACCGAGGCGGGGCCTCTTGGCCGCGACCGGCGGAGGAGACGTAGAGAAAGAATAGTACATGGCAGTCTATAGAAATCAATCTACTAGTTGGACTTGGACCACGTACCTCTTAGTCGATGAAAACTGATCCATGCATATATGCATACGTACATGCATGTGCTTCCTTGCATGGCGCAGGCAGTGAAGATCCAGGGCGTGACATTGGAAACGGTCCGGGGCTTATGGCCCGAGTTGCCGACGTCGTGGTCAACCTCGTCAAACTGCAATGGCTCGTCAGGAAAAGATACGCAGCTCTTTCACGAGGCTTTTTCATGTTAAATTTTATCTATCGTTTTTGTCGTACAAACCCTAACAGACAGCGACACTACTACACGAATATACATCAAAATCGGTTCTTTTTTATCATCAGTCATTAAACAGAAATGAGACGACACTATTACAGTCAGTTCTTGCCCGATAAAGATGAGTGTGTCATCTCTATCGGTTCTTTAGAAGAAGCGATAGATCTCTATCGGTTTTTATAAGGAACCGATAGAGATGAGCGTGTCATCTCTATCATTTCTTCTAAAAAACCGATAAAGATGACCCTCTTATCTCTATCGTTTTCTTCTTAGAACCGATAAGATGAGAGGGTGTGCTATTTTTCAATTCACCCTCCAATTAGCACATATTTCATACAGTATGCATATATCACATTCACACAGCGATAGCACACATTATGCACATATCACATTCACAGAACACAAATATTTTATTACAACACATATTACATTCGTTCACAAAACAGAACTCAAACATACTTCATAGTCAGTATACATGCAATCGCATTTACATATGTAATATTGTTCACATATGGATTAGTAGGAGTTTTCAGGATCTGTAAACTTACCTATCTGCGAGATAACTTCTATCCAGTACCACTGGTATAAGTGGCCTCATAACTTGTTGAGTGCAGAGCTGTCTAAGCTCTTCTAGGGGATATTGATATGCTGTAAAATAGAAACAAGTACTCTAATTTAAGTTTTGAAATTTTTATGTGAAAGGCTAATTGTATTATTATGCATGGACATATACCTTAAGAAAAAGGTCTGAGCCGCCGACCACGATCATCATTTGCTTCATGACGTACAAACCGTAGTGGTTCTCACATAAGAAGCGTTAGTGATGACTATGTACACATCACTATCGGTTCTTTTGTAAGAAGCGATAGTGATGTGTACGTAAGAGCCAATTGTGATGTGCTCAATACTACATCACAATCATTTTCTAACTTGAGAACCGATGGTGATTATTATTAACACCCCCTCCTAAATCATTTATCATAATCGTTTTTTTCTAAAAACTTAAGAACTGATTCAGATAAAACATAGTGATATATTATTCTGTAGTAGAGGTAGTGCGTTGTACACAGAGACATCGAGCCCGCAAACGTAATGCTCGACGCGCTGCGCAACGCTAAGCTTGGTGGGTTTAGGCTAGCAAGGCTCGTCGACCATGGAGCTGAGCTACAAACAACGCGCGCGAATCGTCGCAGGGACCGTAGGTTACATCGACCCGGTGTTCGTCAACAACCGCAGGCCTAGCACGGAGTCGGACGCGTACAGCTTCGGCGTCGTGCTTCTCTGGCGATCGCGCTTGCGGTAGGCAGCCGGCATGGGGATTGGGGACAATCAAATGGAGCCTCAGTGCTTATGAAATGGGTCCGTGACTTGCACGACCGGGACCTGGCTCTTTGATGCAGCAGATGGAAGGCTAATTAACCGGCGAGTTCGACGAGAGTCAGATGAAGCGTGTGCTTGTCACAGGCCTATGGTCCGTGCATCACGACCAGAGCCAGCGATCGTCCATTGCACAGGCTTTGAATGTCCTACGATCAGAAGATGAAGAGTTGCCGGCGCTTCCGCAATGAATGGTGTAGAACAAATTTGGTCCTCAGAGGAACATGCTTATGGCGACCTGTCAGCTGACTCTGCTTCTGCGCTTGCGTCCACTGCAACTGCGTACCTTTACTTCAAAGGATTCGTCGATATCCTCCTTACAGAAGAATGGCATATGCGTCCAGTAGAATTTTGGTTTTTTTCACTTCGTATTAATTATGTTTTGAGACATGTGCCAGCATTGTGTCCTACAAGATGCATGCATGCGCTGTGTTATGCAAGCACCAGGCTACTCTATTTGTTCGCATCAGCTTAAAATATTTTTTTGAATTTTGGTCGGGAGCCATGACATTTAATATAGAGAAGAACAACAGCCGGACTACAGTACAGGCACACACACGCACACGCGCCTGCCCCCGGCTCCCACGCGCATCCGAGCGAGTCACGGACTCGAACCCGGCAGGCAGCTCACTTAACTAGCGTAGCTTGCCAATCGAGCAAAGGCTCGTTCGCACCAGCTTAAAATATAAAAAGCTAAAGACTAAACAAATAGATGATTTTTTATCTGAACTTTTTCAAAAGTTATAAGCCTATGTACATAACTAAAAGTTAAGAGCCATCGGAGATATGTTTTTTTAGTTTATTGAGGGTTGGTATTAGACTAATGTTATTGAAGTTAAGGTAAAATTGCCCACCTCTACCACTTATAAAAGCCGATTGTTTTTAAACTGTTTAAACATAAAAGCTGGCTTTAAGTTATAAACCAAAAGTTTAAGGCCGGTTCGTTTGAGCTTCTGCACAGTTTCTTCTTAAATAAAGCAGATTGTTTGCTGAACACAAGGATTCTGAACAATTTTTCCTACAATCAAAAACTGCTCTCTACATAGAATCAGAATCCAATTAGAACCTGATTCTTACTGATTCTCATTGGCCCGATCCGAAACCTAGAAGTAATAGTCGGCTCGATCCTATTCTCCCACAGTTAGAAGCAGTTTCTTCGATAATCTAGAAGCTGAAACGAACTGTTATTAAGTGTAAATAAATAGGACCTTTAAGCCAAAATTTGAGGCTCCTTTTGCAACGCAGGATTTAGAATCTTTCAAATTTACGTTGTTTCCTCGTAGAATTCCTATGTATCACTTTTTTAAACTAACGTGTTTCAATAGGACCAGGACCATAGCCCCACCACCCAGGTCCCTCTTGGACTGTGGCGGCTGTGGACACAACGGTGGCCACGAGAGAGGGGGAGAGAGATTGAGAGAGAGAGGGGTTGCGGTGGAGCTCGAGAGCGGTGGTGCGAGGGCGGAGGAGGCGCAGGGGTGTAGCAGCGTCGGGGCGCGCGTGGGTGTAAGAATGGGTAGAGAGAGAGGGAGAGGAAAAGAAGCGATCTTTTATACTTGACATGAGATGAGATGGATATTTGTTAATCAACTCTAGGGACAAAATTAGAACCCTAACCCGCTGATGTCTTAGGAAGCCACCTTAGGCCGACTTTCGACTTCTAGTACAAATAGTTTGCTTATTTTTGCCTTTTGGCTATGAAGAAACAAGTCGTTTGGGACATCTTTAGGCTTTGAGAGGAGAGAAGTCGAAGCTGAAGGTGTCCCTACCAGATCCTTAATAAACGATGCATACAGCCATACAGCATTAAATTCTCATCAAAGCATGAGCTTAATCGGGTTTTTAATGGTTAATCAAATCTCGTTCAAATTGTTGTAACATTTACCGTAAATTGCTAAGCCCATTAAAGTTCACCATAGGCCCACTAAGCCCAATGAACCATGTACAGAAATGTCTACATCTCTCTTCTCCTCTGCGCTCTATATTTCTCATTTATTTTTCAATCACACAAAGGAAGATTGTCCGTTCTGTACTTATGTTTTTTTTTATCTTGTATTACTGTCCTGGAATTCATTCGTTTTCAGAATAAAAACCTCTTACCGAGAATTTTTTTTAAGGATTACATTTTTTACTCTCTATCTAGTATATACTCTATGTATCTTCTGCTTTTAAATTTTGACTTATTGGGTCGATCGGGCGCTGTTGCTGATTTACTTACCTCTGTAAGAAACGCAGACATAAATAACAATGCAATTGTTTAAGCACCTATAAATATTACCCAAAACGTTTTTTTAGGATACTCTCACAAGAGGTTTTTCTTTTGCGAGAGGTACTAGACATTTCTTGGTTTTGAACTTTGAGAATAGGGAGAGTCAAGCGTAGCTCGGATGGGAAAGAGTGGTGTCGTTCCCTCTCACATCCGAATCAAATCTAGGATTCACTCGGATGCTAACTCGTTTATTTAGTGGATGTCAGAGCTCGTGTCTTAATTTCAAAAAAAAAAAAACTTTGAGAATAGGGTGGTACCTTTCCTTCCGGGGCCATTAGATAGGGGATGAGCGGTCAGAATTTCCAAGGGTATGGTAAGTTCTTAGCTCCGTACTGCAATAAGATCAGGAACTATAGCACGGTAGTGTAGCCGCACGAGACAACAAGTGTGTAGATGCTGTTCTCGCACAGTCAAGGGACACTGCGTTGCAGTGCTCTGTAAAAGTAACCATTCGAATGCGATGTTAGCATCCTGCAATAACGAATCGTGTATGGTTTTTATGTAACTCCTAAGGGAAGATGTTAGCCAAGAAATATACATCGAAAACGATATTATTGCCCTTTGCTCTTTTCTCAACTCTAGCTCCTAAAAGACAGAGCATTGCATCTATTGATCTCATCGTGAACCGGTGTACGCGTGTCTGCAAAGGTCTACTCTAACGTACGTTGATCTAGTTGCGTAGACTCAAGCTAAACGTAGTGCAGACGTTGAGTATGAAAATGCACATATGCACACTGTACATTTGTATGTATGCATGTTTCAGTTGAGGTGTGGTTTATATGGTTCCTTCCACGGAAAAGCAATTTTGCCCCTGTGGGCACGCCCCCACCAGATCCATCATCCGCCGTGCCTTAACATGCGTGTCTTCTATAACCTATGTATTTCTTTTTGCATTCTCCATTTTTCTAAAAAAAGAAAGCAACCCCCCCCCTAACCCCTCTCTCTCTTTCAGGTCCACGTCCAGCGAGCCGAACGTGCCGCCGCCGTACTGTCCTCCGCCGACCAAGCCGCCGTGGACACCGGCATTGCCGCCGGAAACATCGAAAGCCCGTCGCCATCAACAACGCAAACCCCGCCCGAGCCGATAAAAACTGTTAGGGAACCTCGCTATCGAATAGTCCGGGGTTCCCGAACAGATCTGAATTGGAGAACAGAAAGAGAGAGAGACACGTGTTTAGGGAGAGCAACAGCGGAAATTCTTTATTCCTAATGATTTCTGGTACATTAAGGGAGGACCCCTCCTCTTTTTATAGCACTCAACTAGGGTTTTGGTTAAAGGGACCAGCATGGGCCTTCATGGGCCATCAGGGTTTCCCAACACTCCCCCTTGGGCCCTTTGCCGCGAGATGCATATGCCTCATTAAAACTCCAGAAAAACCCAGTGGGAAAAATACTTGGAGAAAGAGTACATAGCATACGCTTACTATGTTGCACGAATTGCCTCGTTAAAAACCTTATGCAAGAAAACTTCATGAAAAACTTGCTAAGGAAAAGAGTACAATTCTCCCAACTTCAATTGCTAATCTTCGAGATTCATGTTGGGTATTCATAATTCATGCTTGAGATTCATGTGGGAGTATGTGAAATATCTCCTCCTGAAATCTGCACTTCTCTAAGTCTCATCGTCCCAATTCCTTTCACGCACCTTTCAAAGGTAGATGCTGGGAGTGATTTAGTGAACAAATCTGCAAGATTTTCACATGACTTAGTATGCAATATCTTGATCTCGTTCATCTTATGCAACCATCCACAAGCCACACCCCGACGAACCCTGAACCGTGAGCATAGAAGAACTTGGGGTTGATATGCTTCGTGAGATTGCTCTTCACATAACCCATCTGTGCTTGGGCAACACAAGCTGCATTATCTTCATAAATTATCGTGAGAGTTTGCTCAATGTTCAAGCCACATGACTTCTGGATGTGGTGAACCATTCTCCCGAGCCATGCACATTCACGAGATGCTTCATACAAAGCAATGATTTCCGAGTGGTTTGTCGACGTCGAGACAAGAGTCTGTTTAGACGACTTCCAAGAAATTGTTGTTCCTCCACATAGGAAAACATAGCCAGTTTGGGACTTGCCAGTATGCGGGTCTGATAAATACCCAACACCGGCATAGCCAACCAAATTCAATTCATTGTTTCTTCTGAAAAATAGACCGAGGTCTTTGCTTCCTTGGAGGTAACGGAAGATGTCTTTGATCCCTTTCCAATGCCTTTTGGTGGGTTCTGCACTATACCGAGCTAGCAAATTCACAGCGAACGCAATGTCTGGCCTGGTGCTATTCGCAAGGTACATGAGAGCTCCAACTGCACTCAGATATGGGAATTCTGCTCCCAGGACTTCCTCCCCCTCTTCTCTAGGTCTGTATGGGTCTAGATCTGCTTGGAGTGACCTTCCTACCATTGGAGTCTTCGCAGGATATGCTTTTTCAAATCCAAACCTTTCTAACACTTTCTCGTGTGTAGGTTGATTGATGTACCAAGATTCCTCCTTGACATGTTCAAGCCGCAAGCCTAAACAAAACTTGGTTTTACCCAAATCTTTCATTTCAAACTCGACTTCAAGTATGAGCATGCCTCTTCAATTTCTTCATCCGTCCCAATGATATTCAAGTCATCTACATAGACGGAGATTATACGTAATCCATTCGGGATCGCAGATAAACACACATGGACAATCTTCATTGCTTGTGTAGCCTTTCTTGCGAGAAAGTCACTCAAGCGATTGTACCACATTCTTCCCGATCGCAAATTTATACAAAGTGATTTCTCCAATTTCACATCGCATGTTTTCTATTTGCTCCGCCTTGGTTCGGGATAGAAATTCCTTCCTGCAGACTTTCATGTATATCTCCAATCCAAGTTTCCATACAAGTATGCTGTGACAACATCCATTAGCTTCATTCTCAACTTCAAGTTGACTGCCATTGAGATCAAATATCTAAAGGTAATTCCTCCCATGACCGGAGAATAGGTTTCTACATAATCAACTCCAGGACGTTGAGTGAAACCTTGAGCTACAAGCCTTGCTTTGTACCTTACAATTTTGTTGTTTTCATTCCTCTTCCGAACAAAGACCCATTTGTGACCTACGGGGTTTATATGGGGAGGTGTGCGGTATACGGGCCCAAACACCTCTCTCTTGTTCAGAGAAACTAACTCTGCAGTGATTGCCTTTTTCCATTCTTCCAAATCTAGCCTTTTCTTGCACTCTACGAGAGATGCAGGCTCGGGATCATGATCAATGATCGAGGCAATCTTCTTTGCAAAGTATGCATCAACGTTGACTGTTGCTCTATTCAGGGATTCTCCTGTTATTACAAAGTTTATGGCCATTTCTTCATGGGGTGCTTCATGCACTTCTACTTGCTCTCCACTGCTTTTCCCTATCGCAGGAGCAAGTTCCTTTAGTTTTTCATCGCCTATGTGTGCGCACACATTATTCCCGGCGGCTTCCTGCAGTGGAAGATTCAAGTCTGGAATTGCCTTTCCTGTTGACTTCTTTCCAGTGCAGTCTCAACCGCTCCCTTCTTTCCTTGGGGCATTTTCGTGATTGGTTGTGGTAAGTCCTCTCGCCCAGCTTTTCTCGAGACGCCTCCGGTACTTTGGGTTTGAGGAGCCGATTTCGCTTTTTTCTTTGAGGCCTCGAACAAAGTTGAGGGATACCTTCTATTTTCTTTGGTATTTTCACCCTCTCTCGTGCATTCCTTGCGGGTACATGCGACTTAACCACGCCTTCGATCACAAAATGATCAGCGATTGCTTGCTAAATTCTACAAATCAATTATCTTCTAGACTTCTTGATTTTCTTCATTAGTGGGGTCATGTGGGGATCCCAAAGGAATGCCATATGATTTCTCAAGATTTTTCATCCAAAGGTTGATTTCTCCCTAATGACGGAAACGATCCTCGCCAAAGATGCAATCAATGAATCGGATCAGATGCAAGTCTCCAAATATGGGTTCCAAATACCGATTATGGATGCACTCTCATAACCAACGATATCCCAGACTTGCGGAGAGGGCCCATTGCAGATCACGAGGGGTGGTATAGGTACATATACCATACACCCAAATTTTCTAAGATGGGAGATCTTCGATGATCCTGCACAAGCCGCATAGGAGAATGGATGTTGTAAGTCGACGGTCCAAATTGATAAGAGCTGCTGCGTGCAGATCGCGTGTCCCCAACAAGTGTTGGGCAAGTTACAACTCGCAAAAGCGGTCCGCAATGAACTTAATCCTCTTTATTAGTGCTTCGCTAGCCCATTCTGCGTATGGACGTGCGATACGGAGTGCTCAATCGCTATCCTCGCAAAGCAGTAATAATCATCAAATGCCTTTGAAGTAAATTCTCCGGCATTGTCCATTCGATGGACTTCACGCGATGATCGTGGAAAGCATTCTTAATTCTTATGATCTGCGAGATCGCTTTGCAAAAGCATGGTTTCTTGTTGACAATAAGCATACATGCGACCATTTCGAGGAAGCATCGATGAGCACCATAAAGTATCGAAACGGCCCCGACAGGGCTGAATCGGACATAAATATCCCCGGATGCGTTCCAGAATGCAGGATTTCACTTTGCACTTTCATGACAGAGGGTCTAGTTATTAATTTTCCGGTGGCACATGCAGGCACACAAAATCTTCATGATTCGGAAATTTTTAACATTAATGCCATGACCTTGTGAGTTGTTCACTATATTTCTCATCATTCTAAGACCAGATGACCTAATCTACCATGCCATAAAGAAAATAACTCGAGTTTCTAAAAAGTCTTCATGGAAGTATACACTTGGTGCATGAATATTCGTGTAGTACAACCTGATTCATATGAGGGACATTTTTCTAATACCATTTTTCCACATACCGTGTGCTTCACAATGCACAAGTATTTTTTGCCATTTTCTTCATTGGTTTCTACGTGAAAACCATTGGCGCGGATGTCTTTAAAGCTTAAGAGAGTGCGCGTTGATTCAGGGTACAAAAGGGCTTCTTCAATTACCAAAGTTGTACCCATAGGCAATATAATAGTGGCTCTTCCTGAGCCGATTACATATGAGTCGCTTCCTGCGATCGTAGTAATCTTTTCAGCGTTCTTCGTGATCGACTGGAAATACTTAGACTCTCTTAAGATGGTATTTGTTGTGCCACTATCAACAATGCATATCTCTTCCATTTGGGCGCTACATGATTTCTAGATAAAAGAAATATAATTCTAATCAGATAGAGGCAAAAACAATCCAAATATTACTTGCAAAATTGAAGAATATCGAATGAAGAATAAATTGCGATTTATTCATGAAAGAAGTATGCTCTTCTAGAGCTTACAATTCATTATTCAAAGAAAAAGCTAACAACCATAATCTAAAAGAAATGCATTAAACTAATCAGAAATATGCATTAATTTCGCTTTCTATGTCATCGGCAGTTTTTCTTCATTTGCCATAATAATGGCCGCAGATCGATGTCCGCCTATTCTGTGAGGATGAGGCAAGTGGTGTGTCTTCATCCATGACATCATCATCACCGATGTTGGCGGCGCGCCTCTGCGGGTTTTTTTTGCCTTCTTCTTAGCCCGATATGCGTTGATCGCTTCCTTGGATTCTCGACATATCTTCGACCAATGTCCCCAAGTGCCACACTTGAAGCACGCTTGGTTCTCACTGTCCATAGGCTTGGCGTATGCGTCTTTTCTTTGTCATCCTCTTCACAGGGGCTTTGACTTTTCTTTGGCCTCGGGCCTCTCCTTTCCACCCCGCTTGCCCTTCTTTCTATGAGTGGGCTTTCACCTTGTAGTCATGGCATTGACTTGTGCGCTGCCTCGTCCGTGGTGCGAGACATAGTTCTTGCGTAGAACATCATCTTGCAATTCCGAACTTGCATTACATCAATCGCTTCGCTATACTCCTTGTATGCGCCCCGACGATAGCTGCGTGCACTGGATAGCGTTAGGGTGGAAGGTAGAGAGAGTTTTCTCAATCTTCTCTTCATCGCTGATCTTCTTGCCACATAGAGAGATTGGTACAAATTACGTGCAAGGCGTAATTGTACTCGCCATCGCTCAAGTCCGCAAACCTCAGCGCACCCAATCTTGCCGTGCTTGGGGCAAGATGGTGTACTTAAGCTTTTCAACCGCTTCAAGTGCGGTCCAAAGCTCAAGTGCACTCTCCTCACCATATATTCATTCTTCAGAGTGGCCGAGAGGTGGTGCCCGAGAAAATGCAGAGCTTGATCGCTCGCCACGGTAGGTTTTGCGCCCCGTGAGGACCCTAGACCAATCGCGAACGGAGCTTGCCCCAAGAACAATTTTTACGCTCGATGCCCAAGTGAGGTAGTTCTCGACTGCAAGGGCCGCTTCTTCAAACTCACGATTCACAATACTGGACATCCGCATGATTTCAAAATTCGTTTAGATTATCGCGTGTAATCTGATAGAATATGGTTGTATAAAGCATAAAGGTGCGAAAAATAAATTCATATGCATTGCATTATATAAAATACAAAGAAAGGATTCAAAATCCATAAAGAAAATTCATAAAACAGAGAAATAGAGCAAGAAAATTAAAACAGAGCCAAATAAATCTTCTTGATTTTCTGGCAATTTTTTCAAAATTTTCTGCAATTTTTTTCTTTCTTTCTTTCTTTTCTTTTTCTTTTCCTTTTCTTTTTTTTTTTCTACAACCTCATGGCTTGGGTCACGATGGGCCGCCTTGGCTTGCTCGGCTGTTTTGGCTGCTTGCTCTGCTTTAAAGCCCTACCATGGAAACCCTAGGCGCCAGGGCTTCTTTGCGCCACGCGCCGCGCTTTTTCCCAAGACGCGCCACGCAAAGACGCTTCCACTTGAGTCTCGCGCCGCTTCTTCTTCTTGCGCCGCCATCTCTTCGCATGTTTTCTCTTGCGCGCGCGTCGGCGAGGCTGCCGACATGCGCCCGAGGCGGCCGCGGGCGCGACGCAGGGGCCGGCGGCGCAGCCGGCGAGGCGCGGCGGGGCACCGACGGTGCCGGTACGGCGGGGCGACGGGCGTACGGCTTCGAGCCGGCGGATTCGAGCGACGCGCACGCGAGCCGAGATCGGGTGGCGCGGCGCGGACTAAGGCCGAGGCGGCCAGCGAGGACCGAGGCGGAGGCGGCGCGGGCGCTCGGCGCGCGGTGGAGCTTCAAGGGGCGGCGGTCGCGGCGGGGTGCGGCCGACGATTCTCGAGGGCGCGGCGGACGGCGCGACGAAGGCGGCGTGGCGACGGCCGCGGTCCGGCTCGCGGGCGGCGCTGCGTGGGCTCGACTCCGGCGCGACGGCCTAGGCGACTCGACCGGTCCGACGGCGGCGGGCGCGCGGCGACGCGCACTGCAAGGCGGAGGCACACACGGCGACGATCAGACGGTGGAGCGGCCGAGCCGAACCGACGGCGGCGCGGCGCGCTTTCATCGCGCCGCCGCGCGCAGCACGCAGCCGAGGAGGCGCAGCAGACTTGCCGGGGTGACGCGCTTCGAAGCTGGCGCGCGCGACACACCGACGATCGGGTGCCGCGAGCGTGGGATACCGGGCAGATCGGCAGTGCGCTATGAGCGCAAGACGATGACTGTGGATTCGTGCTTTGCGGGGAGGGCCGACTTCGAGTGCGGGTCCCTATGTTGTTGCCGTCGTTTTTTCTTTTGTGTATGAACAGCAAATTCATGTACTGTGGCTTCGTGCCGAGTAGCTTCGTGCCACGTCGCTTTGAGTGATCGCCGTGTGGCTTCGTGCCACGTGACGAAAAACGATACAAGATGCGTAGGATAGATGCATGCATAGAAACGACAAGCATTTAGATTCAATCGCTGAAATCCCACCTTTCTCACCTTTTCAATTCTGATCTCCGGTAGAGCTTTGTGCTGATAACGTGTTAAGGAACCTCGCTATCGAATAGTCCGGGGTTCCCGAACAGATCTGAATTGGAGAACAGAAAGAGAGAGAGACACGTGTTTAGGGAGAGCAACAGCGGAAATTCTTTATTGCTAATGATTTCTTGTACATTAAGGGAGGACCCCTCCTCCTTTTATAGCACTCAACTAGGGTTTTGGCTAAAGGGACCAGCATGGGCCTTCATGGGCCATCAGGGTTTCCCAACAAAAACATCGTGCACCGTCGATGGGAAAACCTTACGCGGGCCGCGGCCGGAGGAGAGAGCGAGTGAAGGGGAGAGAGAGCAGTGACATATTATGTACCGTATATTTCTACTGCAATTTCAAGTGGCTACAAATACGCGGACATCTCGATGCAAAACAACGGTGAATGGCCTGGGTGCGTATGCCCCTTGGGATGGCTGTCGACAACTTCTTTCATCGCAAAGACAAATTCATGCAAAGGATGACTGTCGAAGAATTTATAAGCTCCTGTTTTGTTGATACCACCAAGGGGAGGTACGCGTACTCTGCCTCTTAAGTTTGGACTGGTGGGATAATCTTCGATCTATTGTCAAGTCAGTGGAACCGTTGTGCCAA
The DNA here is from genome assembly GCA_036346275.1 of Otatea glauca. NCBI lineage: Eukaryota > Viridiplantae > Streptophyta > Magnoliopsida > Poales > Poaceae > Otatea > Otatea glauca. The sequence continues at coordinate 28,720,301 of CM070728.1, forward strand.
TAAGGACAGGGTGCCTACATTGAGCGAGACGATCCTATGGTACACCATAATGCGTCAAGAGTACGAAAGTTTGTTCTATGATTCTCTAGCAACAAACGAGATGCACATGGACGTACCAGACCAAAGAATAGACGACTTAACGCACCATACTTATATGAACGCCGATAATACATTCTTCTCTAGAAGACAATATCTTGCAGTTGCACATACGTTACATATTTGTACTGACATGTTTCATTTCACTTCATGCAGCTACCGCCTTAAACCCCCGAACTACCGACGATATGGCACGAATAGGAGCTTCTTGCCAAATCTCCGAGATGCCTTTAAAGCGCTTGTTGATGATACTGATAGCACTATGCAAGCTCTTCATGACTTCGAGGTTTTCAGAAGGAAGGCTGGATCGTTTTCCAGTGCTTTAGCTGTGAAGATGGCAAATGATGGCAAAACATCCTTTGGTATTTTCCTTATACCATCTTAAATATAATGGTATTATCGTCAATACTTATTGTTCTATTCGTTAACTTACAACACATTGGTGGGCTATGTTCGGTTCAAAAACACCCATGCTCTAGCAGTTTGCCCTACATCTCATGTCGCAATGCGTATCTTCTCGTGGATGTGAGCGTAATTAGAGTGCATTTGCATTTATACATACAAAAATTTGCAACCGCCTGTCATACAAGAAGCTCCATAAGTTGGTGTACGTCAAATCTTTGGATTCGAATTCAAGCCATAGAAAATCAAAGGTGCTCAGATCAAGACAATCCATTCTAACGTCTTATGGAGTTTACACAATATAATGATGCAAATCTAATCCGACAGTGGATGGAAAAAGGAATGTCCAATGGTGATCCATTACTTAATGTGGAGGACATAGTGAGTGACACCCCTATCTCATCACAGCTTGTGACAGATCCGATTCACCTTGCTATATTAAGAAAGGATACTGGGGCTGCAAGCATCCTCGAATGGGCAAACGGGACAGTTGGGAATACTCACACAGGGAAGAGAAATCACTAATTAGTGTTAAGAAGAGATACAAGAAAAAGGAGAGCATCCTCAAAAGGAAAGGGGAAGCATCCCGCTATGAGCCACATTACGTAGGGAGTGATGAATCTACTTAGAGTAGGGATCATCGGAGCCTGCCATACCAAGAGTCCAATAATAGCAGCTCCAAGATGGATATCGATGGCGGTGAGTCTGGTGTCGATGCCTCCATACCTCTCACGCACTAATTAGAAGAGCAACGTCTCGTTGAATTTACAGAGGAGTCGCAGTTCACTCATGTAACACAGGACAGAGATCATGGCACTCCCCAATCACAGAAGACAACTACTGGAGGGAAGAGAAAGGACCATCGACATAGCTATAACGCATCACAGGATAACTCTAGCTCCTATGGCATCACCAAGACGCAAGGGAGCTATGGCTCATATGGCAGGTATGACTAAACCATCCTCAATGCTCATGCATAACCTCCCACCCAATAGGTCTACGAGTGGCACAGCTCTGAGTTTTATGCCATGCCATACCAACAATGGCAAACGACAAGTTCATGGATAGTGTAAAGCTAGCACGATTACAAGGCGGAGTTGCTAGCTACATGAGGATTGACTTTGATGTCCACCGAGGAATACAACATGACCAACTAAGTGTACACGCAATAATACTACCCATAGCCCCGAATGTAATGTTTCATTTGCATGTTTTATTTTATTGCAACTTTATTTTTTACTAACATAGCGTCCAGACAGGTTCAACATGACATTTGTGTGCGAAGGACGATGAAAATATGCCTAGTTTACAACTTCAAATGAAAGGTATCGAAATATGAATGGTATTAATATATAAATGTCTATTTTTTAAACTTATTGGATTGATATGTGAATGGTATTGAAATGAAAGGTTATTTGTTGATATATTATTGCTAAATACCTACTTTACAAATTTAGATTGTCTAAACTATAGCAAAGGTCATGCTGAAATTTTGTTTCATTTGTATGTTTCATTTCATTGCAACTCAATTTTTTACTAACATTCTGTTCATGTAGGTCGAACATGGCATATGTGTGACAATAGAAGAACAACGAAGCTATGCCTACTTCACAACTTGAAATGAAAGGTATTGAAATATAAATGGTGTTGATATGTGAATGGTATTGGTATGTGATTATGTGAAGGCCTATTTTTACACTTGTTGGATTGATATGCGAGTAGTATTAAAATGAAAAATTATTTGTTGACATATTATTGCTAAATGTCTACTTTACAACTTGCAATTGTCTAAAACATAGCAAAGGTCATGTTGAAACTTTTTCATATGCTGAAATATTTTTCATGTTTTTCCATACTTTTTTTATATATTTCCTACATTTTCCTATTTTTTTGGGCCTTTAATGTCTTTTTAAAAATTTTACAACATTTATTGCAATTTTTCCTTTTTTTTACATTTTCACCAAAATTTCAACTTGACGCCGATTTTCGCGAAAACCGCTCGAAATTCGCCTCTTTTTGAGCGATTTTCATCCATTTCGTCGAAATTCGCTAGACGTTTTAACCATATTTCAAATTCGTTTGACTTTCGAAACCGTTCGGTTTTAAGGGAATTTCGTTTGGTTTTTCGTAAATTTTGGTACCGTTGGCTCGTCGAAATCCGAGGTCAAAACGGTATTGTTAACCGTGGTTGCAACAACCGTGGGCACGATTTCGGTTTCATCTTCTTAGCATGGTTTCGATCGGATGGCAGCATCCCCTCAAGAAGGGACCAAGCAGAGGCGGAGCTTCTCTAGAGCTGAAGGTGGCCATGGCCCCCCTATCCAAGGAAGTACTCCCTCCGTTGATAAATATAAGGCCTATACTTTGAATAATCTTGTTGAAAAATATAAGGTGTGCATGTAGATTTAATGAGCCTTTCCACTTATACCCCTATTTATTCTCTCTCAACCATATGCATTTATTCATTATCTCTCATCTAATGAGCCTTTCCACTTATACTCCTATTTATTCTCTCTCAACTATATGCATTTATTCATTATCTCTCATCTTTCAAGACAATTAAGAGGGATATGTAAGTCATTTCCTCTCATATCTTTCTCAATTTCACCATAACCTTAATCCTTGTGCAAAGTCAAAATACGTCTTATATTTATCAATGGAGGGAGTAGTATATATATTGTCCCTTTCAGATTTCTGCTGCTGAAGTGTTGATGCGGTCGGCTCAATCTACCACAACAGGATCAAATCTCTTTTTATTTTGTTTAGCAACCACAGGTAAATGTGTAAAGCATGCAGAAAAGGACGTGTGCAGTTGCGCTACATGGGACAACCTTGGTGGACTTCGATATTACAAGCACCGTAAGATGGCTAGCATGTGAGCACCTCTGTTAAAGTATAAGTAAATTGTTCATCTTTCCTTATTAGCTTGAGCTTTTGGGTGAACTGGCTGATGCATACAAATCAATATGGTATCAGAGCAAAGAGGTCTCGAGTTCAAGACCCGGTTGGCGCAATTAAAAAAATAATTGCAGTCCACTTCTATTCCACGTCCTAAGCCTGAGGGAGCCTACACGTGAGGGGAAGTGTTGAAGTATAAGTGAATTGACCACCTTTCCTCATTAGCTTGAGCTTTTGGATGAATTGATTGATGCATGTAACTCAATAACCTCAACTCAAGCCACAGCACACCTAGCTACTACTTAGACCACAATGTCTTCCAACAACACTACCAACGATGGAGGGCATCAAGCCTTGATCAACAACTATTACTCGTACTCCGGTGCATGGCTGCAGCAGCCTAGGCCGTGATTCATCTTCTTGGACATGGTCTTGACTGGAGTATCTTTCCTCACGTACAGGAGGGAATTCTCACCACTATGCTACAACGACTCCGATGATGCAAATGTGCTCCCACGCTCATTGCCCGGCTCCTGCACTCGTTTAGTCCTGTCCATTCTCTGAACACGGCAGGCCGGCTCCACAGCATGGGAGTGCGAGAGCACTATAGAGGATTTTAGTAGAAAGCTAGATTTAAAAAAACAAAAAAAGAGGCGGCAAAAGTTATCACTACGTACTACTACAGAAACAGTTATCACTGTCGGTTCCAAACTAGCATCACTGCCGGATATTAGAACCGGCAGTACCTATTCGGCAGTGATAGTCCAACTATCGCTGCCGATTCTAGCTGTATCACTACCTATTCTAAAACGAACCGGCAGTGATAGTCCGGTTTGTAAATCATTCGGTAAAATAAAAAAAATTATTTTGCATCCGAACCGACCACCACGTATTCTACGCACGACCGAGCGTCGCAAGCCCACAACGTATTCTACGCACGACCGAGCGTCGCAAGCCCACAAAATCACGCGATTTTCGCGCGCGCGCAGTTGCTAGCACTCGAACTCGCGACCTACTGCTCCACGCGAATGCCTCTGACCATCTCACCCATCACTCAATCCTCAACTAACATAGGATATATTTTCGTTTTTATCCGTTGTCTCCGAAACTTTTGATGATTATTTGGATTCTAAATGACTTCAAATGGAAAGATTGTAAACTAAAAAGTTGTAGATCTCATCGAGAGCTATAATTTTCATATAAATTTTATCTCCATCCAACTCCGTATGAAAACGTTATGATTTTTCGAAAAATGGTTGACATCATTATTACTGCCGGTTGGGAATACGAACCGCCAACCGGCAGTAATACCGTTATTTGGACATCTAAATGACTTCAAATAAAAAAGTTGTCAACTACAAAGTTGTAGATCTCGTCGAGAGCTACAATTTTCATATAAATTTTATCTCCATCCCCGACACCGTATGAAAAAGTTATGATTTTTCGAAAAGTTACTATCGCTACCGGTTTGTTTTAGAACCGACAGTGATAAGTTACTATTACTGCCGGTTCTTCTTCGGTCTAGCATTTGTACCGGTCTAACTTATGAACCGGTAATGATAGTCTTATCATTGCCGATTCTAGCTAAATCGGCAGTGGTAAACCGGTAAGAAAAGGATTGTTTTTTTAGTAGTTACGCAAGCTTTGATGCTTTGTATATTATAAACACCGTCTTCCTTCTCCCCCGGTTCTTGAGCCTTGACAGACAATCCGACGACACAATATTTGGCCTTTAAATGCTACAGTACACTAAAGTACTGGAGTGAACTAATTTTTTTTTAAGTTAAAATATAATATCAGCTCGGCCGGTTTGTCTTTTCTTCCAAGCTCCGTCAACCAAACGTCGGTGGTGCGTTTAGCGATGAGTATGTTCAGTTAGAGTTTAGAACTGAACGTATTTGAAGCATCTACAGTTACTAATTACTATCTTTACGTACAGCCATTACCTATACTGATTTGGCGACCTTTTAGCTGCTGCATTGAAACTACAAGAAGTATGGCATGGTTCCATCACTTCCATGGTTTTATTCAGTCTAGTGCATTTGCACGCACGCGTGTCTGTGCATGGGATGGTGTGGCCGCACGAGGAAGTACATTTTACCGATGACATGGTCAGAGCCTCTGGAGAATTGGACGTTCAGCTGCAACGGAGATTCGACAGGCGACGGCGACGCCCTTAGGCCTCTTCTATAATTCTCCGAGAGATGATGTTGAGATGCAAGTAACTACTTGTACCCTTGACGCATACAACAAATCCAGAGCTACATGTATCCTCCACAAAGCATACTACACGCCACAATTTGTTCCCAGGTACAAAAGCACAGACCAATATTAGAATTTAAAAGGTGTTCTAGCCTTCTTCTTTTTCTTCTTCTACCTACAATCTCTGTACCGTGCATACATAACATCCCATAGAGAGCTACGAGTATCTACAGTGCCACCGGCAGTAGGGTGGGCGTTAGCCTAACTTGACCCAACGTTGAGTCCACCCCTGCTCTGCCCACAGGGCTGTGCCCAGATAGAGTTCCTGTGCAATCATAACGGTGACTACAACTTAAGTAGTCACCGGCCATTAGCACCGTTAGATCGAAACAATCGACGGTTTGAATCGTTGGTACTGCAGAAGATCTAGGCCATCGCTTTTCTTTTTTATCCAACAGTCCATCTCCAACTGTTCAAGTTGTTGCCGTTACACGATTGCGTTGGATCTCTTTACATCATGTCCTTCTCTTTTGGCCAGATGAGAGACGAACGGTTAGGCTTGATCGTGTATTGCAGGCACTGTAGCGCATACTGTCCAGGGAAGTACCGTAGAAGGTTGCTATAGCGCCTCAGTTTGAAATGTAAAAATTTTCATCCCAAGAAATAGGAAAGATATATATTTTTTTTCAATCGGCCAGGGTACCAAACCAGAGATGCACGCTGACATGCACAGCAGAGAGAACCTGCGTCCGGCCAAGATACAAATTTCGGCCAAATTCGGCGAATTTTCGGATTTCGGGCCATCACGAAATCCAAATAACCGTAGATAAATTTTTTTTTGAAATTGCTGTAGTTATTTTATTTTTCTGCAAAATTTCGCATAAACCGACCGAAATTTCTTGATTTTTGACCAATTTTAAAAATTTTATGACCGCATTTGGTCTAATAACCCTTAAGAAAGTCATCTTCTATGAAAATTTGTTGAAAAACTGAATTTTGAGGCATTTTAAAATTTTGAAAAAAATATTCTCAGATTTTTATGAAATTGTACAAACTTGATAATGATCTGAAAAATTTATGGTACTATTTTTAGTAGTGTAGGATCATATAGAAAATTTTTAAAAATAATTTAACTTCATTTGTTATCTTTAAAAAATAAAAAACAGAATGAATATAATTGGGACAGTAACCTTGTTAGAATTTTATAAATTTTCTCGAGTGTGATCATGATCTAAAATTTTTATGAGAGCTTAAGAATTACCTCAGTACCATTTTATAATTTTTTTTAAAAAAAATTAAACTTTTTGTTTGGTCAATCAAATCTATGTAAGCATTGAAGTTCATTTGTTATATTTCAAAAATCAAAAAGAGAAAGAACATAAATGGTACAATGCCTTGTAAGAATTTTATAAATTCACTTGTGTGTGATCATGATTCAAAATTTTTATGAGATCTTAAGAATTTCCTTATCACTCTTATGTAAAATTTAAAACCTTTTTTATTACTCAAGCAAATCTATATATTTATCATGAGTCTTTTATCAGGAGTAGCAATATTAGAATTTTTAAAAATTCTTTAAGGATGAGCATCATCTAAACATTTTATAGAAACATTAATATTACATTAGGACAATTCACAAAAAATTTCAAAATTGTCTAACGTGGTTTTAACCATTTTTTCATTTTGTTCAAGTTTGCCGGTAAGGCTTTCAACAAGACAGTAGTACTGTTTGAATTTTTAAAAATTTATGAAGTTTGATCATCTTATGAAAATTTTATGAGAATATTAGTGATGCATCATAACCATGAAAAAAAATTCAAAATTTTCTAACGTGGTTTGAACCATTTTTCATTTGGTTCAAACTTGCCGGTCAGCGTTTTATCAGAACAGTAGCAATGTTTGAAGTTTTAAAAATTCCTCAGAATTTCTAATCATCTGAAATTTTTATGGTAACATCAATGATGTGTTAGGAACCTCTACAAAATTTCAAAAAGTTTTGACATTGTTTGAACCATTTTTTGTTTAGTTAAAATTTGCCAAAATTTCGGATATTTCATCCGAAATTTCGGTCCAAAAAATTCTGGATTTGAATTTTGTCTGGATTTCATTCGAAATAACGATTTCAGATTTCGGTGTGAGCAAGATGTAAACCGAAAACGAAATTTGGAACCCTGCACCCAGCTCAGGCTATCAATTATTTTCAGTTCATTGATACCAACCTGTGACTCTATATATCGTAGTACATGTTGTACGTATTGTACGTACGTCGCCCTCACAACCATGTGTGTTTCCTCTGCCTTTCCTGTTCATTACTAGTTTATGCTTTTATCTAATCAAGACGATGACTGCAGTCAACAAGGCAGGAGCACGATTAGAAAAGATCCGATCCCATGGTAATTACGTTTTTTAAAAAGATCCTATGGTAATTACGATTTCAAAAAAAAACTATGGTGATGATAGTATACAAGTAGTTCAGATCATACTGTGGAAAACCAGAATTAGTAAGTACATCACGAGCTGAGTCACCGGGGAATCCTGGTCAGCCATTGCCTCCTTTCATTGGGATGCTCTCTGTCCAAGAACGTGAGAAAGAAAAAAGAATCTTGCAACAGAACTCAGTGGACCATGTTTATTCTAAGATTGATCTTGAAGCTCGAGACATGCTGAAGATATTTTGCCATCCGGTGCGATAGAATAGTGCATCTTTGCCATCGTAGGACAAAGGAACATCAGCAGGATGGAAGCTTTGAGGAGCATAGGAATAAAAACCCATGGCCAACTTGAACTTATGGATAGTAATCCATGGTATTAGGCAGAAGGGGTAAAGTAGTTCATGGTATTTATAGGTTTTGAATGTATAATACGTTAGCCTTTTGATATCACAAATAAAAGAATGCGGATTTGCGAATTAAAATAGGAATAATTCAATCAACATGGTGAGGATTACTATCCATTCGATTACCAGCTTCCGTAGGGGACGCCGGGCTTGTAACACGATATGATGAACACAACTAAGTTCCACTCCAGATGAGCTTTGCATTCCCCTGTTTTTTTAAGTTGCACAAATATTAAAGTATGAATAAATAATAGATAGTGATCAAAATTTATTCAACTTATATTATGAGGAAAACATAGAACCATGGCTCCTGAAACAAGTGCCCTCAACTATGAGTTGGCATTGGCTACTGTCATCCAATCAAAGCATCTTCCATATCTCAGATTGCATATTAGACACCTTTTATAATGGAGTTTTTCCTAAGGAATTTTGACAAGTGCCTGACAAAGAACTATTTTAGCTAGACAACCCGGCATGGACCCAAAATGTACATGTCAGACAACTATTTTGGTTACGCAAACAGACAGGGGCGGAGCGCTTGCGAGTACATGTCACATGTGCTGCAATCTATGAACCACCAGTGATGAATCGCACGCACAGGGGATGGTCCAAGATCCAGAAACCCAGGGAGACTATATCAAGAATCGGACAAAAACACCAGAGAAATGGCTGTATCTTGTACATCAATGCAAGCTGGTCATGGCTCAGGACAAGTGTAAAGAAACATCATGCTCAAGTTATGATTTTGTCTGAAGGTAACCACATAAAAATTGGCATAAAATATCGAAATTATAGTGCCGGTTATGCAAAAAGGAAGAACAAGTTGTAGATTATCATAGCCATATGCACACAAACCTAACTGGAGAGCCAGTAACTTCTTCAGGGTTAGGTAACTCAAACAGTCTCAATGAAGCGTATATTGCGCTGCTTGTAACTCTGAAAACCTGATTCTAGCAAGAAGCACTCAACAACCCTTCAGAGATAGAAGAATCAAGAAGAGCAGCTGTATGATCTATCAGTTATTTCAACCTACCATTTTACAGACATGCATAGGAAAATACAAGAGGTTATCACTTCAGTGAATGAAAAATAGATCTTGAAACAAGTAGGAAATACATGTAGTAAGCAAATGACTAAATTGATCATTAGAAAAGATAGGATGTTACCAAAGACCAATTCAAGCTGCCGTAGCAACAGAAAATTACAGGAGTACCACAAAACATTATTAACCATTCATTCATTAAGCTTACAATTTCATGAAATTCAAGCATCCAGAGTATGGACAATTGCAAGACAAACGAAATGGGTATTAACTTAAGCCACGAGTTCATAATAAAATGCAAGTACTATTGATATAGTTACCATGATAGGGAGGATAGAACAATCTAATACGGTGAACAAGTAGACGATTGCAGCATGAACCCCAATCTTCAAATGCAAAGACAGTCACTTGTCAACACGAAAAATCCGACCCGACTCCAACAGGTAAAAAGATCAATCTCTCTACACAATTGAGAAGAAATCAGGTAATTGCATAAACACACGGTCGACACCAGCAGTTGCCTCATACTGCAATCCTCCTCCCGGTCATCCATGAGTGTTCACAGCCTCCCAGACCAAATTCTTCGGTGTGGCACCGCTAGTGGCATTCCTGGCTTGCAATGCAGCAGCCCTCAGTGTTTTCCATGTCAACACATTCGCCTCCCAGAATGAGGCAGCAGCATAAGGCAACCCATGCTTCTTGCAGAGGTCACGCACCAACGGTGCAACCTTCCGAAAGTGGCACCGAGGGAGGCGAGGAAACAAATGGTGCTCAATCTGGAACTGCAGACCGCCGTGGAACCAATCCATCCACGGGGAGCACGTAATGTCAAGCGTGCCTGCCGTTTGCTTCTCGAACCAGTCATTCCCCCTTGGAGGTCCGACATACACCTCTGATGAGAAGTGATTCAGGCAGAATTGAACGTGCTGAATACCGCAAATAACAAAGCTGGCAACCACAAATGCCACCCTTTCCCACCAATTGGGCAGGCAAGACACCAACAACGGGTACCAAACCCAGAATGCGGCGACTCCGGCAATCTCCAGCGCCCTTTGAGGCACCTTCCTCTCCGACAGTACGAAGATGGCCGACTGCGCAAGAAGGTTTATCCTGGCGAAGCACAGGATCGGGTAGAATGTCCAGTGCTGGTAGCTGATCAGGAACTTGGATGCGGCATCGAACGCCATGGTGCGCTCGTAGAAGTAGGACCACATGTTGCCGAACAGCTTGGCGGAGACGGCGAAGAGCGGCATATGCTGGAGGTCCGGGTCGTGGTCGAGGCTGTTGCAGGCGAGGTGGTGCGTGTTGTGGTTGCACTTCCACCACGCGATGCTGAGGCCGGTGAGGCAATTCCCGGAGAGCACCTGCACGAGGCGATCGAGCGCGGCGTGGCCAGTGATGCGGTGGTGGCCGGAGTCGTGGCCCATCCACCCCGACTGGATCCAGATGAAGCCGATGAGACCGCCGGCGAGTAGGTGGGCCCACGGGCTGGCGCAGGCGAGGACGCAGTACAGAGCGGCGAAGAAGAGGAGCGGCACTCCGGCGAGCTGCAACTTGGGGGTGGGGCCGACGCGCTCGAAGAGGCCTGCGGAGGAGAGGTGCGCGAGGAGGCGGCGGTAGTCGGCGGAGGCGGGGGAGACGGCGTAGTCGGAGAGGCGGCCGACGAAGAAGCGCCGGAGGAGCGGGCGCACGGACGGCGGGTGGTAGGCGGCGAAGGCGTCGGTGGCATCCTGGCCGGCGAGGGTGAGGAGCGGGAGATCCCCGCCGGGGTGGTGCGGCAGCCACGTCGTGACGTCGTACACGTCGCCGGAGATGGAGATCCAGAGATCGTCGGCGGAGGCGTGGGTGCGCAGCTCCGAGGAGGAGATCATGCGGACGTCGTCGCCGGCGCCCTTGGCGGCCGGCATTGCGTGGGTTTGGGTGGAAACTGGAAAGTGAGGAGGAGAGAGGGGAGGGGGAGATGGGATCATGAAAGATGGGAAACGGTTGTGTACTTGTGTGTGGAGAGGGTGCCAGCCTGCCAGGCAGGGTGTGTTTGGGGGGAGCCCGTTTCGTTTCTCCCCTTTTCTAAAGTTGGGTACACGGTTACCTCGAACAATTTGGACCGTAAAGCTAATTTTGATTTGTTACACTGTAAAATAGCTGTAGGTAGCGGTGACGGTTGTAGCTTTTTGAGAGACTGTTTGGTAAACTGGCTGATTGTTGGCTGCTGCAGCTATAGTTGGTGTTTAAATAACTGAAATAACCTTGAGAGTTCTGAAGACTTGTTTGTATGCTGATTTAACTTAAATATTGATGTTTTGAATTATATTTGCTAAAATATTAAGTGATTAATAACTGAGCAGTAGTTATATTTTATTTTTTATCACAATATTACATATATTTTGTCTATTTGTCTTCATCAACCTTTTGTTTATCTTGTTCGATGCAAGTACATGGCAACATACAAGACCATTAATTTTCCCCATATATACATAAATTCTAGTTGTCCAATCAGAGCGCAACCACCATCATGCCAATTAAGTGATGAATAACTGAGCAATAGCCACAAAAGGTGCGATTTCACTGTCACATAGCAAAACGCATTCGTACTCTCTGTCGATAGCCACGAAAGGTGAAATATCCACTATCACATAGCAAAACACATTCCTACTCTCTAGTAGTGATCAAGGAGTTAACAATTAATCACGAAGAGCACTTATGTCCCCATCGTCCACTGACATGTCGTTTTCACTGACCTTTGCAGATGATGCTTCTTGAGCAACCGCTGGTATGTAGTCTTCATTCTCATCACCCTGAAACATAACTTCAAAATCATCTATGTGTTCAAGTGGTGCCTTTCTGAAATGGGCATACTTCGGGAAGGCATACTTGGCACGCTGGGACCTAACAAACGTTGCAATTAGATAGATCGAAACACAAAAGATTATCTTATCAAAAAAGGAACAAGAACAGATACATGAAAGAAATTACCTTTTAAATCAGCTTGCTTGCAGGTGCGTGAAGAATGTACCGACCAAAGAAGGGGCGAATTCCTAAATATAAATCGAAGATATGTTGAAAGGAATATAAAAATGGCATAACAAAAGGAATACTTGAACCTTTATGTTGGTGAATATGGCATATGATAATTTTTTTTTAAAAAAAAAGATCTCCTTTTGTTATCAAACGGGAACATTATAACTTCATTTCTTTTTATTATTATTCAACAAGAACACACTCCTTTCTAGTATTGCAATTTATATAAGAATATACTTCAATTAATGCATCAGAAATGCACTAAAGAGATAAGCTTTTGCAAAGAGAAGATAACAGATACATGCATGTGTGCATTCAAATGATTTCTTTGTGCGTCCATAGCTTAGAGCTCAACCCTGACTTTGCGGCCTTCATTGCACTGTACTCTAAAATGCTTCATGTCAGCTCGGTGGAGTGTGGATCTAAAAATGCATAAGTTTCTCTTTGTTGATAAATTCCATATGGTGTGTGTATGTGGAATTTACAATTTTGCGTGGTTTCTATTTCTCTTGGTAAATTCTCATGTACATGTTAATCGTTATTGGATTCTTCAAGGGTGGAGTGAGAGGTAAGCAAAGGCTATGGTGAGTACTAATTTTGAGAGCGCTAATTTTATTGTGTCCTAGATACTATAGTAGATGCATCGTAAAGTTCTTTGTCCATGGATGGTCATTCTTTTTTGTGATACCCAATTGGAAGCTATGCTTTATCTGACCTGATGGGAAAGATGTTTTTGCTTTCTAGATCTACAAAGGTAGCATTGGACATCTGTTTAGATACCTATGCTGTTGTATATAGTGATGAATTGATTTAGTGACATTAAGTAGAACCAGTACCACTGGATGTGGGATATTAATGCTCTGATTTGAGATTGGTCTATGTGGATTGGAATTGTCATATGCGCCTTGCAAGGGAGAGGAGACATAATCATGTAAGTGGTACATGGATCATACATGTAAGCACATGAACCAGTGCTTTTTAGGTTATGATCCTCATGGACAACAAGGATTGGTTAACACTGCTAAAAGAAAGTATATCTGGTCAGGAATTAAAATATCCAAACTCTATAAGTATTACTAGCCAGGGTCACGTGCTACACTGCATCGTGCGAAATTTCGTCGCCTGACGCTGCGCCGTGCGAAATTTGAGAAATTAGGTCGCGTTACATTGCACCGCTTTGGTCCGATGGATATTTTCGAAATTTTTTGTGTAATTTCGGTTTTTTTGTTTTTTTTTTTAAAATAGGTCACTAGGACCCATTGGCGAATCCATGGACTGCTATAAACCGTCGGTGAATCTGTGGGTTTTTTTGAGAAAACCGCGGAGGGACTTAAATGTAATTTCATTTTTTTGTGTAATTTTGGTTTTCTTTTTTTTTTAAAAAAAGGGTCGCTAAGACCCATCGGTGAATCTTTGGGTTTTTTTAAGAAAACCGTAGAGGGACCTAAACGTAATTTCATTTTTTGTGTAATTTCGATTTTCTTGTTTTTTTATAAAAAATGGGTCACTAAGACCCGTCGGCGAATTTGTGGACTACTACAAATCGTCAGCAAATTTGTGGGTTTTTTTGGGAGTAAACTGCGGAGGGACCTAAACGTATTTTCGTTTTTCTTTGGGTCCAATATGCTAAAAACTGATTTCTTGGGCCTAAATGTAATTTTTTTCTCGGGTTCATTCCGCTAAAAACCGCCGGAAGGATCTGAACGTAAACCACAGAGAGACCTAAACGTAATTTTGTTTTTTTGGTCCTTTCTATTAAAAAAACCGACAGAGGAACCTGAACGCGATTTTGAATTTTTTTGGAGAGCCTTTCGGGAGGGGGGCTGAGGTGGCACGGCTGGGAGGGCGCTAATTCCTCCCGGTATAATATAAGGTATACATTAGTAGGCTCCTATTAACATTTTCACTTTTATCACTTGCATTGTTACATAAGGTATTTCTTCTCTTGGAGGCCACCCCATGCATGCAAAATGCCAAAGAAATCTCACCAAGAAACCCTTTCTTTTGATATCTGCAACCATGTCACCAAGAAACTCAAAACATTTCTAAACCCTGCAACCATGTCCCCAATCACTCTTCATTTCCCTCCCATCCTATCAAGATCAGAATTGCAACAAGTAACAACCAATGCAAAAACAGCTTTATTAGAGCTGCACCATGGAAGCACCAAGAAGCTGCAGTGCACCATGCTTGCTCTTTGTGCTAGCACTAATTGCTCATTGGTGCAGCATGTCAATGGCACCTGCACCTTCACCACATGGAACTACTGTGCGCACCCCATATGGCCGGGGACGCTCGCTGGCGTCGGCACGCCGCAACTGCCCACGACGGGGTTTAGGCTCGACCCAGGGTAGACCTTGCAAGTCCCGGTGTCGATGGGGTGGTCCGGCCGGATATGGGGGCTCACGGGCTGCGACTTCGACGTCAGCGACGCGGCGCGTGCCATACCGGTGATTACGGAGGCCGCATGGAGGGTGGCGGCATGGACAACTACAACGTCAAGGACAAACCTGGGAGGAGGAGGATGCGCCGACCAAGGGAGGAGGAGGCGTCGTGCCGATCGGATCGGGAGGAGTTCACGCCGATCTGGATGAGAGGGAGCAACGGATCGGGAGGAGGAGCTCACGCCGATCTGGATGAGGGCTGGATCGGGAGAACGACCTGATCGGGAAGGAAGCGCAGCGGTGAAGCACCTCGGCCTGTGCTACCGCTTTTGTTGCGGCTTGACTTTACAGCGGTCATGAAGTTGGACTGTTTGGGTGGGTTTCAAGCCCAAAGCTGAAGCACAACTAAAGCAAAGCTCCCTCAAACAGTCCCTTAGGTTACTCTCATCGAATTTTTGGTACGGATATTTTCTTCTTGTGACAAGTAGCATCACCTCCCCTTAAAGGCTCTCTCTTTGTGGTAAATGGCATCACCTCATTTTTCTCTCACTTTCCTTCTCTTCCAAAGGCCCTCTCCTTATGACAAATGGCATCACCTACTTCATTTTCCTTTCTCCTCCATTCCCTACCCGTCAAACTCAAAATAGCACTTCTATTTCAAATTTTCCACTCAATTTTTTAAAACAAGTATTTTTTAACTACTTTCGAAAGTTTTTTAAGCGTACTTTTTGAACCGAAAGTTTTTTAATTGAATGTTTTCGGACATGAAACTTTCTAAGTTGAAAATTTTCAATTTAATTTTTTTCGAGTTGAAACTTTTCGATTTGAATTTTTTTGGCTGAAAATATTTTGACTTGAATTTTAAATCGAAAGTTTCGAACCGAAAGCTTTTGAATAGAAAATATTTTATTTGAAACTTTCTCACTTGAAATTTTTTGATTTAAAACTTTTTGTGTTGAAATTTTCCAAGTTGAAACTTTTTCGATTTGAAACATTTCGAGATGAAAACTTCTGATTTGAAATTTTTTATTTAAATTTTTTCGAGTTTAATTTTTTTTCGAGTTGAAACTTCCTATTTGAAAATTTCAAAGTTTAAATGTTCTAATTTTAAATTTTTGTGTTAGAGAGGGAAGAAGAGGGGGTGGGAGAAGTGAGTAGGGAAAAGGAAAGAGGGAGGGGGATGGAGAATATGACACATAGCATTCTAGTGAGGTGTCCTTAAATTTGTTTGTTTGATGTTAACGTCAAAATAGTCATACTCAATAGTAAGAACATCTTTAAAGGATGTTGTTATACGTCATTTTCTTCATCCACCTCTTTCTTGCCCACTTCCCTCCTCTCTAATCACTTTTTTCATCTCCATTTCTTCCTCTTTAAAACAAAATTTTCAAATTAGAAATTCTTAACTTTGAAAATTTTAAATAAGAAGTTTCAACTAGAAAAAAATCAACTCAAAATTTTCAATTAAAAAAATTCAAATAGAAATTTGAACTCAGAAAGTATCAACATGAAAAATTTTAAATTAGAAAGATTTAATTTGGAAAGTTTCAACTCAAAAAAGTTCAAATTAGGAAATTTCAACTTCAAAAATTTTAAATTAGAAAATTTCAAATTGGAAAGTTTCAACTTAAAAAATATTTAATAAAAAATCTTCAAATTAGAAAGTTTCAACTAGGAAAGTTTCAAAATCGAATAATTACAAATAAAAAAGTTTCAACTCCGGAAATATCTATTCAAAAAAACTTTTGGCTCGAAAAGTTGCGATTCAAAAACTTTCAAAAGTGGTTAAAAATACTTCTTATTCAAACACATGGGGGAATTTGAATAAATATATTTTGAATTTGAGGAGAAGGGAATAGAGGGGAAAAGGGGATGAAGAGGATGGCACCAAGTGTAGCAACGAGAGAGTATTTGAGCGGGAAGGGAAGTAGGGGAAGGAAGAAGGGTCTGCCACTTATCACAACGAGAGAGTGTACTCACCAAAGATTTGGTGAAGGTGCCCTCCAATTAGCAATTCCCCCTAAAGTTTAACATAGTTTTTCGCTTTTTTGGTCTGAGCATTTTTTTTTTTTGCAAATCTAGTCTCAATACAAACGTTTTTACAAAACTAGTCTTCCCTCTATCACGGTAGACGCGGCAGGCAACACATGTCACTTGCCGTGCCCTCGTGTGATGGCAATTCGCCAATATCGTGGGAGCATCGGGCATCGTGATAGGTGGGCAAGCCTACCGCGGTAGAACCAGGTACCGCGGACGCATGTCGCAGTAGACGCGCATGATCCTATCATGGTCCCCATGTGTAGCAGGTGTAGCGAGATGGCTACTGCCACCTACTGGCACACCGCTGTTGCTACTACCACAGGACTGAGCACCTGCCACAGTATAAAGCCATGGTAGGTGACACGTATCATTTGCCGCTACTTTCGTTGTAAGAGGGAGGCCATGTTTGCAAAACAAAATGTGTAAGGGGACCAAAAAAAAAAGGTAAGACTTCATTTACACAGCCTTATTACATTTTCAAGGCTCAATTGACGATGATAACAGTAAAGCTCAGATGTGACTTTCTTGTGCAGTGTTTCTATACTTTCCTTTCTAATATAAGTTGTACAAATTTTAAAGCAAATGAAAGGATAAGTAATCATCTTCTACCACTCATTTATATTTTAATATTTGTGCAACTTTCGAAAAAGAAAGCAAAGGGGTCTCTCTCGACTTCTAAAATTAGCTACCGTAGCTACAATGATCAATCTTATTTGGCTTCTAAGACGGCCTTTTGTGTTATATGATAAAAACAAATAAACAACAGAGATGCGGATACACTCTTACAATATGTAAGATTGCAGAGTCGGGGTCATACGTGCTCTAACTTTGATGCCATGAGATTTTGCAAGGTGATTCATCTGGAGTATCATTATGCACCTTCGATGTAATCGTTTACTTCAACGCAGTGAACAAATGTGTGCGCAACGATTGGAGTACATGAAACATCAAAGGTAGCCACCTTGAGCAATGCAAGGTTTCCTCGATAGATTCGCAACGTGACGAGAACATTTCTCGTGTTTTACGTGAGCACGCAACCAATTGCCTTCTTCCAGAAAACAACTCCGTTTTTTTAGAGAGTAAGATTTGATTGTCTTGTTCTTGATGGAGAAATGTTCTTTGTTTCGGCATAATGGAGAAGGGATAGTGCAAGTACAGATCCACAAGAAAGGGGTGGATGTAGCCTGTGGGGAACAAAAGATCAAATGGAGAGGATACGACATGCAGCGGGCTGCTTTCCTAAGGATTTGGATGCTTAAAGCATATATTCTTTGGATTGTACTACAAAAATCTTGAGGTTGAGGAATATTCTTGTACTACAAAAATCTTGAGGTTGAGGAAATGTTTTTTTAAAAGCACCTTTGATAACGGAATGAGAACTCGCATCCAAATGGCTCACGATGCAAAAATGTTGGAATCAGTACAAACATTTGAAAAAAAATAATTTCCGTTTATGCTTAAGGGTTTCCTATTGCGCTCCTTGGTTCTATGATATATTGCGTTTTTTTTCTCTGTCAACACTCAACAGCGATGCATTCTAGGTAGATTTTTTGTTCAAATTTTAACGTTTTTCAACAGAGATGCATCCTTGGTGAAGTTTTGTTCAAATTTGAAGTTTTGTCCCAAATTAGTTAAAGCCGTTGCTTCAATTCGAACTTGGAAGTACAAGTTCATCTATTAGAAGAAGCTTTTCCAGTTATGCTGCAACAGCTGTAATTTTAGATGCAACCACATAATTAATTCACAAACAAGTGGCTGCCCCCAAAGACCAACAGAAAGAATCACGTTTCACAGGGATGACGAGGCGTTTCCGCGTTGGTACGAGCTTCGCAGAGGTGCGCACTGGATGCAGCTGGTACAACACTACGGGCATGTTTAGTTTGAAATCATTTTTTGTCATAATTAATCTTATATAAATGTGATTTATCATAATTTTTGTAGCAACAAAATTCAGCATTAGAAGTGGGGTGAAGTTTGATAAAAATTTAAGTCTAAACATGAGACTAAGAAGATGCGGCAAATCGTAGAAGCAACGAAACAAACATCATTCTAAGAATATATAGTATATCTAAATCTAGGCCTAGCAAAATTTACTACTAGTCAAATTAGCACCATTCCTAAACCCTAGCACAACCTCATCAATATGTGTGTACCATAGATCAGGGGTAAGTACGAGCATTTTTGTACAAAATGTGTAGGGAAGTTCGATGAATGGTACGGATTGACAGACGACGGTGGTTTGAGCGGAATATTATGATATAGAAGTGTTTGAATTAGGGGCATTTTTTTGGAATGTTTTAAAATTTAGTTCAAATTCAAGGAATTACCACTCATCCAAACAAGACCATTGTTGTCTTTGATACACCTCTATTTGAGCTGGCAGATATTTTGATATAATTGTTTCTTATATACAACTCTACTTTCTATAATTGAAATAAAATTATATTTGTTATATAATTCTAATATTGATTAATCTTCAACTTTATAATCCGATCCCGTCAAAATAGCTGGAGGAGATCCTTTTCTTTTTATTTCAATAAATATGAGAATTTCTAGAGTTTTTCTTTTTTAGATTATTGTAGGATCTTCTTGTTCTTAGAACGAAGGAGATGTCTTGAATATCATCGGTTGTTTTTATTTATATAGATAGCACCATTACATCAGCACCAAAATATATTAACAGCACTATGTCACCAGTTCAAATTGTCTCAGGAAATACAACGCTAAGTACTCAAATATCCTTATTCCGTGATGTGAAATTCTAGCTAGAGAGCCACAGCTAACACTGTCCAGAAAAACACCAATATAAGAGCAGCCAGATCAGCTCATAGCTTCTTGTAGAAAGTAATCGATGGGTCTTGACAGAGCTATCATATGATCTGAATGCACACGAATATCTTCACCAGTACCAGACATAAAGCCTGAAATAATTCAAACGCGCAGCAAATTAGACAGTAACAGCATAACGGCTATTGTGACTGTTCCCAGTACTACAGACTGTCACTCATAGCTATTGAAAAATAGTCTTAGTAGTACAGGAAAATGTGCACCATTGCCAAGACAACTGACCAATGCAACATTTCCCAATTAGCTATTTGGGGTGTTGCATGAAATCAATGACACATGTGAGCATGAGCATCGAGTACCTTGCTAAGCCTGGAAATGTCATGAATTACACGGCACAAAAAATCTAGCAAACGACTTAAAGAAACTTCCAGGAAAACATAATTTCCAAAATAGCACAATATGAGCCAGACAAAAAGAAAGTTTGGAAAATAGCATGTGAAAACAGTCATAAACATAAGTCAAAGGAAGAGCAAACGCAGAGGATGTAAGAAGGAAGAAAGTCAAGAAACTAAAATGGGTATGCAAACATCAAATAGAAGGCATGAAGAGGAGGAAAATGTAGAGAAGTCGAGAAACAAAATGGACAACAGATAAAACAGGGAATAACCAAGTAACTTTTTACGCCAACAGACCAATAGACTTCTTCTCTCCCTTGATCTCACCCATAAAATGCAATATTAGAAATGATTGAAATGGAAATTTTTAATTTGAACTCAGGAAATGTGTGCTTTGAGCAACAATGAAAAAGAACCGGGAGTCTAAGATTGGTCATATTACTATTGACACACCGCAATTTGGATGAGAACCAAAAGTACCAAACAACTGCGGAATGGCCAGATATTGTCATATGGCCAGGTTTTTGCCATTTTGTTCTATGATACTTGACAAGATCATGCTGCAAAGCACGCAAGCCTTCAAATTTCATCATGAAATCTTATTAAACACAAACTCAAAAGGCATCAAGAAAACATAATCCTTTTAACAAAAGTTCAGCTTGAGGATTTCCTCATATGGCAAGGTTTGATATCAAGAAAGAAAGACAGCATCTTGTCTGTTTCTTAATCAGCACATACACTCACAAAACCTCATTAAAGAAATAATAGGTTAATGATGGTTTTCACGAAAGCTATATTGATCGAAAATGTTGAGACACGTGATCTAAAGCACCAATTTTTTCTTGTGCTGCATTTTACTTTTTTCATTTTAAGCATTGATAGTTTTTAAGTTATGTTAGGTTCACTTCTCCAAAGTAATCTACAGTCGCTTCATCATGGAGAACATGTTGTCTTCATGTGTGATTGCAACCAGAGCGGTGCTTCAATGCTTTCCCTCCTAATACAAGTTGCACAAATCTTGAAGTAAGCGAAGGGGTAAGTAATCTTCATCTACCCTTATTCATGCTTTAATATTTGTGTAACTGTAAAAAAGAAAAGCATTGAAGCACCTCTCTTGCAACTAATCACTGAAAAAACATTGCACACATTGTAATATGCTCAAAACTTGTCAAAGGTGATCTATCAAATTCAAATAGTGTGCACAGTTACGCTAGCAGGTGAATGGCAACCATGGCTACATTACATCTCCCCTTATGGAAGAAAACAGGGATTTAACACAGAACAGCTAAAATCCATTTACCTATGTATGTGTCGATCCGTGTGCATCTAAAGCAATCCAGCGATTAAACATGTGAGAGCAGTCTCAGTGCTGCGACCACTGGATGTTCTTGAGGTTGATGCCTGCTTTGGCCATCTCATAGAGTGGACTCATCTCACGGAGCTTCTTCACCTGATGCACAGTTAGATCAGTTGCTCTGTCCACCTCTTCCTCTGTGGTAAAGCGGCCCATGCCAAAGCGAATGGAGGTGTGCGCCATGTCCTCGTCCACCCCAAGGGCCCGCAGCACATAGGAGGGCTCCAAGCTAGCACTTGTGCAAGCGCTACCGCTCGACACAGCCACCTCCTTCAGCCCCATCAGCAAGCTCTCCCCCTCGACATATGCAAATGACAAATTCAGGTTGCCTGGGTACCGATGCTCCATGCTTCCATTGATGACAACATCGTCGACCTGTGCACGGATGCCATCGAGCAGCCGCTGCTGCAGAGCGGTGGCTCGCCTGTGATCATAGTCCATCTCTTTGGCCGCAATTTCGCAGGCAGCGCCAAATCCAACAACAAGCGGCGTGGGCACCGTGCCACTGCGGATACCACGCTCCTGGCCACCGCCGCTCATCTGCGGCTCCACGCGGATGCGGGGGCGGCGGCGCAGGTAGAGCGCGCCCACGCCCTTGGGCCCGTAAATCTTGTGCCCTGACAGAGACATGAGTCCAATCCCCATCTGGTTGACATCAATTGGGATCTTCCCGAGCGCCTGCGCGGCAT
The DNA here is from genome assembly GCA_036346275.1 of Otatea glauca. Classification (NCBI taxonomy): domain Eukaryota; kingdom Viridiplantae; phylum Streptophyta; class Magnoliopsida; order Poales; family Poaceae; genus Otatea; species Otatea glauca. The sequence continues at coordinate 28,742,444 of CM070728.1, forward strand.
CGGTGTGGAAGGGCACGCCCTTCTCGCGGCAGATGCGGCCAATCTCCTCGAGCGGCTGGACGACGCCTATCTCGTTGTTGACGGCCATGACGGAAACGAGCCCCGTGTCGGGGCGGATCGCGTCGGCCAGCTGCGCGACGTCGACAAGGCCGTCGGGGCGGACGGGGAGGTAGGTGACCTCGATCCCCTCCTGCTGGAGGTACCTGCAGGAGTCGAGGACGCACTTGTGCTCGGTCTGGGTGGTGATGACGTGGCGGCGGCGGTCGCGGTAGAAGTGCATGACGCCCTTGACGGCGATGTTGTTGCACTCGGTAGCGCCCGAGGTGAAGAAGATCTCCCTGGGGTCGGCGCCCACGAGCGCGGCCACGCGCGCGCGGGCCTCCTCGACGGCAGCGTCGGACTCCCAGCCGTAGAGGTGGGTGCGGGAGTGCGGGTTGCCGTAGCGGTGGAGGTAGAAGGGCAGCATGGCGTCGAGCACCCGTGGATCCACGGGCGTCGTCGCCTGCATGTCCATGTAGAGCGGCCGCCCCGAGATGCGCACGCCCTTGACGGTGATCGCGTCCTCCTCCTCGGCGGCGTCAACGGCCGGCACGGCAGCGGTTGAGAGGGCGCGGGTAGGGGAAGCGGAGAGGCGGCCGGCGCCGGCGCTGTGGCGGAGGAAGAGGGGGAGGAGGCGGCGTGAGAGGGCCATGGGTGGGGGAGAGGTAGGGTTCAGGGGTGGGCTCTGCTCTGCTCTGCGCTGCTCCCGTTTCGGCGGAGGGGTGATTTGGGAAACGTGGAGATAGGAGAGGCGAGGAGAGGATAGGAACGGCGGTGGAGGAGGCAGCTCGGCAAGTGGGGCACGCAACGCATCTAACCCAGGCCCAGAGCTTGCGGTGGCCGTCGGCGTGTTCTGGCCCATTGGCACGTTGCGCCGTGCCGGCGTGCGCTCGATCGGCCGAAATCTGCAGCGTTTTGGGCCGGTTCTCGTCGGGCCTGAAAACGCCACCTGTGTGTTTGACGGTGTGTGAAAATAACGTCGTTGGGATCGAGTTTCGCGCAGATCGAACGGCTCCGAGACACATCCGCGAGACGAGGATGTAAAGAACAGCCGCAAATTAGCAAATTCCAAATATATATATATATATATATATATATATATATATATATATATATATATATATATATATATATATATATATATAAACCAGTACACGCACTTCTATATCTTCAAATAATGATAAAAAGAAGAAAGGTTGCTAGGGCTACATTTCTTTCTGTGTTTTCACGTTCTGTTATTACTATCGTGTGTGTAATTGCATTCATCGATCCATTGAAAGGTGAACAATACGAACAATAACCATCATGAAGTGTATTCTTATCGATCCATTGCATTCATCTTGAACTGTATTCTTTTCGTCTATTGAGTTTTATCATCACATATTACAAGTCTGAAGATAAAAAAACACACTCACCAATAACCATCATGAAGTGAAACCTAAAGTACGAATTTTTTGTAAGGCCGTTAGTTTAGGGGAAAATTAAGGATCTACCGCTCCTAAGCGCCTTGATTTAGCTTTTGCCACTAGCAAGTTTCTTCTCGAAAATTTACCACCACTAAGCACCAGACGACTAAGATTTACCACCGTGGGCATACTCCAGTGTGTGTTTTTTGGCACCGAAATCCAGTGCGAATAGACCAAACTGCCCCTCCCTATCCTCTTCTTCCCGTAGAACATCTGATCGATCCCAGTCGCACGAAGTGAGCCGACCACACCATTCCCCGTCTCTACCCACTCCCTAAACCTACTGTAACATCCATAAAATTCAAAAATATAAAAAATATAAAAAATTAGAAATTAAACATGGAATTGAATAAAAATTTCAATTGGAATCAAGATTTTGATTTTAAGCAAGGTCTTTTCTTCTTTTCTTGCATTTTAATCTTAAGAAAAGGGGAATAGCAATATTAAAACTATTTCTTCTAAAACAAAGAAAATATGAAAATAAGTTGAGATGTAATCTTTAATTTAGATTTTAATTTCCTGAGTTTTCTTAATTATTGATTTTTCTTGAGTTTTTGCTTTAAAAGAAAAGTCTTATAAATTAAAATGGTAAAATGGTAAAAGTAAAAAGATAAAAAAAAATCCAAAATCAATAAAATTTGTAAAAATCTCATATAAATCCCAGGATCCTGTTTTTGCCACTTGCACTGATCTGGAATAATAAAATAAATTAAAAGGACAAAGTAATCATGAGAAGATAACCACAATCTGAACCTATAAGATTTTTTCAGAAGTTGTCGAAACTTAACCTGAGTTAACATTTTAACCATGCCGACATCTTAACTTTACCCATTCCTGATAAAAATATCAAGAATTTATCTCTACATTTGTTAATTTTAGAAATTCAAAAACAGACAATTAGTAAAACTGAAAATTTCAATGTCAGAATTAATAAAAATAAAATATCGAATATAAAAATCTGAAAATTTTACCCAAGGTAAATAATACTGATTAAAAATGCCCTCAAAATTTTTTATAAAATAATAAACTAATATTGACCCTCAATTAAATAAAAATCAGAATCAGCCAAAATCTATAACAGTGCATTGTCAGATATTTAGTAATATTTTTACTCATAAATTTTGTCTGAAAATTATACCAGACCCTTGTATTTTCGTTTTCGACCTCTGTACAAATTTTCATAAATCTTGAATTTATCTGTTATCCTAAACCCTGGTTTTACCTCAACGTGTCCAGAGCTTTCCCGCGATTTAACCTAGTGTCTCGCTGACTTGTGGGCCCACGAAGACAGCTGTTCCCCCGGCCGACCTCTTTCTCTCTCGCTGACAGCTTGGCCCCACCTGTCAGTTGTTTTTCTCCGTTTTTCTCCCGTCTTCTCGCGCGAAGCCAGCCGAGCACCGCGCCGCCTCTCTGGGTTTGTCACTTCCCCGCCGCAACTCGCCGCCTGAGGCCGCCTGCACGTCACCCCTGGACACGCCACTGTTGTCTCAGCCGACATGCTCACTATCTCACGCCAAAGAACGGCCGAGAAAGCACGCCCGAACCGCCACATTTTCCCCCGTTCAAACCCTGCTCCAACCGACTTCGCCATCTATTTAAGCGTTGCAAGCCTTCGTTAGCTTTCGCACACACTCCTGGAACTCTCAGAACCGAGCCAAAACCGCCGCAACACAGCCAACCTACCCCTTCTTCCCCAGCTCCGGCCAAACACTCGAAAGGGGGGAAAAACACCCAAACTCACTCTTCTCCGCACCATTCTTCGAGCTATCTCGCCTGAAGCACCCTCTTAGTACCCTGAAGCTTTCCGCAACCTCAATTGGTGGTCTTCTTCCCGACGAGCTGCAAGGCAAGCTCCTTCCGCGCCATCGCACCGCGACGGTGAGAACACCTCTCCGATGCCTAATCCTTTGAATGAAAACAAAAAATGGGATCTCTGTGACCCACTGATACTCTCTGTGGTGATATTCAAGCCCGAAAGGCCTTAGTTCAGCCGTTTCACCGCCGGCCATGTCCGCCGCCGCCTCCCTCACGGTGGCAGGCCAACTAGGTTCGCGCAAGCACGCTGAGCGTGAAAGTGGAACCCATTCCACTTCTCCGGCCACCCCTCGCCGCCGGCGAGCTTCGCAATCTTCTTCCCTGTTTCGGGTGACCAACGAGTGGGTCCCCTTTGTCATTCAGACGCGTAGAGTAAGTCTCTGCCATGCAGGCCCCAGTCGTCAGCCTCGCAAGCCGCTCGGTCAACGTGGTCCCACGCGTCGGCGCTGCCATCGCTGATCGGGCTCGCGATGTCGATCTCCCCAGATCAGCGCGACGCTCTCGCGCCATCGGGCCCGGCCCGTCAGCGCCTCGGTCCGACGCAGCCCGAGAAAGGAAAGTGGGTTTTCAAAGTGAAAACGTACTTTCCGTTTTTAGCAAATTTTCTAATTTTCAGAATTATCAAAACCGAACACATTCAAACTTGAATATCTTTTGAACTAACTGTCCAAATTTTATGAAATAAATTTCTATATTCATCTAAAATCATGTAGATTCAGAATATGCAAAAATATTATAGAATGAACTATGTTTGAATTTTAGATTCAAATTTAAAGAAATAATTTGAAATATGCCAAGTATAGAATTGTTACAATTCAGTTCCAAATTAAATGAAACAAATTTTGTTAGACTCCATGCTTTGTTATGAACCTGATTATGCAAAAATATTTAGGGTATACCATGGAAAATAATTAAAACACTGCAAATGGTGAATAAGAAAGTCAATATTAATATGAATATATTAATCCTTTAAAATGTGGAAAAGAAATAAAGTAATCCATGTAACCATCCCTGATTTATGAAATTGTTTTATTTGAATTTTTCCATCTGATTTCTTTTTGGCCCTATTGAAATTTATTTGTTATATTATTATTATATGACGTGTAGAACCCGACGAATCCGGAGTAGTCGACGACGAACAAGAATTCGACTACGCAGATAATCAACAAGGCAAGCACCCCTTTGATCATATTGATCACAGTTTTATAAATGTTTTCATTAAATGTTTTATTGCATACGTTATTTTTATTAAAGTCTGCTATTTCGTGGGTAATTGTAGTTGTACCTATAGTTTTATGGAACTTCCTTGATAAGTATGAAAATTGTGAACCTTGATAACCCTAGAATAACTTAGACAGTACTTGATGTCAATTTGGGTTACACATAGTGTTATGCTTAGCCATGCTTAAGCAACATAAAACTTTGATGTTATTAAAAATGTTGGATATGACATTTAATGGGTATGACCTTCTTTATGGTTGGTATTTTGATCAAAAATAAAAATAAAACTATGGTTTTGATGCAGGCAATTATTGGCAATAGCCGGGTGTACAAGAGACTTGTACGTAGTGTAGGGGGAGACTATTGCCCATGTCGGATTAAGGACCGAACTACGTGTTTGTTAAACCCATGAATTACCGTACAACCACAAGTGCTGGTATGGGACAGTCTTAATCTATTAAGTTGCTTAAAACTAGCTTTGCATATTGGTAGGCTGTGGTAGTACGAGCTTCTTCAGCGACTGGTTGCTCGGAGGGGCGCCCATACCGAGGTATTGGGAGTTACGTTTGCTGATACAACGGCGAATGCCATACTATGGATATGCTTAATCCTTATTGTGCAATGACTGTGCAAACATTTACACCATAGTACGGGTTTAACATCACCAGGCTGGTGCAAAATTAGGGTTAAACAATGTAACGGTTATGTTATGATCTCCCTGCCGACACACCAAAGGAAGTGTGTTACTGGTCTGGCAAAAAGGGGTTGATCATTACTTGTGGGTAAAGTTGTATAACTCTGCAGAGTGTCAAACTTTTCGAAAAGCCGTTCCCGCGGTTATGAGAATCTTGGTGCGCCAGCACTAGTTAGATGGTTTTTATTTTCATAAAATCTAGTTTCTACCGTGTATCGGTGATTTCTACTGTGTGTCAGTGGAAATGGTTCGTGAATATGGTCACGATACCCAGGTACATGAGACTTATTTATGCTTATATTCTGTTACTTTCTGTATTAAATTGCTTTTACTTAAATTCCATTTGAAATCTACTATTCCGTATTTACATTTCAAATTGGCTTTATGCAAACTAACCATACTAGCCTTTCCTTTGAAATGGCTCGCATATATCATAGGTTTTGCAAAAGTCTTGCGGAGTATGTAAGTACTGACCCTTGCTTAATTGTTGTTTTTAGGTGAAGAAACAGATTAGTCCAATACAACATATTTATCGCAGGATTCGGGATATTGACGATGAAGCTTTTTTAGGGATTATGCCTTGTCAGTTGCATGAGGGTTGGATGGGCATACTACAAGACTTTTGAATCTTTCCGCTGCATTTCACTCTGTATTGTAAGATCTTATTGTATAAATTACCATTATCATTTGTAATAAAGAGTATGAATGTGATATCAATTGTTGTAAATGTGCGTGCTAGCCACTGATCATGGGACTAGTATTGTATGCACATGAGATTTCTATTTTTGCATTTATGTGAAAATAGAGGTCATTACACCTACTGTGACGGTGAGCGGCCTGCCGGAGTGCGCGGCAGCGGGCATGCGCTGGAGCCTGGAGGCGTTCGCGGGCTTCTTGAACTGCTTGAGTTTCTCCAGGAGATAGTACATCTGTCGATCATCTCATCGCTAGCTATGTAGTTTGATGATGGCAAATCTGACTGAGCTTGCCGGGGGTATTTTTGTTTCTGCTGTTGTTCAGGGTACAGATTGGGCGTGTCGTCAGTGGCTTCGTCTTCGGAGGTTGGCAGTTAGTGCTTCAATTTTATTTTCTTTGACACAATGTGGGTTGACCGAAGGCATGGCCGCATGGGCGCAAAGCTGTAGTCGGGCTAGTTAAGACGAGCTAGATAAGATGTAGGCTGGTTATGCCATAATTGTATAAGTAAAAATATGAACAGTGGGCGTTGTGCCTTTGTAAATTGGAAGTGCAGCTGCCGCCTTCAACCAGAACAATGACGTCGGGAGATAGGTCCCGGAAGTGGTCTGGCTGGACCGCTTCGTTCGTACGGTTGGTTCTTACCAGGTGGGAGGGCTATTGGGTCTTTTCACACTGGATTTTGGTGCCAAATAAATAAAACAATACTGGAGTTCCCTCACAGTTGCACTTGCAAATCTGAGGTAGCGTGCATATTAGTTAGGGATGAAAACGGGTCGGATATCTCCCGTCTGATCCGGGATCGGATCTGATCGGGACCGGATTTTACTATCTGGTCGAATCCGGGACCGGATCCGGATACTTGAATCCGGATTTGGGATCGGATCCAGAGCATCCAATATCCGGTAAATACGGGACGGGATCCGGATATTCGGATTTTTTCTATTCGGATATCCGGATTTTTCCTATTCGGATATCAGATCGGATATTCGGATATCAGCAAGGCCCAGCCCATTTTCATCATTTTTTTCCATATCAGCCCATTTATATTAATAATTAGTTGGTTCTATTGATCCTCAAATAGCATATTCTTTCTATGATGCTTGTTGAATTTAATTGATATATAATTTGTTACTATAGTCATGTATTCGTATGGTTTTAATCCAATATATATTACTCTATATATGCGTACATTATCCGTATATCTTTATCTGTTTCCGACCCGAATCTGTCACATATCCGTCCCGTATCCCGAATAACCTGAATCCGTATGCGTATCCGGTTAGCCCGTATCCGGTTCCGAATCTGGAAAAAAAATATGGGTTAGGATACGGAAAGAGCAATATCCGTCCGTATCCGACCCGTTTTCACCCCTAATATTAGTGGCAAATTATCAGGAAGAAACTTTGAAGTGGAAAATTCTAAATCAAGGTACTTAAAAGGGCAAACCCAAAAACATCTATTGTGCAATAAAAGTGGATGATAGATGTTTTAGAGCTGCTAAGAGAAAAAGGGAAATATACTAAAAATTTTCATAAATATTAGAAACATCTACCTCTTAATTTGGTGGACTATAATTACGGCTACCATTGGATGTTATTAAGAAATAAAGAGAAATATAGTATAAATTCTCAAAAAAGAAAAGATAAACATTTGACCCTTAATCAGGTGAAACCCTAATTACCATTGTGATTGGATGTTATTATTTAGAGATATATAACTTGGTAATTTGAAACTAATAAAAAAGGGCATCCTTTCTCAATCTCCTGTGATATGTTTGTATGATACTTTTATTTGGTCTGTTGAATCTCGTGTTCCTAGGACTCTATATTGGCAACATGAGAGGGAGACAAAAGCAGTAGGCTACTACCATATAGAACAAGCTGCAACGTTAAGATGGACGAATTCATCATTAATTTGATTGGATGGTTAACAATCAAAAGTTAAAACATTATTTATATATGAAAAAATTTATATATAGCTATACTTCACTTCAAAATAGTCCTATGCAATATCTCTAGCAGTTGCACATGGTAGCGAACTAATTTATATAAGAGCAGTGCCTCAATGCTTTCCCTTCTAATACAAGTTGCACAAATCTTGAAGCAAGCGAAGGGGTAAGTAATCTCCATCTACCCTTTATTAATGCTTTAATATTTGTGCAACTGTAAAAAAGAAGAGCATTGAAGCACCTCTCTTTATATAATTATAAACAGTTTGTGAGATTAAAGGATCCTCTTCTATGAGGATAGAGGTTCCCAAAATAATTCGGAAAAAAAGAAAATAATTCTAGAAATTCTCTCATTCATGGGAGAAAAAGATAATAATTTATACCATTTATTTTAGAGGACCAAATTATAATGGCGTACATTAAGCAGATGGCCAGATAGGATGTGATTCCCAAAATTATTCAAAAAAAGAAGAAAAAAAAATCTAGAAGCTCTCTCATTTATGGGAGAAAACGATATTGATTTGCACCACTTTAGTGGACCAGACTATAACAGAGTACGTTAAGTAGATAGCGAGAAAAAAGTACTTTAAATACTTTGTATAACAATTACAATTATATCTTCAATCGTACACATTAAAGTTGTATAGTAAATACAATTGTTTTTTCAAATGTAGCCACGCGATTAGGTAGGTAACTTGGCTAGTTTTTGTATAATAAAACAAACTATAAATTTGCTACGACTCAACAAGATCATCTTGACTAGATGTCTGTTTTCCAGAGGGCGGGAGCAAGTGGCTAATACAATCATTTTTATTGAAGTATAAGTGAATTGCTCATCTTTCCTTATCAGCTTAAGCTTTTGGGTGAACTGGCTGGAGCATGCAACTCAATATGGTATCAGAGCCAAGAGGTCTCGAGTTCAAGACCCGGTTGGCGCAATTAAAATAATTGCAGTCCACTTTTATTCCACGTTCTAGACTTGAGGGAACCTATACGTGAGGGGAAGTGTTAAAGTATAAGTGAATTGCCCACCTTTCCTCATCAGCTTAAGCTTTTGGGTGAACTGACTGAAGTATGCAATTCAATAATCTTAAGCTTCACATCCAGAAAACATGAGTTCAAATCCTAAAATATCATAAATAACTAGAGGTGAAAATTGAATATAAATTATCCAAATTATTTTATATTCAAATTCGAAAGGAGCAAATATTGTTTTGATTTTTCAATCCAAACATTCTTGAAATAGTGAATATGTTTTGTATTTTTCAAGATGATCGTGCTCTCTTGAACTTATTCCGCACTTTGACTAGGGCCTGTTTGTTTCAGCTTTGGATTCTCTAAAAACTGATTCTGGATTGTGGTTTTTGAGAAGTTGATTCTCCAAAAGCTAGAATCCAAAAGCACATATGAAGTGGATTGTGGATTCTAATGTATATGAGTGGGGTGGATTGTCATAATCGAATTCTAAAATCAACCTGTTTGTTTCTGATTCTGTTTTTGAGACTAGAATCCAAAATCAAAAGTTAAAACAAACAGGCCTAACAAAGATGGCAACGCTGGATCAATTGAAAGTACTTATCGGTTGTCGTCACCATCTAAGAAATTTTCACCGTCTGAAAGGAAATAAAGGCACCTAGCTTTGAGTCTAGGACACGCTTGCTCTTCCGCCAACTCCATGGTTGACGTCACCGTGTCTGTCGTGATAACAGCGCATAGCATTTCCTCGCACATCTGCTTTAGCACGTCTAATTTGTCATACTTTTTATCGTCCTTTAGAGGTACTAAGTAATCCATTGCACTAGTAAGTGAATAGTAAAAATTTAAAAAGGTGAAGATAACAAGACGTGCTAAAAACTTAAAAATTTAAAAGTAATTTAGTAGGAAGTTACCGGTAGCTCAGCTCTCCTAACATGTACCAGTCGGCAGCTACAAGTAGATGCTGAAATTCTGCATATGGTAGTTTTTATTATTTTTGGTATTTTCTAAATCTTGATTCTAATGCATGTAATTGATCTGAGAAGGGGATAAATTTTTGAAATTTACTAGGTCTTTCGCACCCCGATTTCCCAACAATAGGATCAATCAAACTTTTAAAACATTGACCGTCAATATCATTTTAAATATTTAAATTGGATACATGAAAATCATATGTGTAGATTTGTCTCAAAAAGTATTTTCATAATATTAGAATTTTATTGGGTTTTATAAATATATTATAATATACATTTGTGGCCAAAACGTGTTTTAGAGACTGTGTCGATATCTAAAACGTAACTATTTGTGATCAGATGTAGTATATAAGTTCTCGAAGCTGCAGTACCAAATGTGATTAGTAAAACCAAGTCATTCTGATGGGTGATGCTAGCGCCTGGATGTCTAATGAAAACGTTTCTATAGTATGGTCTGGCACAACATATCGCCAGAATGTGTGCAACAAAATAACTCATCACCTACAACAAACCGTATTCGATCCCCAGAGAAATTTTGGAAAACCTCCATTCCCTCAACAAAATTCATTTCAAATTACAAACCTCATTCCTATATGAATATGTGCTTGAAAAGATAGCACAAAAGTTTAAATCATAAAATATTTACGATGTTAAAATCATTGCAACATTTTAATAACACATATGCAACAAATTGGAACAACTCTTGCAACAAAATTGGAATGATCTCAAAAAACTCTTGCAACATTCAAAAATAGTAGTTACAACGTTTTGCAAATAAATATACAACAATAATAATAAAATGATAAATCAAGAAACAAGTTGAGCCGTCGATATGGAAACAGCAAAGAAAGGAGGCACAACTCATTGAAACTGATCTGGAAACAACGAAGAAAGGGGCTGCAACAAAATTACGAAATGCGTGTAATAACCAAGCGGAGGAGTGTGCTCACGGATGGTGGTGAACCTGAGGACTTCAATGATGGTAGCGCTGCGTCGATCTAGTCAGGAATGGTAGGGTTAGGCATGTTGGTCACGCAGGTTTGGTGCATGCCTTAGTCGTAGGTCACTTGAGCATGTTGCCGTGGCACGCTCCGCACAGCACAACAGCGTGCACTTAGACTGGATCTCGCTTGAGTAGGGCTTGAAGGCACCTTCCTTGTTGCTCAAGAACAGTTTGACTATGTGCACCACCACACTGCTGCAACTTAATCCCCACATCAGATATGATCGAGAGATAGGTAGAGTGGGAGATAGAGAGGTGGGAAGGGGGAGGGGAGATAGAGGGAGGAGGAGTGTGCCTCTAGCGGCAAGCTCCGACCATCGGCAAGCTTCTGGATGTGGAAGGAGGAGAGAAGTCGGTTACGCAATTGGAGAAAGAAATGGGGATTGGATGAGGCTTATACTACTTGTGGATGAGAATACCGGGAAACAAAGTATATGATGACATCGGATGCAGGGTTCAAAAAACCGCGGTTTTTTCCTGTACCGCGTCGGCTCGAGAAATGAAATCGGTCGGTTTATCAGTGAAGTTCAAATTCAAAAAATTTGGAAAATTTTAAAAAATTTATCCAAAAATTCCCTAAAATTAGTAATAATAGCTTTATAACCACTTTTGTGAATATTTTTTGAAAAAAAGGAAGTTTGGAGATTTTTGTGAGCCATTCAAAATGTAGAAATTAGAAAATCCAAAAAAAGAAAAGGCCGCCCTGTAGGCTTTCAGCCCACAGGCCAAGCCGCCTGTAGGCCGCCTGGCCCACCTCGGCCCACTCAATTGCCCTGACCTCATGAGCAGTTGGCAGCGTCAAATAGACACAATAACTGCACAGCCAAGTTCCCCTTCACACGTTCTTGCCGACAACGCCGCCTTCGCCTAGATCCGGTCGAAGCTCACCGCCGTTTTGCCGTCGCCACTACGATTTTTGAGCGGTAAGGCCTAAAAACCGCCCGGTTTGAGTGAAAACCAAAGCGGTTGGCAAATTTCAAGATCTTGAATGAAATTCACGAATTTGAAAGATTTTCGCTCGGTTTTGTATGAAAACCGTTGGTAGTCGTAGCTATGTGTTGTTGATGCATGTATGTGCATTTTTAGTACCAATTTCTACTTCATGATGAAATACTCACTGTGTTCATGATGAAATGCTCACTGTATATTTGTTCACGAATTTTTTGTACCAATATATGTTCGAGTATGTCAAGTAGCAATATTTACTTCAACATATTTTAGTAACAACATTTGTTCAATTATATTTAGTAGCAATATTTGTTGACGTATGTGTATGGTATTGGTATGTCATTATGTGAATGCTTGTTTTTGCACTTGTTGGATTGATATGTGAGTAATATTGAAATGAAAGACTATTTGTTGACATATTGTTGCTAAATGCCAAATTTACAACTTGCAATTGTCTAAAATATAGTAAAGGTCATGTTAAATTTTTTCCATATTTAGGAGAGATCATAACGGAATTTTTTCGTGTTTTTACTTTCTTTTTTTACATATTTATTACAATTTTTCTATTCTTCAGCCTTTCATGGCTTTTTACAAAATGTACAACATTTTTTTGTAATTTTTCCTTCAATTTTTCCATTTTTTTTCAACTCCCACCCATTTTCGCAAAAACCGCTCAAAATTCGATATTTTTCGAGCGGTTTTCGTTCATTTACCGCAAAAATCACTCGGCTGTTTGACCAGATTTCAAATTCGTTTGACTTTCTAAACCGCTCGGTTTTCAACGAATTTTGAACGATTTTTCTCGATTTTTGCAACCACCTAGTCGGCGAAATTCGAGCTCGGTACAGTTTTGTTAACCCTAGTGTGATGTCAGTGGGCTAGCATCACCCTATTTTCATACTTCTATCTTCTATTCAGATGGTGACTCGAGTTGTGATCTTATCTATTATTGGGTTCTGTAAAAAATCTGAAAAGCCGGGTGTGACAGATATGCACAGATTTTGGTAAGGAAGCCGGATGATAGAAACAAGAGGATTCCTGATCCTAGTAGGTCAACTAAACTAGGACTCGACAACATAAATTAACTAGACTAGAACTCTAATTAGTTCGATAAAATATGCAGCCCTAACAAAAAAAAAAAGAGTAAAATTTGCTTGTAGTAGTAATCTCACAACTCTACACAAACGTGAGGTCTTCGGGGGGAAACCTGAGAAACGCTAAACTTATGCGAAATTTGTTGTGATATATATTCAGAAACACTAAGTAGAAAAACCGCTACCGTTTCTTGGTGGTATTTTCTACGACTAGGACTTGCCAACTTGCATTGATTCGACTCAAGCACAAATGCGCTACGACACGACACACGTCACATGTACTTTGGCATCGGCATCTTTGCAGGCAGTGTCGGCAACGGCAACTCGCACTGCAGCATGCTCATCGCCGTCCTAATGGACGGCCGCAGGTTGCAGTCCGGGTGGGCGCACGCGAGCCCAGCGACCATCACGCGCTCCAACTCGCCGTCGTCGAAGTCGCCGCTCAGCCGGTCATCGGCAGCCTCAAGAACGGAGCTCCGTCCGTACAATGTCCAGACCCACTCCACGAGGCGCGTCCTGCCCTGATTCTCCTGATCGGGCACCACGGGCGGCCGGCCGCAGGCGATCTCGAGGAGCACGACGCCGAAGCTGTACACGTCTGACTCGGGCCCGGCGCGGCCGGTCACGAGGCACTCTGGGTCCATGTACCCCATAGTTCCCGCGAGGTTGGTGGTGTGCGAGCCTCGGCCATGCTCGACGAGCCTCGCCAGGCCGAAGTCGCCGAGCTTGGCGCCGAACGACGCGTCCAGCATGATGTTGCTCGGCTTCACGTCCCTGTGCACCACGCACTGCTCCCACTCCTGGTGCAGGTACAGGAGAGCAGAGCCCAACCCGAGCACGATCTTGAATCTGCACAACGCAACAGAACAACCTGAAGTTACTCTTCACAAGCATGGCACTAAAGCTGAGATCTCGAGTTGAAGATCGACTCAGAAAGTTTAGCGCTTAATTGGATCTTAAGCTAAATTTAACTAGTACTTGTTACCTAACTGGCCATGTTAGGATAATGATTGGGTTGTACAGATGGGCGTCGAGGCTGCCATTGGGCATGAGCTCATACACAAGCATGAGCTCCCTGCCCTCGTGGCACCAACCAATGAGTTGTACAAGGTTCCGATGCCTCAGCCTGCTTATGATCTTAACCTCAGAGGTGTACTCCTTTATGCCTTGCTCTGAACCCCTAGAAACTCTCTTGATGGCGATATGGAGGTCAAACTCGTTGAGAAATCCTCTGTAAACCGAACCGAACCCGCCTTCTCCGAGCTTATGCTCCTCGGAGAAGTCGCGTGTTGCAATGGCAAGTTGGCTGTACTCGAATCGCTTGGGCCCTGATCCCTTCTCGAATTCCTCATCCATGAGCTTGTTTCGAGCTTCTGTTTCTTGTTTTTTCTCAGCCAAAGCTAATGTTTTTCTTCTCAATGTACGGAGCAACGCTAGAACGGCTAAACAGAGGATGAGAGATACCGAGCTGGTAATCGCCAGAGCCACTATTAGCCCAACGTTACTCTTCCAGGAAGCACCTAGGAAACAGAATATGTGAGAAGAGCAAAAAATTCTGTGCCTATTTAGAACGCAAGAATTTCAAAAAGAATTTTACATGATGCAAAGCTTAATTCCCATAGAAATTGGGAAAAATTCCAGCGTTCCAAATGAAACCTCAGATGATCCATGCATATGTTGTTGCAAATAGTTACAAGGAGTACCAGGTGCACGTACGGACCTGTATTAGTGCCGGTGCTGGGCGAGCTCCCGGATGTTATCAAGCTGAACGACCAAGAAAGCAACTGGTGCAGTTCAATGGACGCGCCGGTCGCCGCCGAGAATCCGATCGCCACCTGCTCTGGCAGCGCGGTCCTGAGGTCTACCTTTGCGCTCATGTTGAAGATTGGTGTGGCTGCGCCGAACTTGATGCTGTGGTCGAACAGCACCTCGACGTTCATCACGCCGGTGCTGCCGTTGTAGTCGACCCGCGCGCTCATCTGCCCGTTCAGGCTGAAGCTCGGCAGCGAGATGTTGGCCACCGACTTGATCGAGTTCACATCGATGCCCATGTGGTCATACGTGAGGCTGGGGTCCCAGCTGTTGTTGAACGTGTCGAACTCGACGGCGACGAAACGGTCCTCGCCGACAACGCTCGTGTTGACGTAGTAGCCCGTGCAGAGGCCGAGCGCGCCGCCTTCTGATTTCGGCGGCAGGTGCGATGGGTAGTGGCCGAGGAAGAAGGCCATGCCGTCGCCCTTGTTGTTCTTGTCGGTGACGTTGATGGCGAAGGAGAAGGAGGTGGTGAAGCTGGCCACCTCGCCGGTGGCGTTGTCCCATAGCGGCACGGGGTGCGCGTACGCCACCCGGCCGACGTTGAAGAGAAGACCGGCCCTGTAAGCGTTCGCCGTGAGGTCGAACAGTCCGCCGTGGAACGCCGCGACCCCGGCGGTCGTGAAGTCGGCGAGGCTGAACATGGAGGCGTTGGAGAAGTCGAAGTTGAAGGCGAGGGACGCGGCGTGGTTAGCGAGGGAGAAGTAGATCATCAGCGAGAGGAGGAGACGACGACGTGCTGCGGGGCTCATCGTCGGCGTGCTGCTCGTGGCCATGTGCGGCAGGGGTGCGCTGCGTACGTACGTTTGAGATGCTCGCTCGTCTACTAGCTCGTCGTGATCTTTGGCTGCTTATTATTGGTGGCGCAGTCAAGTCCTGGGTTCGCCGTCGACTCGTCGTCGTGTTTGGCAGGGTGGAGAACCAACCCACACTGCACATTTGAATCAGTGAGCATCCTGTCATCCTGATGTTCGTGTTTATGACGACGATAGAGACAGGACTAGTACCAGCATTTTTAGGGCAAGGAGCAAGCGACGCCCGCGTTCCAGGTCCACGCACGAGCGACTGCTGGATTAGATCGGCTCGGTTCGTCATCTCTCGCATTCTGCTGCGGTCTGCGGGCTTTGTCATACCAGACGCGCTTCTTCGTCTACCGTGTAGCTATAGATCCTGTAGCTATAAAAAACCATAACCATACCAAATAGGGCGATATATTAGCAGCCTCTGTCCTCAGCTGAAATTAATCCATGGCCAAGATGGAGGCGAACCTGATGCTGCCTTTTAGATCCATGTTTTTTTCTTCTTTTTTGGAGGCGAAGAAATTATTAGCTGGTAACTGGACTTCATTAGTAGGAACTAGGAACTGCAACGTAAAGGCTAGAGCATAGGGGATGTGGTATAGCTCGATCCAGGACCCTGGACTCAAACTTATTGGCCCCCAAGTTTCAAACCCAATAGCCCAAAGGCCCACCCCATCCCGTAATCGTCAAAACCCAACCAAGGTTGTTAGCCTAGAATGAAATTCGAAGGGAAGATGGACTCAATCCCAAAGGCCTACAAGGGCCAGCCAGCTCCGCAGCCATCGTCGGGACGCCGCGGCTTAAGGGAATTTTTTTTCTTTAATATTTTTTTTTTTCAAAACTAGGCTTCTGGGGTGAAAAATTGCATGTTTGGGCTCCCGTCGCGCGTATATGGGGCGATCGCCTCATGTACGGGCGATCAGTGCCACCTCTAACGGCTACCGACGGTGAAACGGACGGCGGCACACCTATCGTCCGGTGCACGGGCGATCGCCCGGTGCACGGGCGACGGCGGGGCTATCCAAATTTTTTTTATTTAGTATTTTTTGTAATTATTTTATACCTTTTAAATATGAACCTCATAACTTTTGATAGGACTGTCCAAATGAAATGAAACTTTTTTTCTAAATTTAAGTTTTGGAATGAGGAGTTTGATTCTAAAATAAAATTCTATGTGTTGTTTGCGGAAAAATAATTTTATTTGAGTTCGAATGCTACGCTGTAATTATGGATTGTGAACGAATTACTTTGTGTATTGATCCATAAATCATGAAATAAAATAGAATAAGTTAGTACAACCTTATGCACTTCATTTCTGCAAAATATCTAAATATGATTGCATTTTGAATCAAAGTTGGCTAATTTAAACCCTTTATAGCATTCATGTTTCAAGTAGTTAGAATAATGTCTAAAGGACCTCAAAATTTGACAGAACCAGTTTTGTTGCATTCTTGGGCTTGCATAGGTTACAATTATATAAAAATATTTAGATGTCACTTTAGGCTGCACTATTTTATTGTTGTCCGAACATGCAATCGGTAAAACATCAAAATGGCCGTATCTTTCGCAAACGAGGGTCAAACTCGATGAAACCAAATCTGATGAACTTAAAATGCTATAACCTATCTTGATGGACAAAAATAACATCATTTGGGACAACTGGAGCAGTAGGACATATCGGAGCCCTTCGGAAATGGAATCGGTTCCCTCTCTAAGGCTAGTTGAGGATAGTGAGCATACACTTGAAGGGTAGGTCGCATTCTTTATTACGGCTTAAAACTGAAAGGAGTACCACGGACAAGGAAAACCAAAGTTAACACCAGACGTCTACTGAGTGCTTCGAGGCCACTTCCCATTCGCCAATACCTCCGGCGGGGCTTCTCTAGCACGCCGCGCCCTCTCTCGTTTTCTCTATCTCTCGGCCTCCTTCTCCTCCGCTTCCTTCCTACATGCCTCCTCGCGTGCGACATCGCTTTGTTCTTGAAGCCGCCGCGTGAACTTGTCCTGCCGGTTGGCTTGGTCAAGAAGCCGTTGGTCCTCGGGGTTGATCTCCGTATCAAACCACTGCTCAAATTCACACAGTGGCGGAGGTGACTACATGAAACGTAAATTAGCAAAGTTTCATTCACAAATGTTATGTAACCCGTACGATTGTTACCATGCGGCGATCCTTCAGGCTCTTCTCCGACGGATCGAAGGCGTAGTTGCGGCACTTCCAATACCTCCTCTTCCAAGTTGAAATTTCCCAAGAGCGGACAAGCCTGCAAAGATCTCCGCACATACACATGGGTGCTACAGCTCCACGAGGTAGGAAGAGATCTTGGCACGCTAAATTGCACAGGCATGCACTTGTTTCTTCCTTTGCTTTCCCCTTTCCCTTTGCACTTGCCCGCCTCGGCATTTTCGATTGATCCTGAATTTTTTTCCTCTCTCCTCTATTCTTTCTTCCTCTATTCTTTGCGAGACCGCTTGTGAGAACGAATGTTATAAAGGGCAGATATCGCCAGGGTATGGAGCGATCGTCTCATATTAGGGCGATCGCCCCAACTAGAGGCGATAGGTGCACCGAGTCGTTGGTGTGTTGTCACGTCGTGTGGCATAGGCAAGCAATGCATACATGGATTTGCACAATTTAAAGTGATAAGGCTGTCATGTTACTAACTCGGATAGTTATACAATATGCTGCTGAACGTAAAAGCATTACAAAAATACGTCCGTACAACTAGTCAATCACGGCCACGCTTCCTGATCTGGCCCGTGGGGTATGTGAGTGGTGACGGCGGACGGACGTTCCTCCTAGGCCGGCCCTGTGGCGCAGGCGTAGATAGTGTGGCGGCGACGTGGGCGTGTCCTGTGGCGGCGCTCCTGATAACTGAGAGGGGGCGAGGTAGTCGGTCGAAAGGTACTCCTCCAGGTCGAACTCGACGTCCGCAGGGTCGTCGAAACCACCCTAGGGTCCTGCTGGAGCGCGAGACGACGAGGGAGCCTAAGCAGCCCACTGTCCCCACTGCTGCTGCGTGGGAGCGTAACGAGGAACCGACGGGGTAGGGCGAGACGAGGAAGGAGCCTCCTCAGCCCACTGTCCGCACTGCAGCTGCGTGGGAGCGTAACGAGGCACCGGTGGGGTAGGGCGAGGTGCTGGGCCGCGGGGATGTGGTGTGCTGCGTCCGCCGACGTCTCCGCGGCCCCGGCAGGTGGCCAAGCGACCCAACCGCTTCATCCTATCGAGGACCCGATCCCAAGCTGCCTCGGCCTCTGCGGTGGTCACCTGTATGCCCGCCCGAAGGCACGTCAACATGGAGATAGCCTCCGCCTCAACCTCCCCGACGAGATGTGCCTGCATGTAACGTCAGATTGTTATTACGTAATTTACATGAAAAAGATGTGACCATGTAGCTTCGATTGCGACACTTACCGAGGAGTTGTCCCTCTGGGACATCTGTGAAGGGTACGTGTCCGTCACCGATGCCTGCCGTGCGACATACGGTGCTGGTGTGTACCCCACCCTGAGATGAGTGCGTGGGGCGAACCACTCCATGTACTCATCGTACATGTCAGGGTCGTACGGCCGGGTCTCGGTGAATCTCTCGTCGAGTGCGGCGTCCCACTGCACCGCCCATGGCTGCATACGGTCTTGAATCGAGTGCCCATGCAATACCCATCCGGCCATCTTTGCAATGCAAAACAGAAGTACACACCACATTCATTTTGCAAAGATGCGGAGTAGTAGGATCAGGGTAAGTACCTGTGAGTGCCACGTGCGACAACGTGATGAGGCGGCAAGGGAAAGGACTGGAATAGGTCGAACTGCCGCAGCACTCGGTGCAGGGAGTACTCCTCGACACACAGGTCAAAGACGAGGACCTTACGGGTGAGCCAGAAGGCCTCATCTCGCGTGCAAAGCACGGAGACCCCGTGAGGTGCTCGGGCGTGGACATCGTACGCGTTGTATGGTGTCCATCGCACGTCCTCGTCATGGAGGCGGTCGAACTCCTGAACGAACTCGAGGTAGGACCTCCTCACCTGTCGGTGCGCGAATGTCCGCTGCGAGGAAATAAGAAATGGGAGAGGTTATACAAGTGCCTAAGTGGGGAAAAAGATACAAGGGAGCATACCTGTCGTCGGACCCAGTAGTGGCCCACGGTGGGCCAGTCCACCGGGTCGTCTCCGTAAAGGTCCTGGGGGTACGGTGCAGTGTCAACAACAGGCCTGGCCTGCCGACGGAGAAGAGCTCCCAGAACCATAACTGAAGGAGTAGGACGCAACCCGACATCGTCGCGTCCTGCTCCGCCCGAGAGACGGCGTCGCACAGACCTTTGTACGTCGCCGCAAGCACAGCTGAGGCCCACGACCACTGCATCATCTGTTTACAATAGGGAAGTTAGACGTGCTCCGCTGATACGAAATTTGAACTTAGTGTGTTACCTCATCCTCCGGGGTGTCAACGATGTGCTGGGCGTACTCGATCAGGTGCCGGTCCACCGTGTTCCCGTGGGAGGACGGGAACATCACCCAACCGAACAACAACAGGAGGTATGCCTCCAGATGGCGGGCCACGTCCTCCTCTCTGCGTGCGGGTGGAGAAGCTGAGCCTGCAGCGTTCGCAACAAACATTATTAGCAACTTAGCGCTTCTTTGTTAATTCGCAAAGAAAGAGGTACTCGTCGTGAATTGAAGCAGCCACGCCTTCGTCGGTCCGTGCCGCTCACTCGCTCGAGGGGTGGTAGGGTGCACAGGGGTGCTTCTTGCACCACGGCGAACCACGCGGACAACTCCGCGTGCCATGTGACGGGGGCGTCGTGCGGCACAACTGCCGGACCCGCACAGGGGAGGCCTAGGAGGTACGACACGCCCCGGCGTCGGAGCCATCTCTCCGCACGGAAGGTGGAGCGTGTCGTCTCGGTCTCCACCGGTCTGGAGTGCGGCCAGCAGGACCGGTCGTGCCGAATCGCGGGACCTCCTCGCCCTCTAACGGGCGATCACCGCCCACCATCCTCTGAGAGGAAGTAAGCCACCGCCGCAACCTGCATGTAGTGCATTGCGTCGTTAGAATTGCATTCACAGGTAAATACATGTACGTAAAAGAGTGCAAACATTGGCAGCTTACCGTGGAACCCAGCGTGGGTCAATGCGAAGCAGCTCGTTGGGCACCCGAGGTCGGAGTGTCCCTAGCTCTCGGTTCTGCTCTGCAGAGTACCTAGACCGGTGAGTCGCATCGACGGTCGCGTCGAGCAGCTTAGGGCAAGGTTGCACCATCGTCGCCTGTTACAAAGAAAATACAACAAATTTATCAGTAATTAAATGTGTACACAAAATGAAATGCGAAATAACGAATTGTACCATACTCAACAAACAATACAAAAGATGAAGATATGTTCGCTGAGGGACACAACGCCGAAAATTACATTATCCTCGTAGCAATTAATTGGTATATCGAAAAATACATGATGCGAAAAACAACTAACTGGTACATCGAGAAATACATGATGCAAAAAACAACTAAATGGTAAATCGAAAAATACATGATGCGAATAACAACTAACTGGTACATCGAAAATTACATGATGCGAATCACAACTAACTGGTACATCGAAAATTACATGATGCGAATAACAACTAACTGGTACATCGAGAAATACATGACGCGAGTAACAACTTACTGGAAGTGCGAAAATTACATTATTGGCACAACAGTTCACTGGTACATGATCGAATCTTACAAGATGCGAAGAAGATCGAACATTACATTATCCGCGGTTGCGACGCACCTCGGACTCGTCCATATCGTTCCGAATGCACCTTGTCCTTCGACGCCCGACCTTCAGCTTCAACATTCGGATTTTCGGTACCCATCGATGGTCCGGAGGGGGGGCTATTGTGAACGATCCATCCACTCGGTATCCGTACACCTCGTGATGCCACGTGTTGAGAACACTTTGCTTGTAGTAGTAGGGGTTGATGAACGGACGACAGGATTGATGCGTCTCAGCGGTTGCGGCAATGATGTGCGAGCACGGCAAGTGCAGCAGGCGTGGTTTCTGGCAGGAGCACTCACAGTCAGCTGCTCGGAGTATGCACAGATGGGAAGTCCTCTCCCGATGGGCACCCCTGCGACCTTGGTCACCACAGTGCACGTGGTGTCTCCGTTCCATGCCACAATCCGGTGTCACCCGATGTGTCTGCGTCTTTCTTGTTTTCTTGGACATGTACGTAGATACAACCGTTGAGTACGACAGTCGATTGTCTGACATACATGCTGCGGAGCTCTTGTATCGCTCAATGAAATATCTCTGTGTCCCTAGTAAGACACCTTCAACTATACCCACCAGCGGAAGGCATTTGGTGCCTTTCATTACCCAGTTGTAAATCTCCGCTAGGTTCGTTGTCATGATTCCGTAACGCGAGCCGCCCTCATCATGCAGAAGGGACCATTTCTCCAAAGGCTCGTGCCGTATCTAATCGGTAAAACTCTTTATGCTGGTCCCCGGCCTACGCCGAATGTTTGGGGCGTCTGTCGGGAGCGCACACAAAGCTGTGGGGTCTTCTCCTTGCTCATGGTACACCATCGGGTTCCTTGATGAACCAGCGGTATCTCTTGGATTCATTGACTGCTTCTTCGTTAGTTCATCCAACGTCCTCCAAAGCGCGTCGAACTTCCTCCGTTGGTTCTGTTTACACAGCCGCTTGAACATTTCATAAGCTCCTTGTTCCTGAACTGACGGAAAAAATTGGCACCCATGTGCCTCATGCACCACCTGCTCTTCAAGTCCGGCCACTTTGCTGCTCCCACGACGGCGGACCCTTGTTGCATATCCACGATAGCCCTTAGCAGCCCTGCATGTCGGTCATGGATGACACAAACATCGAACTGCTCGTAACAACCGCCACTTCACTCTTTCAAGGAACCAGTACCAGCTCTCCATGTTTTCCCCCTCCACGAAGGCCAATGCAACCGGTAGAACCTGGTTGTTGGTGTCCACCGTGATCGCAGTTAGAATCTGGCCCTTATACTTTCTCGTGAGGAATGTGCCGTCCATACAAATGACCGGGCGACAGTGCCGAAACGTATTTATGCATGCGCCCAGGGCGAAGAATGCACGCTGCAAGACCCACTTACCCGCGCACACACCACCCGCAGGAAACTCTGCAAGGTCGACGGATGTACCGGGGTTCATACATGCTATTGCCCTCAGCAGGTGGGGAATATTCTCGTAGGAAGCCTCATACGTCCCGAACCGCATTTCCAGAGCTGTCCTTTTTGCTCTCCATGCCTTTCCGTAGCTAATCTTGTACTGAAACCTCTCCTCCACGGCTGTGATAATAGATCGAGACTGCAGGTAGGGATTGTCCACGATATGACCATAAAACACATTTGCCACCCAAGTGGACGACAGATTGCGGTGTCCTTGCTCCGCTTCTTCCAGCACGCAATTGTGTTCCATCACTATGGAGCATTTCCAGTATTCCTTCCACTTCCCCTTGTATGCATGCACCCACCATGGGCACGAATCAACTACGCACTTCACGTCGTACTCCTTCTTACTGGACTTCACTACCCTGAATTGCCGCCAGAGAGACATTGCCCAGTACTTCACCGCAACCATCACAGCCTCCTTGTCTTTATATATGGCCCCCTCCGTCACCTCGTTCTCTCGATACTCCCATGCATCAGTGTTCCCTTCATTCGTTGTTAGGTCTTCGAAACTATAATTGGTCCACGCACCAGAGATAGGCACCTCAAGAGCGTTGTCCTCCTCGTCGGAGTGCTCACCATCAGGGACTTCCTCATCCGCACGGTCCTCCTCTTCCATCAGGTCAACTATGTCCTCCACCTCCTCCCCTCGTCGGCCACCCCTCGCGCCTCCACCGCTGTCTCCTCTGCCCCTTCGATCCCTTCGCTACCGCCACTCTCGTGCTCCTCGTCTCCATGGTCCTCGCCGCCTTCCTCTTCGCATCCTTGCACATTTGACGTCCCTTCCCCCGTAATGTCCACCCCGACATCACGAACTTGCGACACTGATGGAGCTACCGGGTAGCATTGTACCAACAACATGAGCGCCAACCCGCTCTACGGCAAAACCAACATAACTCCTCCATGTTGATGTCGAGTTAATAGGAATCAACTCTCCGTAAAAGCAGTCTTGCGCACGGCTCACTCTCGCTCGACCAAGAACCGAACACCTGGGATCCAAATCGAACATGCGAGACATCCACTCCAACAAACCCTCAGTATGTCCTATCGCTAGGTCTCGCATATGCCCTGCACGACTCTTGAAAATGATGATAAATCCACCCCATCCGCCCCCTGTGCTATCTCCCCATCTCCATAAAATATTTGGAAATACAATTTCTCCGATATGCTGCAACGTCCGACGGAAAAATATTACTCTAAAATACAATATACAAAACGTACATTGATCGTACTACAAAATACGACTATAAATAAGTGATTCGACTATAAATAAGTAATTCGACTTGCCTACCATATGGCCTAACATTATATTTGTGTCACATTACATTAACCCTACCAAATTAAAGTTTAAAATATTGCCTACTATTTTCACTGTATTCACTTTCTATATACTGAATACTACAATAAATTTGTAACGTACTAAATACTATACAATCCTGAAATTTCTAAAAACTAAATACTACATTAAAATTCTAAATATGAACTGCGATATTAAATTTCTAAACAACACTATCCGAGAAATTCTAAACGCTATACAATCCTAAATTTTCTAAACACTACAATAAATTTCTAATACTACAATAAATTTGTAACATACTAAATACTATACAATCCTGAAATTTCTAAAAACTAAATACTACATTAAAATTCTAAATATGAACTGCGATTTTAAATTTCTAAACAACACTATCCGAGAAATTCTAAACGCTACACAATCCTAAATTTTCTAAACACTACAATAAATTTCTAATACTACAATAAATTTGTAACGTACTAAATACTATACAATCCTAAAATGTCTAAAAACTAAGTACTACATTAAATTTCTAAATATGAACTGCGGCATTAAATTTCTAAACAACACTATCCGAGAAATTCTAAACGCTACACAATCTTAAATTTTCTAAATATTAAATGCTACATTAAAATTCTAATAACACACAGTCCTACAAAATTATCTAAACACTACAAAATCCTAAAATTTGTAAATAATAAATGGTACATTTAACTTCTACATAACTAAACAATCATAAATTTTTTTATAAAAATATCTTCGCAGAAACGACGAATCGACTTTTTCCCCCTCTTCTTCTTCTTTCTCTTATTTTCTTCTTCTTCTTCTTCTTCTTCTTCTTCTTCTTTCCCTTCTTCTTCTTCTTCTTCTTCTTCTTCTTTCCTTCTTCTTCTTCTTCTTCTTCTTCTTTCTCTTCTTCTTCCTTTTCTTCTACCGAAGGCAGCAGCTTTCGATTAAAGCCCCTGTCGCCCTTGGGGTGGGCGATCGCCCCTGTCTCGGGCGACAGGGGGGCCCACTCCATTTGGCCGTTTTTTGTCTGTTAAACGACCGTTGCGCAATGGCCTATCGCCCGTGTATGGGGCGATCGCCCCATACACGGGTTATGGGCGTCTATTTCTATAATTTTTCACCCCGGACGCCTAGTTTTGAAAAAAGAATAAAAATAAATATTAAAGAAAAAAATTCGGCTTAAGGCGATAGATCCAGCGACGGAGTGGTGGGAAGGTCCGAGGGGAGACGACGTACGCGCCTAAGCAGGCAGTGAGAAAGGCGCGCCGCACGCGCAGGCGGGCGCCGACGGCAGTCCGTGGAGAGCGCTGTTGGGAATCCTCATGGCCCATTGAAGTCCCATGTTGGTCCCTTAGCCGAAACCCTAAGCGACTACTATATAAGGAGGAGGGGGTCCCCCCTATGTACATGCAATCATAAAGCAATAAAGTATTCTGCTGTCGCTCTCCCTAAACACGTGTCTCTCTCTTTTTGTTCTCTAATTTTAGATCTGTTCGGGAACCCCGGACTATTCGATAGCGAGGTTCCTTAACACGTTATCAGCACGAAGCTCTCCCGGTGAACAGATTGAAAGGTGAGAAAAAGTGAGTTTTTCGGCTATTGAATCTAATCGCTTGTTGATTCGATGCATGCATCTATCCTACGCATTAGTACCTCATCGCGTGGCATGAAGTTACAGACAGTACAATATCACAGTACATGAAGTTACTGTTCATCCATCGCAGAAAAAAAAGAAAAAGAAATCGCCGTCGCCTCGGTCTTTGCACCCGCAGCGCGCCGTCGCCTCGGTCTTTGCGCCCGTAGCGCGCCGTCACCTCGGTCTTCGCGTCGCAAAGACGCCACTCATCAGAGGCCCGCGAAGACGCCGCCGCTCGGCTCGGCTTGTAGCCGCCGCGCCGCTGGCCGGCGTGGCTGCGACGCTGCGCCCACGGCCTTCGCGCCCGCCAGCCGGCCGCCAGCGTGCTCGGCCGTCGTGCCCGACGCCACGCCCTCGGCCGCCGCGCTTGGCTTGGCTCGGCCACGCATGAAGCGCCGCCCGCCGCCGCCCCTCCGACGGCCGCGCGCTGGTGTCGCCGCCCGGCCTCTGGCGCTCGGCCCTCGCCGCCGCCACGCAAGACGGCCGGCCAGTGCGGACCGCTGCACCCGCGCCACCGCCACCGTCGCGCTTTGGCCCATTAGGCACCCGCGCATGAAGTGCCCGCGACGGCCGGCGCCGCTTTATGCCGTCCCCCCGCGGCACTCGCTGCCGCATTGCGCGCCACCACAGACACGCTGCCCCGGCCAGCCAGCACCGACGTCGCCCGCCGCCACGCGCCACCGCCCGCCTCCCGGCTTTGCGCTGAATCGCCGTCTGCGTCGCTGCTCCGCTCGCTCTGCCCGGCCGGCCGCCGACGCCGCCGCCGCGCCCACCGTCGCAGCACAAAGTCGTGCCCCGCCGACCTCGCATGGCGCGCGCAAGGGAGAGGAAGTGGCGCGCGAAGAAAGAAGCCGCCCGCGAGAGAAACAAAAAAGCGGTGCGCGAGAGGATGAAGGCGGCGCGCGCGAGGAAAAGAAGCGGCGCGCGGGGGAAAAGAGGCTATGGCGGCTAGGGTTTTCACCCTAGCCGCCGCACGTGCTGATGGGCCGTCGGGGGCGCGGCCCAGTGACCACTTCAGCCGAAAAAAGAAAAAAAAAGGAGAAGAAAAGAAAGAAAAGAAAAAGAAGAAATAGCAGAAAAATTTGGAAAAATTTCTAGAAAATTCCAGAAATTTTTTTGGCTCTGTTTTTAAAATTTTTCTAGCTTTATTTCTCTGTTTTTATGAATATTCTTTATGAACTTTGAATTCATTGCTTTATTTTATATACTGCAATGCATGTTATTTTCTGCACTTTATGCTTTTGCAACCATTTTCTATTAGATTACACGCAGTAATCTAATGTCGGAATTTTGAAATCATGCAGATGTTCGGCATCGTGAATCGTGAGTTTGAAGAACTGGCCCCGCACGGTCAGAACTACCTCACTTGGGCATCGGACGTGAAGATCGTTCTTGGGGGCAAGAAGCTCCGTGCAGCGATTGGTCTAGGGTCCTCGCAGGACGCGAAACCTTCCGCCGAGCAGAATGATCAAGCCCTCCACTTCCTCAGGCACCACCTCTCAGCCACTCTGAAGAATGAATATATGGCTGAGAAGAGTGCACTTGAGCTTTGGACTGCACTTCTTTAGCGGTTCGAGAAGCTCAAGTACACCATCTTGCCCCAAGCACAGCAAGGTTGGGTCCGCCTGAGGTTTGCAGACTACAGAATAGTGGCCGAGTACAATTCTGCCTTGCACAGAATTTGTACTAATCTCTCCCTATGTGGCAAGAAGATCACTGATGAGGAGAAGATTGAGAAAACTCTCTCTACCTTCCACCCAAATGCTATCCAGAGTGCACGCAGCTATCGTCAGGACGCATACAAGGAGTATAGCGAACTGATTGATGTAATGCAAGTTGCGGAATCGCAAGACGATGTTCTACGCAAGAACTATGTCTCACAGCCACCTGGAAGGGGTACTGGCACAGAAGTTAATGCCAATAGCTATAAGATGAGAAAGCCCATTCATAGAAAGAAGGGCAAGCAGGGTGGAAAAGAGAAGTTTCAGGCCAAGGAAAAGTCCAAAGCCCGTTGATGCATGAATCGCATTTTTTTTTAATTATGGTTGTTAGCATTTTTCTTTTGAATAATGAATTGTAAGCTCTAGAAGAGCATACTTCTCTCATGAATAAATATGCAATTTATTCCTTATTCTAGTATTCTTTCTCTTATAAGCACTATTTGAATTATTTTGCCTCTGTTTGATTGGAATTATATTTCTTTTATCTAGAAATCGTGTAGCGCCCAAATGAAAGAGATATGCATTGTTGATAGTGGCACAACAAATACCATCTTAAGAGAGTCTAAATATTTCCAGTCGATCACGAAGAACACTGGAAAGATTACTACGATCGCAGGAAGCGATTCATATGTAATAGGTTCAGGAAGAGCCACTATTATATTGCCTATGGGTACAACTTTGGTAATTGAAGAAGCCCTTTTGTACCCTGAATCAACACGCACTCTCTTAAGCTTTAAAGACATCCGCGCCAATGGTTTTCATGTAGAAACCAATGAAGAAAATGGCAAAGAATACTTGTGCATCGTGAAGCACGCGGTATGTGGAAAAATGGTATTAGAAAAATGTCCTCATATGAATCAGGTTGTACTACACGAATATTCATGCACCAAGTGTATACTTCCTTGAAGACTGCTTTTAGAAGCTCTGAGTTATTTTCTTTATGGCATGGTAGATTTGGTCATCCCGGTCTTAGAATGATGAGAAATATAGTGAACAACTCACAAGGTCATGGCATTAATGTTAAAATTTCCCGAATCATGAAGATTTTGTGTGCCTGCATGTGCCACCGAAAATTAATAACTAGACCCTCTGTTATGAAAGTGCAAAGTGAAATCCTGCATTCTGGAACGCATCCGGGGATATTTGCGTTCCGATTCAGCCCTTGTCGTAATTGTTTGATACTATGGTGCTCATCGATGCTTCCTCGAAATGGTCGCATGTATGCTTATTGTCAACAAGAAACCATGCTTTTGCAAAGCTGATCTCGCAGATCATAAGAATTAAGAATGCTTTCCCTGATCATCGCGTGAAGTCCATTAGAATGGACAATGCCGGAGAATTTACTTCAAAGGCATTTGATGATTATTGCACTGCAACAGGGATATCAGTTGAGCACTCCGTACCGCACGTCCATACATAGAATGGGCTAGCTGAAGCACTAATAAAGAGGATTAAATTCATTGCCAGACCGCTTTTGCAGAGTTGTAACTTGCCCAACACTTGTTGGGGACACAAAGTCCTGCACGCAGCAGCTCTCATCAATTTCAGACCTTCGGCCTACAACATCCATTCTCCTATGCAGCTTTTGCACGGGATCATCCCGAAGATCTCCCATCTCAGGAAATTTGGGTGTATGGTATATGTACCTATACCACCCCCTCAGCAGACTGCAATGGGCCCTCTCCGCAAGTCTGGGATATACGTTGCTTATGAGAGTGCATCCATAATCGGTATTTGGAACCCATGATCGAGACTTGCATACACCCGATTCACGATCAGATCTTTGACGAGGACCGCTTCCGTCATTAGGGAGGAAATCAACCTTTGGATGAAAAATGCCGGAAATCATATGGCATTCCACTCGATCCCGCGCATGACCCCCGCACTAATGAAGCAAATCAAGAAGTCCAGAAGATAATTGATTTGCAAAATTTAGCAAATAAACTGCCTGATCATTTTTGTGATCTGAAGGGCGTGGTTAAGTCGCATGTACCCACAAGAAATGCACCAGAGAGGGTAGAAATACCAAAGAAAATAGAAGGTATCCCTCATCCTGTTCAGAGGCCTCAAAGAAAAAGAACAGGAAATCTGGCTCCTCAAACCCAAAGTACCCGGAGACGTCTGAAGAAAACTGGGCGAGAGGACTTACCACAAACAATCATGAAAATACCCCAAGGAAAGAAGGGGAGCCAGTTGAGACCTGGCACTGGAAAGAAGCCAGCGGAAAAGGCAATTTCAGACTTGAATCTTCCACTGCAGGAAGCCGCCGAAAATAATGTGTGCGCACACATAGGCGATGAGAAGCTAAAGGAACTTGCTCCTGCGATAGGGAAAAGCAGCGAAGAGCAAGTAGAAGTGCATGAAGCACCCCATGAAGAAATGGCCATAAACTTTGTAATAACAGGAGAATCCCTCAATAGAGCAACAGCTAACGTTGATGCATACTTCGCAAAGAAGATTGCCTCGATCATTGATTATAATTCCGAGCCTGCATCTCTCGCAGAATGCAAGAAAAGGCTAGATTGGGAAGAATGGAAAAACGCAATCACTGCAGAGTTAGTCTCTCTGAACAAGAGAGAGGTGTTTGGGCCCGTATGCCGCACACCTCCCCATATAAACCCTGTAGGTCACAAATGGGTCTTTGTTCGGAAGAGAAATGAAAACAACGAAGTTGTAAGGTACAAGGCAAGGCTTGTAGCTCAAGGTTTCACTCAACGTCCTGGAGTTGATTATGAAGAAACCTATTCTCCGGTCATGGGAGGAATTACTTTTAGATATTTAATCTCAATGGCAATCAACTTGAAGTTGAGAATGAAGCTAATGGATGTTGTCACAAAGATATTTGTATGGAAACTTGGATTCGAGATATACATGAAAGTACCTAAGGAATTCCTATCCCGAACCAAGACGGAGCAAATAGAAACTCATGCGATGTGAAATTGGAGAAATCACTGTATGGGCTAAAGCAGTCAGGAAGAATGTGGTACAATCGCTTGAGCGACTTTCTCTACAAGAAAGGCTACACAAACAACGAAGATTGTCCATGTGTGTTTATACAACGATCCCCGAATGGATTCTATATAATCTCCGTCTATGTAGATGACTTGAATATCATTGGGACGGATGAAGAAATTGAAGAAGCATGCTCATACTTGAAGTCTGAGTTTGAAATGAAGGATTTGGGTAAAACCAAGTTTTGTTTAGGCTTGCAGCTTGAGCATGTCTAAGGAGGAATCTTGGTACATCAATCAACTTACACGCAGAAAGTGTTGGAAAGGTTTGGCTTTGAAAAGGCATATCCTGCGAAGACTCCAATGGTCGGAAGGTCACTCCAAGCAGACCTAGACCTATACAGACCCAGAGAAGAGGGGGAGGAAGTCCTAGAGCAGAATTCCCATATCAGAGTGCAGTTGGAGCGCTCATGTACCTTGCGAATAGCACTAGACCGGACATTGCGTTCGCTGTGAATTTGCTAGCTTGGTATAGTGCAGAACCCACCAAAAGGTATTGGAAAGGGATCAAGGACATCTTCCGTTACCTCCAATGAAGCAAAGTCCTCGGTCTGTTTTTCAGAAGAAACAATGAATTGAATTTGGTTGGCTACGCCGATGCTGGGTACTTATCAGACCCGCATACTGGCAAGTCCCAAACTGGCTATGTTTTCCTATGTGGAGGAACAACAATTTCTTGGAAGTCTTCTAAGCAGACTCTCGTCTCGACGTCGACAAACCACTCGAAAATCATCGCTTTGTATGAAGCATCTCGTGAATGTGCATGGCTCCGAAGAATAGTTCACCACATCCAGAAGTCATGTGGCTTGAACATTGAGCAAACTCCCACGATCATCTATGAAGATAATGCAGCTTGTGTTGCCCAAGCACAGATGGGTTATGTGAAAAGCAATCTCGCGAAGCATATCAACCCCAAGTTCTTCTATGCTCACGAATTGCATAAGATGAACGAGATCAAGATATTGCATACTAAGTCATGTGAAAATCTTGCAGATTTGTTCACTAAATCACTCCCAGTATCTACTTTTGAAAGGTGCGTAAAAGGGATTGGGGTGATGAGACTTAGAGAAGTGCAGATTTCAGAGGGAGATATTTCACATACTCCCACATGAATCTCGAACATGAATTATGAATACCTAATATGAATCTCGAAGATTAGCGATTGAAGTTTGGGTAAATTGTACACTTTTTACTTAGCAAGTCTTTCATGAAATTTCCTTGCATAAGGTTTTTAACGAGACAATTCGTGTAACATAGTAAGCGTATGCTATGTACTCTTTCTCCAAGTATTTTTCCCACTGGATTTTTCTGGAGTTTTAATGAGGCATATGCATCTCACGGCAAAAGGCCCAAGGGGGAGTGTTGGGAAACCTCATGGCCCATTGAAGACACATGTTGGTCCCTTAGCCGAAACCCTAGGCGACTACTATATAAGGAGGAGGGGGTCCCCCATGTACATGCAATCAGAAAGCAATAAAGTATTCTGCTGTCGCTCTCCCTAAACACGTGTCTCTCTCTTTCTGTTCTCCAATTTTAGATCTGTTCGAATACTCCGGACTATTCGATAGCGAGGTTCCTTAACAAGCTCTACGCGTGCGGGGGGCGGGACGAGCTCCGCTCGGGCGCGAGCTGCGGCGAATGGCGATATAGGACGCGCAAGCAGCGCCTGCGCGCGCTTTGCTTGGCCGACGACCAGGTCCGCCACGGTCTGTTTCCAAACCACGAATTTCACAAGTACATATGCAATTTCAGTTGTTTACGCAGTGCTGTGGAATTTGTAGTTTAATTGCATTTTTGTGCTTTTCCATGTCAAGTGCAAAATTTTCTCTTCGTCCACCAAATTGTATATATACGTACAATACATGTGATAATTTATTACAGAATAAAGAATATTTGCCAATGGGAAAGAAATATGAGGCACCAGAGCAGCAATCTCCCCAAATTGCTCTTTACCGCTTCTGTGGGGTTCAACTCAAGCGGAAAATTTTTCTGTTCATGCATCAAATTGCATAGGCTTTAGGGTGATGCATACACATCTTATGAGATTTTATTGCAAAATAAATAAAAAGAATTGCTAAAAATGAGTTGAGTGTTTTTTTTTGGGATATCAGTCAAATTTCTAACCTTTTGATTCGTATCACGATTGATGCCCTCGTCCACCTCCGTCTTTGTCGAGTCTCTGGTGAGCTTCTTTGGGTTTAGGTTCATCCGGGTTAGGGTTTAGGTTTAATTGGTCCAGATTTAGAGGGAGGGTGGGGTGGCAAGAGGACCGGCGGTGGGTGGCGATGGCAGTGGGGGTGCTGCCAGTTGCGGGCTCGGAGGAGCGCGGTGGAGGTTGGCGTGGATAACAAGATTGAGAGAAAATTAGGAGGTGATGGCATATCTGACGGTGGTGGCCGCTAGAGATGGGAAGAAGGATGGGGCAGGGAAGATGGAGGATAGCGACAGTGGCGGCAAGAGACGAGGAAGCGGGCGACGGCATCGACAGAGGAGGCGAAACGGCGGGGCAGTGGCATATCGGTGGTGATAGGGGTGCGGTAGGGAGACAACGACGGTGGGGTAGATTGGAGTAGGGTTAATATAAAAGGTGAAGGGAGTATGAACCGTTGGATCTAGATCCAAATATGATATAACTGTTAAAAAAGAATGATTTTGTGAGGTTAAATGAGTTAATTTTTTTTGAATGATGTATAAATAGATCAGACTTGAAAGGCATTATGGAATTAAGATTTCCCAAGTTTAGCCAAGGCTTAGCTCAGGACCCCATAACTCGTCGTATTTGGTTTGGTATTGCTACCCCACATGATTTCGAAAGTTATGATATTACTGAGGAACATCTTTATTAGAACATTTTTACTTCTCATTTTGGGCAATTAGCAATAATCATTCTATGGACATCCGGAAATCTGAAGAAGATACTGTTTTGGGTTCCGTTTCTAGCTCGGCTTGAGCTGCTTGGTCTGTTTATCTTGATGTGGATGTCAGTGAGTCAGATTTCTTCTCTCACTTTCGGACCACTACCAATAGTAAGGGAATATTTAGCAAGCTCCTAAAGGACTACCGGTAGAAGTTGCGTGCCTGGCCTCGAAGATGCCGGTGGCCATGTGCCAAACAAGGATCACGTCAGATATGCCCTCGCTATCGCATGCCCTGAGGACGTCGGTTTCTATCTGGCTGCCGTGGAGTGCCGCCGTGCCGTTGCTACTTCTGAGTGCACTGATGATGCTGGCCTTCATCTCTGCTGGTACTTTGGCATGCTGCAACCTCAGGCGAGAGAAGCAAAAGAACAGTTGCCTAAGACCATATGCTTTTGGATGTGCGTCTGCTAATAGCGAGATTTGCCCTATTTGATCATCCCAAATCTTTAGAAACTTGATTCTGAATTACAACAAAATGCTAAGGCACCTCTGCACGGGAGAAGACCGCTGCCAGGAGACACGGGGTCATGGCTGCAAAGCAGGGTTGCCTTGATCCAATTGGAGCACAAGTATGACACGATCCCCCATGCCTCTGTGAGGACTGATGCTGCAACAAGGAATAACACGGGTGTGGAGTTGAAATGTAACACAGCAACCCGGGTGTTTGGCCTGGTGACGATCCCGGCGTGCGTGAGCAAGGCCCAGAGGAGCGTCACTAGCTCGCCGCCGCGAGCAATGGATTGGCCTTCTTATGTGCCTTGAGACTGTGAGCCATTGGATCCGAACTGAACGGACATCCCTACTTTCATTTAGGAACCGTTCGGTGGTGTACGTTGCAGAAATCCCCTGATTTAGTGGTTCGCTTTATTTCAGCTCCTTCCTTTCTGGCTCAACAGAAAATTTCTTATTTGTTATTAAAAGTTGACGTAAGGCTAAAATATTATTATGAAACTGCTCTCCCCTTTATGGCCATTAAATCTCAGCTTTTATCACATTTTTGTCACTCCCATCATTTTACTATGAGTCACCTATCATTTGCCCCCCTTTTTACCTTATCAACTTTTTTTTTCAGAAAATGACAGTCGTACACTTTGGTCAAAACCCTTCTTTCTCTTTTCTTTCTTCTTGCTCATACAACTTTGTCCACCTCTACTGCTCATCTTCGCCGAATCAAGTGTTAGATTATTTAAGTTAGAATGAAATGAGAGTGAAGAAGGGCAGAATCATGCACAAGTTAATGGCCAAGTAACGGGCTACTGACGGGAATGGCGAAAACGGGATAGAGCTAAGATCCGATGGCAATGAAGGTAAGAGCAATTTCACAGCTGACTTTCAGTGCTAATTAATGAATTTTCTCCTAGCTCAATCTGCTTCTCTTTGAACGGGCACCTCCCCTCCACCTCTCCAATCACCCCATCCCCGGGCGGCGACACAGCCCGACGGCAGAGGCCAGTCAGGAACAAGAAGGTCAGGGTGAAACAAAATACCCATTTTGATTTGTGTGCGGGGGAGGGTAATATCCACTTATCCATGTTTTTCACATACTATCCATGGGTTTGGACTACCATACCCAGTTATAGCTTCCTATAAAAGCGTGTCAGCACACCTGTGGGTCTAAGCCTGCTAAATTGCACGAAGTTGCCCCTCTACGCATTGAATCATATTCTACAAATTCTTAGTCGATTCGCTAAATTCTTATGGTACGAATGCAAGGTTAAAATTTGAAATGCCGAACTTTTACGAAAGCTTCTTCCACAAGCAGCCTATATGATTTAAACCTCTCCCTCCCCTGTCTTTTACCAACCGGGTTACCCAAACCAATTGGGTATACCCAATTTTATTAGGGTATGGGTAATATCATTTCAAATAGGTATATCGTGAGTGAATTGACGCACCGGCCATGGTCTACTTCCATCTCATTTTTTGAGTTCATATACGTTTTGAGGCTCGTAAATTCACCGCCTGGGCACGTATTATTGCTAATCCGACCATGTTGCTTGACCTGATTTACGTGATGAAGCATGCACTAGTTAGTGTAACTACCTACACAGTTACATGTTAGTTCATTTAAGATAAAACAAAATGGGGAGAAGGGCACCCAAAAAAAGCGAGACATGCGTATACACAGTGAACACGTAGTATGGATTTCCATACGAAGTTTCAGTAGAATTACCGGCATGGAGAACATATTGGGACGCGAAAACGCCAAGATTTTCTGGAAGTACTAAGCTAGAGAACCTTGCTAATCACCACCATCTCCGAATAGCATGCAGCCCTTCTTTATCTTTTTCTCTCTATTCCTTTCTCCAGTTGTATATTAAACCCGTTGGCCGTTGCCCTTCTTTCACATTAGTGCATTTCATAAATACAATCACATTAACCAAGGGGCTGTGCTTCAGCTTTGAGCCAAAAACTTCCCTAAACAGCATGACTGCAAAGTAGCTGAGAAGTTAAACCACAACAGAAACACACTCAAAAGCTGCAGCCACTGAGGAGGAGCTTTTCAGCTGTGGCTTCACCTGACCGTCTCCCATCTCGCTCACTCCGCCTCCACTAGTCCGCCGCCTCCACGTCACCTCTCCACTAGTCCGCCGCTGTGCTTCGCTAGGTTACTGCCTCCCCACTCAGTTGCCCCCAAAAGCTACAGCTGCAGCAACCAGTTTGCCAAACAATATAACAAGAAAAGCCACAGCCGCCAGCTACAGCTGCTTTATAGCCCAACAAACCAAAATTAGCTTTTCAGCCCAGTCGCAGCCCCCCAAACAAGCCCTAATACTACTAGTCCGTTGTCAATTCAAATCGCGGACCTGCTTTCCGAAATGGCAACGTGCGGTACGCGCACCTTTCCCACGTTCTGTGGAATTTTTTTTAAATATTTATTTTTATTCTTTTTTCAAAACTACACGTCGGGGTGAAAAATTAGCAAGAATATCCACCGGTCGCCCTTATATGGGGCGATCGCCCTATATACGGGCGATTATTCCCCCGACCAACGGCTAGAAACAGCGTGTAGTGGTGGTGGGCCCCCCTGTCCCTCAGACGGGCGATCGCCCTATCTGAGGCGACAGTGCCTTTAAAGCCGCTCAGCAGAATCAAGCTAGCGCACAATGAGCGCAGGAGAAAGAAAGAGAGGGGGAGCCGAGCGCAGGGAGAAAGAGAGGGGGAGCCGAGAAATTTAGGTAAATTTCGGATTTTTATTGTAGAGTTAGCTTTAGGAATTTTTTGTAGAGGTAAATGTAGGAATTTTTTTATAGATTATGTAGTATTTAGAAATTTAATGTAGCATTTAATATTTAGGA
Source organism: Otatea glauca (assembly GCA_036346275.1). Classification (NCBI taxonomy): domain Eukaryota; kingdom Viridiplantae; phylum Streptophyta; class Magnoliopsida; order Poales; family Poaceae; genus Otatea; species Otatea glauca. The sequence continues at coordinate 28,779,012 of CM070728.1, forward strand.
ATTTGTTGTAGTATTTAGAAATTTTAGGATTATGTATTGTTTACAAATTTTAGGATTGTATAGTGTTTAGAAATTTAATATAGCAGTTAATATTCAAAAATTTAATGTAGTATGTAGTATTTAGAAATTTAATTTAGTATTTCAGTATATGCAAATTTCATGTAGTATTTAGTATGTAGAAATTTAATACAGTAGAAATATTATGCGATATTTAGAAATTTAATTTAGTAGGGTTGCATATTAGTAATTTTATTATGCAAATAATGTATTAGGCAATATATATACAAATGTAATGTGGTATAAATTTAATTTAGTAGGGTAGTGTATTACTAATTTTATTATGTAAATAATGTATTAGGCAATATATACAAATGTAATGTAGTAGAAATTTAATATTAGGCCGTATGGTAGGCTAGTCGAATCACTTATTTATAGTCGTATTTTGTAGTACGTTCAATGTATGTTTTGTATATTGTATTTTAGAGTAATATTTTTCCATCGGATGTTGCAGCATGTCGGAGAAATTGTATTTCTAAATATTTTATGGAGATGGGGAGATAGCACAGGATGGGGTGGATTTATCATCATTTTCAAGAGTCGTACGGGGCATATGTAGACCGAGCGATAGGACATACAGGGGTTTGTTGGAGTGGATATCTCGGATGTCCAGTTTGGATGCCCAGACTATTCGGTTGCGGGTCAGAGCAGTAGTGAGCCGTGCGCAAGACTGTTTTTACGGAGAGTTGATTCCTATTAACTCGACATCAACATGGAGGAGTTATGTTGGTTTTGCCGTAGAGCGGGGTTGGCCGCTCATGTTGTTGGTACAGTGCTACCCGGTAGCTCCATCAGTGTCGCAAGTTCGTGATGTCGGGGTGGACATTTAGGGGGGGGACGTCAAATGTAGAAGGATGCGAAGAGGAAGGCGGCGAGGAGCACGAGACTGGCGGTGGCAAAGGGATCGGGGGGGGCAGAGGAGACAACGGTGGAGGCGTGAGGGGTGGCCGACGAGGGGGAGGAGGTGGAGGACATAGTTGACCTGATGGAAGAGGAGGACCGTGCGGATGAGGAAGTCCCTGATGGTGAGCACTCCGATGAGGAGGACAACGCTCCTGAGGTGCCTATCCCTGATGCGTAGACCAATTACAATTTCAAAGACCTAACAATGAATGAAGGGAACATTGATGCATGGGAGTATCGTGAGAACGAGGTGACAAAGGGGGCCAAATATAAAGACAAGGAGGTTGTATGGATACGGTGAAGTACTGGGCAATTTCTCTCTGGCGGCAATTCAGGGTAGTGAAGTCCAACAAGAAAGAGTACGACATGAAGTGCGTAGTTGATTCGTGCCCATGGCGGGTGCATGCATACAAGGGGAAGTGGAAGGACTACTAGAAATGCTCCATAGTTATGGAACATAACTGCGAGTTGGAAGAAGCGGAGCATGGACACCGCAATCTGTCGTCCACTTGGGTGACAAATGTGTTTTACGGTCAGATTGTGGACAATCCGCACCTGCAGCCTCGATCTATTATCACAGCCGTGGAGGAGAGGTTTCAGTACAAGATTAGCTACAAAAAGGCATGGAGAGCGAAAAGGACAGCTCTGGAAATACAGTTCGGGACGTACGAGGCTTCCTACGAGAATATTTCCCACTTGCTGAGGGCAATAGCACGTAGGAACCCCGTTACATCCGTCGACCTTACGGAGTTTCCTGCGGGTGGTGTGTGCGCGGGTAAGTGGGTCTTGCAGCGTGCATTCTTCGCCCTGGGCGCATGCATAAATGCGTTCCGCAGATGCCGCCTTGGCCATTTGCATGGACGTCACATTCCTCACAGGGAAGTATAAGGGCCAGATTCTAACTGCGATCGCGGTGGACGCCAACAACCAGGTTTTACCGGTTGCATTGGCCTTCGTGGAGGGGGAAACACGGAGAGCTGGTACTGGTTCCTTGAAAGAGTGAAGCTGACAGTTGTTATGGACAGGCCTGATATTTGTGTCATCCATGACCGACATGCAAGGCTGCTAAGGGCTATCGTGGATATGCAACAAGGGTCCGCTGTCGTGGGAGCAGCAAAGTGGCCGGACTTGAAGAGCAGGTGGTGCATGAGGCACATGGGTGCCAATTTTTTTCGTCAGTTCAGGGACAAGGAGCTTATGAACATGTTCAAGCGGCTGTGTAAACAGAACCAACGGAGAAAGTTCGACGCGCTTTGGAGGACGTTGGATGAACTAACGAAGAAGCAGTCAATGAATCTAAAAGATACCGCTGGTTCATCAAGGAACCCAATGGTGTACCATGAGCAAGGAGAGGACCCCATAGCTTTGTGTGCGCTCTCGACAGACGCCCCAAACATTCGGCGTAGGTCGGGGACCAGCATAAAGAGTTTCACCGACTAGATACGGCACGAGCCTTTGGAGAAATGGTCCCTTCTGCATGACGAGGGCGGCTCGCGTTATGGAATCATGACAACGAACCTGGCGGAGATTTACAACTGGGTAATGAAAGGCACCAGATGCCTTCCACTGGTGGGTATAGTTGAAGGTGTCTTACTAGGGACACAGAGATATTTCATTGAGCGATACAAGAGCTCCGCAGCATGTATGTCGGACAATCGACTGTCGTACTCAACGGTTGTATCTACGTACATGTCCAAGAAAACAAGAAAGGCGCTTCCAGTAAGTTGTTACTCGCGTCATGTATTTTTCGATGTACTAGTTAGTTGTTATTCGCATCATGTATTTTTCGATGTACCAGTTAGTTGTTATTCGCATCATGTATTTTTCGATGTACCAGTTAGTTATTATTCGCATCATGTATTTTTCGATGTACCAGTTAATTGCTACGAGGATAATGTAATTTTCGGTGTTGTGTGCCTCATCCAACATGTCTTCATCTTTTGTATCGTTTGTTGAGTATGGTACAATTCGTTATTTCGCATTTCATTTTGTGTGCACATTTAATTACTGACAAATTTGTTGTATTTGCTTTGTAACATGCGACGATGGCGCGACCTTGCCCTGAGCTGCTCGACACGACCGTGGATGCGACCCACCGGTCTAGGTACTCTGCAGAGCAAAACCGAGAGTTAGGGACACTCCGACCTCTGGTGCCCAACGAGCTGCTTCGTATTGACCCACGCTGGGTTCCACGGTAAGCTGCCAACGCTTGCACTCTTTTACATACATGTACTTACCTGTGAATGCAATTCTAATGACGCAATGCACTACATGCAGGTTGCGAGCGGCTGGCTTACTTCCTCTCTGTAGGATGGTGGAGTAGGTGACTGCCCCGTTAGAGGGCAGGGAGGTCCTGCGGTTCGGGTATGACCGGTCCCTGCTGGCCGTACTCGTGGACCGGTGGAGACCAAAGACGCACACGTTCCACCTTCCGTGCGGAGAGATGGCTCCGACGCTGCAGGACGTGTTGTACCTCCTAGGCCTCCTCTGTGCGGGTCCGACAGTTGTGCCGCACGACGCCTCCATCACGTGGCACGCAGAGTTGTCCGCGCGGTTCGCCGTGGTGCAGCGGCACCCCCAGGCAGCCCCTACCGGCCTCTCAGGCAGGGTGAGCGGCACGGACCGACGAAGGCGTGGCTGCTTCAGTTCACGGTGAGTACCTCTTTCTTTGCGAATTAACAGAGAAGCGCTAAGTTGCTGATAATGTTTGTTGAGAACGCTGCAGGCTCAGCTTCTCCACCCGCACGCAGAGGAGGAGGACGTGGCCCGCCATCTGGAGGCATACCTCCTGTTGTTGTTCGGTTGGGTGATGTTCCCGTCCTCCCACGGGAACACGGTAGACCGGCACCTGATCGAGTACGCGCAGCACATCGCCGACACCCCGGAGGATGTGGTAACACACTCAGTTCAAATATCGTCTCAGCGGAGCACGTCTAACTTCCCCATTGTAAACAGATGATGCAGTGGTCGTGGGCCTCACCGTGCTTGCGCGACGCATGCAGGTCCGTGTGATGTCGTCTCGAGCGGAGCAGGACGCGACGATGTCGGGTTGCGTCCTACTCCTTCAGTTGTGGTCCTGGGAGCGCTTCTCCATCGGTAAGCCTGTTGTTGACACCGCATCGTACCCCCAGGACCTTTACGGAGACGACCCGGTGGACTGGCCCACCATGGGCCACTACTGGGTCCGACGACGACAGGTATGCTCCCTCGTATCTTTTTCCCCACTAATGCACTTGAATAACCTCCGCCATTTCTTATTTCCTCGCAGCGGACGTACGCGCACCGACAGGTGAGGAGGTCCTACCTCGAGTTCGTTCGGGAGTTCGACCACCTCCACGACGAGGACGTGCGGTGGACGCTATACACCGCGTACGACGTCCACACCCGAGCACCTTACGGGGTCTCCGTGCTTTGCACGCGAGATGAGGCCTTTTGGCTCACCCGTAAGGTTCTCGTCTTTGACCTGTGTGTCGAGGAGTACTCCCTGCACCGAGTGCTGCGGCAGTTCGGCCTGTTCCAGTCCTTTCCCTTGCCGCCTCGTCACGTTGTCGCATGTGGCGCTCACAGGTACTTGCCCTGATCCTACTACTCCGCATCTTTGCAAAATGAATGTGGTGTATACTTCCTATTTTTGCATTGCAGGATGACCCGGATGGGTGCTGCAGTGGGCACTCAGTTCGCGCACCGTATGCAGTCATGGGCGGTGCAGTGGGATGCCGCACTCGACGAGAGGGTCACCGAGACCCGGCCGTACGACCCTGACATGTACGATGAGTACATGGAGTGGTTCGCCCCGCGCACTCGCCTCAGAGTGGGGTACACACCAGCACCGTATGTCGCACGGCATGCGTCGGTGACAGAATGTACCCTTCGCAGATGTCCCAGAGGGACAACTCCTCGGTAAGTGTCGCAATCGAAGCTACATGGGCACGTCTTTTTCATGAAAATTATGTAATAACAATCTAATGTTACATGCAGGCACATCTCGTCGGAGAGGTTGAGGTGGAGGCTATATCCATGTTGGCGCGCCTTCGGGCGGGCATACAGGTGACCACCGTCGAGGCCGAGACAGCTTGGGATCGGGTCCTCGATAGGATGAGGCGGTTGGGTCGCTTGGCCACCTGCTGGGGGCGCGGAGACGTCGGCGGACGCAGCACACCACGTCCCCGCGGCCCAGCACCTCGCCCTACCCCGCCGGTGCCTTGTTACGCTCCCACGCAGCTGCAGTAGGGATAGTGGGCTGAGGCTCCTTCCTTGTCTCGCCCTACCCCGCCGGTTCCTCGTTACGCTCCCACGCAGCAGCAGTGGGGACAGTGGGCTACGGAGGCTCCCTCGTCGTCTCGCGCCCCAGCAGGACCCCAGGGTGGTTTCGACGACCCTGCGAATGTTGAGTTCGACCTGGAGGAGTACCTTTCGACCGACTACCTCGCCCCCTCTCAGCTCTCGGGAGCGCCGCCACAGGACATGCCCTCATCGCCGCCACACTACTCTACTCTTGCACCGCAGGGCCGGCCTAGGAGGGACGTCCGTCCACCGTCGCCACTCACCTACCCCACAGGCCTGATCAGGAAGTGTGGCCGTGATTGACTAGTTGTACAGACGTATTTTTGTAATGCCTTTACGTTCAGTAGTATATTGTATAACTGTCTGAGTTAGTAACATGAGAGCCTTATCACTTTAAATTGTGCAAATCCATGTATGTTTTGCCTGTCTATGCCACACGACGTGACAACACACCAACGCCTTGGTGCACCTATCGCCTCTAGTTGGGGCGATCGCCCTAATATGAGGCGATCGCTCCATACCCTTTATAACATTCGTTCTCATGAGCGGTCTCGCAAAGACGGCAGCGAGAGAGGAAGAAAGAATAGAGGAGGGAGGAAAAAAATTCAAGATCAATCAAAAATACTGAGGCGTGCAAGTGCAAAGGGAAAGGGGAAAGCAAAGGAAGAAACAAGTGCATGCCCGCGCAATTTAGCGTACCAAGATCTCTTCTTACCTCGTGGAGCTGTAGCACCCATGTGTATGTGCGGAGATCCTTGCAGGCTTGTTCGCTCTTGGGAAATTCCAACTTGGAAGAGGAGGTATTGGAAGTGCTGCAACTACGCCTTCGATCCGCCGGAGAAGAGCCTGAAGGATCGCCGCATGGTAACAATCGTACGGGTTACGCAATATTTGTGAATGAAACTTTACTAATTTACGTTTTATGCAGTCACCTTATCCACTGTGTGAATTTGAGCAGTGGTTTGATACGGAAATCAACCCCGACGACCAACGGCTTCTTGATCAAACCAACCGGCAGGACGAGTTCATGCGGCAGCTTCAAGAGCAGCACGATGCCGCACGCGAGGAGGCACGTAGGAAGGAAGCGGAGGAGAAGGAGGTCGACAGAGAGAGGAAACGAGAGAGGGCGTGGTATGCCAGAGATACCCCACCGGAGGCATGGGCGAATGGGAAATGGCCTCGAAGCACTCAGTAGACGTCTAGTTTTAACTTTCAAATCCCTTGCTCGTGGTACTCCTTCCTGTTTTAAGCCGTAATAAAGAGTGTGGCCTACCTTATTTTCCGCAGTAACCTATGATTTGATCTTCGTTATGATATTTCGCATGCTGCCGAAAAGGCTTAAGCGTTTTATTGTTGTCTCAACCATAATACTTTGGGTTATTGCACTGGCAGGATTAATATGCAAAGCAAGGTGTAAATAAAATATTTTCCTGCCATATGGTACTGCATATATCGAAGAGCAAACCTGGACCATTCTCTCTACAAATTACATTTGAACATGATATTTCGCGGGCTGCCGAAAAGGCTTCAGCGTTCCATTGTTGCGTCGACCATAATACTTTGGGTTATTGCACTGTCAGAATTAATATACAAAGAAAGGTGTAAATAAAATATTTTGCCACCATAGCGTACTGCATATATCAAAGAGCAACTCTGGCCTATTCTCCCAACAAATTACATTTAAAAATGATATTTCGCGGGTTGCCGTAAACGTTTAAGTATGTCATGCAAATGAGGCTACTTACAGTCATTTAGTTTATTCAACTAAGTTCATTCCTAATTTTTTCCCTAAAATGGGACACCTAACACCCTACGAACAAGACATATTTATTTCAGGATTTTTCGAGGCATGGTTCCTATAGTTTGTTCATAACACACTAAATAGTGTTTAAGTAAAATTGATTTATACAATTTAAATTTGCATGACACATAGTACTTTTCACAACATAATTCAAATCATTATATATTAATTATTATTTGAAAATTTATCTTGTTCTAGTTGGACCTCCCAAGTAATGCGACTGCCCCTAATCGCCTGTTGGTCCGGAACCGACGATTTTGGCAAATACATATAGTGCTTCTAACTTATAGAATATTTTGGCCAACACATATAAAATATTACAGTAAATCAATACTAAGAGGTATCACGTACTTAAAGATCAGTGTTTGTAACTTATGACCATTTTCGTTAAAAATTATTTATAATCAATACTAAGAGGTATCAATTCTTTAAAGATTTAAAATATTAAAGTACATCAGTACTATGAGCATTTTCATTTTTTCTGTCCTATTGATTATTCTCGGAAAATTAATTACGAATTAAAATTAAAAAAAATCTTTTCGTTATTTCTGTCCTATTGATTATTCTCGGAAAATTAATTAGGAATTAAAATTAAAAAAAACTTTTCGTTATTTCTGTCCTATTGATTATTCTCGGAAAATTAATTAGGAATTAAGTTTTAAAAAATCGCCCCGCCACCCGTCGCCTCAAATAGGTGATCGCTCGCTCTCGGCGATAGGTGGCCCCTCACATCGCCGTTAGATGACTGTTAGAAGACCGTAAGTGTAGGGACTAATCGCCCGTATATGGGGCGATCGCCCCATATACGGGCGACCGGCGGGTATTCTTGCTAATTTTTCACCTCGACACCTAGTTTTGAAAAAAAGAATAAAAATAAATATTAAAGAAAAAAAATTCCGTTCTGTGCCATCTGAATAAAAGGCACGTACACTTGCTACTCCTGAGATGGGTCTGGGTCACTGCAATCTGCGCTGAGTGCTGGGAGTTGGGTCGTGCCTGGCACAGCGGGCCGTGGGCTGCAAAGGATCCATGGACGATGGCATACGATGTCGGTGGAGAAGGCGGTGTGGGTGTGGAAGAGGGGTCGGTGGCACGCGCATGTGAGAGATGAAGACAGCGGTAGTGGAGACAGTGGTGCAGGCGTAGAAGAGGAACAAGGCATTGATGGAGGTTGACATCATCCGTGGAGAAAACGCCGCTGGCGTGGAAGAGGGGTCAACGCTGCTGGCGTGGGAGAGGGGAAGAGGAGGAACTAGAGTGGGAGGAGGAATGTATATGCGCTAGCTATTACGATCAATGAGCTAGGCTTATAACTAAAACAATTTTTTTGTGCAGGATCAACCTAAACTACTGTGTTGTGCCATGTCATCCGTTAGACCCAATTTTTAGACCTAACACAGCCCACTATAATGTGCGTGTTGGCCTAGCTCACTAGATTCCGTCTGACCATACCAACCCTTTACAGGCACAGTCTACTATATTGTGCCGTATCAGTCTAGCCCGCTAGATTTCATGTCGAGCCATGTCTGTCCTTGCGGACACAACCCAATTTGCAGGTAAAGTAGCGCCGGAGCAGATGAACGGATCGATATCTGGCATCGCTATTGGTACCGCGCAGGGTTTAAAATGCCGACGAAAACCAGTCGGTTTTCGCGAAAACCGGCCGTGCCGAGCCGGTTCGACAAGTAAAACCGTTCGGAAAACCGTTCAGATGAATAGTAAATTTAAAAAATTTGAAGAAATTTCGCAAAAATTGTCAAAAAATTTTGAAATTTTTTTTGTGCGGTCCTGAGGCCATCCTAATGATTGTATAAAATTTTCAGATTATTATCAGATACGTACATTTTTCAAAAATTCTGACAGTGATACTGTCACAATATATGCTCTTTAGTTTTTTATTTTATAGGGGCACAAAATGAAGTCTAATATTTCTTAAACTTTTTTTGTGATGTTATAACTTATTTACAATGATTATGTAAAATTTTCAGAAGATGATCAGATATGTGTATTTTTTAAAAATTTTGAAAGTGATATTATCATTGTATATGCTCTTCTATTTTTGATTTTATATAGGTACTAAATGAAGTCTAATATTTTTTAAAATTTTATTGCATAATACTTTGGAACTATTTATGGTTACATTAAATTTTCAGAATATAAAAAATCTTTTAAATATTTATAAAAATCTGACAATATCTTTGTTCCTTTTCCTTAATTGCTGTTTTGGATTTTTTAGAAGTAACAAATAATTTCAAAAATTATTTAAATTTCTCTGAGGTGTTTTATAGATTAATTGGGATTTTGTGTAATGTTTTCAAATTTTTTGCATTTTTTTTCAATTTTTCCTTTCATTTCCACCATTTTTCCTTCTGTCGTCGGTTTTCGACAAAAACCGACCGGTTTTCGAGCTTTTCGACCGGTTTTCATTTTTTTGAATTGGCTTGACCATCTGTTTGACTTTCGCAAACCGATCGGTTTTTACCGAATTTCGACCGGTTTTCGCGAAAAACCAGTGCCGAGTAATTCTCGAAATTCAGTTCGAAAACGAAATTGTTAACCCTGGTGCCACGTTAACGTTTGCTTTTGACATGCATGGGCAACCGTGTAGGATCGATCGCTTTTGTGCAAGAGCAACGCTGTGCCCCCACAAACTTGTGAAAATCACTGTATCAAAAGACAATTTTCTTTTTTTTGAACATGAGATCAGAATATAAATTAGCTATACATTAGTCATCGACCCGTGCATCTGCACGGCTAACAAGTTCAATAAATAAATCTAATCCTTAACACATACAATAATATCTTCTCGTTTTCCTTTTTATTTTCATGTCATTGCTCCATTATTAGGCACTTGAAAATGACGAGTAAATAAGAAAAACAGAGCTTCCCTTCCATATATATGGTACTCCTCTGATTTACCATATATATCTTATGAATAGATAAATAGATCTAAACCGTGGATGAAAATGATTAAGGAGATTGGATGGCCAAGATTCTCTCTCTTTTTTATAATAATATGAGATTTTCTAGCAATTTCTCTTTTTTAGATTAACGTGGAAATTTCTAACATTTTCTGATTAACGTGGGGTTTTTAGAAAGATCTCTAATTAGTATATAAAAAGATAGATGTGTTTTAGGTGCTGTCAGCAGAACAATAAGACATGATATAATAACAATAGCCGTGGATTCGCTGGCACGTAAGGATGGAGTGGTGTCATGTGTACTCTCGAGGTTAGAGGTAGGAGTTGGGCCAGGTCATCCCGATGGCCTCGATGGGATTCGGGCCATGGCGTGCTGTGTCGGCCCGATTCTTTTCTGACGGGGCCCAAACACAGCACAGGGCACACAATGTCGCTGTCCTATAGGATGTGTGGAGTCGTGGACGTTGCTGGTGTTGGTTTGCCACCGTGGACGGCACCATGGATGAGGAGCAAGCATCGACCGCCGACGAGGATCCGGTACACAAAATTATTTGAGAAAAAAGAACTAAATTTTATTTATTCATTAGGGAAAAAGACTACTAGATCCAGCACCGAGGCAATGAAGATCGTTGAGATCCGATGCCATCTTCTTCCTCTCTGGTTTCAGCCATCTTCTTCCTCGAGACAATCAGTGCAAAGCTAGTGGTGCGGTGCTGCAAGACCATATCTGATGGCTGCATTACCGAAGGCGGCTGGATTTGGCACCGAGGCAAAGGGGGACAGTGAGGACGAGATTGTGGGGGAGGTGGTAGCGCGGGGAGGAAGCAGGAGTGGAGGAGGGTTAGAGGAGAGAGAGGAGACGATAGAGGTATAGAGAGATGGCGACTGCACTCGATGGGTCATAGGAGACGAATGGGAGAGGTAGTATTTGATGATGGGTTGGGTTGTAGATATGATTTTTTTTTTCAAAAAGGTCGATTTTGTTCTAGATCGGCTTAGACACGACCCAGTTGATCGTGTCATGCCGTACTGCCCATCGTGCGGAGTTTCCACACCTGATACGGTCCATCATTCGTGCTGTGCTGGCCCGCCACGAAGACATCCATACTGTGCCATACTTTGGGTCTTGCTCGACGGACGTGCCTAGGTTCAGCTCAAATAGACACAGCCCATTGCCCATATATTCTCGAGATGCTTACTTCTTTTTGCGTTTTGAGATTTGGAAGCTGCATGTATTGTCATTGCAAAGTTCTATTCATAAAACCGGGATAGCTTCCTCCGAACTCCAAAAATGGGTAAGGTCTGTAACCTATCCCTCTAGAAAACGAAGGTACTAAACATAGTGACGGAGGAGTCAGGGGGGCACGACGAGGAGTCAGAGGAGGGTAGGGTTTAAGTGGACGGTAGCACGGCAAGGGGGTGCGTGAGGGACAACGATGTGGGAAGGCTGGCTGCGTGTGGCTACGTAGGAGGATCGGGTGAAGGACAGAGGGCGCGCGGTAAGGGTGAGCATATATAGAGAGAGGCATTTGGGTCGTGCTTTTTTTTTTTTTTGTCCTGCTGAAGCATGGCTGGTACGTCCAGGTCTAAAGCCTGGTCGAGCGTAAACTGAGTCATATTGTGCCAATATGACGCCGTAGCACGGGTCATATTGGGCTTAAGAACCGAACATAATGGGTAGCACTACCCGGTATAACACTGTACGTAGTACAGGCTGTACCATGCCCGATGACCCAGGGCATGAGGAAGAAGCCCAATATAAAGGTCACCGACCCATAGAGCATGAACGCTATGAACGCACCCAGCAGCATGGACGCCATCCCTACCGACAACACTTGAGAGAGACAGGCAAGAGGAGAGAAAGAGCTGAGAGAGATTGACTCTCTCAAACTCTCTCAGCTTTCTCTCTCACCCATCTCTCTCAATCTTTTTCTCTCTAGTCCATCTCTCTCAATCTCTCGCCCATTGTCCCCTCTTTCGTTCGTGTTCAACACATCCCTCTCGCTTTCTTTAACTGTTCAAGAATAAATAAATTTTAGTTCTTTTTTCTCATAATATTTGTGTCCGCTGTCTCAATTCTATGCGTCTCTGGCTCCTTTCCTCTCGTCGCAATAGTGCAAATAGGCTGGGTCTGGGCCGACATAGCACGAAGTAAACATGAAGCGTAAATGGGTCGTGTCTAGGCTAGCCGAATGCGAGTCGGGTTGGCGTAGCACGGCACAACGGGCAAGATTTTACCTAGTTATGAAGTGCGGGGAAATTTCTCAATTAATATATTATATAATAAAGCTGATGGAAAAAAAATCGTGTCCTTAATTTGATGGATCCTAATGTCAAAGGCTTATATTTGATAGTTAGTTTAGAGATATATTAAGTTTAAAAAATAAACACAGAGATAAGTAAATTGACTATACGGCCCTCCTCTCAATCCTCTCTTCACTTAGGCAGAGATCGAGAGAGATTTTAAGATAAATTGAGTTAATTAAATAAACAATCAACTATCTCAAATGTATTTTGTTTATGAGATAGGAATTCCAACATTTGGATTTCACAACGAAAATTTTATATGCTATGCGGTACCAGTTTACATCATACAAATTCCGTGGGTTTGTTTCAATTCAAGTGGAAATTTTTCTGTTTATGCATCAACTTGTACCGGCAGTAGGCAGACACATATAGTGCACACATCTTGCACACATATAATTGTAAAATAGAAAAATTGTTATATGTTTGAGGTCACGTTTGATAACGATCAAGCACTCAACTCATAAGAATATAAAGTAATCAAAGGACATATGATGTAGTCCCGAGCTCTTTCTTAACTTTATTGATTTTTTTTTTATTGTGAACGTGGTGTGTACAATATCCAGCCTATCCCCTTTATGCAGCGATAGATGGGGGAGCCATGACAATAAAATACTTAACTTGGGACTAAACTACGGGTCTGTTTGGTAGAGTTTCAGATCCTAGTTTCATTTGAGATCTGAAACTTGTAGGTTAAAATAAAGTGAATTAAGTTTATATTTTTGGTCTAAAATTTGAAAAGATGATCCATCTAAACACTCTTAGGCCCTGTTTGTTTCGGCTTTTTCACTGGCTTAAAAGCAGAAAAGCCAAAGCCGAAACAAACGACTGACTTTTAAACCAAACTTAAAAAAGCCAAAAGCCTTCATATAACTATAAGCCAAAAGCCAGTGAGAGATGCTTTTTTGGGATGAAATAACCCTTTACCACTTAAAGTCTCCAAAATTACCCACCAAATGCCATCATATATAAACTCAAGAATCCTTCTCCCATCTCCTAATTTCTCCTCATCTTCTCTCGCTCCCCTGTGCGAGATACCTTCTCCCTCCGCTGCTCCGGTCTCTGCCGTCCTCGACCTCCTCCCTCCTCCGCCATCCTCAGCCTCTTTTCTCCTCCACAGACCCGGATCAAGTTGATAAATAATAATGCTTAGAATGAAGTTTGATCTCAAGATTAATCTATGTTTTTCAATACGACATTCGTTGAAAAAAGTATAAAACATTTGTATTAGATAAATCAGTATATAAAAAAAGTCCTTACAACCTTAAAGGGTATTTCAAACTTTCTAGCAATAAGCTACACTCAGGGTTCACAAAATCGAATTTCAAAAAATCGTTCGAATTCGAAAACCGCAAAAACCGCTCGAAAAATCGCTCAAAAACTGAAGGGTTAAGAAATAAAAAAAATTGAAAACCATTTGGTTTTTCGCGAGAAACCGTTCGGTTATTAAGAAACAGTTTTCGAGAAGTTTTCAACGCATAAATTTTTTCAATTTTTTTGATTTTTTTTTAAAAATAAATTAAAACGGTTTACCGAGCTGTTTTGGATATCGAACCGCAGTGGTACGCTCGAAAACCGCAGTTTTCGTCGGTTTTATGAACCCTGGCTACACCATCCAACCCATTAAAAAGCCAAGATACCAAACAGCATGTCTTGGCTTAAAAACAGATGGCTTAAAAGCTCGTTAAGCCAAAAAGCTAGTTTTAAGCTAAAAGCCAAAAAGCCTAAGCCGGAACAAACAGGGCCTTAATATGCTCACAGATCCAGTTCCACAGATCTGGTGGAGCTAGAAATACCCAGCTCCACCAGATTCACGGATCTGATGGAGCTGGAGCCCTACCAAACACACCCTACGTTAGTAGACCTCGTGGGCTAGGCTGTTGTTAATGGCCTTTGTTTAGGTAAAGTTTCCACATATAGATGGATTATATACAACAAAAACAATGGTATTAGCCAATGAGGAAGAAATATTAAGCACTTCCCGAAAGGCTAAATCTCTCGCATCTTGTTCTTCCGTCATCCATAAGGCAAACTACATTTAGGCTTTATCAGTTCTTAAGACCAAGACAAGCAAAGGCCGTACAAATCTTTTTATTATATACTAATCGAAGACCTTCCTAGAAGCTTCACATTAATCAGAAAATGCTTGAAAATCTCATGTTAATTTTAAAAAATTGCTAAAAAATCCCACATTATTCTAAAAAAGAGAAAATCTTGGTTGTTCACACTACTACAGAATAGCCAATCCTTGCCGGCATATCACTGCCGGTTAGGACCGAGCCGGCAGTGATAACGTATCTCTGCCGGTTCGAAAGTTAAGTTGGGGGGAGAACTTATCACTGTCGGTTCATGCAACCAACCGGCAGTAAAAAGCAAGATATCACTGCCGGTTTGAGACAATTCTCTGCCGGGTCGTTCTTAAACCGGCAGTGATACTTGCATTTTCACTGCCAGGTTAAAGCGAGAACCGACAGTAATATTATCTTCCCGCGCAATATGTTTTTCGCGCAAGATTCAAAGCTTATCACTCGCGGTTCTGCAGAACCGCAAGCGTGATAAGTATTTTATATAATCGAGACCCTCGCCTCCGACCGATCGAGCAAAGACAGAGAGGCGCTCTGTTTTGCTCGATTTGTAGATTGCAACGATCTGCTGCAAAAAATTTGTTAAAATTTGTATTGTACTTCTTTTCGAGGTTAGTAATTTGATCTCTATTTTTGTAAATAATAAAAAATTGCCACGTGGATTTTTACATAATGAAAAAAGGTGTATTTTCAAATGTTGAAATAATAAAAACTTGTTAGATGGATATTTACCTAATAAAAAAATGTTGATATATTTTAATGTACTCAAAGTATATCCTAAGTACTTACAATTTTTTCCAAATTTGTAAATAATAAGGAATTGCAAGATGGATATTGACGCAATGAAAAAAAGATTGATATATTTTGATATAGTCTAAATATATCCTAACTATTTACAATTATTTTCATTTTTTACAATACTAAAAAATTGCTATATGGATATTTACATAACGGAAAAAGGTTGATGTATTTTAATATAGTCAAAATTGCTACATATGTTTTTAAATCTAATCGTTTACAATTATTTGTTATTTGCAATTATATGCGTATGTAATGTTTGATTTAATTAATTGTAGATGGACCGAAGGTGTATGTATGACACGAACCGTTGTGGGGCGAGTTTTTAATGGTGTGAGTTATTTTCTAAACGTGGCTGCGGCGCTAAGTCGAAGAATCTGCGGACTACATGTGCTGTCCATGCGTTGACTGCAAAAATCAGAAGCTGTTTTCTACCATAGAGTCGATACGTGCACACTTGCTTCGAAGAGGTTTCAAGGCTGGCTATACCTGTTGGACCAAGCACGGCGAAGATGACATTGTACATGAAGGGTAACACATTATTGAAGATGACGGAGACAACGGTATGACGGCAGTTGAAGATACGTTTGTCGGCGACCACGACGGCGATCCGGATCAAATGTTGCGTGATGGGAGGAGACTTCACGAGTGAAAGAGAGTTTCAAAAGTTCCAACATATGGTACAGGACTCCACGACACCATTGTACCCAGTACGCAGGAGGAGCACAAAAATTGCGCACCGTGCTTACACTCTGCGAGCTTGAAGGCAAGCAATGGTTGGTCCGATAAGAGCTTCACCGAGCTCTTATGTCTCTTGGGGATTTGCTTCGGAGGGTAACGTGTTGCCTACAAGTGCGCATCGGCCAAGCAGGTTGTCCGCCTGTTGGGATTGGAAGTACAAAGGATACACGCATGTCCAAACGATTGCATGTTGTATCGCAATGAGTTTGCGGACTTGGATGGTGTGGCTGTTTGCAAAGCAAAGCGGTATAAGAACAACGATGATGACATCGATAATGAAGATGTCGGGTGAAGCGTAAGAAGATGAGATCTCCCGTAAGGTGGTGTGGTATTTTCCTATAATTCTCGTCTGAATCGATTGTTTGCGAACAAAAGGCATGCCCAATTGCTACGATGGCACGCCAAGAGCGTAAGAACGATGGAATGCTCGGACACCTGCGACTCGTGCAATGGAGGAACATCGACGAGAAAATATAAGAAGCACTTTGCATATGATGTAAGGAATATAAGGTTCGGGTTGAGTACGGATGGGATGAATCCTTTCGGTAACATGAGCGATCGTCATAGCACTTGGCGGTAACTCTATGTATCTAAAACCTTCCTCCTTGGCTTTGTATGAAGCGGAAGTACATTATGATGCCACTCTCGATCCAAGGGCCGAGCAACCCGCAACGATATCGATGTGTACCTCAAACCATTGGTTGAAGATCTTCGATCTTGTGGAGCGATGGAGTACGGGTATGGGATGAGTATAAAAGAGAGAACTTTATCCTACGCGCATTGTTGTTCGTAACCATCAATGATTACCCTGCCCTTGGTAACCTGTCGGGCCAGGCGACAAAAGGCTTCAATGGATGCGTCCAATGCTTAGATGGTACAGCTAGTCGGTGGCTGAAGAACTGTCGAAAAATGTCTTACATGCGGCATCGTAGGTTCCTCATGAGGATCACCCATACCGCAATAATAAGAAAGCTTTTGATGGGACAAAGGAGACTGCTTTAGCTCCGAAGAATCACACTGGGAGAGAGATATTTGCAGCTATAAGGGATCTTAAAATTATCCACGGAAAGGGAGCAGGCAGTACATCTATCCCGAGTTCCCGTGATAAGGCTCCTTTGTGGAAAAAGAGATCCGTATTTTGGGTCCTACCTTACTGGCAGCACTTAGAAGTGCGACACGCAATCGACGTCATGCACATAGAGAAGAACGTGTGTGACAGTTTGCTTGGTATCTTACTGGATATACCTGGCAAAACAAAAGGTATTCTCCAAGCACGGATGGACCTTGAAGATATGAAACTCAGGAAGGAGCTGCATCACAGAGACATGGATACAGGGAAAAAGTACCTTCCCGCAGCCTGCTACACTCTGAGCAACAAAGAAAAAATTAGCCTGTGCGAATGCTTGCACGGAGTGAAAGTTCCGTTCGTATACTCTGCCAACATAAAGAGACTAGTCTCAATGAAAGACTTAAAATTAATTGGTATGAAGTCTCACGATTGCCACGTGATGATGACGCAGATGCTTCCAATTGCGCTTAGGGTGTTCGCGGAGAAAGTCCGAGACCCAATTGTGAAGTTGTGTTCATTCTTCAACACGATTTCACAGAAGGCTATCGATCCATTGAAACTAGATAAGCTACAGGAAGACGTGGTCCACACTCTCTGCAGGCTCGAGATGTGTTTCCCTCCATCTTTTTTTGATATTATGGTCCATCTCATTGTTCACATCGTGAAAGAGATACGGATTCTCGGTCCCGTGTTTCTACATCAGATGTATCCTTTTGAGAGGTTCATGGGGGTCATAAAGAAATATGTTCATAACCGACATCGGTCGGAAGGTTGCATTGCAGATGGTTGGGGAACCGAGGAGGTCATTGAGTTCTGCGTTGATTACATGGATCTCAAACCGATTGGTGTGCCTACATCACGACATGAGGGTAGGCTACAAGGAAAAGGGACATCTGGCGAAATCACTCCGTACAAACAATCTAGCTTCATTCACACAAACACATTTCGCAGTTCTGGGACAATCAATTGTGGTGGCCCCGTATGTTAACATGCACAAGAGCATGCTATCTAGAACAAACCCAACGAAGTCAGAGGGTTGGACCGCGAGAGAGCATAGACATAACTTCGGCGATTGGTTGCGTAGGCACATGATGCATACGGAGACAGAGTGCGCCGATTGAAAGTGTTGGCTCGGGGACCGCCCACTACAATTCGGACATTCCAAGGATACGATATAAATGGTTTTACTTTTTATACAAGAGCACAAGATAAAAAGAGCACCAACCAAAACAGCGGTATCCGTACAGATGCCTACGACAGCAACGGAGATAGAAAAACCTACTACGGATTCATAGAAGAGATTTGGGAGCTTGATTACGGACCTTTGAAGGTCCCTCTCTTTCGGTGCCAATGGGTAAGACTTCCAAGGGGCATGAACATCGACAAATGCGGTATCACTACCGTGGACCTAAAACTGGTGGATCTGAGAGAAGAACCATTCGTACTTGCTAATTGTGTTACACAAATCTTTTTTGTAACCGATCCAGCTAACAAGGAGCGCCACGTGGTTATTCAAGGAAAAAGAAGGATTGTCGGGGTTGAGAATGTTGTCGACGAGGAAGAGTACAACCAATTCGATGAGCTTCCTCCTTTCGGAGAGGACGTTGACCTCGGTCTCATGGAAGAAAGTGAGGACAAAGTTACATACATACGCCGCGATCATCACGAAGGTCGAATCGTAGCTTAGTTGTCCTAATTAAATACATTTTATTTTCTCATATGTAACAATTAATGTATTCTTTTGTCATATGTATCAATTTGTGTGAATTCAACTTCATCTATGTGTTTTTTTTGTATTTGTGTGAATTTTTGAAGCGATGGTTGGTCTACTGCATTTGTTTGAATTTAAATCAAATATTACATGTCTGAAGTATTCTTCCAAAAATTTCGGAAAAATTGGATAAAAATTGATAGGATTTCAAAGCAGTGAGCAATTTGAATTTTTTATTTTGAAATATTAAAACTATGAAAACAGTGAGCAATCTGGATTTTTATAATTTTACAACTTTGTCAAAACTTAGGGACATATTTAAATCAAATATTACATGTCTGAAGTATTCCTCCAAAATTTGCGAAAATTTGGATAAAAATTGATAGGATTTAAAAACTCCCAAAGCAATCATCCTTTGAAAACTTTGACATAATTGACTGGAGCTTATCACTGCCGGTTGTCTCATTAAGCCGGCAGTGAAGTGCTTTATCACTGCCGGTTTGTAGTATTAACCCGACAGTGATAATCAAGTATTACTGCCGGTTTTTGTTTTGAACCGGCAGTGATAATGTATTATTACTGTCGGGTTGAGCTTGAACCGGCAGTGATAAAAACTTTCACTGCCGGGTTGAGCTTGAACCGGCAGTGATAATTCAACTATCACTGCCGGTTTTCTTTATTATCCGGCAGTGATAGTGTATCACTGCCAATTTTTGTGGTGACCCGGCAGTGATACTCTAACCCTATAAATTCGAACGCCGCGCCACTCAGCCCCTCATTTCCACTTCAACCTGACGCCGCCACTTCGTCTCCTCGCATCGCCCCGCCGTCGCCCCGGCCGTCGTCTCGACCTCACCGCCCGGACCTCACCGCCCCACCGTCGCCCGGACCTCACCGCCCCGCCGTCGCTTCAAATCGGAGGTGACTTTCTTTTCATTTTTTTCGCTTCAAATCGGAGGTGACTAGATCCGAATGCCATGGCCGTCGGCGTCCTGGCGTCCTCCCGCCGGCCGTTGGGGTGCGTCGATGGCAAGGAATGGGCGGCAACGGCTTCATCGCGGTGAGACGTCGGCGAATCTGCTTCTGCCGGGCATCCAATGCGAGTGGCATGGTGTTTGGACTCTGGAATCAGACGCGTGCGTGGCTTTAATTAGGTTAAGATTGGAGTTTGGTGTCTGGAATCACATGCGATTAGTTTTCATTAGCCTTGGACTAGAGTTTGAGCGACGAGCTCATGTAAGTAGCCTAAGGTCACGAGGCTTAAAGTCGTTTTAGCTTATGAAAAACCATAAACTCTTCTAAATGTTCGATTTTTAAGCAACTTTTGATATAAATAGGAAAATTTGGTGAGGGTGGTTCTTTGGGTAGGTCGATGTGTGTATGTGCATGTGATTTAGGTAGATCAATCAACATGGGGTAACAAATTGTTTAATCCAATCCCACCAGATTCATATGTAGGACTTCCAATTACACCGAGAATTCCGCAGTTCGTTGAAGACTATTTATTTAATACTTTTTTGAAGCTACAATACAAAACATCCGTACTTTTACCCTATAACTTCAAATGCGTATCTCCCGACTTCTAATATCGTTTTACTATTTTTGCGTAACACGTGCGATGTGGGAGTAATTGACTACGTTGACATATATGTGCGAGTTTCACTGGGTCCTCCTCGTCATCCAGGTTAGATGCTAGCGAGATTTTTGTCTTGGACTCGGAGAAAACAAACTAATCTGTACCAAGACCTTTGGGACATCTTTGAGCAATAAACTCGATCGTTGCGTTATTACTCTAGCAAAATTCCATTCTATTGCATTTAAGTTTAATTACTATTCAAAATCATTCACAGGGCTTTACGCACGGTCTCGCAAGAAAAGTGTTCGTATCGTCCATACAGGAAAAATTTTGAAATAATAAATGACTTTCCATGCATGAAGCAGAACCCTAAACAATTTATGTGCATTCTATGTATGTACAAATATGCATTCAATTGTCACGAGAGTGTCGGCTATAACGAAGCCATGGTGCGTAATTACACTTTGATGCCCTTTTTATTTAACAAATATCATCATTAAATAACTTCCTTTTTGTTCAAAAACAGCGCTCCAAGCGAGAACCAATAAGTTATTCTTGTGAAATTATAGCAATTCAAGAACGGATCATTTGGATTCATTCATGATGAGATCATCAATCCAAGCGGCGAGTTCCACGAGTAGCCTCATCGCCCTCATTCCTACGGCCTAGACGCGTGACATGTCTACTTGACTCTTTGTAAAATCAAAGCGAACGGGATGACATGTAGTCGAGCTACATTTGTAAATAAATCATTGTAAAACAAATTATGTGATGCGTAATTTAATATATTTGAATTATGATTTTAACGATGCTTAGTCGATACATGCATATATTTGAATTATGATTTGAACGATGCTTTATATACTACATATGGACACTGTAAACAATTATATAAAAATATATATATATTGTACAAAAATATGCAAGCTTGTCACTGCGGTTCTTGGAGAAAACCGGCGGTGATATGTGTCTATCATCATCGGATTATGGTACAACCTCGCGATGCTAGTACAATATCACTGCCGGTTTATATATAACCGGCGATGATAATTATCATCATTGCGGTTGTAGATAGAACCGCGGTGATAATCCTTATCACTTTGCCGATTTTGGTTTGATCCGGCGGTGATAGTCGATATCATTGCGGTTGTAGGTAGAACCGGCGGTGATAATCCTTATCACTTGCCGGTTCTGAGCGGCGGTGATAATCCTCGAGTATCACTGCCGACCAATCACTGCCGGCGCCAATGACCGGCAGTGATGGGGTTTTGGAACCGGCAGTGATGTGCTGTTCTGTAGTAGTGTCAATCTCCTTAATTATTTTTAATCCATAGCTAAGATCTATTTATCTATTCATAAGAGATATATGGTAAAATCAAAGGAGTAACATATGAAAGAGAATTTTTGGTTTCCTTTTCTACTCATCATCTTCAAGCTTCTAATAAAGGAGCAATGACATGAAAATAGAAAGGAAGATTAGGTCTATTTATAGAAATTGCTAGCCGACCAGTAAAAAGAATCAAAGGCGAGCAAAATGAAAGGCACAAATCAGGTAAAATTACAACGTGACAATTTCATGCAAACAAAAAGTGGGATAAAAGCATGCTTATGCTCACACCTAAGCATCGGTGCGGACGTCTGGCCTGGCGATGATCCCGACGTGCGCGAGTAATGCCCAGATGAGTGTCACCAGCTCGGTACCACGGCCAATCGCCTCCTTGTGCTCCTTCAAGTTGTCGGACGGAGCAACGTACAAGATCATCTCGGACCAGAACCTAGCCAAGAAGCCCCACCCCGTCTCCTGGACTGGAATCAACTCCACCAGCTGCTTCCCCAGCCTCAACCCTCTCTTCACCAGCTCATGCTCGGATCTCTCACTCAACAGTGCAATCATGCTGTCGAGCTCCACGGACTCGCTGCCGGTGAGAACACGCTCGATATCTTCGCTCACCGTCTTGTACAATTTCTTGGACCACGCCTTGTCATACGGCAGCAGCTCAGGAGCGGCTGCCAACAGGTAAGCACAATACCGAGACAGATGCGTCGCTGCAGTCCTCTTGTCAGATGAGCAACTGGTTGAGGCTTCGTGCCTAACCTCGAAGATGCCGGTGGCGATGTGCCAAACGAGGATCACATCGGATGTGCCTTGTCCTTCGCATGCCCAGAGAACGTCATTGCCGATCGTGCTGTCCTGGAGTGCCACCGTACCTTTACTCAGGCTACCCTTGCTTCTTATGAGCTCGTCGACGATGGAGGCCTTCACCTCTGAGGGTACATTGACATGCTGCACCCTCAGGTCAGAGGGGCAAAAGAACAGTCGGCGAAGGCGGTATGTTTTTGGCTGTGGGTGTTCCAGTAGCGAGATTTGACCCATCTGACCACTCCAACTCTTTATGAACTTGATCCTCAATTTCAGAACAAGACCAAGCAATCTCTGAACCTGAGGAGATTGCTGCCAGGAGACATGGGTTACATAGCTACAAAACAGGGTTACCTTGACCCAGTTGGAGCACAAGTAGGACACGATCTCCCACGCCTCCGCAAGTATGGCTGCTACAAGAAGGGAAAATGTGGGTAAGGAGTTAAAAATTATGTTGCCCATTGCCAATCTGTTGTCATGTGTTTTCAAGTATTTGGGCAATATGCAAGACATTGGACGGCAGATTATCTGATGAGGATGGCTCGTATGCCTGAAATGGTATGCTATTATAGCCCCGGTGAGCAAGCACCAAGTTATAATTGAGAGGGACATGATGATGTTGAGAATTGGCAGCAGTCGCCCAAAGTTGGACGTTGGGAGGAATGAGTAATAATAATCGACCACAAAGGATACCTCATCTGCAATCACCCTGAATACCCTGTCTGGGGTGCTATTATTTAGCAGTACATGATTGACAATATTTAACGCCTTGGTGTTAGTGGGGCCAATCTCGGCAAGGTGACACTTCGCAAACCGGCGTCTAAGCAGCTTGAACAATGCGAATGAAAGGCATAAATCTTTGAGACATGGTCGACGGGTCAAAAGGCCGTCGCTGTTCGGCATTTTCCAAACTCTATCGATGGTGACCAAGCTGTTCTTCCTCTGCTTGATCCTATACCCGTGAGGCATTTCCTCAATATCCTGCTTCTCTTCCCCCATCACAATAAGTGGGGGAATCCACTCATTCTCCGATGCTCCGTGGCTCTCATGTTGCAATTGTTCCATATATCCAGCAACAAGATGAGAGTTACGTCCAAGAGCGAAAGACCTTTTTGCCTTCTCCAATGCGTAGAGCTTGAGCATGATTTTTGCCAGACTGAGAACACAGAGGACAATGAGGAACTTTGCTAAGAGGTAGTAAAAGTTAGCGTCGTACATAAAGCCCTCCCTGTATACGGTGAGGAAGCCACGACGAGAGTAGCGGAACACGAGGTATGATGTCCAGATCGTGCGAGCGAGCAACTTGATTGAGGGGCCGAGCTTTTGAACGTCGTCATCATCAACAGCAACAATTGCACTGGTATTGGTTCTAACAATCTGGACAAGAACTGTCCAAATTAGGAGCAGGGCCACGAATAACCCGCCATTGCAGAACACGTCCAGGCCTGCTGTGTTGCAGTGCTCCCTGCCAAAGGAGGAGACGACGTAGGAGACGACGGGGAGGTACAGCGTGGTGGCTCCCTGGAAGAGGTAGCGGGTCACCGCAGCGTGACGATAGCGCCGACCGGAGGCACCGACGGCCACCATAATCGCCGCAAGGACGGCGTTGGCAACCATGAGTGCATTGGAGCGCCACAGCTGTGCATTCACCCCGCGGACAAACTCGCTGACCGCATCATCTGGGCATAGGCTTGGAACATTATCCATCCTGTTGCCTGATTTACATGGTGAAACAGCATGCACTAGTTAGTGTAACTAGTGCATAAGACAAAAGGCCAACCAAACAGGAAAGGAGTTTAATGGGCAACCACAAATGCATATGAACAACGAGGACATGGCAAATGCGAACAATGTAAAGAGAATTATTACCGGCACCAATAGATTGTTGGGACTTGGAGGATATCCGACTCTGTTGCAAAATGAACGGGACGAGAGCAAGACCACTATTTTCTGGCAAATATCGGAGCTAGACCAGCTTTGCGTTCTGTTGGCCTTCTTTTGCTTCCCCCATAACAGTATGCTGTCCTTTTACTTTTACCTTTATTACTTGATTTATTCCTTTCTTGGATTTTACACCTTGGTGGCTGCAGCCTCGAAGGGATTTGATGGTCAAGATGGCCTTTCACACGTCACAACAAGCAAGAACTCCAAAATAAATTAGTCTCAAACGTGTAAAATTAAGATCTATCTCAAAATCTTCCTTCCCAACCCAAAAAATGGTTTCTTAAAGAAACTTAGATGATCAAGAAAAAGCTTACCTAGATGATTGAAAGATGATCTACAGAGAATACATCGATCAATCACTCATCCTTGGCTACACAAGATCAAGCAAAAAAGAAATCAAATAGAGGGATCAAGAACCAAAAAAAGAAGATGATCAAAACAAGAGACAACTTGTGCATGAAATGAATTATCAGTCAGATCAAGATAGAGTGATTATAAAGCCTCTCACCTGAGGACAAAACTCCCAAGGAGCGCACACACACTACACAAGAACACAAAAATCTTGTGGAAGCCCTAATCTAGAATCTAGAGACTTGCCTCCCTCTGTGCCTCTCAAGGCCTTATATAGAGAAGGCAACCCTAATCTTAAATCTGGACACACAAGTGGATACCATCCACACTTATATGGGCTAACCCGAAACTCAATACTCTTAGCGAGTTTTACACTTACACAAGCATTCTTCACAAAGCAACCATTACATTGACGGCAAATCCATTCTAGGAGCCTGAATTTGCATCCAACTCCACTTTGGCGTGACCTAAACTATATAGGCCACCGCCGCGGTTTTCCAAACAGCCGGTATTAGACAAATTACCAATTTGCCCCAATGACTGGTCTTACTTCTACTCGAAGCATCTCCATGCTTCACGCTTTTCACGTAGCCCCAATAACTTGCCGCCAAGTCTCACATGTCCGGACTCCTTCGAACCGTCCTTGCTTGCAAACGGGCTCAAGTCACTTGATGTGCCATGTGTCCTTGACCATTTCACTATAACAGCATCGGTTTTCTTGACCATTCTGGACCTCAACTGCTCCCTGAGCCTAGTCCCGATCTATGTCATTGTTCTCTATGTTCATCACCAATGCTTCATGCTCAGGTTTCTTGTCTTCCCGATTTGCAACTACTTTCTGGCCTCGATAATCTTCCGACGTCCCTTAATCATTTTGGATCTTAACTCTCCTAGCCTAGTCCCGGTCTCGCTTTTGCCTCACCATAACCTAGCCCAAGAGTCCTGTAAACAACACAGAAAATAAAACCATCACATAGCACTGTTCATAATAACATGCATTAATCAACACAGAAACATTAAGCTCAAAATTGCAGTGAAGTCGGCACTACCATCATCCAAGGCCGGTAGTGCCACACTCTTGGTATTACCACACCTGGTTGGTCGGTAATACCACTTCCACTTAGGGGTGGGCACTTTTAAACCGAAACCGAAAAACCGAACCAAACCGAATCGAAAAAACCGATTATTTCGGTTTTGTCAATTTTCGGTTTGCGGTTCGGTTTTTATTTTAGTACTATTCGGTTTTCGATTTATGGTTCGGTTTTGAAATTACAGAAACCGAAAAAACTAATTCACCGAATAAACCGATCCTTTCTTGCCTCAGGCCCTCAGCGCATCGCACGGCCACGGCCCAGCCAGCCAACCCTAGTTCGATTTCACCGTTCCTCGCAAGCGCCAACCCCCTCATTCCCCAATCTCCAACCCTAGTTCCCCACTTCCCCTCGCGATTCGGCGGATTCGCCCACCCGGGTTGCGGCGACGGCGTCGGCCCTCCCGGGCTCCCAGAGTCCAGGCTCGGTGTTCCTCTCGGACCTCGCAAACCAGCGGCGTTGGCCGAAGGCAACTCCCGGCCGCCGGCTTCATGCTTCGTATTTCTCCTTCTTCGCCCATGGTTTTCTTGGCCTCAGCGCATGCGCATCGCTTCCGGCGTTTCGCCTTTTTCCAATCCCCTCATTCCCCAATCGCCAACCCTAGACCCATCTCCCCTCGCGATTCGGCGGTCGGTGGATTTACGTTGCATGTGGCGACGGCGACGGCCCTCCCGGGCTCTTGGACAGAGTCCCGGCTCGGTGTTCCCCTCGGCGCGGCGTTCCTCTCGGCGCGAACCAGCGGCGCCGGCCGCAGGCATTTCCCGGTGCAGCCCCAGGTCAGCACTGGGTATAACTTCTCTCCCCCCCATCTCCAGATCTCCTCTCTGTTCGCTAGTTGTATGAGAAACATGAAAATGCAATTGCATGACCTTCAATTCCAACAATATTATGATTTATGATGTGGATAGCTGCTTGATTAAATTTTCCTTTCAATAATTTGTTGCGGTGAGGGTGAAGTTTGTAGGCACATGTAGACTGAGAAACAGCTCTAATTCTGATTTAATTCTGACAACTCTAACGCCTGGACAATGTATTTTGTGGTGGTATTACATGCACTTTGCTAAGATCTCAAAAAATGCCAGAACAATTGGCATATGAGATGTATTTGTGCTATGCTTTGTGGTGGTATTACACTCCTAGACAATTGGCATATGTGAATTGTGATGTCTGTTAGTGACTTAGTGAGCCATGTCTGACTGACTGTTTTCATAGTTTCCAGTTGGAGTATGAGTGAAGTTGCTCTCTGTATTGCTTAGAGGCATTGCTTTGTACGAGGCTTAATTCTTCTTTTAATTGTTTTCTGAGATTATGAATGAATTGAACTGTATTGAGAAAATGTTATCAATAAGTCAGTTGGATTTGTGAAATGTTATGAACTATGAAGATACTAGTTAAGTTGTGCTGCTTATTGCATCTTCTTTTGATGCCTAGCTGAATTATTGTTTGTCTTTTAGTTCTTTCAGATTAGGATAGTTAGCAAAAAAAATTATTTCTCATTGCTCTTCCTCTAAAAACAATGCTGGTATTGAACTATTGATTGTGTTGTTCGCATTATGTGCAGAAAAGTAACAGACTTTTACATCAGGTGCTTTATTGTGCAAGTTGCGTGAGACTGAAATTCGGTTAACCGAATAACCGAACCGAATTAGTTCGGTTAACTCGGTTCGGTTTTTGTGGCTATTCGGTTTCGGTTCGATTTCCGGATCTCAGAAACCGAATGTTTAGAAAACTGAATAAACCGAACTGAAAAAACTGTATAAACCGAATGCCCACCCCTACTTCCACTGAAAATCCTCAAGAAAACCCTCTCTGGAATATAGTTACTACTACTAGAGGTTGGTAGTATCGCACCCTCGGTACTACCGCTTCTAGATGGTCGATAGTGTAGCTCTTGTCTAACCCAGAAAAAACACCTCTCTGTGAAAAAGACTATCGCTATGCCACTGCCGGTAGCTTCATAGCGCCAGCACTACTATCAACCCATGCAAGTAGTGCCGCTTGGGCGGCACTACCACTCTTACATGGCCGGTAGAGCCACCCTTCACCTGACAGCTCTCAAATTGCTTCAAATTCAAAATAGAATTCCAAACAAACTCAAACTTGAGCACCACATGGTCAAACACTGTCAATCATCACAAATATGGATAGACCTCCACATAGTCTTTCACTCAGACAAGCAAAACATCACATAACATTGCTCAAGATAACATGCAACAGTAATCTCATAAAAATCACTGACTAGTCAAATATGTAAAAATCCCACTTTGGATCATTTAGTCTGTGACCATACTTGGCTGTGACCACTCATGACTATGACCATTCTTAGTTGTGACCAATCATGGCTATGATCACTCAAAGCCACTTTTGGAGAGGTCAAGATCACTACTTGAGTGGTCATGATCACTCATTAGTGTTATGACCACTCAAGACAAAGCCATGACAACTAAAGGCGCAACCATGACCATTCAACTCAAATTTCTTAAGACAAAAGTAAGTTTATTTCAAATTCAAATCTGAGTACCACACGCTCAAATACAATCAAATACTCATCATAAATATGGATAAATCACCGCATAGTCTCTCCGTGTGTAAGGAGTTAAAAAGGATGTTGCCAAAGTCTATCGAGGAGCTATTACCAGGTTCAGTAACCCAACTTGGAAGTGTGCAAAAGTTGCAGTAATCCTTGCCAAGGGAGTTGAGGACGTAGGAGACGACGGGCAGGAAGAGCGTGGAGGCTCCCAGAAAGAGATAGTGGCTCACTGCATCATGCGGTAGAGCCGACGGCCACCATAATCGCCACGAGGACGGCATTGGCAATGGTGAGCACATTGGAGCGCCACAGCTGTTCATTTATCCCCTCTGACAAACGCGCTGACTGCATATTGTCCTTGCATGGGCGGCTACTATCTATCTTGCCGTCTGATCTGTAATACATGGTGAGGCATGCAAGTATTTAGAGTCTTCATTTTTTTCTTTTGGTGAAAGTATGGCAGGAGCTCTGCTCGCACTTGGAAGGAGAGAACAGGGATCGTGTTGGGACTTGGGAGGCTCTCGAATCTTGCAAAACGAACGGGGTAAGAGTACGGCCGTAGTTTTCTGTAGACTGTCTGAGCTAGATTTGCTTTGTATTCTAATAGGTGCGTTTGCGCGACACCACGCCGCGTCGTGTAGATGTATGACGTAGCAAAAATATAATTTTCTTATCGAAGAAAAGAACTGTAGGAGAAAAATAAATCAAAGAAGTTTAGAGAGACTTTTCGCAAAGAAACCGCGCATAAATGAATCTCTTGAGGTACTTCGCCTAAAGAACGAGTTGGTTTGAGGTGCTTTGCCAAGTTCTATAAGTTTTTGGGGCCACAAAACTTTAAAAATGTATTCTCGGCGTCTTAAAATCGTATCTAGCTGTAAAATAGGCAAACCGTGCTAAAAGAGGAAAAATTCGGTTTTTTTTATGTTGGATGACACTTTCAATGTATTGGAAAGTTCTACTCAAAGCTAGGATTGGACGAAAAATAAAAAATGTTAGGAGACTAATCGAGAAAAGTAATAATTACTGGTCCAAACAACAACACATAATTTTTATTAACTGTAAATCAACAGTTCTTTGATCAAACTCCTTAAGCTTTCTCCCTTTGATGATAATTTGTCCAAAAAAAATTTCATCAATAACCCATAAGAAAGCGATCTTTGATGATAATTTGTCAAAAAACCTTTTTTTTAGATATTTTGAAATTTTGGCAGAAACACTGTTAGAATTTTATAAAATTTAATATGCTTTGTAATGCTATGAAAAATTTATGGTACTATCTTAAGAAGTCTAGGATCAAACAGAAAATCTATAAAATATTCTAACTTCATTTGCTATTTTTTAAAATAAAAAAACAGAATTAGCATAAAAGAGGCAGTAACAGTGTCAGATTTTTTTTTTCATGTTTGATCATCATTTGAAAATTTTATGGTAACATTAGTGATGCATCAAGACTATCTATAAAAATTTTGAAAATTTTCTAGATTGGTTTGAACTATTTTTTATTCGGCTGAAATTTGTCGGTCAGCCTTCAGTTGAACTGTTCGAATTTTTATAAACTCATGAAGCTTGATCATCATCTGAAAATTTTATGAGAACGTCAATTATGTATCATAACCATGCACAAAAAATTCCAAAAGTTTCTAACGTGGTTTGTACCATTTTCCATTTGGATCAAATTTATCGGTTAGTGTTTTATCAGGACAATAGCAATGTTTGAATTTTTAAAAATTCATCAGATGTGATAATCTTATGATTTTTTTATGAGAACATAATTGATGTGTCAGGAACCTTAAAAAAATTCAAAAAATTTCGACATCGTTTGAACTATGTTTTGAAATTTGAATCCTTGCATCGTGTGAACATTTTTTGAAATTTGAATCTTTGCTATTGCTACCGGGCACAGAAAACTTGGGCGGGAAGCGTGTTTCCTCGCGTGGCCAAAAAAATGGGACGGGAAGCGCGCGACCCCGCCAACGACACGCATCGTGAGAGAGCCAGAAATATTCAATACAGTGAATGCGCGAGGCGGTCTCGAACCCAGAACAGAGCGCTGCGAAACCGAACACGCTAACCAACTGAGAAGCCGAGCGTTCATGAATTGCGAGCGGTATACTCCGTATATAAGCCTGATTAACGGCTTAACAACGTGGGCGACGTGGCCTCTCCGCGAGCAAGCCGTACGAACGGCGCTCCGACGCGCGCGACGCGGCCGCACGCGGAGAGGCCGCGTCGCCTGGAAAACGACGTGGAGGCGTCCAAAGGCCAGGAAAACTCCCAAGTTTAATATCTGTATATTATTATTATATTATATTCGCCATCTTTGCTTCCTATGGATATAAACAGTGAGCAGTCATTTTACTTTTCTCTTTATTCCTTTGCATGTGCTTTATCTTTCTTTCACTTTACTGATTTTGTCACACAAGTTGTGCTTCCCTTCCTCACTTTGTTCCACTATAAATGCAGCCGCGCCAAAATGAAGGGAACTGGGGCTCCGGCCATTAGGATTTTGGATTGTGAGAATTGAATTGTGCTGCTTTCTGCCAGAATTTGTTTTAAAATCTGCACATTAGGATGAAAAGAGAAATGCTGCAACACCACTGAATACTCAGAAAGGAGTTGGTTGGTAAGCACATGCATCAACAACACAACAAAATGATAATGAGGTCTTTCTTAACCTTTGGTACACATGCTGCGGGAGACCATCGGTTGGACTGCATCTAGCCCATGTTCTTGGAAAAACAGATTTTGGCTTAAATAGAATCTGAAGAAATCATTACCCAAAAAAAGCCTATGTGTAGTTTTTGTTCTGTGTTCTGAAGGTCATCTGGGAAAAAATCTGTTTATTCATCAGGTTTACAGTTTCTTTCTATTTTTTTAAGAATAACCAGGGGATTGCTCTTCACATAATTAGGGTGTAGAAATTTGACTGTAAATTAATGATGTAGTAAATGTTTACCAGAAGGGAAGAAAGATTATGCAAACAAGATTTTTTAAAAAAAATAATACATTTTTAAAATAATTTTACAAAAATAGTACACCGAATTGTTTTTTACAAAAATATGAAATGGTTGCCGTTTCAATTGGCGACAGAAGCCTCAGCATTGTCAACCAAATGAATCCATAACAAAATAATACATAGAAGGTCCGAATTTGCATATTCGAATCCCGATATCAACTTGAGGAGCAGTGCTTCAATGCTTCCCCTCAAAATACAAGTTATACAAATCTTAAATCAAACGAAGGGGCAAGTAATCTCCATCTACTTTTCATTCATGCTTTAATATTTGTGCAACTGTCAAAAAGAAAAGCATAGAAACAACTTGGGACTAAACTACGTTAATAGACCTGGTGGGTTGGGCTATTCTTAATGGCGTTAGTTTAGGTAAAGTTTCCGCACCTATCTCGGATTGATTATATACAACAAAAACAATGGTATTGGCCAATAAGGAAGAAATATTAAGCACTTCCCGAAAGGCTAAATCTCTCGCATCTTGTTCTTCCGTCATCCATAAGGCAAACAACATTTTGGCTCTATCAGTTCATAGACCAAGACAAGCAAAGGCCACACAAATAAAAAGAATCAAAGACGAGCAAAATGAAAGGCACAAATCAGGCAAAATTACAAGGTGACAATTCCATGCAAACAAAATGGGGGATAAAAGCATGCTTATGCTCACACCTAAGCATCATTTGCGGTCGTATGACTCGTATGGCCTGGCGAAGGTCCCGACGTGCGCGAGTAATACCCAGACGAGTGTCACCAGCTCGGTACCACGGGCAATCGCCTGCTTATGCGCTCTGATGTTGTCGGACGTACGTAGCAACGTACAAGATCATCTCGGATCAGAACCTAGCAAAGACGCCCCACCCCGTCTCCTTGTCTGGAATCAACTCCACCAGCTGCTTCCCCATCCTCACCCCTCTCTTCACCAGCTCATGCTCGGATCTCTCACTCAACAGTGCAATCATGCTGTCGAGCTCCACGGACTCGCTGCCGGTGAGAACACGCTCGATATCTTCGCTCACCGACTTGTACAATTTCTTGGACCACGCCTTGTCATACGGCAGCAGCTCAGGAGCGGCTGCCAACAGGTAAGCACAATACCGAGACAGATGCGTCGCTGCAGTCCTCTTGTCAGATGAGCAACTGGTTGAGGCTCCATGCCTAACCTCGAAGATGCCGGTGGCGATGGGCCAAACGAGGATCACATCGGATGTGCTTTTTCCTTCGCATGCCCAGAGAACGTCATTGCCGATCGTGCTGTCCTGGAGTGCCACCGTACCTTTGCTCAGGCTACCCTTGCTTCTTCTGAGCTCGTCGAGGATGGAGGCCTTCACCTCTGAGGGTACATTGACATGCTGCACCCTCAGGTCCGAGGTGCAAAAGAACAGTCGGCGAAGGCCGTGTGTTTTTGGCTGTGGGTGTGCCAGTAGCGAAATTTGACCCATCTGACCACAACTCTTTATGAACTTGATCCTCAATTTCAGAACAAGACCAAGCCATCTCTGAACCTGAGGAGATTGCTGCCAGGAGACATGGGTTACATAGCTACAAAACAGGGTTACCTTGACCCAGTTGGAGCACAAGTAGGACACGATCTCCCACGCCTCCGCAAGTATGGCTGCTACAAGAAGGGAAAATGTGGGTAAGGAGTTAAAAATTATGTTGCCCATTAGCAATCTGTTGTCATGTGTTTTCATGTACTTGGGCAATATGCAAGATATTGGACTGCAGAATATCTGATGAGGATGCCTCGTATGCCTGAAATGGTTTACTATTATTGCCCCGGTGAGCAAGCACCAAGTTATAATTGAGAGGGAGACGATGATGTTGAGGATTGGCAGCAGTCGCCCAAAGTAGGACGTTGGGAGGGATGAGTAATAAGAATCGAGCACAAAGGATACCTCATCTGCAATCACACTGAATACCCTGTCTGGGGTGCAATTGTAGCAGTACATCATTGACAAAATTTAACGCCCTCGTGGTGCCACTCTCGACAAGGTGACACTTCGCTAACCGGCTTCTAAGCAGCTTGAACAATGCGAATGAAAGGCATAAATCTTTGAGACATGTTCGACGGGCCAAAAGGTCGTCGCTGGTCCGCATTTTCAAAACTCTATCGATGGTGACCAAGCTGTCCTTCCTCCGCTTGATGCTATACCCGTGAGGCATTTCCTCAATATCCTGCTTCTCTTCCCCCATCACAATAAGTGGGAGTATCCACTCATCCAACGATGCTCGGTGGCTGCTCTCAAGTTGCAATTGTTCCATATATCCAGCATGCAATTGTTCCATATATCCAGCAACAAGATGAGAGTTACGTCCAAGAGCGAAAGACCTTTTTGCCTTCTCAAATGCGTAGAACTTGAGCGTGATTTCTGCCAGACTGCGAACACAGAGGACAATGAGGAACTTTGATAAGAGGTAGTAAAAGTCAACGTTGTCCATAAAGACCTCCCCCCTATATACGGTGGTGAGGAAGCCACGACGAGAGTAGTAGAACACGAGGTATGCTGTCCAGATCGTGCGAGCGAGCAACTTGATTGAGGGGGCGATCTTTTGATCGTCGTCATCATCAACTGCGACAATTGCACTGGTATTGATTCCAACAATCTGGACAAGAACTGTCCAAATTAGGAGCAGGGCCACGTATAACCTGCCATGGCAGAACACATCCAGGCCTGCTGTGTTGCAGTGCTCCTTGCCAAAAGAAGAGACGACGTAGGAGACGATAGGGAGGTACAGCGCGGTGGCTCCCAGGAAGAGGTAGCGGGTCACCGGACTGTGACGATAGCGCCGACCGGAGGAGCCGACGGTCTCCATAATCACCACAAGGACGGAGTTGGCAGCCATGAGTGCATTGGAACGCCACAGCTGTGCATTCACTGTGAGACCCCGTTCTGATGAACAGGAACCTCCATGTGATTACTGTGCTATTCCCTGGATCAGTAGCTAGCACTCACATGTTTACAACAATTGGAATCACAACCACACCACAAATAATTACAGCGGAAACTAATACATAAAGGAAAAGCTACAACTCAGAGAATAAAGCAGCAAAAGAAGCAATATCTTGTAGTGTGCCCATCTGACCCGCAGGCAACTGACAAGGCATAAACACCAGATAGAACACGACGAAGGAGATCCCGCAACCTGCGACGAAAAGAGACTCGAAGCCTCGCTAACTCATCCACCTAAAATAATAATTAAGCAAGGGTGAGTACTTTACGTACTCAGCAAGACTCGAGTAAAACCTAAAATATATGCAGGCCATTTTAAAGGAGAGGCTAATACAGTTAATTTGCATAAAGCAGAATTGAATTGTAAAAACAAGTTATCATTTGCAAATGGAATTTATAAAAGCAAGTTGATTGATAATAAAATAGATACAACAGTAAATAATACTCACAGTCCTTCAAGACGTGAGTTCGAATAATCCAAACCATAAGGTCCATCAATGTCGGCCCTTCGACATAAAACAATAGTTGCTAAAACAAGTTCAGACCAAACCCATTTAGAAAATACCAAAGACTCTAACATTGGGAGGATTTTCCCCAAGTGCCCATAACCGCGGGCGCGGCTAATCGATTAGATCTTACACTCTGCAGAGGTGTACACTTTACCCACAAGGAATGATCAACCTTTTCGCCAGATCAATTAACACACTTCCTTTGGTGTGTTGGCAAGGAGATCATACAAAGCCGTTACATTATCTAGACGTGGCTTTACACCAGCCCGGGACGTTAACCCTCGCCCTGAAGACAGAGACACTCACCCAAGCCCTGGATCCACATTTATCACATACAACACCACGTCTCTGTCCAGGGCAAGGCGTACACCGTTGCATTGGTATGTAGAAACCCCTACAAGCAGACCTGGAAAGGAATGCCTGTGCAATCTCCTGCCTTCCATAAATGCAAAGCCACATCTAAATAACTTAATAGGCTAAGACCCGCCCACACAAGCCCTTGTGGTTGCACGAAAACATGGATCTACAACATCCCATTTGCTCGGTCCTTAATCCGACACGGGCGATACTCCAACCTACACTACGTGCAAACCCGTCTACACATCCGGCTATTGCCAATAATCGCCCGCATCAAACCATAGTTTTATTTTGGGTTTTTAACAAACTACCAGCAACCATTTTCCCAAAAAGGACCATTTAGGTTCCAGATAAAACATTTCAGGAAACAATTTTAATCATGATCATTTGCCCCACAAAAAGCTAAAGCATGGCTAAGCAGGTTTAACAAGATCGCATATACCCAATTTTGGCATTAAGTAATGTCTAGCCCTATTCTATGGTTATCAAGGTTCACATTTCCATAATTATCAAGGAGTGTCGTGCGACAACAGGTATAACTACCAGTACCACAAAATAGCGAATTTATAGAAAGTAAACGCATGCATGAAACAATTTAGTAAATACAGTGCAAATCAAATACTGGGATCAAGATGGTCAAGGGGCGCTTGCCTTGCTTAATCATTGCTTACGGTGAAGACGAGGTAGCAATAGATAAAGTCAACGACGGAAACGGCGACATCGGGTTCTACACGTCGTTCAAGGAAATAAAGCAAATAACAAGCTTTAATAAGGGAAAAAAGATAACAGACAACAAATCAAATAAAAATTCACTACAGAAAACAGAAATGCTTTAGGGTTGAATTATAAGATTTCAAGATCTCGTGATTTAGGTAAATACACACTCATATACTTAATGGCTTTTATGATGAGCAAAACATGGTTTCTTTTATAGATTATCTATTCTTGCTTTATGAATTCAAGAGGCTAAAATTATGAATTCTTACTTTTATAACTTCGAGTTATAGATGCTAAAATTATTTGGATTAATAGAATTAAAACATTAGAAAAAGGGGTTATACGAATAGTACTTAATCTGAAGCGATATTACACAAGGAACGATTTTGAATAAGGTACATTTGCTAAGTTTGGTTTTTGGACTTATTTATGGTTTCCAAGAAGGTTCTGGTGATACAAATATATTAATTACAGATTTCTTCATTATTACAAAGTTTGCTTATTCATAATATGAAGCTTATTAAACATAATACTTAGGGTTATTTAGCTAATAGGATTTATACGCAAAACATGATGAAATAAGATTATTTCTTCGGAAATGGATAGCATATACTTTGAAGAATGTATCTAGGCTGACTTCATACACTTTGGTGTTTAGACGAGATATTATTTTCATGGCTGAAGACGCTTATGAAATATTAAAGGTTGTAACAATCATACTTTTTAGGGGTATTCAGCTAGCAAGACTTGATCGAAACGTAAGTTGTAAATAAAAATATTTTTCTAGAATATGGTAGACCATATCCCAAACATCATTTCTAAACTGATTTCCATAGTTCTTGCATTTAGACGAGAGGTTCTACGGATCGATGAAAAGCTTGATAGTTCAATTTACTACTCGATAAGGATTCAGTTTTTGATATAAGATTGCGACTACACCGTCTAGGATAATCTACTCATTTTTCAGGTATTAATAGGGTATGACTTTAGAAGTGATTTAAAGTTGGTTTTGCGACAATTGGCTTTTATCCGAAATGTTTTTCCTATAAGCGATCATTAGGGTTTAACAAGGACTTAATTCAGATTAGCACAATCATAAGATATTTTTGCATAATCAGCAAGGGCATTATTTTTCAAGGTTATAGGATTTGGTTTTGTCAAATTTGAAGCTAGTTTGATAAGGTTATGACTATTTGGATTATACAAGCATTGGAAATTCAATTATTTGGTTAAGTGTTATTTATAACTTTGTTATAATGATTCTTGTTGAATCATTTAGTTTGATCACATTAGATATTTAGAATTTAGTTTATTTATCATGACCGTGCTCTTTATTAACTGTACATGTATACATTTTTCTACATATAAAATGCTTATGCTCTAGATACGATATAAATTTGTGTATATGTGATATTTCATTAGAAACAACTCTATAGTGATAATTTACTCATTCCGATAGCTATTCATATTCTTGTGTAGCTATTAGACACTTTTCACATGTATATATATATCGTTACTGATTACTATATGCACTTACATATATACATACATCTTTTCCATTAAACCATTTATTATTCATATACAAGTCTAAATCAAGTTCATACCTTAAGTATTTCAGCATATTAAAGTAGGCTACTGACATACAAGTTCTTAGAAATAAATTTTATTTATTTTAGAATTTCTTTTATACAATTATTCATTTTTGATTATTTATTCCATTGAGAATAACCTTTAATGGGAAATAATTTAAACAAAGGTAAAACATAAATATTTTTATATATTTGAGTTCCTGGATGTATAAGGATTCTAATAAAATTATTTTCATTAAATTCTAAGTTTGTCTACAACATTTTAATATGTAGCACATATTGAGCCCTTTTGCTTGAATTTGAATTTCAAATTCACCCAGTGAAGATTTTCAAAATATTATTGCATATTCTGATGGTAACTGATTTTACATGAATATAAAAATTCATCTCACCAATTTTGGAGTTATAATGCAAAAGTTACAAATGATTGAATTATTTCGGGTATACTAAATCAGGAAGAATTTGAAAATACGCTTTCTATATAGAGGTGGCGTATTTTACCGGTTTGATTGGTTCTTCTCGTGGCATCGACGATCGGGGCCGGGGTCACGAGAGGCGAGCGGAGGCGCTAGGGCACGCGGCGACGGCGTTCGTGGCTTCCGTGGCGAGGCACCATGAGCTTGATGGACCATCGCGCATCGATGGTGGAGTCGATCACTTCGGCAATGGTCGGGCGGGCTGCCACCGTGGGCGGCGGAGGGAAGGGCGACTTCACGGGAAGAAGAAGCGATGAGTTTTAGCTCGAATGGGTAACGGGGTGAGCATCAGTGAGGCTAGGGAGTACCATTTTGGGGGTCGGTTTGTTCGGAGAAGTGACGAGTTGGGCCGTCACCGTGAGCCTGAGCCGAGGAAGAAGAAATGGGGCGCGGCGGTGCTACAGGCAAGAAGAGCTGAAATCGATGAGCGAGATGAGTTTAGTGATGCTCAGAGACGCCAAGGTTGCGAGGAATTTGAGAGTGACTCACCGATTTTGCTTGATCGGCTTTCTCCCCTTCCTTCTTGCTTGCGGCGGCAATGGCGGGGAAGAGTGAACTTCAGCGTGAGGAGATGACCAGTGCGAGGTTCTGGAAGGCGTGCAAGAGGATGCGATGCCGAGCTCCTCACTTGCGCTTCCTCTTTTGGCTTACGATGTCATGGCTCAACTGATGGAATTGCTTGACCTTGTTCTCTTTGCTTGCTCACTTCACTGGAATGGGCTAGGCTCATGTGAAGGAATGGATGAAAGCCAGAGCTTTGGTGTGTGAAGGACTTAATTGACTAGCTTTGGCGTGGAAGCTCGCTTGGTCGCCTTCAAGTGAAGCTTACGGGTGAGCAAGGTGTCCCCAAAGAACAGGAACGTGATGGCTTCAGTCTGGGCGTCGAAATGGCCATTCAACTGAGTTGAAAAATTGCGAAACTTTTTGACCTTCTTAGCTTCCAGTAAAATTTTGGGGTTAAAATAACGCATGGTTAATTAATTAAAATTCGACAACGTGCCTTTGCTCGAATTTTGATTTCGGATTTCGATTTAATTAAAGGTCCAAATTGCATTAATTATTTTTGAAACTTTTTATAAGAGTTCTACTGAACATATTTATTCTTCCATAAAAATTTCAAGTTAAAATATTATATATTTATTTTATATAAATTCTGACATGCTGATTTAGAGATTTCCAATGCCTCAGTTTTTGAATTTTCAAACGGCTTAGATGACATGATAAATTTCTACAACTTTTACCAGAGGTAAATACTGTATTTTGGGAATCATGGTAAATTTTCCAGGTGTAGATGATTTTCGAAAACTTTATAATAAATCTGTCCTTGCACTATTTGGAGGTCAAAAGGATGTTTTTTCAACTTTTTATTCACTATGCTATGCATTTAAATTCATGTACCAGCTAAAATGATTTTAAATATATATACTTTTCAAGATTTTACTTTTACCTTTTATCTTCTTACCATTTTACCATTTCCCTTTTTCTCTTCTCTTTTGATTGATTTTCATCCAAAACAAAAGTCCAAAGAAATTCAAATAAGAACCAATAAAGCCAATAAAACTCATAAATAAATATTTTCAAATTTAAAATATTTATTTTTATATTATTTTATTTTTCGGGATGTTACATTCACCCCGTGGACAAACTCGCTGACCGCATCATCTGAGCATAGGTTTGGAACATTATCCATCCTGTTGCCTGATTTACATGGTGAAACAGCATGCGCTAGTTAGTGTAATTACCACAGTACGTATACACATAAGACAAAAGGCCAATCAAACAGAAAAGGAGTTTAATGGGTAACCACA
Organism: Otatea glauca; assembly: GCA_036346275.1. Classification (NCBI taxonomy): domain Eukaryota; kingdom Viridiplantae; phylum Streptophyta; class Magnoliopsida; order Poales; family Poaceae; genus Otatea; species Otatea glauca. The sequence continues at coordinate 28,818,734 of CM070728.1, forward strand.
AATGCATATGAACAACGAGGACATGGCAAATACGAACAATGTAAAGAGAATTATTACCGGCACCAATAGATTGTTGGGACTTGGAGGATCTCCGACTCTGTTGCAAAATGAACGGGACGAGAGCAAGACCACTATTTTCTGGCAAATATCGGAGCTAGACCAGCTTTGCGTTCTGTTGGCCTTCTTTTGCTTCCCCCATAACAGTATGCTGTCCTTTTACTTTTCCCTTTATTACTTGATTTATTCCTTTCTTGGATTTTACACCTTGGTGGCTGCAGCCTCGAGGGGATTTGATGGTCAAGATGGCCTCTCACACGTCACAACAAGCAAGAACTCCAAAATAAATTAGTCTCAAACGTGTAAAATCAAGATCTATCTCGAAACCTTCCTTCCCAACCCAAAAAATGGTTTCTTAAAGAAACTTAGATGGTCAAGAAAAAGCTTACCTAGATGATTGAAAGATGATCTACAGAGAATACATCGACCAATCACTCATCCTTGACAACACAAGATCAAGCAAAAAAGAAACCAAATAGAGGGATCAAGAACCAAAAAAAGAAGAAGATCAAAACAAGAGACAACTTGTGCATGAAATGAATTATCATTCAGATCAAGATGGTGTGATTATAAAGCCTCTCACCTGAGGACAAAACTCCCAAGGAGCGCACACACACTACACAAGAACACAAAAATCTTGTGGAAGCCCTAATCTAGAGTCTAGAGACTTGCCTCCCTCTGTGCCTCTCAAGGCCTTATATAGAGAAGGCAACCCTAATACTAAATCTGGACACACAAGTGGATACCATCCATATTTATATGGGCTAACCCGAAACTCAATACTCTTAGCGAGTTTTACACTTACACAAGCATTCTTCACAAAGCAACAATTACATTGACGCCAAATCCATTCTAGGAGCCTTAATTTGCATCCAACTCCACTTTGGCGTGACCTAAACCATATATACCACCGCCGCGGTTTTCCAAACAGCCGGTATTAGATAAATTACCAATTTGCCCCAATGACTGGTCTTACTTCTACTCGAAGCATCTCCATGCTTCACGCTTTTCACGTAGCCCCAATAACTTGCCGCCAAGTCTCACATGTCCGGACTCCTCCGAACCGTCCTTGCTTGCAAACGGGCTCAAGTCACTTGATGTGCCATGTGTCCTTGACCATTTCACTATAACAGCATCGGCTTTCTTGACCATTCTGGACCTCAACTGCTCCCAGAGCCTAGTCCCGATCTATGTCATTGTTCTCTATGTTCATCACCAATGCTTCATGCTCAGGTTTCTTGTCTTCCCAACTTGCAACTACTTTCTGCCTCGATCATCTTCCGACGTCCCTTAATCATTCTGGATCTTAGCTCTCCTAGCCTAGTCCCGGTCTCGCTTTTGCCTCACCATAACCTAGCCCAAGAGTCCTGTAGACAACACAGAAAATAAAACCATCACATAGCACTGTTCATAATAACATGCATTAATCAACACAGAAACATTAAGCTCAAAATTGCAGTGAAGTCGGCACTACCGTCATCCAAGGCCGGTAGTGCCACACACTTGGTATTACCGCGTCTGGTTGGTCGGTAATACCACTTCCACTTAGGGGTGGGCACTTTTAAACCGAACCGAAATAACTGATTATTTCGGTTTTGTCGATTTTCGGTTTGCGGTTCGGTTTTTATTTTAGTACTATTCGGTTTTCGATTTACGGTTCGGTTTTGAAATTTCAGAAACCGAAAAAACTAATTCACCGGATAAACCGATCCTTTCATGCCTCAGGCCCTCAGCGCATCACACGGCCACGGCCCAGCCAGCCAACCCTAGTTCGGTTTTGCCGTTCCTCGCAATCGCCAATCCCCTCATTCCCCAATCGCCAACCCTAGTTCCCCACTTCCCCTCGCGATTCGGCGGATTCGCCCACCCGGGTTGCGGCGACGGCGTCGGACCTCCCGGGCTCCCGGAGTCCAGGCTCGGTGTTCCTCTCGGACCTCGCAAACCAGCGGCGTTGGCCGAAGGCAACTCCTGGCCACCGGCTTCATGCTTCGTATTTCTCCTTCTTCGCCCATGGTTTTCGACCTCGGTATGCATGCGCGCGCCGGCGTTCGCCTTTTCCCAATCCCCTCATTCCCCAATCGCCAACCCTAAACCCATCTCCCCTCGCGATTCGGCGGTCGGTGGATTTGCGTTGCATGTGGCGACGGCCCTCCCGGGCTCCCGGACAAAGTCCCGGCTCGGCGTTCCCCTCGGCGCAGCGTTCCTCTTGGCGCGAACCAGCGGCGCCGGCCGCAGGCACCTCCCGGTGCAGCCCCAGGTCATCCTCTGAGCACTGGGTATAACTTCTCTTCCCCCCCCATCTCCAGATCTCCTCTCTGCTCGCTAGCTGTATGAGAAACATGAAAATGCAATTGCATGACCATCAATTCCAACAATATTCTGATGTATGATGTGGATAGCTGCTTGATTAAATTTTCCTTTCAATAATTTGTTGCGGTGAGGGTGAAGTTTGTAGGCACATGTAGACTGAGAAACAGCTCTAATTCTGATTTAATTCTGACAGCTCTAACGCCTGGTAAATGTATTTTGTGGTGGTATTACATGCACTTTGCTAAGATCTCAAAAAATGCCAGAACAATTGGCATATGAGATGTATTTGTGCTATGCTTTGTGGTGGTATTACACTCCTAGACAATTGGCATATGTGAATTGTGATGTTTGTTAGTGACTTAGTGTGCCATGTCTGACTAACTGTTTTCATAGTTTCCAATTGGAGTATGAGTGAAGTTGCTCTCTGTATTGCTTAGAGGCATTGCTTTGTACGAGGCTTAATTCTTCTTTTAATTGTTTTCTGAGATTATGGATGAATTGAACTGTATTGAGAAAATGTTATCAATAAGTCAGTTGGATTTGTGAAATGTTATGATCTATGAAGATACTAGTTAAGTTGTGCTGCTTATTGCATCTTCTTTTGATGCCTAGCTGAATTATTGTTTGTCTTTTAGTTCTTTCAGATTAGGATAGTTAGCAAAAAAAATTATTTCTCATTGCTCTTCCTCTAAAAACAATGCTGGTATTGAACTATCGATTGTGTTGTTCGCATTATGTGCAGAAAAGTAACAGACTTTTACATCAGGTGCTTTATTGTGCAAGTTGCGTGAGACTGAAATTCGGTTAACCGAATAACCGAACCGAATTAGTTTGGTTAATTCGGTTCGGTTTTTGTGGCTATTCGGTTTCGGTTCGATTTCCGGATCTCAAAAACCGAATTTTTAGAAAACCGAATAAACCGAACTGAAAAAACTGTATAAACCGAATGCCCACCCCTACTTCGACTAAAAATCCTCAAGAAACCCTCTCTGGAATATAGTTACTGCTACTAGATGCTGGTAGTATCGCACCCTCGGTACTACCGCTTCTAGATGGTCGATAGTGTCACTCTTGTCTAACCCCAGAAAAAACATCTCTTTGTGAAAAAGACTATCGCTATGCCACTGCCGGTAGCTTCGTAGGGCCAGCACTACTATCAACCCAGGCAAGTAGTGCCGCTTGGTCGGCACTACCACTCTTACATGGCCGGTAGAGCCACCCTTCACCTGACAGGTCTCAAATTGCTTCAAATTCAAAATAGAATTCAAAACAAACTCAAACATGAGCACCACATGGTCAAACACTATCAATCATCACAAATATGGATAGACATCCACATAGTCTTTCACTCAGACAAGCGAAACATCACATAACATTGCTCAAGATAACATGCAACAGTAATCTCATAAAGATCACTGACTAGTCAAATATGTAAAAATCCCACTTTGGATCATTTAGTCCGTGACCATACTTGGCTTTGACCACTCATGACTATGACCATTCTTAGCTGTGACCAATCATGGCTATGATCACTCAAAGCCACTTTTGGAGAGGTCAAGATCACTACTTAAGTGGTCATGATCACTCATTAGTGTTATGACCACTCAAGACAAAGCCGTGACAACTAAAGGCGCAACCATGACCATTCAACTCAAATTGCTTAAGACAAAAGTAAGCTTATTTCAAATTCAAATCTGAGTACCACATGCTCAAATACAATCAAATACTTATCATAAATATGGGTAAATCACCGCATAGTCTATCGAGGAGCTGTTACCAGGTTCAGTAACCCAACTTGGAAGTGTGCAGAAGTTGCAGTAATCCTTGCCAAGGGAGTTGAGGACGTAGGAGACGACGGTCAGGAAGAGCGTGGAGGCTCCCAGAAAGAGATAGTGGCTCACTGCAGCATGCGGTAGAGCCGACCGCCACCATAATCGCCACGAGGACGGCATTGGCAATGGTGAGCGCATTGGAGCGCCACAGCTGTTCATTTATCCCCTCTGACAAACGCGCTGACTGCATTGTCCTTGCATGGGCGGCTACTATCCATCTTGCCGTCTGATCTGTAATACATGGTGAGGCATGCAAGTATTTAGAGTCTTCATTTTTTTTTTCTTTTGGTGAAAGTATGGCAGGAGCTCTGCTCGCACTTGGAAGGAGAGAACAGGGATCGAACCTGGGCTGACAACTAACTTGGCACCGGGACTCTCCCTAAAACTATTTAGTGTAACTACCGCATTATATAGAGAAGGCCGCCGATACAGAACATGTGTTCGATGCGCCAGTAGGACCCATTGCGTATGCATACATATGAACAATGACACCATCGCAAATGTGAACAATGTAAGAGGAGAATTTGCCAGAATCAAGAGGTTGTTGGGACTTGGGACTGGGAGGCTCTCGAGTCTTGCAAAACGAACCGGGTAAGAGTACGGCCGCAGTTTTATGTCGACTGTCTAAGTTAGATTTGCTTTGTATTCTATTCGCCATCTTTGCTTCCTATGGATATAAACAGTGCGCAGTCATTTTACTTTTCTCTTTATTCCTTTGCATGTGCTTCATCTTTCTTTCGCTTTACTGATTTTGTCACAAAAGTTGTGCTTGCCTTCCGCACTTTCTTCCACTATAAATGCAGCCGCGCCAAAAAGAAGGGAACTGGGTAGGGGTGAAAACGAATCGGATACGGACGGATAATAGCTCTACCATATTTGTTTTCATATTTTTTCTCGGATGCAGATACGGATACGTATAGTCCGGATACGAATACGAATACGGATAATATCGAATACAGATACGGATCGAATACGAATCGAATCGGATACGGTTTCGAAAATTTTATCGGAACATGATAACCCCTTAGATTGTATATAAAAAGTCAATGAAAACACATTTCATATGTGGGTTATCTGTGGCGGTTCTTAACAAGAACCGCCACTGATACTATCTGTGGCGGTTCTTTATACGAACCGCCACTGATACATTAATCTATGGCGGTTCTTAATAAGAACCGCCACTGATACATATATTATCTGTGGCGGTTCTTTATACGAACCGCCACTCATAAATGTATCTGTGGCGGTTCTTCACAAGAACCGCCACTGAAACATATATTATCTGTGGCGGTTCTTTGTACTAACCGCCACTGATAAGTATATCAGTGGCGGTTCTTTTGAAGAACCGCCACTGATAAAATTGTCCTAACATAATTCTAATACAGTAATATACCCTACATAATCCTAATATATTAATGACCTTATATAATCCTAATAAATATTATATACCCTATGTAATCCTGCTAAATATTATATACCCTATATAATCCTAATATAGTAATGACCCTACATAATCCTAATGTATTAATGACCTTATATAATCCTAATAAATATTATATACCCTATATAATACTAATATATTAATAACCCTATATAATCCTAATATAGTAATATACCCTATATAATACTAATATATTAATGACCCTATATAATCCTAATATATTAATGACCCTATAATCCTAATACATGTGACCATATATAATTCTAATATAGTACTATACCCTATGTAATCCAAATATATTAATGACCCACATTTCCATTACTCCACACAAATGCATAACACCATATTTCCATTACTCCATACAAATGCATATTGTTTACATCACATTGCCATTACTCGTATATAGCTAATTATTTTCTTTCACAATTTGCCCTTCTTCATGGTCGTCGCGATGATAGGTAGCTTCCTGAGTGGTTTCTTCCTCGAGCCTGATGTTGCCATCTACGAAAGGAGGCAACTCGTCAAACTGGTTGTACTCATCCTCATCCACGACATTCTCAACTCCGACGATCCTTCTTTTTCCCTGAAGAACTACATGTGACGACCCCCATTTTCACATAAATGCAAAAATGGAAATCTAATGTGCATTCCGCACTAGTCCCATGATCAGTAGCTAGTACGCACATACACGACAATTGGAATCACAACCATACAAAAAAAAATAAGCGGAAGCAAATATACAAATAAAACTTACAACTCGTAGATTACAAAGACAAAAGAAGCAAAGTCCTGCAGTGTGCCCATCCAACCCGCAGGCAACTGACCAGGCATAAACTCTAGAAAGAACACGATGAAGATAAACCCGCAACCTGCGACGAAAGAGGAAACTTCGATGCTTCGCTAACTTATCCACCTAAAAACCACATATAAGCAAGGGTGAGTACTTTCGTACTCCGCAAGACTTGAGCAAAACCTATAATATATGCAGGCCATTTCAAAGGAGGCTACTACAGTTAATTTGCATAAAGCAGAATTGACATTTAGAAATCAAGTTATTTGCAAACGGAATTTGTAAAAGCAAGTTGACTGATATGAAATAAGTAAAGCATAAGTAATATTCACAACCCTTCGTGAATATCAAATAATCCAGAAATGGAATCCATCAATGTCGATCCTTTGACATGAAAACAAAAGCTGCTAAACAAGTTCCAAACCACAACCTATTTTAGAAAATTAAACATTTAACTAGTGCAAGTTCACCAAGTTTCCCATGACCGAGGGGACGGCTAATCGATTAGATTTTCACTCTGCAGAGGTGTACAACTTTACCCACAAGTCATGACCTTTTCTTTTTGCCGCATGTTTCACGCACCTTTGACGTGTGGCCAGAATGTTCATGACGAAAACCTTTACATTATCTAATTTAACTTTGCACCAGCACCGGGACGATAAAACCCATGCTATGATGGAAGAACTCAGAGCATAGAAATGTTGGAACTTCCCATAGACATGGCGTACACCGTTATATTGGTAAGTGTTGTTCCCAACACCTCGGTGTGGGCACCCCGTAGAGCAAACCTCGAAAGGAAAACCCGTACTACTTCAGCCTACCAATGTGCAAAGTTAAACTAGATAACTTAATTGGTTTAAGGAAGCCCCATAACAACACTTGTGGTTGTACGGATTATCTTGGATCATACAACACTGAGTTCGGTCCTTAATTTGACACGGCGATACTCCACCCTACACTACGTGCAAATCCTCTCGCACATCCGGCTATTGCCAATAATCGCCGCATCAAAACCATAGTTTTATTTTGGGTTTTTAACGAAAATACCCATAACCAACAGCTTCATTTCCAACACTTTCCATTTCTCAAGAAACAAGTTTTGATCTGATCATCAACCTCATTTGTTCTAAAAGCATGGCTAAGCATGGCTAATTATGAAATCGAATATACCCATGATAACATTAATTAATGTCTAAGCTTAATCTAGGTTTGTCAAGGTTCACATGTCCATACTTATCAAGGAGGTTTCATGAGACAACAGGTATAACTACCAGTACCAAAAAATAGCAAATTTACAGAAAGTAAACGCATGCATTAAACATTTTAATAAACACAATGCAAATTAAATACTGGGATCAAGATGGTCGAAGGAGGGTGCTTGCCTTGCTTATATATCGCTTACGACGAAGACACGATCACGGCTGACGGAGGCAACGACGGAGGAAGGGACGTCGGATTCTACACGTCGATCGATCAGAAAATAAAGTAAATAACCAACTTCAATAAGGGCAAAAAGAAAACAGACAGAAAATCAAATAAAGATTCACGGCAGAAAATAGGAAAGCTTTAGGGTTTGAATTATAAGATTTCAAGATCTCATGATTTAGGTAAATACACATTCATATGCTTTATGGCTTTTATGATGAGCAAAACATGGTTTCTTTTATAGATTATCTAATCTTGACTTACGAATTCAAGAGGCTGAAATTATGAATTCTTGTATTTATAACTTCGAATTATAGATGCTAAAATTATTTAGATTAATAGAATTTAAAAGATTAGTCATTATGCTCAAAGCTATGAATGAATAGCACTAAATGTGAATAGCACTAAATCCTTAATTGACTTTGCATAAAAGTGATTTCAAATATGTTTGATTTGTTAAGCTAGGATACTAGGTTGATTCATGGTTTTTAAGAAGGTTATGATGATACAAATATATTAACTATGGATTTCATCATTAATGCCATGTTGCTTAATCATATTATGAAGTTCATGAACCATAAAATTTAGGGTTATTTGGCTACTAGGATTTACATGCAAAACATAGTGAAATAAGATTATTTCTTCGGAATTGGATAGCATATACTTTGAAGAACATTTCTAAGCTGATTTCATACATTTTAGTGTTTAGATGAGACATTCTATTCATTGTTGAAAATGCTTAAATGATAATAAGGTTTATGTTATAAGGAATTGGATTAGAAGTGTAGTGAACAATTATCATTTAGGGTTATAGCACTAGCTGGATTCAGATGAATATTAAGCTATAAACAAAATATTTTTCCAGAATATGATAGTCCATATCCTAAATATCATTTCTGAACTGATCTTCATTATATTAGCATTTAAAAGAGATATTCTACGGGTTGCTAAAAATGCTTAAGTGTTTCTATTATTTAGAAAACATAACACTTTAGGGTTATGTTACTAGACTCTTTTATATAAAAACCTTAACGAAATAATATTCTTTCTTCAGAGCATAGTAGCATGCACTTTATAGAGTATTTCTACGCTGTTTTCATAAATCTTTTCATTTGGATGAGATACTTTACAAGCTTCTGAAAAGGCTTAAGTGATCATTAGGGCCTAACAAGGACTTAAATTCAGATTAGCGCAAACATAAGATATTTTTGTATAATCAGCAAGGGCACTATTTTTCAAGGTTATAGGATTTGGTTTTGTCAAATTTGAAGCTAGTTTGATAAGGTTATGACTATTTGGATTATACAAGCATTGGAAATTCAATTATTTGGTTAAGCGTTATTTATAACTTTGTTATAATGATTCTTGTTGAATCATTTAGTTTGATCACATTAGATATTTAGAGTCCAGTTTCTTTTCATGACTATGCTCTTCATTAACTATACATGTATACCTTTTTCTACATATACATGGCTTATATTCTTGATGCAATATAAACTTGTGCATATGTGACATTTCATTAAAAACATTTTAACAGTGACAAATTACTCATTCTAATACCAATTCATGACTTTGTACAGCTATTAAATACTTTTCATATGCATATATTTATTGCTACGGATTATTATATGCATTTATACATATACTCACCTTTTCCATTAAATCGTTTATCATTCACAAAACAAGTCTAAATCAAGCTCATACCTTAATTATCTCAGCATATTAAAGTATCCCACTGACATCTAAGTGTTTATAAATCAATTTTTATTTATTTTAGAATTTCTTTTATACAGTTATTCATTTTTGATTATTTATTCCATTGATAATAACCTTTAATGGGAAAAGATTTAAACAAAGGAAAAACATAAATATTTTTATATATTTGAATTCCTGAATGTATAAGGATTCTAATAAAATTAGTTTTATTCCATTTTGAATTTGTTTACAACATTTTAATATGTAGCCTATATTTCAGTCTTTCATTCAAATTTGAATTTCAAATTAACCCAGTACTGTTTTTCAAAACATTATTGCATATTCTGAAGTTACTTGATTTTACATGAATATAGAAATTTATTTCATTCAATTTGGATCTATGGTTCAAAAGTTATAGCTAATTGAATTTAGCTCGGCTACTAAATTTACTAACAATCAGAAATACGCTTTCACAAATAGAAAACGCCTTTACCGATTGAACTGTCTTCAATTCGCGCCACTGACAGGGGGGGACCCAGCAGCAGGGAGACTGAACAGGAGAGGCGCTAGGGCGCGGCGGCGACGACGGTCCGGCGAAACTCCGACGAAGGCGAGGGCACCTCGAGCATCAGCGCTCTGAGGCGCACCCGATGGTGGTCTTCATCGCCTCGGTGATGGCGAAGTGGGCTGCCACCGAGAGGGGGTGGCGGCAATGGTGGAGCTCACGGAGAAGAAAAAGGGTAAGTCTCCGACCGAATCGGTAGCGATGTGAGCATCGGTGAGGCTAGGGCGTCTGCTTTGGGGTCGATTCATCCGAGAAGTGATTTAGTGGGCCGCCACCGCGGCCGAGCTGGGAAGAAGAAGTCGGTCGCGGCGTTGCGGGCAAGGAAACATGAAAGCGAAGGTTGATGAGTACTCCGGGAGGTACTAAGGTGCTATGGATGTGATTAATTTGAAAATGGCTCACCGGATTGCTTGATCTTCAATCTCTCCCACTTCTTGCTTGCGGCGGCAATGGCGGGGAAGGAAGCCGAACTCAGCAGCTCAAGGAGATGATCAGGTGTGAGGTTCTTGGATGGCGCACAAGAGGATGCAGTAGCCGAGCTCTTCACTTGCTCCATTGAAGAAATTTGGCGTGAGGATTTCTTAGCTTCCTTGCTTTTCTCTGGGCATTCGGTTCAAAGAAGTGAAGCTCATGTGAATGAGGGAATGAATGCCTGAAGCTAGGATGTGGGAAAGACTCAGTGGATGGCTTAAAAGATTTGAGGCTTGCTGCATCGATGGAAGGCTCTGGAATTTGGTGATGTGTCCCCCAAAGAACAGGAAAAGAGAATGGCTCCAGTACTGGCATCGAGATGGCCATTCAACTTTGTTGAAAAATTACGAAACTTTTTGAACATGGTCTAATGGGACTGGTTATCTTCCATTAAAATGTTGGGATTAAAATACCGCATGGTTAATTAATTAAAATTCTGACACTGTGCACTGCTCAGAATTTTGATTTCGGATTTTGATTTATTTAAAGGTCCAAATTGTATTAATTATTTTTCAAACTTTTTATAAGAGTTCTATTTAACATATTTATTCTTGAATAAAAATTTCAAGTTAAAATATTGTATATTTATTTTATATAAATTCTGACATGCTGATTTACAGATTTCCAATGCCTCAGTTTTTGAATTTTTAAATGGCTTAGATGACATGATAAATTTCTACAACTTTTACCAGAGGTAAATACTGTATTTTGGGAATCATGGTAAATTTTCCAGGTATATATGATTTTCGAAAATTTTATAATAAATCTGTCCTTGCACTATTTGGAGGTCAAAAGGATGTCTTTTCAACTTTTTATTCACTATGCTATGCATTAAAAATTCATGTACCAGCTAAAATGATTTTAAATATATAAAATTTTCAATATTTTACTTTTACCTTTTATCTTCTTACCATTTTACCTTTTTACCATTTCCATTCTTTAATTTCATTTGTTGGATTTTTCATACAAAGCATAAATCCAAGGAAATTCAGATAAGATCCAATAAATCCAATAAAGCTCATAAATAAATATTTTCAAATTTAAAATATTTATTTTTATATTATTTTATTTTTCGGGATGTTACACTACATGCCGCTTCTTATCTGCCGGGTCGATTACATAGAAGACTTGTGCTACTTGCTTCGCAAGTACGAATGGTTCGTCTCTGTATCCGACATGTTCGATGTCCAAAGTAGTGAAGCCGTACTTGTCCACCTTGACACCCTTTGGGAGTTGTACCCAACGACACCGAAACATCGGGATCTTAAAAATACAATAGTCGAGCTCCCAAATCTCTTCTATGAACCCATAGAAGCTACTCTTCTTACTGCCTGTGTTGTCATAGGCATCTATGCGGACACCACTATTTTGGTAAGTGCTTTTGCTATCCTGAGATCTCGTGTAAAAGGTATATCCATTTATGTCGTATCCTTGCCATGTCAAGATTGTACCTGATGGCCCTTTTGCCAACCACCTCAACATAACACTCGTTTCTTTCCCGGTCATATGCTCTTTGAACCAATGATTGAACAAACGGTTATGCTCTTTTGTTACCCAAGTCTCTGATCGTCCACGATTTTCCTCTCGTAGCTTATCCTTGTGCATGTCCATATACGAGGACACCTCAACCGATCAAGGCAAGACGTGAAATGAGTTTTTCAACAATCCATGATCGTAAGAATTTGTTGATTTCCTTCCAATCGTCCCTTTCCCAGCTAGCCTACCATCATGGCGAGATACGAGCACTCCTACCGGTTCCACCCCTCCATGTAATCCACGCAAAACTCGATAACCTCCTCGGTTGCATAACCTTCCACAATGCAGCCCCTCCCACGAGATCGATTGCGTACATACTTCTTCAGATACCCATGTACCTTTCGAGCGGGTACATCGATGCGAGAATACGGGGCCACATACATTTATCTCATTCACAAGGTGAACAATGAGATGAACCATTATATCGAAAAATGATGGAGGGAAATACATCTCTAGTCGGCATAGTGTCTTCACCACATCATTCTCGCATTCGAAAAGTCCTATGGGATCGATGACCTTCGTGAAATCGTGTTGAAGAAGAAACATAACCTCATGATTGCCTCTCGGACCTTTTCGGCAAAATACCTCTAATTGCAATAGGAAGCATTTGTGTCATCATCACATGACAATCATGAGACTTCATGCCGATTAACTTCAAATCTTTCATCGACACCCGCTTGATGCTTGCGAGTAATCGGATGGAACTTTCACACCATGTAAGCATTTGCAGAGGTCATTCTCTCTTTCTTGGATAGAGTGTAGCAAGTCGGGGAAGATAAAGTCGGCCTTTCCCGTTGTCTCGAGGATGTAGCTCATCTCTGATTTTCATATCTTCCAGGTCCCTTCGTGCCTTCAGTCCGTCCTTAGTTTTGCTAGGAATATTCAGAAAAATACCAATCAAGCTATCACATACATTTTTCTCTACATGCATGACGTCTATGCGAAGTCGAACTTCTAAGTCCTTCCAATAGGGCAAGTTTCAAAATATCGATCTCTTCTTCCACGTGATCTTCTCGATCGAGACCTCGATTTATTATTACTCTCTCCTTTCCAAGTACAACATTAATATCCTTAACCATATCATATACCTCTTCCCCACGAGGAGGCCTTGGAGCTATACCATCCTCTTTTGTCCCGTCGAATTGTTTCTTCATATTGCGGTAGGGGTGATTCCTGCGAAGGAACTGCGGTGATGCATGTACAGTTTTCCTCGAGTTATTGAGCCACACACTTGCGGTTTCATCCATGCAATGGGGGCATGCTTTGGCCCCTTTACAAGATCTGACCGGATAGGTTACCAAGGGCGGGAAATCATTGATGGTGCAAAACAACAATGCGCGTGGGGTGAAGTACTCTCGCTTGTACTCATCCCATACCTGCACACCTTCGTTCCACAAGATCACAAGATCTTCCACCAATGGTTGTAGGTATACATCAATATCATTGCCGGTTGTCTCGGCCCTTGGATAAGCAAATGACATCATAATGTACTTTCGTTTCATACACAACCAAGGAGGAAGGTTATAGATCTGAGAGTCACGGGCCAAGTGCTATAAATACTACTCATGTTACCGAAAGGATTCATTCCATCCAGTACTCAACCCAAACCTTACATTCCTCGGTTCATTCCGAAGTCCATCCTAAAGAGCCTATCGATGGTTCTCCATTGGCGTAATCGGCAGGTGTCTCGACTTTCCATCCTTTTACGCTCTTACGAGTGCCATCACATCTGTTGGGCATGCTTTTTGTTTCTAAATAAACGCTTCAACCGAGGTATTACCGGTAAATACCAAACCACTTTAGCGGAGCTCCTTTCTTCACCACGGTGCCCTCATTGTCATGGCCTTTACGCTTGTATCGCGATGATTTGCACACGGACATACATGCATGTCTCAGATACTCTTTGCGATAGAGTATACAATCGTTTGGACATGCATGTATTCTTTCTACTTCCAATCCCAATGGACATACAACCTTCTTAGCTAAATAAGTGGTTATCGGCAATACGTTTCATCTGGAAGCATGTCCGCTAAGAGATGTAATAGCGCCGTGAAACTTTTATCGGACCAACCATTGCTTGCCTTCAATTTTAGAAGTGAAAGCACGGTGTGCAACTTTGTGTATTCCTCCTTGCAACCCAGGAACAAAGGTGTGTCCGAGTCGTCCAACAAACCCTTGAATTGATTAAACTCTCTCTGACTAGTGTAGTTCCCTTCTGCATCGCGCAACATCTGAGCAAGATTATTATCGTCATCAATGTCCAACCTATCCTCATCAGATCCATAACCGATGTCAGCTGTCATAATGCCTTCTCCATCATCCAATACGTTATCACCTTCATGTATGTTTTCCTCTTCACCGTGACTTGTCCAACGTGTATAGCCAAGTACAAAACCTCTTCGAATCAAGTGCAAGTGGATGTGCTCTTTGTCTGAAAACATTTTCTCATTCTTGCAATCAATGCATGGACAATGTATGTACTCCGTCTTTTTGTGCAAATTGTTCTCCTTAGCGGCTCTTAGAAAAGCAGATACCCCATCGATGTAATATCGGCTGTAACGGTTCGCATTGTACATCCATCTCCGGTCCATCTAAAATTAATTAACATATAAAAATTGATTAAAAACTAATCTAATTACTTATCATCTAAATGAGCTAGATAATAAATTCATCATCTAAAAATGATGAGCATCCACCTACCAAATTAGCTAAAATTTCATGTATATTAATATCCAATAATCTTAATTAAATAAATTTAATATATGTCCGCACTAGTGGAACCAAATTAATAGTAATTAAAAACTAATCAATACTTTTCCAGTAAAGAAGTTGGATAATAAATTCATCATCTAAAAATGATGAGCACCCACCAACCAAATTAACTAAAATTTCATTTATATTAATACCCAATAATCTTAATTAAATAAATTTATTATATGCAAGATGTATATGTCCGTACACTAATGGAACCAAATTAATAGTAATTAAAAAACTAATCTAATTACTTATCATCTAAAGGAGCTAGATAATAAATTCATATATATGCAAGATGTATATGTCCGTAAACTAATAGAACCCAATTAATAGTAATTAAAAAACCAGTCTAATTACTTATCATCTAAAGGAGCTAGATAATAAATTCATCATGTATCAAATTAACTTAAAATGAAATTAATATTAAATATATGCTTAATCATAATTCATCATCTATAAAAGGAACACAACATCATCTAATGAACCTAGGAAATAAATTCATCAACTACAAAATGGTAGCTAAATAAAAATAAACAAAATCTAAACTTTTCATCTCATCTACATATAAACCCTAATTAAACTTGGTTTAAAAATTAAATTGCAACAAGATTAACACAAATCAAGAGAGGAGAAAAAATAACTCACCAAGGAACAACTAGAGGAAGTACAAGCACAAGAATTGGAAAACGAAATCAAATTTAGAAGTTTTGGTTTGCTCTCGGAGGAAGAAGACCAGGTCTTGCATCGACCACCTATTTATAGGCAATATTATCGATGGCGGTTTTAACTAGAGCCGCCATCGATAACATTATCTATGGCGGTTCTATCCTCGAACCGCCATCGATAATCATTATCGATGGCGGTTCGAGGATAGAACCGCCACGATAATCAATAGAATCGATGACGGTTGGAGGATAGCACCGCCATCGATAACCTAGTTATCGCGATTCGCCTAGCCTCCAACCGCCATCGATATGTATTGTTATCGATGGCGGTTCGAGATAGAACCGCCATCGATATTCTTCCGCCATTTTTGAAATAGAACCGCCACTGATAATTATCTTTGTGGCGGTTCGAAAAAAACCGTCACAAATAGACCGTCACCTATTGCAGGTTTTGGCGTAGTGTGAATTGTGCTGCTTTCTGCCAGAATTTGTTTCAAAACCTGCATATTAGGACGAAGTGAGACAAATGCTGCAACACCACTGAATACTCAGAAAGGAGTTGGTTGGTAAGCACATGCATCAACAACACAACAAAATGATAATGAGGTCTTTCTTAACCTTTGCTACACATGCTACGGGACCATCGGTTGGACTGCATCCAGTCCATGTTTTTTTTTTTGAAAGAAAGACAGCAGGAGCTCTGCCAAATGCATTAAAAAGAGTTGACATCAGTTACAACTAAAATAGCAGTACAACCAAAATTATTGAGGCGAGGCCACCCTTAAGCACTAGAAAAACATATTTTGGTTTAAATAGAATTTGAAGAAATCATTACCCAAAATGCCTATGTGTAGTTTTTGTTCTGTGTTCTGAAAGTCATCTGGGAAAAAATATGTTTATTTATCAGGTGTACAGTTTCTTTCTTTTTTTAATCAGAATTTTAAATAATACAAGATTTTTTAAAAAAGATTATGCAAACAAGATTTTTAAAAAAAATAATAATACATTTTTAAATAAATTTACAAAAAATAATACACCGAATTGTTTTTTTTACAAAAATACGAAATAGTCGCCGTTTCAATTGACGACATTAGGTATGTCGCCAAATATAATGGCGACAGAAGCCTCAGTATTGTCAACTAAATGAATCTATGGCAAAATAATCCGTCAGCCAATTCAATCTACGACAAAAAATAGACCTCTGTTGCCATGAAATGGCGCGATTGAGCTTCTGTTGCCATTTTAATTGGTGACATAAGCTCTATCACCATTTGAAAGGGCTACAGAGTTTCTGTCACCATTTCAAATGGCAACATGCATGCATTTTATAATTTTTTTTGGTTATTATTTTTGTAAAATTATTTTAAAAAAATCATGCAAACAAGATCTCCCAAATGGCCAAATGCCTCGCATCCCCCTGCAGTGCAGCACTGTTTGTTGGCTCTTTCGTTGCTCGAAGTATATCCATAGAGACTTTTTACTATCTTTATAAGGTACTAAATTATACGTTGAGCTAGTATCAAGAAGTATCAAAGATTTAAAAGGTGAAGGTACAAAGAGATACAAGATTTTAATGGTAATTTAGTTGTACCTCCCAAGGACGTTAAAAACTCTAATATCCAAAAGAAGTAGCCCATTTTGGCAGCGCTTGTTTGTCTGAGTTGTATGGTCGTTTTGGTTCTCAGGTGCATAGCCCCATCAGGAAATTAATTTGCCAGTGAGAGATGGGTCCTTAAGCCAGGGAAAACATTATCGGTGATAAGTGGGCCGATAAACCCGATTTTCGTGTTTATCGGTGGGGCCCGGTAAAATTGCGTATCGGCCAAAAATTTCGGGATTTTTTGAATTGGCGCCGGCGGCCCAAAATTCGGCCTCTCCCTCGGGCCCGTCTCAGTCACGAGACTCACAAGTCACAAGTGAAGCTCCAGCCTCCAAGCCCCAACCCTAAAAATTTTCCCCACTTCTCTCCCCAATCCTCTGGCCGGCGGCTCCACTGACTCGGGCGACGCGACGCTGCTCAAATCCAGGCGGTGCGGCGCGGCGCAGCTCAAATCCGAGTGGCGCAGGCGAGCACGGGCATGGGGCGGCGCAGGCGAGCGCGGGCAGCGACTTCATCCAGATCGTGAAGACCTCCAGTTGCTCACTCCCGTGCAGCCCTGCCTTGGTGCCTCGAGCCCCTCCGACGCCTGCAGCGAAGAAGACGAGCAGGCGGCGGAGTGTACCGGCGGGCGTGGGACGGCGCAGCGCGGCGCAGGCGCAGGCGTGGGGCGGCGCATGCGAGCGCAGGCGTGGGGCCGGGGTGGAGGTGAGGCCATGAGGGACCTCCATCGGCATCAACTACGGTAACGCGCGCCTCCCGCCGCAGACAACCTTCCGTCGCCGTCGGCCACCGCGTGCCTCGTCCAGTCCTCGACCATCGCCAAGGTGCGCTGCGCCAAGGTCCTCGGCTCCTCGCCCACATCCCCTCTTCATCTGAAGTTTAAATCAAGTGTATGCATGTACTGCTTTGTGATGATTGTTGAAGCATGGAGAGTTTGAGACTATATAGATTAATAGTACAACAGTGACCTTGTTTGGTTAATGAGTTCCCAAGATTGGACAACCATGATTTCTTCTCGATTCGAATTTCAGGAGCTCTCAAATAGGGAAAAGATGTTAGAACTAGTGTTAAGCGAAGAAAATTTTTGAGAAAAGGAACAAAGCGAACTAAACTAAACAACTAAACTTAAGCTACAAGATAATGACTCGGAGAGTTCTTCATTCCTCTGTTAGCTTACGGACTTTATATCTCCATTGGTTACATGTAAAGATTCAGAGAGGTAAAAGTAAATTACAACTTCTAGATGTCACCCATGCTACTTACGGCGTCGGATATGAGTGAATTCTCCATTGCCTATGCAATTGATTACACCCTTCCGATCTGTCTAAATTTACCAATGACAATTACCAACAAGAATTACTACTCTCGCAATCAACCTTCCGATCTGTCTAAATTTCTCGGAGCGTTAATCCTAGCTGCTCAAGACTCCACATTGCACATGAAAGAACTAGCATATGTTGTAGAAATTTGTAGCATACGTAGATTTTGTGCTTCTTTGAACAAATTTTGGAATAGTTGGAGATATTTCTGTTTATCTTGTGCAGCAACAGAATCACATGGCGACTGAAGGCAAGGGAGATGACGCGCGTCCTATAGTGAGTACTTGTATATTTGTGTGCTAACTTTACTTTTTTATTTGTAGGCTTCATGCTATGATGAGGGAGAAGATTGGTGGAGAGTTGATTCGGTGGAATGCCACCAGGTTTGGCACGGTGTTCATCTTCCTTCAGAGTTTCTGGGATAGGCAGGATAAGTTTAAGGCATGGATGGTGTCTGATGAGTGGACCAATAGCACATGGAGAGATGAAGAAGACCATGAATTCACGTATGATTGTTTGACAAATAGAAGATGGTGGAGTAAAATGGAATTGGTGTTGAAAGCTGTCACACCAATTTACTCTGTACTTCGCTATGCTGATCAAGAGAGAAATGCAACTGTAGCTGGATTTCTTCCAAAGATGGTGAAAGCCATAGATGACATACATGCTAATTTAAGTCATAAGGAAGATCTTCGTGCTAGGTTACTGGAAGTAATCAACGCGAGACTTCAATATATTCTCAATGAAACTCTCATTGTTGCAGGTAAGGGCTGAAATGAGAATTATTCAATTCATGTTCTTTTGTCATGCATTGCCCTTCCTAGTTGAATTTGCTTCTAATAGTACTGAACTCGTTTCTTTCCCAAGCTGGTGCACTTGATCCTCAAGCACTATATAGGTCGAAGCTTGTGAAAAAACCCGCTTCTAGACATGCTGTAACATTGGCCCTCAAGCAGCTTGCAAGCTCATCTTCGGTGGCATCTACTGCAATTGAGCAATTTGCTTTTTTCAGTGCAAAGAGAGGGTTATTTGCAGGAGAGGAGGCTCGACGGTCGGCACTTAATGACCGTATGAGTGCAGGTTTTTACTTGAACCTTGATTGTGTCTTTTTAATGGTGTCCTTGCAATTTTTATTACTTCTATTTGATGGCACTTGTTCTGTCATTTGTTGTAGCTGATTGGTGGGATTCATATGGAGGAGAGCACAAAGAACTACAAAAGCTTGCACGCCGCATTGTTTCACAATGCCTGTCCTCCAATGGGTGTGAGCGAAACTGGAGCACATTTGCTTTGGTCCATACCAAATTGAGAAATCGGTTGGGTTATGAGAAGCTCCATAAGTTGGTTTATGTCCACTACAATTTGAAGTTGCGCATCCAACATCTCCAAAATGACATGCGAAGCCTTCAAGAAATGCATGTCTCCCAAGATAAGGAGTTAGATCCATAATGCATCATGATGGATGTTGCTATGTATGATGAAGGTAACCCAATCATGGATTGGTTATGCAACTCAAGGAGTGAGTCTACGCCCATTCTTGATGAATATGATGACAATGAGCCTGAATCCTCAATCCCAAGTAGAGTTCTCATGGAAGAGTTAGGAATGGATGGAGAAGAAGCGGCCGCATTTAAGAGGAAGCTTGATTTTGGTAGAAGAGGTGGTAAGAAGAAATGAAAGGTAGGATTTGAGGACGTTGAGGAAGGTAGCGAGGACAATTTTGAGTCAGATTCTCCACAAGGTAGCCCAACTTATGCTGAATCAGGGGATAGCAGTTCAGATGATGGCGAAGGTAATGGTAAGTTTCACCTTTTGAATGAATTTTACAAACTCTTTGAGCAGCTATCATTTTCAATATCATGTAACTTCCTTGAAAATCTTATATCGTCTCAAAGGTGATGGTGATGCTGGTGGTGAACGGGAATGTGGTGGAACTAGTGGTAGGGGAGCATGTGGTGATGGAGCTAGTGGCAATGGATCTGGTGATGGTAAGTTACAATGTGTGATGATCACTTTTAAGCTGGTTTGTTCACTTTAACTTATGTTCAGTTATTATGTTTTGTTCCTCTTGTTGATTGTGTGGGGATTGTTGCATGGCTATACATTAATCAATCAACAAGCTTTCTGCTGCTAGCATAATGAAACCAGTGACAAGGCAAACTTATCCTGTGAAATGTAGGTGCTAGGCGTGAGCAACCAGCCCCAAAGCCCCCAATTCGTCCAAGATCAACAAGGCAAAAGAAAGTCTTCGTCAAGGGCCTCTACTTTAAGGTTAGACAAACCTCTTACTCTTGTATATAAACATTGAATTGCAATTTAGCGACTGAATTTGAACATATGTCAACATTCACAGTGATCCAAGCCTCCAAAGACTATGGACGGATTTAGTTATCAGATTTTGAGCACATGTCATTGCCCCATTTTGGACTTTTGGTTCATGTGCTTGTATGTGGTACTAACTATGGAGTATGGGTTGATGTCTAGCTATGTTGTGCTTGTAATATTTGAGACTACGGACTTATGTCTATGTTGTGTATTTTCGTTCAAACTTATAATATTTGGGACTATGGATTGATGCCAATGTTTGAACTATTGTCCTTCAAACATGTAGTATTTAAGACAATGTTTGTTGTTATGTTCAAATCTATCCAATGGACTAAGCATGTGTGAGGACATGAGCTTATATGATGCTTTGCATTGAGTGTGTTAATTATGTGCTGTAAACGTGTGATATTATCTTATTTATCTATTATATATGTGTTATTTTTTTTGTGTCAAATGGTTTGTATGCAATCTACGTGATTTTCTTGACAAATTGAGCCATTTTTTTTCAAATTTTGACCGAAAAATTTTGTTTATCGCCGATAGAATTCCGATAAATCCGATAATCCTGTTTATCGCTGACCTCCGGTATTTTTCAAATACCGGTAAGTAAAACCCTGCCTTAAGCAAGTAGTTTACATCATTCCAAACCAGCCAAATGGCCAGATAAATAGGGTGTCACTTGAAGCCGGCTATGATTTCAGAATGGAACATTGTTGCAAACTTTGGACGATATGACAAGACATATTGCATAGCCATCTCTTGATGAATGGGTCTGTGCCATCCTGTAGGAAGCAAGTGCTGCGCCGTCTGGAGACTTGAACCTGGCCAGCCGGCCGGCCGGCCGTCCAGATGTGTATCAAAATTATGGTTCGCGTTGGTTTTATTCTGTTCAATTCTCCTACCAAATTTAGCAGTCCTCCCAAACACCAGCAATGGCAGCAATGAGCTCTAACCACCTTCTATTCGCACTGTTTGGCCTCCGCTACTTGCTGCTGCTGCTGCTGTCCATTCATGTCCCTCATGCTAACTCACTCTCCTTCAGCTTCAACTTCTCCAATCCGGGGTCCTACTGCGTCCCGGGTGCAGAGATCACCTGCGATGGCGACGCCTATCCCCGCCCCCCTGTGATCGAGCTGACAAAGAACGACATCAGTGAAGGCAACAACCAAAGCGTCGGCCGGGTGTGGTATGCGCAGCCGGTGCCGCTCTGGGACAACGCCACCGGCGAGCTGGCCAGCTTCAGCACCAACTTCTCCTTCCAAATCAAGCCGGTCAACGACCCAGACTTCAGCGCCGATGGGATGGCCTTCTTCCTCGGGCACTACCCGTCGGGCATCCCTCCCGGCAGTTACGGCAAGAACCTCGGCCTTTTCAATGGCAGCAGCAACAAGAATGCAACAGGCAGCGATCGGATCGTGGCGGTTGAGTTTGACACCTACAAGAATGGGGAATGGGAGAAGAATGGAAACCACGTGGGCATCGACGTCAACTCCATCGTTTCGGTTGTGTCAACCTCACCTGACAAGAACCTGACGTCCGGTACCACGATGACCGCCGAGATCAACTACGACAACAGCACAGAAATGTTAGCCGTCACTCTCTGGATCAACGAAACCTCGTACCGAGTCAACACCAGAGTTGACATGAGAAGATGCTTACCTGAGGAGGTGGCCGCTGGCTTCTCTGCATCTACCGGCAACTCTATCGAGGTACACCGGGTTCTATCATGGTCATTCAACTCCACCCTATCAAGGATGGATTCTTCAATAACGTTACCAGGAAAAGCGCCTGTGCCCCCTGAAACTGTGAGCTCCAAACCACCCGCAAAAGTACAAGGTACAATAGCGTTCTCCGTTGCAACAATGTTTCTGCTGGCATGTGCTTTCATGGGCTTTGTTTTAAGGCGCCGACGTCGAGCATGGAAGAAAGCAAACGAAATTTCCGATGTTGAACTTGAAGACGAAAGTGACCAGGCTGAATTTCAGAAAGGTGTTGGCCCCAGAAGGTACCATTACAGTGAGCTTGCCGCTGCGACGGGCAACTTTGCAGACGAGAAGAAGCTAGGGACAGGAGGTTTCGGCCATGTTTACCAAGGCTGCCTGGATAGTGATGATCAAGTTTGCCGTGTTGCGATAAAGAAGTTCTCGCCGGACACATCTGCTCAAGGGAGGAAGGAGTTTGAGGCTGAGATCAAGATCATTAGTAGGCTGAGACATCGTAACCTTGTCCAGTTAATAGGTTGGTGCGACAGTTGCAAGGGGCTCTTGATTGTCTATGAGCTCGTATCAGAAGGAAGTCTCGATAAGCATATACATAACACTGCAAGGTTGCTAACATGGCCTGAAAGGTATGATGAACTAATTAATTTCTTACTGATCTTGTTTACATTTACAGCCAGAAATCTTATTCGTAGTCTAAAAGATAAGTGGTCCATTCATAGATACTAATTTAGTACAAGCCAATATACTATACAGAACAACAATGCATATACCTTTCATCAACTTGCAGAGGCATTAGCTAAGGACAGGCAAATTTTCACCTCTTTGATAACCAAGAAGATAAATTAGAATGCGAAGATATTTCCAAAGCTTAATGTAAAATTCATTAAAGCACTAGGCTGTAAGGACTCATTACCAACTGTTCATTACCAACTGTCATCCCCTGATGTTACAAAGGACTAGCATGCATCAATTTTTTTCCCAATTAACGGGTCCATTTCCCTGATTTCAGGTAGACAGTGTAAATTTGAGCCAATAGAGGAAATAAAATTAAGTGCCATTTTGTACCCTCTTCAGTTTTTTTTAGAGGTTCACTTGTATTGTTTGTCAGAAAATAAAGAGCAGCGATAAATTTTGCCTGTAAAATACAAAATCCATCTCCACTAAAAAAATTAGTTGTTCGGTGGGTATGCCGCCTTCGATTAATAATTCATCAAGGGTATCCCCTTCATTTGAACAACAATATTTCATCAACAGGTACAAGATCATCATTGGCCTCGGCTCCGCACTGCGCTATCTACATGCAGAG
Organism: Otatea glauca; assembly: GCA_036346275.1. NCBI lineage: Eukaryota > Viridiplantae > Streptophyta > Magnoliopsida > Poales > Poaceae > Otatea > Otatea glauca. The sequence continues at coordinate 28,842,546 of CM070728.1, forward strand.
TGGGAACAGTGCATTGTGCACGGCGACATCAAGCCCAGCAACATCATGCTCGACTCGTCATACAACATCAAGCTTGGTGACTTCGGCTTGGCGAGACTCGTCGACCATGGCGCCAAGTCACGAACAACAAAAGTGGTGCTGGGAACCGCAGGGTACATAGACCCTGAACTCGTCAACACGCGCAGGCCGAGCACCGAGTCGGACGTCTACAGCTTCGGCATCGTCCTCCTGGAGATGGTCTCCGGCCGGCACCCAGTGGAGGAATCGGATGACGAGTTCTTCGTGCTGCTGAGATGGGTCTGGGAGCTGTACAGCAAGAATGCCGTCGTTGAAGCGGTGGATAAGAGGTTAAGGGGAGACGAGGTTGACGAACGGCAGATGGGGCGCGTGCTGGTCGTCGGTCTCTGGTGCGCGCAACCTGATCGGAGCGATCGGCCGTCCATGGCGCAGGCTATGCACGTCCTGCAGTCCGAGGATGCGAAGTTGCCGGCTCTTCGGTCGCAGATGTACAAGGCTGAGCCTTTTCTAGCCATGGGAGAACATGATTACACTGATCTGTCGATTGGGACGTCCAGTGGCAGCCACTCTTTGCCTACAGGCTCTACTGCCCGTTCAGAGCCGATGAAATTGTAGAAGGGAGAAATGTATGCCATGCTTTGGCGACTGTATGTGATGCAGAATCCAAATACTACAAGAAAATATGGTTCCAGTCTGAAATTGATTTCTGCGTAGAGCTGAAAAAGAATCAGTGGAAACATTACAACAGACAGGCGCTGTTGGAAAATATGTTTTCGATGTGAAATTGGCATTCCTTGAAGAACTTCTTTATTGTTATGGAACAATTCTTTGCAGAAGTGATCAAGTGAAAATAATCAGCTGCCAATTTTACGCATGTGGTGCTGGTTTCTGGAATGATTTTGCATGTACTCAATGTCTAGAATGGAAATTTTTTTAACACGCCGCAGGACGGTAATTTTGACAAATTCTTTGTAGCAGCTAAAAAGGTTATTACCTTTTCTTAATTTCATATAAAATATGTATGCTGCTGATATGCGAACTTGGAGCTCTCTGTGTATCTTTCGCTTTCGATGTAAGCAAGGAAAAAGATTCCCGAGGCTAAAGCACATCTTGTGAACTTCGAGCTTGGCCGTTCTTTATTACTGTAGGAAAGATCCAGCTGAGCTCGGTTGTACGTACACCCGATATTCTCGACGTATAGTTTTCTCGAGTATGAACCGTGATTAGCTTTGTCTCTTTGCTCCCGGAAAGAAAGCTTTTAGGCTAGGTAATTTAAAAGAAACGTCTTACCATTCTTGAGAGGTATCAAAATTCACATTGAGATAATGCCAAGAGGTATATATAAAAAATTTGAAGGGTGGATGGACTAACTTTTGGTAACTCTTGATACTACTTAATGTAAATTTTGGTATCTACCTAGAATGATAAATAATCTCAATTTAAAGGAAGCTTTGTTGGGCAGTTGACCTAGTCTAATGCTAAGGAAAGACTTGTTAGCCCATAGCCCAGGCGTTTAATCACTGCACAGTCTTTTCTTAACCATCTCGTATATATCCTGGACAGAGGAACGGTTCAACCAACGGCAACCGAAACATGGTGTACCATTGTTAGCAGGGCATTCCTCTTATTATTGGAGTATTTTTACAGTACATTCTACTGGTAACAAATGGTGGTAGTGGAAATCAAATCTGGTCATTGATTTTTAAGGGACGTTACGGATTTTTTGGGTTAAGTATCTTAAAAGAGTATCGATTAAGTTTTATTATACATTTAGTACAAATAAACTACATCCATTTGATTTAAAATTTTGAATCCAGTGGACGAGATTGATATATGATACTCCGACCTAATTTTACTCCTGGTAATCCTTTCGTCTTCCCGCAAGACTAATTACAGGCTTACAACACCACCGTATAGTGCTCGAGCTCCTCTCGTGGACGCCTATACAGGGCATGTGGACAATGAGCCAATCGATCTACATGTAGGCCGGCGTGAGATCGCTGCTCATTTGTTTGATCTGTTGAGTGCTGCAACTCCAAAACAATGTATGGCGAGAAACAAGCATAGTAGCCGGAAATAATAATCTGGCTTATGGTATGATTCCGGGAAAAAAAAAAGGTTCCATGATTAATGATTTGATTGATACTTAATGGCTACCCTAGTACAGGTGTGGCAGCCGAGAAGAAAAATATGGAAATCAATCTCACAAGAAAGAAGGGGAAAATGTCACACAGGTTGGTTTAATACGTAAATTTAGTTTTGCGCCTACAATTACTAATTTGTCCCTAATAGAATTATACTTCCACATAATTGATGAAGAAGTATAGCCAAATCCTATCTAATCTAGTCCATTAGATTGAAGACAATGGATGATCCATATTAGACTTTATTGCCTGTTCCAAGTTACCATAATTTAACTTGTATGATATTTTATACTCACCCCGTTTCTGAATACATGTAATTCTAGCTTTCAAATTTTGTTTCTAAGGCCTTGTTTGGTAGAGCTCTAGATCTCAGCTCCACCTCAGATCTGAAATTTGTAGGCTAAAATAAAGTGAATTAACTTTATATTTTTAATCTAAATTTAAACAAGATGACTCACTTAAACACTATTAATACACGCACAGCTCCAGCTCTACGGATTTGTGGAGCTAGAAATACCCAACTCCACCAGATTCACGAATCTGGTGGAGCTGAAGATGTACCAAACACGGCCTAAATACATGTCATTCTTAAATTTTGAGATAACTTTTTACCATTTTTCCTCCTATACCCCTCCCCTTTAGCTATTTCTAATGCTATTTACTATTATAGATTAGAATAAGACACATTATCCAAAAATATAATAAAGATGTGTAATATAGTATTTTATAGATATGACTAGATGGAAGTGCAATAATCTATGGTAACAACTATTAAGAACGGAGGGATGGTTAATCTTCTACTTCCATAAGAAATGGATAATTCACGCGCCCCGAAGCCTGATTCGGTGGCAATGGCATCCAGGAAATTCTGCAGAAGGAAGCGATCCTTGTCCGATTATACCATTTTGTTGATCGGTACGGTAGTGTCTGCGAAATTACGCAGAAATTATGTATGTTGAAATAGAGCCTATGTTGGACATGATTTCAACGAGTGCGACGATCGGAGGCTTGACTCCGGACGACAGTGAGTTTGTTATAAGGGCCCATGAGACAGAGGATCTGTCACTGACGAGAGCCAATCAAAGCAACGTTCTATTATAGCGAGTGCCAGCAGTCGGATGTTCGATACGAGCATTTTTCTTTGAACATATCGGTGTAACATTTTTCTCAACATCTATAATATTTTTTTTCGCGCATACATTTCTACTGTAATCGAAGGAAAATGTTACATACGTAACAAGAAAATGGTTTACGCATGGGAAGAAAATATTGCAACGATCCGGATCGATATTTCTACTGTTATCGAAGGAAAATGTTGCACGGATAGAAAAAAATATTTCACGCATGGAAAAAAATGTTAAATGTCCGAATTAATCCGACGTCTGATGTCATTCGTTCTATTATATACCTACTGTATCTAGTTAGTATCTACCAAGAATGTGTTCTTGCCGAACACCATCAATGGCTGCAGTGGGTTCTCACTGGGTTGCCTACAAGCTGTTCTCACTATACTTCTCGATGTTGTCTGTCCATCTAACTCGTGCTACCTCCCTCTCCTTCAGCTTCAACTTCTCCCAGCCCGGTTGCTAAAACCCTGCAGATCTCAACCTCTTCTTTCTGAACTCAACCGATCTCAGTTTCCAGGGCGCCGTTCTCAGTTTCCAGGGCGACTCTGACGCGTACTTGGGCCCGCAGGCGATGGAGCTGGCGAAGAACAACGGAAGCCGAAGCATCGGCCGGGTACTGCACGCGCAGCCGGTGGCGCTCTGGAACAACGACACCGGCGACGGCGACCTAGCCAGCTTCAACATGAGGTTCTGCTTCCGAATCAAGACGGGAAGTACGAGTAGGAGGAACTCAAGTGATGCTCGGGTGGCTTTCTTCCTCGGGCCTTACACATCGAGCGTTCCTCCGTCTTCGAGCAACGGCGAGAACCATGGCCATTTTAGCAACCACAGCAACTCAAATGTAACAAGCGAAGACCAGATCTTGGAGGTTGAGTTGGACACCTGCTTGCAAAAGAAATTGGACGACGGCAGCAACTACCACATGAGCATCAACGTCAACACCATCGTTTCCAAGGTACAGATAAACACAGCCTTACCTGACAAGAATCTATCATCCGGCGGAACCATATTGATCGTGCAGATCGACTACGACAACAAAACACAGATGTTAACCACTGCTCTCCAGATCGGCGACGCTGCTTACCACATTAACACTAGTGTTGACCTGAGGAGATGGTTACCGAACGAGGCGGTTGTTGGCTTCGCTGCATCTACCGGCCAGCCAATTGAGCTACAGAACGTATTGTGCTGGTCGTTTAATTCCACGCTAGAATGGAAGAATTCCACGGTGATGCCACCTGTACCGGCACCTCAGCCACTGGAAACCGAGAGCACCAGCATTCCTTGGAAACAACTTTGGGTTCGTTTGGATCCATGGAATTGGCACGTGGAATTAAATTTGCAATTCCAATTCCAGCGGAACTGGGATAGATTGAAGTTAGCTTTAAATTCTAATTTTAATGTTTCGCTGGCATATGAAATTGCAAACTGGAATTAGAATTTCAAGGCAGTTACATGCGCTTTTGTATATATATTTACCAGAGTCTCAATGACATATGAATTTGATTTGTATTTGTCCCTACATGGGTAGGATGTACAATGGAATTCCGTGTTTCTGAAATGGCTCTAGGAAAGTTCTCTTCATGGCCTAAGAACCGGTGGTCGAAGCAAGGGTGTTCATTTCTATCCACGCTGGTCCAATCTCTATGATCGAGATAATGTGCCTTATTTTATTAAAATACACAGTACACATACACATACACGTTCAGTTAAACAGAGATCCGCGGTAGCACTCGGACCAGTGGTGCTGCGAGGACGGTGCAGCCCGTGCAATGTTCCTACTGTTGGGAAACCTTGATGGCTCATGAAGGTCCATACTGATCCCTTAAGCCTAAACCCTAGGTGAGCGCTATAAAAGGAGGAAGGGGGTTCCCCCTATGTACCAGAAATCATTAGCAATAAAGAATTTCCGCTGTTGCTCTCCCTAAACACGTGTCTCTCTCTCTTTCTGTTCTCCAATTCAGATCTGTTCGGGAACCCCGGACTATTCGATAGCGAGGTTCCTTAACACGTTATTAGCACGAAGCTCTACTGGAGATCAGATTGAAAAGGTGAGAAAGGTGGGATTTCAGCAATTAAATCTAAACGCTCGTCGTTTCTATGCATGCATCTATTCTATACATCTTGTATCGTTTCGTCACGTGGCACGAAGCCACACGGCGATCGCTCGAATCTACTTGACACGGTTACGAAATCGCTCACATTACGGCTCTCAGACATTCAAGAAGAAAAAAAAAAGCAACGACGCTGCAGCAGGCGCGCATGAAGCCGCCGGCCGTCACCTCGGCAGACGCGCATGGAGCCGCCGGCCACCGCCTCGGCCCGGCGCCGCCGCGCCATGGCTCTCCATCGCTGGCACCGTCCCGAGGCAAGCCCGCCCGGTCGGTTCGTGTTGCCGCGTCGCCGCCGAGGCCACGCCCGATCGCCGTGCCTTGGCCCACGCGCCGTCACCTTGACTCGCGCCGCGGCCATGCGATCGCCGCGCCGCCGGCTCGCCACGGCTCGCAGCCGCTCTCGGCGCTCCGACTCGCCGCCGCGCCGCCGGGCACGCGCCGCTGCCCGGCTTGCAACCGTCCGGCCTCGGCGTTCGGCAAGAAGTCGCGTTTTCCGGCTCCGGCCAGCCAGCGATCCGCTCGACCCGGCTGCGGCCGCCGCGCTTAACCACGGACCGCCTCGGCTGCCGAAGCTCTCCGACGTCGCGCGCGGCCGCCGTCGTTGCCGCGCGTGCCGTCGCTGAAGTGACGTCGCCGCGGGCCACCGCTTGCTCCGACCGCAGCGACCCTGCGCCGGTGGCCCCGACCTGCGCCTCGTCGCCGCACTCAGAAGCGCGCCGACGCCTACCGCCACCGCCGCGCCCGGCCTCGCAGCCGCCGGGCGTCGGCCGGTCGCCGCCGCGCCGCTATCGCTTCCGGTCGCAGCAGGCGGGCGGCGCAGGAGGGGCGGCGCGAGGAAAAAGGAGCGGCGGCGTGTGGAAGCAGAGGCACCGAAGAAAAAAAAACGGGAAAACGGCGGCGCGTAGAAGGGCAAGGGTGTGCCCTAGCCTGCGCGCATCTTTATGGGCCGGCAAGGCCCAGCCGGCCGTTTGACCGAAAGAAAAAAAAAGAGGAAAAGAAGAAAAAAAAGAAAGAGAAAAGAAAAAAGAGAAAAAAAATGCAGAAAATTTTGAAAAAAACATTTGCCAGAAAATCAAGAAGATTTATTTGGCTCTGTTTTTAATTTTTCTTGCTTTATTTCTCTGTTTTATGAATATTCTTTATGAATCTTTGAATCCGTTGCTTTATTTAATATATTGCAATGCATATGAATTTTTTTTTCTGCACTTTATGTTTTTACAACCATTTTCTATCAGATTACACGCAGTAATCTAAAACCAGAATTTTGAAATCATGCAGATGTCTGGTATTGTGAATCGTGAGTTTGAAGAACTGGCCCCGCACGGTCAGAACTACCTCACTTGGGCATCGGACGTGAAGATCGTTCTTGGGGCAAGAAGCTCCGCTCCGCGATTGGTCTAGGGTCCTCGCAGGACGCAAAACCTACCGCTGAGCAGAATGATCAAGCTCTGTATTTTCTCAGGCACCACCTCTCAGCCACTCTAAAGAATGAATATATGGTGAGGAGAGTGCACTTGAGCTTTGGACCGCACTTGAGCGGTTCGAAAAGCTCAAGTACACCATCTTGCCCCAAGCACGCAAGATTGGGTACGCTGAGGTTTGCGTGACTTGAGCAGTGGTGAGTACAATTACGCCTTGCACGTAATTTGTACCAATCTCTCTCTATGTGGCAAGAAGATCACTGATGAAGAGAAGATTGAGAAAACTCTCTCTACCTTCCACCCTAATGCTATCCAGTGCACGCAGCTATCGTCGGGGCATACAAGGAGTATAGCGAACTGATTGATGTAATGCAAGTTGCGGAATCGCAAGACGATGTTCTACGCAAGAACTATGTCTCGCAGCCACCTGGACGAGGCACTGGCACAGAAGTCAATGCCAATAGCTACAAGGTGAGAAAGCCCACTCATAGAAAGAAGGGCAAGCAGGGTGGAAAAAAGAGGCCCCAGGCCAAAGGAAAGTCCAAAGCCCCTGTGAAGAGGGATGACAAAGAAAAGACGCACGCCAAGCCGTATGGACAGCAGAACCAAACGTGCTTCAAGTGTGGCACTTGGGGACATTGGTCGAAGATATGTCGAGAATCAAAGGAAGCGATCAACGCATATCAGGCTAAGAAGAAGGCAAAGGAAAACGCCCAGAGGCGCTTCGCCAACATCGGTGATGATGATGTCATGGATGTAGACACACCACTTGCCTCATCCTCACAGAATAGCCTGGAAATCGATGCTGCAGCCATTATTATGGCAAATGAAGAGAAAACCTCTGCCGATGACATAGAAGCAGAAATTAATGCATATTTTACAGATTCTGTTTAATGCATTTCTTTTAGATTATGGTTGTTAGCTTTTCTTTGAATAATGAATTGTAAGCTCTAGAAGAGCATACTTCTTTCATGAATAAATACGCAATTTATTCTTTATTCCAGTATTCTTCAATTTTGCAAGTAATATTTGGTTTGTTTTTGCCTCTATCTGATTAGAATTATATTTCTTTTATCTAGAAATCGTAGCGCCCAAATGGAAGAGATATGCATTGTTGATAGTGGCACAACAAATACCATCTTAAGAGAGTCTAAGTATTTCCAGTCGATCACGAAGAACGCTGGAAAGATTACTACGATCGCAGGAAGCGACTCATATGTAATCGGCTCAGGAAGAGCCACTATTATATTGCCTATGGGTACAACTTTGGTAATTGAAGAAGCCCTTTTGTACCCGGAATCAACGCGCACTCTCTTAAGCTTTAAAGACATCCGCGCCAATGATTTTCACGTAGAAACCAATGAAGAAAATGGCAAAGAATACTTGTGCATTGTGAAGCACGCGGCATGTGGAAAAATGGTATTAGAAAAATGTCCCTCATATGAATCTGGGTTGTACTACACGAATATTCATGCACCCGAAGTGTATACTTCCTTGAAGACTGTTTTTAGAAGCTCGGAGTTATTTTCTTTATGGCATGGTAGATTAGGTCATCCTGGTCTTTAGAATGATGAGAAATATAGTGAACAACTCACAAGGTCATGGCATTAATGTTAAAAATTTCCCGAATCATGAAGATTTTGTGTGCCCTGCATGTGCCACCGGGAAATTAATAACTAGACCCTCTGTCATGAAAGTGCAAAGTGAAATCCCTGCATTCCTGGAACGCATCCAGGGGGATATTTGCGGTCTGATTCAGCCCCTGTCAGGGCCGTTTCGATACTTTATGGTGCTCATCGATGCTTCCTCGAAATAGTCGCATGTATGCTTGTTGTCAACAAGAAACCATGCTTTTGCAAAGCTGATCTCACAGATCATAAGAATTAAGAATGCTTTCCCTGATCATCGCGTGAAGTCCATCAGAATGGACAATGCCGGAGAATTTACTTCAAAGGCATTTGATGATTATTGCACGGTAACAGGGATAGCAGTTGAGCACTCCGTACCGCACGTCCATACGCAGAATGGACTAGCAGAAGCACTAATAAAGAGGATTAAGTTCATTGCCAGACCGCTTTTGCAGAGTTGTAACTTGCCCAACACTTGTTGGGGACACGCATCTGCACGCAGCAGCTCTTATCAATTTCGGACCGTCGGCCTACAACATCCATTCTCCTATGCGGCTTGTGCACGGATCATCCCAAGATCTCCCATCTTAGAAAATTTGGGTGTATGGTATATGTACCTATACCACCCCTCGTGATCTGCAATGGGACCTCTCCGCAAGTCCGGGATATCGTTGGTTATGAGAGTGCATCCATAATCGGTATTTGGAACCCATGATCGGAGACTTGCATACAGCCCGATTCACGATTGCATCTTTGACGAGGATCGTTTCCGTCATTAGGGAGGAAATCAACCTTTGGATGAAAAATGCCGAGAAATCATATGGCATTCCACCGATCCCGCACATGACCCCGAACTAATGAAGCAAATCAAGAAGTCCGAAGATAATTGATTTGCGAATTTAGCAAATGAACTGCTGATCATTTTGTGATCCAAGGGCGTGGTTAAGTCGCATGTACCCGCAAGGAATGCACCGAGAGGGTGGAAATACCAAAGAAAATAGAAGGTATCCTCAACCTGTTCGAGGCCTCAAAGAAAAGAACAGAAACCTGCTCCTCAAACCCAAAGTACCCGAGACGTCTGAGAAAAGCAAGCGAGAGGACTTACCACAACCAATCACGAAAATGCCCCAAGGAAAGAAGGGGAGCCAGTTGAGACCTGGCACTGGAAAGAAGCCAACTGGAAAGGCAATTCCAGACTTGAATCTTCCACTGCAGGAAACCGCCGGAAATAATGTGTGCGCACACATAGGCGATGAAAAGCTAAAGGAACTTGCTCCTGCGATAGGGAATAGCAGTGAAGAGCAAGTGGAAGTGCATGAAGCACCCCATGAAGAAATGGCCATAAACTTTGTAATAACAGGAGAATCCCTGAATAGAGCAACAGCCAACGTTAATGCATACTTTGCAAGGAAGATTGCCTCGATCATTGATCATGATCCCGAGCCTGCATCTCTCGCAGAGTGCAAGAAAAGGCTAGATTGGAAAGAATGGAAAAAGGCAATCATGCAGAGTTAGTCTCTCCAACAAGAGAGAGGTGTTTGAGCAGATGCCGCACACCTCCCCATATAAACCCCAGAGGTCACAAATGGGTCTTTGTTCGGAAGAGAAATGAAAACAACGGTTGTAAGGTACAAAGCAAGGCTTGTAGCTCAAGGTTTCACTCAACGTCCCGGAGTTGATTACGAAGAAACCTATTCTCCGGTCATGGGAGGAATTACCTTTAGATATTTGATCTCAATGGCGATCAACTTGAAGTTGAGAATGAAGCTAATGGATGTTGTCACAAAGATATTTGTATGGAAACTTGGATTCGGAGATATACATGAAAGTACCGGAAGGAATTCCTATCCCGAACCAAGACGGAGCAAATAGAAACCTGTACAGTGTGAAATTGGAGAAATCACTGTATGGGCTGAAGCAGTCAGGAAGAATGTGGTACAATCGCTTGAGTGACTTTCTCTGCAAGAAAGGCTACACAAACAGCGAAGATTGTCCATGTGTGTTTATACAGCGATCCCCGAATGGATTTTGTATAATCTCCGTCTATGTAGATGACTTGAACATCATTGGGACGGATGAAGAAATTGAAGAGGCATGCTCATACTTGAAGTCTGAGTTTGAAATGAAAGATTTGGGTAAAACCAAGTTTTGTTTAGGCTTGCAGCTTGAACATGTCCAAGGAGGAATCTTGGTACATCAATCAACCTACACGCAGAAAGTGTTGGAAAGGTTTGGTTTTGAAAAAGCATATCCTGCAAAGACTCCAATGGTCGGAAGGTCACTCCAAGCGCACCTAGACCCATCTGCACCTAGAGAAGAGGGGAGGAAGTCACGGGAGCAGAATTGCCATATCTGAGTGCAGTTGGAGCGCTCATGTACCTTGCGAATAGCACCAGGCCGGAAATTGCGTTCGCCGTGAATTTGCTAGCTCGGTACAGTGCAGAACCCACCAAAAGGCATTGGAAAGGGATCGAACCCACCAAAAGGCATTGGAAAGGGATCAAGGATATCTTCCGCTACCTCCAAGGAAGCAAAGACCTCGGTCTGTTCTTTAGAAAAAACAATGAATTGAATTTGGTTGGCTATGCCGATGCTGGGTATTTATCAGACCCGCATACTGGCAAGTCCCAAACTGGCTATGTTTTCCTATGTGGAGGAACAGCAATTTCTTGGAAGTCGTCTAAGCAGACTCTTGTCTCGACGTCGACAAACCACTCGGAAATCATCGCTTTGTATGAAGCATCTCGTGAATGTGCATGGCTCCGAAGAATGGGTCACCACATCCAGAAGTCTTGTGGTTTGAACATTGAGCAAACTCCCACGATAATTTATGAAGATAATGCAGCTTGTGTTGCCCAAGCACAAATGGGTTATGTGAAGAGCAATCTCACGAAGCATATCAACCCCAAGTTCTTCTATGCTCACGAATTGCATAAGATGAACGAGATCAAGATATTGCATACTAAGTCATGTGAAAATCTTGCAGATTTGTTCACTAAATCACTCCCAATCTACCTTTGAAAGGTGCGTGAAAGGAATTGGGATGATGAGACTTAGAGAAGTGCAGATTCGGGGAGATATTTCACATACTCTCACATGAATCTCGAGCATGAATTATGAATACCCAACATGAATCTCAAGATTAGCAATTGAAGTTGGGAGAATTGTACTCTTTTCCTTAGCAAGTTTTTCATGAAGTTTTCTTGCATAAGGTTTTAACGAGGCAATTCGTGCAACATAGTAGCGTATGCTATGTACTCTTTCTCCAAGTATTTTTCCCACTGGGTTTTTCGGAGTTTTAATGAGGCATATGCATCTCGCGCAAAGGGCCCAAGGGGGAGTGTTGGGAAACCCTGATGGCCCATGAAGGCCCATGCTGGTCCCTTAAACCTAAACCCTAGGTGGCGCTATAAAGGAGGAAGGGGTCCCCTATGTACGAAAATCATTAGCAATAAAGAATTTCATTGTTGCTCTCCTAAACACGTGTCTCTCTCTCTTTCTGTTCTCCAGTTCAGATCTGTTCGGGAACCCCGGACTATTCGATAGCGAGGTTCGTTAACACCTACTTCCCACTGTTCCCAGGCACGGAGATGAATTTCGTCTCACACACACAAAAAAAAAGGCAAGGAGATGAACGGAGGAGGTAGCCCGGTGCACAGATCAAAGCCGTTGCGGTCAACAGACGCTATGTAGGACCGTAGGAGTGGTGCTGACACCCAAGGCGCGTGCACGCTGTAAAGGCTAAGTGGGAACTACCAAGGCTAGGGGGCCGAGCACGCTGCCGGCCAAAACTATGCACGTTCTGGCTCGTCGTCAGGGAAGCTGACACGAGACGGCCAAAACTATGGCCCCCTTCGTTTTAGGTTCTGCATAGCTTCTACTTAAAAAAAAATTGATTCTCTGCTAAACAGGAGGATTCTGATCAACTTCTCACACAATTAGAAACTGCCTTCTACATAGAATCAGAATCCGACTGGAACCTGATTCTTTCTGATTCTCGCTGGCCTGATCCAGAACCTAGAAGTCGTAACCAGCCCAACCCGATTCTCCTATAATCAAAATCAGCTTCTCCTATAATCCAGAATCTGAAACGAATTGGATTTATGCCGTGGGACTTGATTCCAGCACTATGTGAATAATCTTTCGGATCCTAGAGGGCATCTTTGAATTCTATAGCGCGAGGAGATAGAATAGCCTGCCATACTAAATATTTTGCCAAGCCCGAGCATGTATTTATCTGCAAAGACAAACAAAAGAGACTGCATAGAAACAACCAAATGTGGAAGAACAACCACCACCACTTAGAAGGTGACAATTGGCAACACATATCATTTGAAAAGCCTCGTCTATGCCATTGTGAGAAATTTTGCGAAAGTTCACGATACGTCCACTGCATGATATGAAAAGGAAATTATCATTTGACATGTCGTACTGAGTTTGTCAGTAGTCGTCTCAAGAAATTTCGGAGAAGCTGGGTATATTTTAGTTTATTACCATATCAGTAACTTTCCAAACAGCTGAATTGCGCGTCTAACCATTAATCAAGTAAGCTGAAATGTATGGATGATCCTCATATTATGTCTGGACATGGTGCCACTTGATCTATACTAGCCAGAGTCACGCGCTACATTGTGTTGTGCGAAATTTGATGCGTAACTTTGGTTTTTTTATATAAAAAAATGGGATGCTAGGAGCCGTCGGCGAATTTATGGATTTTTATTTTTTGAGAAAATCTCAGAGCGATTTAAACGTCATTTAATTGTTTTGCGTAAAAATGGGTCGGTAGGACCTGTCGGCTAATTTTGTGGACTGTTATAAACCTTCAGCGAATCTGTGTTTTTTTGGAAGGGCTGGTAGGAGCCATCGGCGAATTTGTGGTTTTTTTTTAGAAAACCGCGAAGGGATTTAAAGGTTATTTAATTTTTTTGTGTAAAAATGGGTCGGTAGGACCCGTCGGCTAATTTGTGGACTGCTATAAACCTTTGGCGAATCTGTGTTTTTTTAGAGAAAACCGAGGAAGTACTTTCTTTTTTTTCTGGTCCATTCTGCAAAAAAAAAACGATTTAAATGTCATTTAGTTTTTTTTTGCGTAAAAATAGGTCAGTAGGACCCATCGACTAATTTGTGAAATGATATAAACCTTCGGCGAATCTGTGATTTTTTAGGATAAAACCGCGTCCATTCTGAAAAAAATGATTTAAATGTCATTTAGTTTTTTTTGAGTAAAAATGGGTCGGTAGGACCCGTCGACGAATTTGTGGACTGCTATAAACTTTTGGTGAATCCGTGTTTTTTTTTGGAGAAAACCGCGGACGTATTTTTTGTTTTTTTATCCATTATGCAAAAAAACGTCGGGAGGAGTTGAACGTAAACCGCATAGGGATCTAAACGTAATTTCATATTTTCTGGGGTCCATTCTTATAAAAACCTCCGAGAGGACCTGAATGTAATCCGCAGAGGGATCTAAACGTAATTTTGGTTTTTTCGGGTCCCTTTGCTAAAAACTGACTGGAGGACCTAAACGCTATTTCGGATTTTCCGAAGGGTCTTTTCGTGCACATGCTGAGATGGCAGCCTTCAATGGCCAGCAATCCTCACCACTTTAATATATAGTATGAACACACTGGGGAGCCGGAAAATCTTTCAAGCTTAATATACGGAGTATATATATATACATACATACATATATATGTTATATGATAGCCATGATTGCGTATCTAATCATTGGGACTTAACAAATCATAATGCACTAACCGATAGGAAAATCTAACAATACAGAGAACTATCCGAATTTTCCACGAACTACGTGACAACATACTACAGTACATATGCTTTTATTTGATAATAGACTTGTATTTGCTATACAACTCTAATGGTTATGATTGAAAATAGATTTGTATTTCTTATACAACAATTGTTACAATTGTATATGTATGATTAACTGTTATAATTTAGACCCACTAAAATAAGCGGTGTAGATTTTTCTCCGATTAATGTGAGTTTCTAACTTCTAGAGTAGGCGTGGCTCTAATTAGGAAATGAGATGTACTTCTATGCATCTCTTTTTAAAAGTTGCACAAATATTAAAGTACGAATGAACGGTGGATACCGATTACTTACCCTTTCGTTTGCTGATGAGGACATCAATACCAACGATACATCCATGCCTACACAAGATACATCCACGCCTACACAAGTACCACTTGTTACTGGTCCTATTACTCGTGCTCGTGCTCGTCAACTTAATCATCAGGTGAGTTCACTCTTGAGTTCATGTCCATCATGTTTAGACCGTGGAGACGTGTGCACTCTTGTTTTGCTTAGGAACCAAGGAGAGGACAGAAAGGGAAACGGATTCGCGCAGTGGATTCGGACTGCAAAGACAAAGACCAACTTGTGACGGACGCCACGATCGCATATGGACTCGGATTGGGGTGTTCAAGTACTTGATGATTTCGATGAAGTTTATTTTCATATGGATCCGGACTCATGTCCATATCTGTTCCGAGGCGGCCGCAATCGTCAAATTACTACCGAGAGGTTTTTCATTCGTGGTGTCTTTGCGCCACCATATTTTGGCCCAATGGGTCGTGTATCAAGTTGGGTCCATTAGGGGCGCGTCCTAGGGTTGGAGCTCGACCCGGCACCCTTGTGGTCGACCCTTCCACGTTTATATACCCCTTAGCCGCCACCAGAACACTTGGGTTTTGTTTAGATCAAGTTTAGCTCTCGCTACTTGCTTGTAAGCGCGTCTTTGGATTAGCCGCCCGTCTTCTTGTCTTGAACCCCAACTTATTGGAGTTTGAGTTTGAAACCTTCTTTTACATCTAGTAATTCAGACTTGTTCTACTTGTTCTTGCTAGTTCTTGATTGCTTGCGGGACGAGTGCCCTAGTGGCGGGTGTCGCGCTCCACAAGATTGCGCGACCATAGGAGGTGGTGTATCGGTTGCTAAGGCGCAGCGTCCTTGGAAGGCGTAGTCGGGCCGTGAACGTCGTCTCCTCTACCAATCGAGTTATCCCACGCCTCTCATCGAAAGATCGGGATTTCACCCAGCGGGTTTACATCGATTAGTAATCGAGCAAGGTTTATCGGTGAGAGACTTCCAATCATTCGCTGTTTTTATTTTACCTATAGTCCGAAAAGCCAAAAAATAGTAGATTAGTTCTCTCCGCAATCCTACAAACCTTTTTGAGCTTTTACTAGTCTTTGCTAGTTAGGGCTTGTTGAGTTTTCATTGCATCGGTTGTGTCGAGTTCTTGGTCGTAGTCCTAGTTTATTAGAGTTTGAGTTCTTGTCACGTTCTAGTCACAGTGCACTACCATATAAACTTTCGTTGGTGAATCTGAGTACATCTTGGTGTTCAAGTCCGACTAGGAACCCACGATCGTGGTCTTTGAAGCTTGAATTGGAATCGGTTTTGAGTCGAATTGAATCGTGGTGGTGCATAGCCAAGTTGTAATCGGTTATCATCTCAAGTCCGAATTGCTTTCGTGGCTGTGCCTGCTGTTGCCCTGCTTTATATATCAAGTGTTCACGCAGCAGTACGTCATATCCATAGACGCGGCTTACTCTAGAGAATACCCCTGTAATTTCGAGAGAAAAAAAGTGTGTGGTGATTGGCTCTTTTGAACTCTCTTTATTCATATATTCATTTTTGAGGATCCCCTGAAAAAAAAAGAAAAAAAAGAAGAAGAAAAAAGAAAAAAAAAGGAAGAAGAAGAAAAGGAAAAGGGCTGTTCGTTTGTGCTCCTCTCTCGTTTCCGGTGGGGCGTTGTGACTCCCTTTGTGTCCATGCTCGCGTCTCTAGCACGGTCTAGGCTAGGACCAGCACAGTACCACCGTTGAACGATTATTCAGCTTGCTTTTGTAACTTAACGTGGTGCTAGTGTATTCCTTGCTTGACCCACCTCTGACTCCACATAGTCGACTACTGACTTGACGTGTCTTGTTCTTTGCGGCACCGATACACTTCATTCCACGGTTGCGGACTTGTTGGTTGCCGTCCCCTCTGTTGAGCAAGGTAAGAATTGGTAAGAGCTTGTGTGACAAGTTGAGAGTGGCGCCTTGCGTAGCTACATCCTAATAGTCTGTAGGGTTTTATTTCTTGATTGTTTTTCTTGTTGCCTCTGTTCGACTAACCATGGCGGGATCGGATGATGATGATGCTTCTCGAGAATAGGCCACGTTCTCCTCGTACCAAAGGCATCATACAACACTTTGAAAAGTGGTGAAGACGCACACGGAGGTCTTGATAATGACTTGCGGTGTGAAATGAAAAGATGGGGCAATTGGAGGCCACACGATCGACACCAACACCAAGCTTACGAGGTGGAGGTGTCGGTTGCTCGTATTGACAAGAGTCTTCTTTGCACTCCTGAGGCGATTTGACGAGATACATGCTAATACCACTGGTGGGCGTGATGAGGGTGTCGAAGATAATTGGGATGAGTATGTTGCTGATACTGAACAAGATGACCAAGAAGCTCCTAATTGCCGGCGGCTACGTACTAACCGTAGAGGTATGGGTGGTTTTCGCCGGCGTGAGGTACATGGTAACGATGATGCTTTTAGTAAGATTAAATTTAAGATACCTCCTTTTGATGGTAAATATGATCCTGATGTTTACATTACTTGGGAGATTGCTATTGATCAAAAGTTTGCATGTCATGAATTTCACGAAAATGCACGTGTTAGGGTCATTACTAGTGAGTTCTTGAATTAAACCTGCTTTGGTGGATAGAACATGGCAAGAAGAATCCTAATAACATGCCACAAACTTGGGATGCTTTGAAACGAGTCATGCGGGCTAGATTTGTTCCTTCTTATTATGCACGTGATCTGTTAAACAAGTTGCAACAATTGAGACAGGGTGCTAAAAGTGTAGAGGAATATTATCGGGAATTACAAATGGGTATCTTTGCGTTGTAATTTAGAGGAGGGAGAGGAACCTGCTATGGCTAGATTTTTGGGCGGGTTAAATAGAAATTCAGACATCCTTGCTTATAAAGATTATGCTAACATAACCCGTTTGTTTCATCTTGCTTGTAAAGTGAAAGGGAAGTGCAGGGACGACGTGCTAGTGCAAGGTCTAACGTTTACGCAGAAAACCTACATCATGGCAGCAGCGCGACGACTACTTCCATGACCGGCGTGCACCTCCACCAACTTCCTCGCTGAGTCGACCAGCACCACCGCCTTTCTCCAATGACAAACCACGTGCTTCACCCACAAATTCAGCAACCAAATCTGCCCAAAACCAGCCGGTAGTGCCTCTTGGTTGCCTCCACGGGTAGAACAAGAGATGTTGATGTCATCGATGCAAGGGCTATGGACACGTCAGCGGTGTACCGTCCTAGCAAGCGTGTTTTGGTGGTCAAAGACGATGGTGGGTATTCCTCTGCTAGTGATTTCGATGAAGCTACACTTGCTTTGCTTGCGGTGACGACGCAGGTAGTGAGAACAACGGAAGAACAGATTGGTGCGGATGATGCGAGCATTATGAGAGCCTCATTGTGCGGCGTGTGCTTAGTGCACAAATGGAGAAGGCGGAGCGAATCAGCGGCATACGTTGTTTCAAACAAAGTGTGTCATTAAGGAGCGTTCGTGCCGTTTGATCATTGATGGAGGTAGCTGCAACAACTTGGCTAGCAGCGATATGGTGGAGAAGCTTGCACTTACAACCAAACCGCACCCACATCCATATCACATTCGATGGCTTAACAACGATGGTAAGGTCAAGGTAACCAAGCTGGTACAAATTAATTTTGCAATTGGCTCATATCGTGATGTTGTTGAATGTGACGTTGTGCCTATGGAAGCTTGTAATATTCTGCTAGGTAGACCATGGCAATTTGATACGGATTGTATGCATCATGGTAGATCAAATCGGTATTCTCTCATACACCATGATAAGAAAATTGTTTTGCTTCCCATGTCCCCGAGGCTATTGTGCGTGATGATGTTGCTAAAGCTACCAAAGCTAAAGCGAGAACAACAAAAATATTAAATCTATTGGTAATAAGAAAGATGGGATAAAATTGAAAGGACATTGCTTGCTTGCGACTAAATCGATGTTAATGAATTAATTGCTTCCACTTCTATTGCCTACGCTTTGGTATGCAAGGATCGTTGATTTCAATTCAAGATATGCGAGATTCTTTGCCTCCTGCGGTTGCTAACGTTTTGCGGAGTATTCGATGTATTTCAAGTGAGATACCAGGTGGGCTGCCACCTATCTGAGGGATTGAGCACCAAATTGATCTTATTCCTGGTGCATCTTTGCCAAACCGTGCGCCATAAAGGACAAATCCGGAGGAAACAAAGGAAATTCGGCAAGTGCAAGAACTACTCGACAAAGGTTATGTGCGTGAGTATCTTAGTCCTTGTCTTTTTCGGTTATTTTAGTGCCTAAGAAAGATGGAACATGGCGTATGTGTGTTGATTGTAGAGCTATTAATAATATCACCATTCGATATCGACACCTATTCCACGTTTAGATGATATGCATGATGAATTGAGTGGTGCTATTGTGTTTTCTAAAGTTGATTTGCGTAGTGGGTACCACCAGATTCGTATGAAATTGGGAGATGAATGGAAACGCTTTCAAAACTAAGTTCGATTTATATGAGTGGTTAGTCATGCCTTTTGGGTTAACTAATGCGCCTAGCACTTTCATGAGATTAATGAACGAGGTTTTGCGTGCTTTCATTGGAAAATTTGTTGTAGTATACTTTGATGATATATTGATCTACAACAAATCTATGGATGAACATCTTGATCACTTACGTGCTGTTTTTAATGCTTTACGAGATGCACGTTTATTTGGTAACCTTGAGAAGTGCACATTTTGCACCGATCGAGTGTCGTTTCTTGGCTATGTTGTGACTCCACAGGGAATTGAGGTTGATCAAGCCAAGGTAGAAGCTATACAGGGATGGCCTGTGCCAAAGACTATCACACAGGTGCGGAGTTTCCTAGGACTTGCTGGCTTCTATCGCCGTTTTGTGAAGGACTTCAGTACCATTGCTGCACCTTTGAATGAGCTTACAAAGAAGGGAGTGCCTTTTAGTTGGGGCAATGTACAAGAGGACTCCTTCAACATCTTTGAAAGATAAATTGTCTCATGCACCTCTCCTCCAACTTCCCGATTTTAATAAGACTTTTGAGCTTGAATGTGATGCTAGTGGGATTGGATTGGGTGGTGTTTTGTTACAAGAAGGCAAACCTGTTGCATATTTTAGTGAAAAATTGAGCGGGCCTGTTCTAAATTATTCTACTTATGATAAGGAATTATATGCTTTAATGCGAACATTAGAAACATGGCAGCATTATTTGTGGCCCAAAGAGTTTGTTATTCATTCTGATCATGAATCTTTGAAGCATATTCGTAGTCATGAAAAACTGAACCGTAGACATGCTAAGTGGGTTGAATTCATTGAATCTTTTCCTTATGTTATTAAGCACAAGAAAGGAAAAGAGAATATCATTGCTGATGCTTTGTCTAGGAGATATACTTTGCTGAATCAACTTGATTACAAAATCTTTGGATTAGAAACAATTAAAGACCAATATGTTAATGATGCTTGATTTCAAGGATGTGTTCTTTGCATTGTAAAGATGGAAAGGGATGGAACAAATTCATCGTCACTGATGGGTTTGTGTTTAGAGCTAACAAGCTATGCATTCCAGCTAGTTCCGTTCGTTTATTGTTGTTGCAGGAAGCACATGGAGGTGGCTTGATGGGACATTTTGGAGCTAAAAAAACGGAGGACATACTTGCTGGTCATTCTTTTGGCCCAAGATGAGAAGAGATGTGGAGAGATTTGTTGCTCGTTGCACGACATGTCAAAAGGCTAAGTCACGGTTAAATCCACACGGTTTATATTTACCTCTACCTGTTCCTAGTGCTCCTTGGGAAGATATTTCTATGGATTTTGTGTTGGGATTGCCTAGGACTAGGAAGGGACGTGATAGTGTGTTTGTGGTTGTTGATAGATTTTCTAAGATGGCACATTTCATACCATGTCATAAAACTGATGATGCTACTCATATCACTGATTTGTTCTTTCGAGAAATTGTTCGCTTGTATGGTGTGCCCAATACAATCGTTTCTGATCGTGATGCTAAATTTCTTAGCCATTTTTGGAAGACTTTGTGGGCAAAATTAGGGACTAAGTTTTTGTTTTCTACTACATGTCATCCCCAAACTGATGGTCAAACTGAAGTTGTGAATAGAACTTTGTCTACTATGTTAAGGGCTATTTTAAAGAAGAATATTAAGATGTGGGAAGATTGTTTGCCTCATATTGAATTTGCTTATAATCGATCGTTGCATTCTACTACAAAGATGTGCCCGTTTCAGATTGTATATGGTTTGTTGCCTCGTGCTCCTATTGATTTAATGCCTTTGCCATCTTCTGAGAAATTGAATTTTGATGCTACTAAGCGTCTTTGAACTAATGTTAAAACTGCATGAAACGACAAAAGAAAACATAGAGCGCATGAATGCTAAATATAAGTTTCTTTGGTGATAAAGGTAGAAAGGAACTAAAGTTTGAACACGAGATTTAGTTTGGTTGCATTTGCGAAAAGAAAGGTTTCTGACTGCGAAAATCTAAATTGCTTCCTCGGGCTGATGGACCGTTTAAAGTGTTGGAGAGAATTAATAACAATGCATATAAGTTGGATCTGCCTCCAACCTTTGGGGTTAGTCCCACTTTTAACATTGCAGATTTAAAGCCTTATTTGGGAGAGGAAGCTGAGTTTGAGTCGAGGACGACTCAAATGCAAGAAGGGGGGGATGATGAGGACATCAATACCAACGATACATCCATGCCTATACAAGATACATCCACGCCTACACAAGTACCACTTGTTACTGGTCCTATTACTCGTGCTCGTGCTCGTCAACTTAATCATCAGGTGAGTTCACTCTTGAGTTCATGTCCATCATGTTTAGACCGTGGAGACGTGTGCACTCTTGTTTTGCTTAGGAACCAAGGAGAGGACCGAAAGGGAAACGGATTCGCGCAGGTTGGATTCGGACTGCAGCACAGCACCAACTTGTGACGGACGCTACGGTCGCATATGGACTCGGATTGGGGTGTTCAAGTACTTCGATAATTTCTGATGAAGTCTATTTTCATATGGATCCGGACTCATGTCTATATCTGTTCCGAGGCGGCCGCAATCGTCAAATTACTACCGAGAGGTTTTTCTGCTCGTCTTTGCGCCACCATATTTTGGCCCAATGGGCGTGTATCAAGTTGGGTCCATTAGGGGCGCGTCCTAGGTTGGAGCTCGACCCCAGCACCCTTGTGGTCGATCCTTCCACGTTTATATACCCTTAGCCGCCACCAGAACACTTGGGTTTTGTTTAGATCAAGTTTAGCTCTCGCTACTTGCTTGTAAGCGCGCGTGCTGGATTAGCCGCCCGTCTTCTTGTCTTCGGAACCCCACCTTATTGGAGTTTGAGTTTGAAACCTTCTTTTACATCTAGTAATTCAGTATTTGTTCTACTTGTTCTTGCTAGTTCTTCGATTGCTTGCAGGACGAGTGCCCTAGTGGCCGGGGTGTCGCGCTCCACAAGATCGCGGCAGCCATAGGAGGTGGTGTATCGGTTGCTAAGGCGCAGCGTCCTTGGAAGGCTGTAGTCTGGCCGTGAACGTCGTCTCCTCTACCAATCGAGTTATCCCACACCCTCTCATCGAAAGATCGGGATTTCACCCAACGGGTTTACATCATTTGCTTTAAGACTTCAACAACTTGTATTGAGAGGGAATGCATATAAGCACTACTCGAAATGAGATTCATATATTTTCATTGGTTCTAATTAAGAAATTGCCAAGCAATGACCAATAAATAGAAAAATTCGGAATTTTTCAAATCTCGTTTTTTTATGCAACATTGTTCATCTGCATAAGATCTGGTGATAAGTTGATAACAAGGAGTACTTTGCACAGTGGCTACCAGCCAAATTGTACTCCGTGGACTGGTCCGACGGCCAGACTGGGCCTAGCTCTCTTATGCCTGCAAACTGCAATCTACTCAGCCGTCGCGAAAGCCAACAAATCCGAAGATATTGTGCGCTGACCGGTTTCATCTATACCCCTTTATAATGCACCTAAGCAAATTTTTTTACGTCCACCCTAAATAATGCACCTCATTAGAGATGGCCCAATGTTCGTGCACCCAGCAAAACGTCCCCAGAAACTTGCATTCATCAAAATGAACGTCTCAGATCTTTCCTCAGTTTTACTCACCCACATCCGATGGCCATTATTTAGTGTGTCTAATCATCCCTGTGGCCCACAACAGACCTTCCTCACCTACATATTTGGAAGGAGAGCGAATCAAACAAGGAAATAAATAAGGAGGATCCGCATGCAAGAAACCAGACTTAAATTTTTTACTGGCCAAAATTGTACGTACTACATATTTGGAAGGAGGGTGAATCAAACAAGGAAATAAATAGGGAGGATCCATATGCAAGGAAACAAGACTTGAATTTTTTATTGTCCTGGCATTGTGATCGTATTTTTTTTCGAATATGACCTTTCTCGAGACTTTTTTACGGATCCAAATTTCATAGAGCCTAATTTGGTAAGACGGAGAGCGTTGAATTTTTGTTTTATTTTTATTTAAGGAACCAACGATGCAGTGAGTCTTGGTTATTTTTTCAATTTTTCTCGCGGAACCGTGGCCATGAGCACTCGCTTAATTTTTATCTTTTTTTTCCTTGCGGATCCAGCAGTTGGCGAGCGCAGTTTATTTTTCTATATTTTTTCAAAATCATCCCTGTGGCCCACAACAGACCTTCCCTCACCTCCAGCATCAACAAGGAAAAGGAAACAAACGTCTTGGAATCAAGGAAAAGGAAACAAACGTCCTGGAAAAGAAAAGGACCATACATTACGTGCTGGGAAAAGGAAACCGGGAGATGGGGCAGCGTGGTCGGGAGAACGCAGGTCTGCAATGACTCCACGGTCGCCATGGTAGCTTTGCCGACGCGACGAGATTGCTGGTCAGCGACCTCACGGCCGCCGTGCCTCGGCAAATTTATAATTTAAATTTTTTTTAAAATAATTTTATTAAGTACAAAATAATCGAAAGTTTTTTTGAGAATTTTTCTAGAATTTTTTAACCTAATGTACTATCTTTTCAAAAATCCTTCTATATTTAAAAAAAATGAAGGCAACTCACCTGTAGCTTCTTCTAGCTGCAGCCCAGATCAGAGAAGCTTCTTCTCTTCCCTCCATCCATTAAAGCAAGAAAGAAGCTCCAAAGCTCTATCAATCCCGCACCAAATCTTCTCTTTCCATCTATGGTGTTAATTCCCTAAATTTCGTGCTCTATTGCCAAAATTTCCTCCCAAACTGATTTGATTCTAAATTATGGTTTCCATAAATATGTTTGTTTCGGAGCTATAAAAGCCGGTGAGTTCTCCTCCACCCCATCGCATTGCGTAAATCCCCAAGTGCTCCCTCTTGTAAAGATCGCCGGATTTTGGAGGTAACCCAAGCCATCACCGTCATCTTTCTCGGCGAAATTCACTGCAACCGTGACTCCTCCGCAGGCGCCGGTGCCGGCGATCTCGCCGCACCAGTGCCGACTCACTGCGACCGACCGGCCACCCCTGGCCTTCCCTCCCCCTTGCGCTGGCCAAGCCCAGAGAGCACGCTGTGCTATCTGTGGAAGCTGTAAAAAAAATAATCTAAAATCAGAAAAATCTTTTTTCTTTCTCTTTCTTGATTTAAAATCTTTTGGGAGCCCGTTTTCGGCCATTCGACCTCCATTTAGTTCCGTTTTTCTTTCTAAATTCATTTAAAATTATAAATTTCTCTTTTATTATTAAGTGTTATTCATACTTATCTTCTCATTTAATTGATAAGCGGGTGTACTGCCGTCGTAGCGTTAGCACAGGCACTATACTTTTACTATTAAGTGTTATATTCATACTTATCTTCTCATTTAATTGATAAGCGGATGTACTACCGTCGTAGCGTTAGCACTGGCATCATACTAGTACTTTCAAGAATAGTTATCTGATTCATCGTACACCTAACTAATTAATTGTGAATTGAATTGGTCGAACCCGAATGGATTGCGTGTTCGTTACGAGAATTATAAGATAAGAAAATGTGACGGACCGTGAATGTGTTTTCAAGTATATCATCTATGTATTGCACCCATGTCCCCGACATGGCACAACTTTCTCTTCAAACACCAGCGATGGCTGCAGGGCGGTCTTGCCACCTTCTGGTGATGCTGTTTTGCCTCCACCACACCATCCTGTCTCTCCATGCCCCTCTTGCTTCCTCCCTTTCCTTCACCCTCGACTTCTCCAACCCCAACAATCCCTGCGGTGTGGCCCTCCTTTGCGAGTACGACGCGCACTTCTCTCGCCCTATGTTTGACATTACTAAGAACGACCGAAATCAAAATACTACGGACAGCATCGGCCGGGGCTCCTACATGCGGCCAGTGCCGCTGTGGGACAAAGCCACCGGCGAGCTGGCCAGCTTCACCACTGCCTTCTCCTTCCAGATCACTCCGGCCGAAAGTAAGGACAGCGGCGACGGGATGGCCTTCTTCCTCGCGCACTACCCATCGAAGGTCCCTGCCAACAGCGGCGGCGTGGGGCTCGGCCTTCTCCCGGCCGGCGTTAACGGGACAGGCGACGGCCAGGTCGTGGCGGTCGAGTTCGACACCCACAACAACGGCCTCCCCGTAGACATCAGCAGCAACCACGTCGGCATCGACGTCAACTCCGTCACCTCGGTGGCATCCACGGACACGACCTCGCCAACCAGGAACCTGACGTCTGGTTTCACGATGAACGCCACGATCAACTACGACAACGGCACGAAGATGCTCACCGTCGATCTACAAATCAACGACACCTCGTACCACGTCAGCGCGAGCGTTGACCTGAGGAGAAGCTTGCCGGAGGAGGTGGCCGTGGGCTTCTCTGCCTCGACCGGCTCATCCGCCGAGCTGCATCGGGTACTCTCCTGGTCGTTCAGTTCCACCCTGGAACAGAAGAAGCCCGCGCCGGGAACGGCGCCTGCACCGGCAACTCAACCTCTTCCAGCAACCAGCTCCAGGCTTCCCACGAGAGTACTAGTGCCAGTATGTGTAGTTGTGGCTCTGCTATTGCTTTGTGCAGTCGCGTTGTTTCTTCTGTGGCAGCGAAAACAGAAAAGGACACGATACGATAAAGATGAGCTTGAGAGAGGTGTGGTGTCCGGCCCAAAGCGATACCCATACCATGAGCTGGCTTCTGCCACGAGCAACTTCACCGTGGAGGAGAAGATCGGGCAAGGGGGCTTCGGAAGTGTCTACCGGGGCCGCCTCACCTTTGGTGACCAAGACCGCACCGTGGCGATAAAGTTGTTCTCCGGTGAGTCTTCGCTGCAGGGAAGGAAGGAGTTCGAAGCTGAAGTGAGGATCATAAGCCGGCTCAAGCACCGAAACCTCGTGCAGCTGATCGGTTGGTGCGACAGCAGCAAGGGGCTCTTGCTCGTCTACGAGCTCATGCGGTTAGGTAACCTCGACAAGCATCTCCATGGCACCCAGAGGTTGTTAACCTGGCCACAAAGGTATGATAAAATCAACTTACATAATATCTGCTTAATATTCGACTGATTTTTTTTGTCAAATCAGTCAAATTTCTCTCTCTCAATACATGCCACTTTTTATGCAGGGAAAAATAAAAATAATTTTTCTAAGTTAAACAATGAAAAATGGGATTGGTGAACCCTAATAGAAAATAAATGAATCACAGAGAAAAATAAAAATAAATTTTCTAACCTAAACAAAGAAAAATGGGATTGATGAACCTTAATAGAAAATAAATGATTCAAACCACCTATCTAAATGCATATCAGATAGACAAAAATGTGACTGAAATCAAAGAAAAAACAGGCGACAAATTTTTAGCAATGCCCTTTTTTATATTGGATTTTAGGATATTCGGACGTACGTTGTATATCTCCGTTGATTTCATCAATGTACATGTTTCCAATTAACAGGTACCAGATCATTCTCGGCCTGGGCTCTGCGTTACGCTACCTCCACGGAGAGTGGGAGCAGTGCATCGTGCACGGCGACATCAAACCGAGCAACATATTGCTGGACCCGTCATACAACACCAAGCTAGCGGACTTTGGGCTGGCGAGGCTGATCGACCATGGCGCGAGATGGCAAACGACACGAGCTGTTCTTGGTACAGCGGGGTACATAGACCCCGAATTCGTCCACACATGCAGACCGAGCACTGTGTCGGACGTCTACAGCTTCGGCATCGTCCTCCTGGAGATCGTCTCTGGCCGGCGACCGGTGGCGGAGCAGCCCGACGAGGTCTTCTTGCTGCTGAAATGGGTGTGGAGCCTGTACGGCCGGGACGCGATTCTTGATGCGGCCGACGAGAGGCTGAGAGGTGATGAGTCCGACGAGCGGCAGATGGAGCGCGTGCTGGTCGTGGGGCTGTGGTGCGCGCACCCCGACCGGAGCGAGCGGCCGTCCGTTGCGCAGGCCATGCACGTCCTGCAGTCCGAGGACGTGAGGCTGCCGGCAGTTTCGCCGAAGTTGTACAAGACTGCGTCGAAGCTTGCCGTGGCTGGACGTGTTATTAGCGTTTTGTCAGTTGATAACTCTATAGGTGTCTACTCTTCGTCGACCACCAGCAGCACGGCACATCCTGCGGAGTAATCGGCAACTGCATTGCTTGGTAGTTTTAAGGATCTAGCTTGCTTTTCAAGCGACTGTGCGCAATATTTGTTCGCATATGGTTTTCAAGCGATATATCGGGGACTACGTTGCGTCTGGTATTCTGTTGTACGTGTAATTAACACTGCTACAGAATCAGTGATCCTTACAGTCATATCACTGTCGGTTCATCAAAACTCGACAGTAATAATATTATCATTGTCGGTTCGGATGGAAAACCGGCAGTAACGGTTTTTTTTGGATGAACCGGCAGTGATAAATCCCTTATTACTACCGGTTCGTGTCCGAACCGGTAGTAATACTATCACTGCCGGTTTTTAGAAGAACCGACGGTGCTGATATTTTTCGAAAAATCATAATTTTTTCATACGGAGTCGGATGAAGATAAAATTTATATGAAAATTGTAGCTCTCGACGAGATTACAACTTTGTAGTTGACAACTATTTCATTTGAGGTAATTTAAATATCCAACAAATGGTATCACTGCCGGTTGGCGGTTCGTATTCCCAACCGGCAGTAATAATGCTATCAACTATTTTTCGAAAAATTATAACTTTTTTATACGGAGTCGGATGGAGATAAAATTTATATGAAAATTGTAGCTCTCGACGAGAACTACAACTTTGTTGTTGATAACTTTTTCGTTCGAGATAATTTAGATATCCAACAAATGGTATCACTGCCGGTGGCGGTTCGTATTCCCAACCGGCAGTAATAATGCTATCAACCAATTTTCGAAAAATCATAACTTTTTCATACGGAGTCGTATGGAGATAAAATTTATATGAAAATTGTAGCTCTCGACGATATCTACAACTTTTTAGTTGACAACTTTTCATTTTAAGTAATTTAAATATTCAAATAATTATATCACTGCCGGTTGTCGGTTCGTATTCCCAACCGGCAGTAATAATGCTACCACTATTTTTCGAAAAATCATAACTTTTCCATACGGAGTCGGATGAAGATAAAATTTATATGAGAATTGTAGCTCTCGACGCGATCTAAAACTTTGTAGTTGACAACTTTTCATTTGAAGTAATGTAAATATCCAAATAATGATATCAGTGCCGGTTGGCAGTATCAACCATTTATCGAAAAATTATAACTTTTTCATATGAAGACGGATGGAGATAAAATTTATATAAAATTGTAGCTCTCGACGAGATCTACAACTTTGTAGTTGACAATCTTTTCATTTGAATTCAGTTAGATATCCAAATAATCATCAAAAGTTGCTGACTCCAGAGCAACTGTGCGTGAGTATCAACTATCGCCCGAACGCTGTTCTATTCGTTCTATCTTCGTAAATCTTAACTCGAGCGATATCAACCGTCTGACCATCTTCCCCCATGGCGCAACAACACTACTGAAGGATGCACAAAAAGAAGGTGTAAAAAAGAAGAAAAAATCTCATGCAAAAAATCTTTAGTGCAACAAATCAATATATCATTGCAAAAACCCAGCTCTTTTTTGAGAGTTTCACTGTATTTTTAGTGTGTTTCAATATATGAATCTAAAATTATGAAACTTGATTGAAAAATGAGTTTTCTAGAAGTTTCAGGTTTAAAAAATTTTAGTTTTAAGAATGGTTCAATAGAAGATTTTTGTAGATTTCAACAAGGTTCATAAAAATTCGAACAAGTTTTAAAAGTTTCAAGGAAGTTTCAAAAATTCAAGCAAAAGTTTCATCCTTGTTTCATCAAGTTTCACGAGGTTTCAGACATTCTCAAAAAGGTTTCGGAGAGATTCAGTACATTTTTAGAGTGTTTCGATAAATTTCAAAATATGAAACTTGATTGAAAAATTAGTTTCAGTAGAAGATTCAAATATAAACCTTAAAGTTTTGGCCATCCAACAAAAAAAATCCAAACAAATTTCACAAATTTTATGGGAGTTTCCCAATGAAAATACAAGTTTAAAACTATATAACTTTGTTTCATGCAAACTTAAACACGAATTCCAAAATGTGAAATTTAGTGTTTCAAGGGAGCTAATGCGAATTTCAAATAAATCTAGGCAAGTTTTTTTTAAAAGTAACAAAATTGGAATGGTTTTCAAAGAAAAATAATTAATACATGGGAATAGTCAACAGTTTTAGACGTAGACCCTGTTTGTTTTAGCTTTTGATTCTAGATTCTGGCCTCAAAAGCAGAATAAAAAACAAACATCCCGATTTGTAAATCCGATTCTCACAATCCAGCCCACCTATATACACTAAAATCTACAATCCACTCCATATGTGCTTTTGTTGAATCAGCTTCTCTACAACCACAATTCAGCATAACTTTCAGAGAATCAAAGTTAAAACAACTTGTAGTAACGCTCGTTAGGCCGCTAGTTGACCCTGCATGCGTCGCTCGCCATATATGATTGCACTCGCGCAAACCCATGTCCCTGTCACGCTCACCTGCAGCCGTTCGCCGTCCGCGGTCACCATGCTCGCTCACCGCCGTAGCCATTTGCCCGGTAGCAAATGGATAAGACTGAAAAAATCTAACGGTTTATAAGATACATTAGCGCTATAATCGTACGGCTGGATCGTATCCCGTTGGATAGGGTTTGGATGGTACAATGTACGACAATTATTTTTTGTAATTTTTATTAATATGTGAAAGTACTTTGAAATATGAATATAAAAGTACCATGTTGTGTTACTAAACCAATATATTATCCGAAACTGCAAATTTTGACTCTCGAAGTACGTGGACATTTTATAAAAATAAATGGCATAGCTATATCGATGTTTCTCCACTGGATAGAATCAACAGGATGCTTTAGTATTCCATCATTCTTACGCTACTCCGAGTGCCAACGCAGTAGTTTTGCCTTATCTGGGCTCGCAAACAAATGCTTTAAATGAGGAATTATAGGCAGATACCATGCCACCTTAACAGGAGGTCCTTTCTTCACCTCGATGCCCTTGCTGTCATCATCTGAATGAGTCTTACGCTTCTATCGGGATGAGTTGCACACTAGACATACATGCAAGTTTGTGTACTCTTTGCGGTAAAGGATATAGTCGTTCGGACATACATGTATTCTTTCTACTTTCATTCCTAAGGGACAAAGAATCTTCTTAGCTTTGTAGGTGGTTGTTGGCAATTCGTTTCCCTCTAGAAGCATGTCCGTCAATAGACGTAACAGCGCTGTAAAACTCTTGTCGGACCAACCGTTTCTTGCCTTCAATTTCAGCAGTTCAAGCACGAATGACAACCTTGTGTATTTTGACTTGCAGTCTGAGAACAAAAGTTTCTCCAAGTCCTCCATCAAGCCCCAAAATTTACCATATTCTCTGTCATCACGGTTCCCTTCTGCGTCGCGTAGCATCTGATTTAGATTGTCGTCCTGCAACCTATCCTCATCGGAAGCACAATCGATATGATCATCCGGCATATCATTGACTTCATCGACGATGTTAATACTACCTACTTCCTGTATATCCTGCTCTTCACTATGACTGGTCCAACATGTATACCCCTTTTGAAACCCCTCAGAATCAAGTGTGCTTCGATCTATGTAGAGTTTCGAAACATCTTCAGATTCTCGCAGTCAATGCACGAATAAGACATAAACTGCACCCCTTATTAAACATATCCTCCTCTGCAGCTCTTCTAAAAACAGAGACGCCATTAATGTACTCGGCACTCGTACGGTTCTTAGCACACATTCTTAAATTATGCAGTGCTAGCTGCTTTTGAATATGATGCAATTATATAACTAATTACTACCTTAGAACACAGAACAAATGGATCTACAAGCAAGATCTAAACACAATCTTCAAATTCTCTCTTCACCAAACTAGCTACCTAAATCTTAAATATAATAATGTAGTTAAAACCAATTACTAACCTTATATCACCAAGAACACATGAAAAACAATATTGAAATTCTCTCCTTACCAAGACAGATCTTGAATATAATGCAATTAATTAGAACCCATTAATAACCTTAGATCACCAAGAACACATGGATCTACAAGCTAGATCTAAACAATCTTCAAATTCTCTTCTTACCAGGCTAGACCTTGAATATAATGCAATTATAACCCATATTACTAACCTTAGATAAAAAAGAACATATGGATATACAAGCTAGATCTAAACAATCTTCAAATTCTCCTTACCAAGCTAGATCTTGAATATAATACAATTAGAATCTATTACTAACCTTAGATTACCAAAATCAAATAGATCTACAATCACCCTTCAAAATCAATTGTCTTCTTTCACAATATCGCCTCACAGCCGCAGTCACCTTAAAGATAGATCTCAAAACCCTAAAAAGCACTAAGTGGCTCAGGTCTCTGTATCATATATCGCTTGGAGATATCACAGATAGTTCTATTCATAAACCGTCAGTGATTTACATAGAATCCCAGACAGTTTTATAATAAAACCGTCTGGGATAATAAATGTTATCACAGACGGTTTTTGTTTAAAACTGTCTGTGATAGCATCACTGACGGTTTGGTACTAAAACCGTCTGTGATATTGCTGTATATCACTGATGGTTTATGAAGAGTATCGTCTGTGATGATGTCATTAACGGTTGCATTATAGAACCGTCAGTGATGTTCCTCATCACAGACGGTTTTTTTCAAAATCGTCTATGATAAGATGTCTAATATATGCTTTTATGTAGTAGTTCCAATATATAATTGGTAAGAAAAATTGAGTGCCTACGGAAAAAAAAAAACAATCGTGTGCCATTGAGCAAATCCCAACTAAGTTAGTAGTTGACAGTGAGTTTCTTTCTGTCGTGGCGTCGTGCATGTAAGAGATAATCCAAACTAAAGTTCTTTTTATCACTAGTTAGTGCTAATTATATCATCTAAGAATTGTTGTCCTTTCCTTCAAATGTTTATATATTTGGTTTATTAGCGGAGGCCACCCTAGCTGAATTTTTAAAAAATAATATTATTTTAATAAACATTTACAGAAATAATATGCCGAAAAAATACCACTTCTGCCCACCTGTCGCATTTTGGAATTGCTACAGAGACTCTGTCGCAATTTGGAATTGAGACATAGGACGCTACAGGTCTCTGTCACAATTCCAAATTGCGAAAGAGTCTCTGTCGACAGAGGCTGTAAAAAACGGCCGCGCGACCTCCGGCCTCATTTTCACCGAGAACAACCGAGCTCGCTCGTTCACCGGAGAAAAGAGGGGAGAGGCGCGCCAGAGAAAAGAGAGAGGAGAGGAGGAGGGGAGTAAGAAGAGGAGAGGAAGAGGAGGAGGAAGAAGAGGGAGGAGCTCGTATTCGTCGAGATTTGCGGTAAATTTTTTCGCTATTTTAATTTTTGAATTTAGTGGTCAAATAATAATTTTGTAGACTCGCAATAATGTAGATAGGTAAGTACTTAGTTTCGTAGACTTGCAATATTTTTGTAGACTCGCAATATTTAGATAGACTCGCAATATTTTTGTACACTCGCAATAATAGTTTTGTAGACTCGCAATATTTAGATAGACGATTTAGTGATTCCCAGCCGAAGTCGCTAAGCAGGCACGAGTGCCACCGTGAGGCCTTGTCGTTGCCAGAGGCGTGGAGCAGCGAGGCTGACACAGTGACCGCAGCGGCGAGCTCGCGGGCGTTGGATTTTAGACCCTACGGACCTGACGACAAGACTCGCAATAGTTTATTTAAATTTACCGTTCCCAGCGTACAACATCCGTAGAGAAAATCCGACGTATGTCCGCCATTCTCACCCAAAGCTGAACCGATACTCCAAAGACAGCCGAGTCATTAGTTTTCCCCTTTGTGAAAAGATTAATCTGGTCGTTCGTAAACCCTACCAACTAGCGAATATCTTCCGAAGTGAGGGGGGATTAGAGTGGAGGACTCAGGATTTGTAGGATGGGCGTTCGGAATAGCAAGATATTGTTCAATAGAAATATTAAAGGTCCACAGTAGCAAAAATCAAGTGCAGATTGTTCCTGCTAGAGACTAACATCTAAAATAATTTAGACAGTTATACTATGGAGAAGTGGTTCCGCAGATGGCTGCACAAGAGGTGGAACTTAGTAATTTTTTCGTTGATTTAATTTAAAATTTAGTGACCAAATAAAATTCATGAAATGTTTTGACAGATATGGACGAACGAGTAGAATTTAAAATACACTACGGAGAAGGGGTTCCACAGATGGGTGCACAAGGGGTGGAACTTAGTCATTTTCTAAGTGTCATGACTGGCCTATCATGTGCTGGTAAGCGTTCGTGGGGCACGGTTAACAGGTGGTTGTACCACATGTTCTCGTTGGATAGTAAATTGCATGACCTCAAGTTGCACGGAGTATGATATCGGAGACAGGATTGCACGTACTGGGAGTTAGTAGAACTGAAAGGGCCGAAGTTCTGGAGCTCGTACGTAAGATTGGCAACTGAGAATGATTGGCCATTAGTGTTGTTGGCGTAAGCATTTGAGAAAACCAATACTTGCCATACGACGCAGGAGGAGGTTGTTGGTGATGAATCGGAGGAAGTTGAGGGAGAGCATCCGAACCGGAGAACGCTTAGTGAGGCAGGATGTCAGCTCGAGTCATGAGGGTGTGGGAGGCGAGGAAGTTCATGTTCCAATGCCAAATGTTCAGGTACCTTCGGGTGTGGCAGACGAGAGAGAAAATATTAAATCGTTGGTTGAAGCGATGCAAGCGGAGAGTCAGGAATATGAGGATTTGAGTAATGACGAAGACGATGAAGAGCATTTCCCTGCGGAGTGGGATGCACGTCAGTTCGATAGATTGGTGGTCAACGAGGGTGAACACTTCGCATGGCAGTCGGATCAGAATGAAGTGAGGCAAGGTGATATTTACAAGAATAAGTTTGAGGTTCAGGAAGCAGTGACAGCATGGGCAGTGTCGCTTAGTAGAACCTTCAAGGTTGCGAAGTCAGACCAGCAGGTGTATGATGTTAGATGCCAGATGGAGGGTTGCGCATGGCGTGTGCATGCGTACCAGCCTAAGTGGGATACTATTTGAAAGTGTTCTATAGTCATCCCACTCACATGTGTGTTGACAGAGTCTGTCCAATTGCATTGAAACATATCTTCAGGTTTTGTTGCAAATGCAATGTATGGGGAGATTGTGGGCAACCTGCATTTAGAGCCACGTTCCATCATACTTGCAATAGAGCAGTGGTTTTAGTACACCATAAGCTATGCGAAAGCATGGAGAGCGAAGCAGAAGGCATTGAAAACTAGATTTGGTACGTACAAAGACTCATATCAGAACCTACCAGGTATGCTCGAGGTGATCAAGGACAGAAATCCTGGAACTTATATCGATATTTGTGAGCGGCCCTCGCATCGCTTCCCTGGGAAGATGGTACTCAAGTGGGCATTCTTTGCTTTCGGTGCATGTGTCAACGCGTTTAGACATTATCGTCCATGTGTGGATGGGATATTTTTTACTGAAAAGTATAAATGCCAGATACTGACTGCTACAGGAGTAGATGGCAATAATCAGGTTCTTCCAGTAGTGCTCGCATTCGTGGATGGTGAGAACAAAGACAGCTGTGAGACCCCGTTCTGATGAACAGGAACTCCATGTGATTACTGTGCTATTCCCTGGATCAGTAGCTAGCACTCACATGTTTACAACATTCTTACCAAAATCATACACGCAAACATATAGAAGATCTTACATAAATGAAATAATTATACAGAGTTCAGTACAAATTTAAACCATTTTAACAGCGAAAATAAAAAAAAGCGGAAAACCAAAAGGAACTGAAACTCCAAACAGCCTTGCGGTTGCCCACTAAACACTCAGGCACTGACTAGGCAACCTAGAAGAGACTATCGTCGAAACCCCTGAGACCTGCCTGAAAGAAAGCGTCGTCTGGCAGATCACAGTCTTCTTCCTCTGAGACAGCAGATGCAAGATTGAGTACTTTGGTACTCAGCAAGACTTATATTGGTTCGCAGATGCATTTAAGTAATTATGCAGGTTGAGCAAATGACAGGCTATAGTTATTTTGCAGTTGCATGAAAACATTAAAGTAAATAAGCATAATAGATTACAACATCGCATTTTAATAAAAGTAATTGAAAGACAGAATTGTAAGCAAATATTCTAGATTTTCAACCCAGTCTACCCGACTACATATAACCCCGGTGTCGATCCTTTGACACAAAAGATGGTTGAAAAACAGTTTCCAGAAGCCCAACCCATTTTGGAAATCACCAAAAACTCTAGCATTGGGAGGATTTTCCCCAAGTGCCCATTACATGGTAGCGGCTAATCGATCGATTTTTCACTCTGCAGAGTGTACACTTTACCCACAAGGAATGATCAACCTCGTTCGCGGGCGCTTAACACACTTCCTTTGGTGTGTCGGCAAGGAGATCATACAAAGTCGTTACATTATCTAGACATGGCTTTACACCAGCCGGGCGTTAACCCTCTCCTCGAAGACAGAGACACTCACCCAAGTCGTGGATCCACATTTATCACAGACACACCACGTCTCTGTCCGGGGCAAGGCGTACCGTTGCATTGGTATGTAGAAACCCCTACAGACGACTGTTGGACTGCTGTGCAATCTCCGCCTTCCATAGATGCAAAGCCAAATCTAAACAACTTATTAAGCTAAGACCCGCCCATACAAACCCTTGTGGTTGCACGAAACATGGTTCTACAACATCCCATTTGCTCGGTCCTTAATCCGACACGGCGATACTCCACCTAGCTACGTGCAAATCCTTTTGCACAACGGCTAGCGCCAAATAACCACCCGCGTCAAAACATAGTTTTGTTTGAGGGTTTTTAGCAAATTATCATCAACCAGTTCCCAAAAGATCATATGAAAGTTGAAAAGACTGAAAACACCGAGAGACTTAAGCAGGAATATTATTATGCTAGCGGTTATACCCAAACATGACATTAAGTATGTCTAGCTCAATCTAAGGTTTACAAGGTTCACAAGTCCATACAGATTGAGACGAACCATAATTTACAGGATTAACTACAGTTCTAACCCAAAATAGCACTTTTATGGGGAATTATCCGGATGCACTGTACATAAGCAAAAACAACATATAGTAGGTGAATTATCAGGCTCAACGTGATCAAGGAGTTGCTTGCCTTGCAAATCACTGTCAGTAATAAAATCTGGATCTGCAGAACAGTCTTCTTCTTCTTCGATGATGTCGGTCTCTACTCGTTGCGAACAAGAAGAAAAAAAGAGAATATCAGCAAACTCCAAATGGCAAAAAGAAAACAGACAGATAAACAGGTAAACACAATTCGAATCAAACAGGCAACTGCTATTCATGAAATATTCGAATTTAAACATCGAATTATAGATGCTAAAATTATTTGAAATGAAATGATTGTTCATTAGCTACTTTGGAGGATGCAACACTCAAAGAAACAGAGCCCTCTCTGTTTTTCTCAAAAGAACCAAGAAGAGAGCACTTTGAAAAACTATATCATCTAGGGTTATAAACCTAACAAGATTGATGTCCATTAACTACAGAAATTAGAGTTTAAGTCTTGAATTAGTTAGAGCATACTTTAATTATCAAATCTAACAACTTCTATTAACTTTTAGGGTTTGGATGAAACTTGAAAACTACTGTTGAAAAGGCTTGGTTGAACTCTGGACTTAGCTACAAAACTGGCTAAGGAAAAAGGATTAAACCACATCACTTAAGGTTATTACATCATGGTAACTAAATGAAACAAAGCTCTAAAACAGAATATTTTTCTGGAATCTGGTAGAACAAATTTTGGTTATCATTTCTACACTATTCTT
This sequence comes from Otatea glauca, assembly GCA_036346275.1. NCBI lineage: Eukaryota > Viridiplantae > Streptophyta > Magnoliopsida > Poales > Poaceae > Otatea > Otatea glauca. The sequence continues at coordinate 28,879,490 of CM070728.1, forward strand.
CCAAAATTTCTTACTTGGATGAGTTATTTTACACATGGTTGAAAAAGCTTGATTGTTTCAATCATTCAGCAAAACATAAAAAGTAGACTCATTCCCTTAACCTGTTTTGCATACAAACCTTAACAAAATATCATTATTTTTCCAGAATCTACTAGAATATACTTTGTGAAGTGCTTCTATACCATTTTTACATTTCTTCTCATTCATATAATCCATTTTATCGTATGTTGAAAAGGGCTATATGAACATAAAAACTAACTTATAACCTTTCAATTTTTCATTTTCATTTATTACTAAACTATCCAACATCTTTTATCCATTTTCTTCCTGAAATCAGGGCATGATCTTAAAAACATTCTAAAAGTGAATTTGAGTTATTTTGAACTTGTTCATAGCAAATTACATCTATTTTGGTTATAACTAGTATTGTTTTTCTTAATTGAACAACTATCACAAATACTTTTCCTTAAGTATTTTCACATGAGCAACTCCCCATGATACATACCTCAATAGAATGAACTTTTAAACATTCAAACTTTAATCTTTTCTTTCATTTACTCAATTTCATTTTTCATGCTTAATATTCATTTTTAAGCAACATGATATATAATATGGTATCAAAGAAACATTTGGTCTATTTGAAATACTCATAACTCAGAGACTCAACAAAAACTTACTTTTCCTTAATTGGGTCCTCCCAAAAATATTTTATTCATATGACCCTATTTACACTTAAGCATCTCTTTAATTTTTCCTAAAATCACATTTTACTCATCTACAGAAATTTTTGTATATTCAGAAACTACAGAATTTTATACGAATTTAGAAATTAGTTTCACTCAGTTTGGCCAGATGATTCAAAAGTTATGAGCATTTGAATTCCAGCCGGTTTCTGAAAATCAATTAAAATCGCAAAATGCGCTTTCGATCGGAGAAAACGGTTTCCTCTGCGCGCGCCAAAAACACGTTGAAACCCGCAGGCTCGCTGACACCTGGGTTCCACCGGTCAGCGACCCGGAGCAGGGCACTACGGTCTCTTGCTCACCGCCGGCGAACTAGCTCCGCCGCGGCCGAACGGGCACCGATTCTAGCTTTACCGTGCCAAGATGAATCTAGGGGTGGGGCTACTTCGCCGGGAGACGACCGAGAAGATGGCCACCACCGTGAGGGTGCGGCGGCGCCATGACCGGGATGGCGAAAGCTCAGTTAGAGGCTACGATTCCGGTGACCTAGGGTTTTTCTAGCAACAGTGACACTAGGGGACGCAGACTCACCGGATAGCTGGGTCGGAGATGAGCCGAAGCGGCCTGCCACCGTGCGCCGGCCGTGAGGAAGAAGAGCGGCGATGCGGCGGTGCTATGAGCAAAAAGAGGCCAAAATAGCGGATGATCAGCAACCCTTGGGTGCTAGAGAAGCTCGAGAAGCAATCAATTCGGAGGATTGAGGAGGAACTCACCCGATTCAACGTTTTCCCCCTTTTCGGGTTCCTCCGGCTCAACGAGGAAGATGACGCCCCTTGAGGCTCTCGGCTCGGCAAAATGGAAAGGTGAGGTGCATGAGGGCACGGCGACGCAATTGTAAGGCTTAAAGCTGAAGGAAACCGATCGATTTCGCGATTTTGGCGGCGCCGGTCGACTTCTTACTTCTTCATGCCGGCGCAACGGCTAGCCTCGCCTCAAAGCGCTCGACCGGGACCAAGTGGGCACAGGCGAGGAGGAGGAGCTCCACTCGCGACGTGGAGGGTGAGCTGCAGCCGGACGGGAGCAGTGAAGATCGGGCGCAAGGACGGCGGCGTCTGCGACTCGGCTCGACGGGGAGAAGAGAGGAAGAGCAAAAGCAGTTGTGAGGCGACGTGTGGGACCGGGGCCCACTGGCGGTGAAACAACCTCGCCTCGGTGACCAGTAGCGTCAGCGTTTCAACAGGGCGGGCCCACTTGTCGATGAGATAATCGATTTTAATGTGATTTGACTGAACGAGATTTCTCTAGAACTCGGATTTGTTTAAGCCCTAAACAAATCTCAGATTTTTCCAAACTTTTTGACCAAGACTTACTGAGAGTCACACGCCTACTGGAAAATTTTGAGACAAAAAATCCTTTTGGGAAATTTACTAAAATTCTGACACTGTACCCTGGTTCTAAACTTTGATTTCGGTTTTTGATTTAATTACAGGTTCATTTTCTAATATTTATTTTTGAAACTTTTTGGACAGGTTCCAATCCTTATATTTGGACCACTGTAAAATGTTCAAATAAAAAAAAAGAGCCATTATTTTATAAAAATTCTGACAATCATTTTCTGTACATTTTGGACCCACTGTATTTGAATTTTTAAGAGGCTTATTTCAAATCATTTAATTATAAAACTTTTATGAGTGATGCATCATATCTCCAGGGATTTATATAAATTTTCTTGGATTTTCTTGACATTGGTTATTTTTCTTTCCACTTTTTGATTCACGGTTTTTAGTCAAAAAGTAGATACATATTTTATTTAACTTACCCCTAAGTTTATAAAAATTCTAGTTACTGGTCAAACATTATGACCAGCTCAAATAGGACTCATGGTAAAATTTCCTAAATTTTATTTTCATCTTTTTACCTTTTTCTTTGCTTTTCCCTTTTTATTTAATCTTTTCCCATAACACAAAATCTAAGGAATTCTAATTGGAGCAAATAATACCTAGAATTTCAAAACCACTTATATTAAGATTTAAACTATTTATTTTCCATTATTCCAAACTTTCAGGTCGTTACAGATCCACCCCCTTTACAGAAATCTCGCTCCCGAGATTTGACAGGCTAAAAAGAAAAAGGGGTTTACAAGAAATCCGGGAACTCTTCTCTAAGGAGATCCTCTCGCTCCCATGTCGCTTCCTCTTCCGAATGATTACTCCACTGCACTTTTAGCATCTTATGGGCTTTGTTTCGAGTATGGCGCTCCGCTTCTTCAAGAATCTTCACTGGGCGCTCTCGATAGGTTAAGTCAGGCTGAAGATCAAGATCTTCCAACTGGGTAAGTTCAGTCGGAACACGGAGGCACTTCTTCAGTTGCGACACGTGGAAGACGTTATGCACACTGGATAATTGAGTAGGCAACTGCAATCTATATGCCTTCTCTCCCATCTTCTCCAGGATGCAATAAGGTCCAATATACCGAGGAGCGAGCTTGCCTCGAACACGGAATCGATTTAACTCCACGAAGAGGTGAAACTTTAAGGTATACATAATCACCAACCTCAAAGCTTAAGTCACGTCGGCGAGTGTCGGCATAACTTTTCTCGGCGAGATTGAGCTTCCTCAACCGACTTGATTAAATCTACTTGCTCTTGGGCTTCATTAATCAAATCGGGACGAAGAACCGTTTCACCCACCGGACCGAAAAGTGGTGTTCGACATTTTCTTCCATAAAGGGCCTCAAAAGGCGACATCTGCAGACTAGCTTGAAAGCTATTGTTGTAAGAAAATTACGCAAATGCGAGGCACTTCTCCCAATTGGTGCTATAAGACGGACACACAGCCCGCAACATGTCTTCAAGAGTCGATTTGTTCTCTCGATCCGCCCATCGATCATGGATGGTAGGCGAAACTAAAGTTCAACAGTTTCCCAATAACTTGTGCACATTGTTCCCGAAAATGAGATGTGAATCTGTGATCCACGGTCGATACACAATCGTCTTCGGGACACCATGCAACCGCACAATATTTGAAACGTAGAGCTCTGCCAATTTAACTGTAGAATCTCTAGTCTTGACAGGGATGAAATGAGCTACCTTCGTCAGCTTGTCGACAATAACCCAAATGGAATCACTCCCTTACGGGTTCGAGAAGACCAATAATGAAATCCATCTCGATATCATCCACTTCCATTCGAATTTGCAATGGTGAAGAAGTCGGTGACGACGATGTTCAGCCTTAACTCGTTGACATACATCACACTTTGCGACATATTCAGCGACATCCTTCTTCATACCGGGCCACCAATATTCTCTTTTAAGATCCTGGTACATCTTGGTACTACCAGGATGAATAGATAATGGTGACTCATGAATTTCTGCCAAAATCAGCTTCTTGATCTCAGGATCATTCGGCACATATATCCGAGTTCCTCTCATGATTATCCCACCAGGGCTTTCCAAGAACTCAGAATCCGTGCCCTCTTTCAATTGATTCCGAATCTCAACAACGGCTTCATCTTTATACTGTGCAGCCTTAATTTGACCTTCAGAGTGGGCTGCAACTGCAGAGCGGCCACATAACCATTCTCAACTAAATTCAGATTGAGCTTCTGAAACTCATGAATTAAATCAGACTGATTTGAATCCAAAATGCAATAAAGCTTGCGGCTAAGAGCATCGGCCACGACATTGGCTTTGCCAGGATGGTAGTGAATGCCGAGATCATAGTCTTTGATTAGCTCTAGCCATCTTCTTTGTCTCAGATTCAGATCTGGCTGAGTAAAGAAATATTTGAGGCTCTTGTGGTCGGTGTAAATTTCCGTTCTGTTTCCAATGAGATAGTGCCGCCAGATTTTAAGGGCGTGCACAACTGCAGCTAGCTCTAGGTCATGTGTGGGATAATTCTGCTCATGAGGACGGAGTTGTCGAGAAGCATAAGCGACAACCCGACCCTCTTGCATCAACACACAACCCAGGCCGTGAAGCGATGCATCACAGTACACTTCAAAACTCTTATGAATATCTGGCAAGATGAGCACCGGAGCAGAGGTTAACTTTTCCTCCAGTTTTTGAAAACTTTCCTCACAACCAGGAGTCCATTCGAACTTCCTTTCCTTTTTCAGAAGCTGAGTTAGTGGCATAGCAATTTTAGAGAAATTTTCAATAAACCGGCGATAATATCCGGCGAAGCCTAGAAAACTTTGAATCTTTGGCACTGATTGCGGCCTTTCCCAAGCCAATACTGCTTCCACTTTACTTGGGTCGACGGCAACCCCGCCTTCGGACAGAACATGCCCCAGAAAAGCGACTTCTTTCAACCAGAACTCGCACTTCTCAAATTTGGCATACAATTTGTTCTCCCGAAGCTTACTAAGGACCAAGTGCAAATGTTGCCTATGCTCTTCCTCGTTTTTGGAATAAATGAGGATGTCATCAATAAAGACCACCACAAATTTATCTAAATACTCCATGAAGACTTTGTTCATCAGATTCATAAAGCTTGCTGGAGCATTTGTCAGCCCTAACGACATTACGGTATACTCATATAAACCATAACGCGTAGTGAGGGCGGTTTTTGGAATGTCTGAGGGTCTGATTTTCAATTGAAAATATCCCAACTTTAAATCTATCTTGGAGAAGACTTGCGCCCCATTCAATTGATCAAACAGATCATCTATCCGGGGAAGCGGATACTTATTTTTAATTGTCACTTCATTTAAGGCACGATAGTCTACGCACATACGCAGGCTATTGTCCTTTTTCTTTACAAAAAGAACCGGACTCCCCCAGGGTGAAGAACTGGGACGAATGAACCCCTTATCAAGCTATTCTTTAAGTTGCTTTTTCAATTCTACCAATTCATTTGGAGGCATCCGATATGGTCGTTTTGATATTGGTGTAGTTCCCGGCACCAAATCAATGACAAACTCCATATCGCGATCCGGAGGCACTCCCGGCAATTCAGTAGGAAAGACATCAGGAAATTCACTAACGACTGCCACTTCTCTTAAACTAGAAACAGATGCAGAATACCAGACTATCTGAGGTGTTGAAATTTCAGTACTTGAGGTAAATTCTACATGCACCCCTTCTTGATTTTCAAGGGTTATGGATTGCTTAGCACAATCTATGCAGCCCTTACTTTTAGCTAACCAATCCATGCCCAGGATTACATCTAAACCAGATGTTTCTATCATGATGAGATCAGCATAAAACATAACCCCATTGATCTCTATGCCAACCCCAGAACAGAAACTAGCAGTTCTAATAGTAGCTCCAGGTGATTGCACAATCATATGAACAGGCAAAAGAGAGACCTCCAAATTATGTTGCTCAGAAAACTTCTTCAAGATGAAAGAATGAGAAGCTCCTGAATCGAATAAAACCAAGGTAGGAATAGATTGCACGGGAAACATACCAAGCACGATATCCGGCGCTTCTTGCGCCTCCTCAGTCGTCATGTGATGAAGACGCCCAACATTACCACCTTGAGCGGTGGTGGGCCGATCCACGAGATTGCCGCCGCCCCATCTTGTGGCGGCCACGAGCTTGAGTCGCTGTCCGGCCTTCTTCTTAGGACAAGCGTTGGCGTAGTGCCCACGCTTCGTTGCAATGAAAGCAAGTGACATTAGCGGCACGCTTAACAACAACGGCCGATCTCGGTTCTTGCCCACAACGGATTGGGCTGCGATGATCGCCATTGAACAAGCGAAGTCGACTCGAACCAGCTGAGCTGGCGCTGGACCCTTTGGGCTCGAATCGGTGGTGGTCGGCGAACATTAGTCATTGCCACCTGGTGATCGAGCGATCCGGCTCGGTGGAACTACTGCGCAAGCCACTTGCGCTTCGACTTTCCGGCACATTGCGGCTACCGTGTTCCACCCTCACCGCTTATCAACGAGGTGCGGAAGTCATCGATGTCTTGGGCAATCAAGGCCCACTTAATCTCCTCATTCGGACTTTCCGAAACCTTTCAATCCTCCTCGCCTCATCGGCTACTTCATATGTGGCATATCCGGATAAGCGATTGAGCGGTGCGGTACTCCATCAACATCATTGACCCTGCTTTAGGTCCAGAAATTCCGCTTTTTCACCTCAATCACACTAGTGGAATGTGAGTGCGGCGAAAGCGACCACAACTCGAGCCATAAGACCACTCGACCTTCGGAAGCATTTGCTTGGTAGTTCTCCCACCAAACTGCTGCGGTCCTTGCAACCGATAGGAGGCATACAAGACTTTCTCCCTATCATCACAGCTGCAATGGCCAACTTGCTCTCCACACTCTCAACCAATCATCAAGCATCGAGAGGCTCGGCGAGGGGAGAAAAGCGGTGGTGTGTCCTAAGAACTCACTCAACTTAGACACTTGAGGTGCTCCACCATTTCCCCCACGAACCACATTTTGAGGCGCCGTATTCTGGGCTATCTGCTGAAGCAACAGGGCATTCGCCTGCCTTCCTTGCTCGATCATAGCGAGGACTTGCGCCATTGTAGGCGGTGTGGCAATGATCCTCGGAATATCCCCGAGGCGGCGGATCCGGAACATCATGGCGAGCAACTCGTGAAGAAGAGGCCCGCGTCGCGGGATGTTGGGGATTCGGTTGGGCCGGCGTGGAAACATTCGCTCGAGGATCACGAGCGTCCTGAGCCACGCCAGACCCCAAAATTTGACTGAGGGATCTTGTCGACCTCATCCTGCAATTACAACCTTTTAGCATACTACAGAAAAGAACACTACTTTAAAATTTATGGCCGGCATAATATTTCACATAGCTAACTCATGCTCTCTTAATAGTCGTGAATGATTATCTCATCGAAAACTTCCACTTCGAAGCTAAAATTTGCGAGAGATCATCACTATTAATTCACACAGAAAAGAAGCAACTCAAAACTTTATACTGCAAAACATGATACATACGTATACTATTCACATACACATACATATATATTAATTCATATCTTAGCTATCACTAAAACATGTGTATGCAATTTATCTTCACACAACAGCCAACTCCACCTCCCTGTCATTTAGGTTCATGCTTCCAAACATATGTATATACATGCTTTAGCAAACTAACACTACTACTCTTTCCTGCAATTCAGGTTCTCATCATCTGAATACTAACCAACACAACACTCCAAACTTACAGGGAGAAAAATTCACAGCACAAACCCTTCCCAGATACACTCAAAGTATTAAGCAACTAGGAAATTTCAATTTCCATCTAACTCTTACTGCTACCAGCACACATGCATTCATCTAATTTCACAATCTATTCAAAGGTACTAAACAAACACAGGGAATTTTAATTTCCTTTCATTCTTACTACTTCTTCTCTGTGACTTTAATCCTAGTTCCAGAACACCAACAAATATTACACAAGCAAAAACACAACAAGAATTCCAAAACATTCTCCCTGTCATTTGATCCTACTTCCAGAACACATGGTTACACATGGACTAATTCACCCATTAACTAGTCTTTCCAGAAATTTGGATTCTCACATTTCAAAACACATACATATATACCATCTAACACTTACTACCAGCACAACACAAAAATGAACTTTCCCTTAGCATTTCGGCAGCACCTTCCCAGAACCTCAGCCAATTCATCACAAGCACACATACAAAGCATTAATCCAATTTATATACTAAACAAAAATCTTAACACTACACATCATACACATATTACTTGCATACATAGACATGGATCACTTTCATATGAAGGTCAGCACCACCTCTTGAAATTTTCGCCCCCATTGTCAAACACCAGAAATTTCAGCACAAGGAACATAGGAGGAACTAAATGCACTCTTCCATAGCACATATACATATCACTAACTTGCTTACACAAGATTCAATTCCACACTTACATTTTTACATGTCCTACTCTTAGTTACCAAAATGAGACTATTTTAGCTAATAATTTCAGCACTACCTTCATTATTTACAAGGTTCTTGCAACACTTATATTACATCAAAATCACATCTTAGCAACTACATTACCACATACTACTAGATTTTTCTACATTCCATTCCACTACTTCATATTCCCACATTCCTAACCACACATCTCCTTCGGCGATATACCCGTGGAGTGCTAGGGCGGTAGGTGCAAATACTATATGGATTGATGCCCTTGTCATTAATGAGCCTAGGGCAACTCCCAATAGTTGACATCATGGCATTTGCACCCACTCCCGGCGTAGGCACATAGGACATAGGTGGAGGGCGTTGCGCCGCCGGAATCCTCGGAGCCTCACTAGTTAACACCGTGCGTGGTAAGGCACGCCTCGCCACACACAATGTCACTCGAGACTCCAAGAATGCCACACGACGTCGAGTCTCAAGCAACTCTTGCGCCAACTTCACGTAGTGGCTATCTAACATATTAGTAAACTCCACCATGACCTTTAAGTTGCCATTTCCCACTCCAACGTGATCCCTATACACATTACTCCCTACCAATGGTCTCCCGGGTGTAGTAATGGTGAGGGCTCAAGAAAGGGAACACGTGCCGGAGTTGTACTATGGCTAGGTATGCCGCTTCATTCATAGAAGCGTCTATCGACGACCCACTACCCATATAGCTCCTCTCTCCCTCACTGTGGGCCGGCCTAGGAGGAATAAATACACGAGCGGCATACTCCTTGGTTATTGGGCTCAAGTATGCCTGGAAAACCACGTATCTCGGGCACCCCTCAAAATGACAGCTCTCGAGTAAGGACTGCAGCACTCCCATCATACCTGAGTGCTCGGGGACTCTCGACTCGTGGCAAGGAACAAACCGGGCCATCTACAAAATACAAGACAAGATAAGCTTATAAACATAATTAGGAAGAGCTAAAGAACTACAAACAAGAAAATTAGCATTAGGCTAAATTTCATTATTAGTAGTGGACAGAGTTTTGTTTACTTCCAAATTAAGTTTTCACACTTCTAACTAGCGACCATTTCTCCCCAAGGTTCCTACTGATCGGTATGGCTCGATACCCTTCTTTGTGAGACCCGTTCGATGAACAGGAACTCCATGTGATTACTGTGTTATTCCCTGGATCAGTAGCTAGCACTCACATGTTTACAACATTCGTACCAAAATCATACACGCAAACATATAGAAGATCTTACATAAATGAAATAATTATCTGAGTTGAAGACAAATTTAAACCATTTTAACAATGGAAATAAAAAAGCGGAAAACCAAAAGGCTGAAACTCCAAACAGCCTTGCGGTTGCCCACTAAACCCTCGAGCCTCGACTAGGCAACCTAGAAGAGACTATCGTCAAAACCCCGAGACACACTCAAAGAAAGCGTCGTCGCGATCGCGATCTTCTTCCTCGAGACAATGGATGCAAGATTGAGTACTTTGGTACTCAAGAAGACTTATATTGGTTCGCGAGATGCATTTAAGTAATTATGCAGGTTGAGCAAATGACAGGCTATGGTTATTTTGCAGTTGCATGAAAACATTAAAGTAAATAAGCATAATAGATTACAACATCGCATTTTAATAAAAGTAATTGAAAGACAGAATTGTAAGCAAATATTCCAGATTTTTAACCCAGTCTACCCGACTGCATATAACCCCGGTGTCGATCCTTTGACACAAAAGATGGTTGAAAAACAGTTTCCAGAAGCCCAACCCATTTTGGAAATCACCAAAAACTCTAGCATTGGGAGGATTTTCCCCAAGTGCCCATTACCGCGGGCGTGGCTAATCGATCAGATTTTTCACTCTGCAGAGGTGTACACTTTACCCACAAGGAATGATCAACCTCGTTCACGGGCGCTTAACACACTTCCTTTGGTGTGTCGGCAAGGAGATCATACAAAGTCATTACATTATCTAGACATGGCTTTACACCGGCACCGGGATGTTAACCTCGCCACAAGACAGAGACACTCACCCAAGTCGTGGATCCACATTTATCACACACACACCACGTCTCTGTCCGGGGCAAGGCGTACACCGTTGCATTGGTATGTAGAAACCCTACAGATGCACTCCGACCGAACTGCTGTGCAATCTCCCGCCTTCCATAGATGCAAAGCCAAATCTAAACAACTTATTAAGCTAAAACCCGCCCATACAAGCCCTTGTGGTTGCACGAAACATGGTTCTACAACATCCCATTTGCTCGGTCCTTAATCGACACGGGCGATACTCCACCTAGCTACGTGCAAATCCTTTTGCACAATCGCTAGCGCCAAATAACCACCAGCGTCAAAACATAGTTTTGTTTGAGGGCTTTAGCAAATTATCATCAACCAGTTCCCAAAAGATCATATGACGGTTGAAAAGACCAAAACACCAACGAGAGACTTAAGCAGGAATATTATTATGCTAGCGGTTATACCCAAACATGACATTAAGTATGTCTAGCTCAATCTAAGGTTTACAAGGTTCACAAGTCCATACAGATTGAGACGAACCATAATTTACAGGATTAACTACAGTTCTAACCCAAAATAGCACTTTTATGGGGAATTATCCGGATGCACTGTACATAAGCAAAAACAACATATAGTAGGTGAATTATCAGGCTCAACGTGATCAAGGAGTTGCTTGCCTTGCAAATCAACATCAGAATAAAATCGGATCTGCAGAACAATCTTCTTCTTCTTCGATGATGTCGGTCTCTACTGCGTTGCGAACAAGAAGAAAAAAGAGAATATCGACAAACTCCAAATGGCAAAAAGAAAGCATGCAGATAAGCAGTAAACACAATTCGAATCAAACAGGCAACTGCTATTCATGAAATATTCGAATTTAAACATCGAATTATAGATGCTAAAATTATTTGAAATGAAATGATTGTTCATTAGCTACTTTGGAGGATGCAACACTCAAAGAAACAGAGCCCTCTCTGTTTTTCTCAAAAGAACCAAGAAGAGAGCACTTTGAAAAACTATATCATCTAGGGTTATAAACCTAACAAGATTGATGTCCATTAACTACAGAAATTAGAGTTTAAGTCTTGAATTAGTTAGAGCATACTTTAATTATCAAATCTAACAACTTCTATTAACTTTTAGGGTTTGGATGAAACTTGAAAACTACTGTTGAAAAGGCTTGGTTGAACTCTGGACTTAGCTACAAAACTGGCTAAGGAAAAAGTATTAAACCACATCACTTAAGGTTATTACATCATGGTAACTAAATGAAACAAAGCTCTAAAACAGAATATTTTTCTGGAATCTGGTAGAACAAATTTTGGTTATCATTTCTACACTATTCTTCCAAGATTTCTTACTTGGATGAGTTATTTTACACATGGTTGAAAAAGCTTGATTGTTTCAATCATTCAGCAAAACATAAAAAGTAGACTCATTCCCTTAACCTGTTTTGCATACAAACCTTAACAAAATATCATCATTTTTCTAGAATCTACTAGAATATACTTTGTGAAGTGCTTCTATACCATTTTTACATTTCTTCTCATTCATATAATCCATTTTATCATATGTTGAAAAGGGCTATATGAACATAAAAACTAACTTATAACCTTTCAATTTTTCATTTTCATTTATTACTAAACTGTTGGGACCCGAATTTGCAAATCCGGACCCTCTGTGTATACCGCACTAGTCCAGGATCACGCTAGTGCACACAGGCTCAACATAGATGCTATCATAGTCACACACAGCGAAATATAGCATAAACTTCATTAATTAATAATAACTGTTGTCTTACATGAATAATGCCTCACAGGGCTTAAAAAGAGTATCAATGAGAAGCAGCGAAAATAGAATAAACGCAGTGGCGCTCCGATTCGCCACGAGCAACCGTCGAGGCTCGGACCTAAGCATTCGCATCCAAGTAATCCTCCTCCATGAATGGTATAGATTCCTCTTCTTACGAAGTTGTTGTTGTTGGGGTGAGTACATAAAGCACTCAACAAGTTGTGCACAACAATGCAAGTCTAATATTTTATATGCTTGGCTTAATCCAAAGGAATGGCTAGTAAGGGTATTTTGCAATAAAGCGACATTTAACAAGAATACAATAAATAGATTGGAAAGCGATAAAAAAATACGATAATTAATAAATTCAGATTTACGAAATACACCAAGTTTCCAATCCTAAATTAATTTTCCACTTTCCATGGCACCTTGCCATCCCAACAAGTTTTTGTTTAACAAAAGTCTAACCCTTAATCAGTAATTCCGAGCATTGCCCAAAACCGTGAGCACGGCTATTCGAATAGATTGTACACTCTGCAGAGGTTATGCACTTTACCCACACGATACAACCAAACACCACCAAGGCGAGTGATCATAACAAAGCCTTTACAATGCTACACCTAGACCCGATCTTTGCTCGCTAAGGTTTCAACATCAAGGGTTAAACCACCACAACAGGCCCCCTCTTGCACCATGTGAGTTAAACAGTAACCGGGACTCACTATTCACCACGACAAGATCAAAATCTAGGTTTCACAAATTATTCACTAGGCGGTCCCATTCCGGACATGTGGTTGCAAGAGAGACTCAGTCAAAGGCTTGCAAGGTTAAGTCCTTAAAGTGATTAAGGCAAGACTTCCACATACCCCGCCAAACTCGCCCACCTTGGCACACCGCCTTGCCACTTGCCTCAATCTAAAATCATTACCACCCCAGGTTGATTACCAAGCACCACATGCCATCAACATTTCAATCCCGATGTGTGACCTCCTCGCCACGACAACTTGATATCATTGTGTGACAACACATGACACACCAATTCATAAACATTGTTCCATATTCCATTAGTCAAGATTAAGTATCGACATTCGGACACATGTGATGACGTGGCATGGCTAAGCAATCTATGACGATCTAACTAGCCCATGTTGATTATCAACTATAATTCCACATCCTAGGGTGACAAATAGATCATGGCATATAATTGACAAGGTATGGTTTAATTCAAATAGGCATATTATCTAATTCCCAGATTAATTGAAATCATTTATACCCATAAAATATCATGCATAAAGTTTAAAAGACAAAATAGCGATTTGGTGAAAATTAGGTGCAACATGATCAAAGCACAACTTGCCTTGGAGTAGGTGCTGATCTTGATCTGAGTTTGGGTCTTGGAGCGACGAATCTTCCTCCGGATCACCGAGCAGTTCAACGTCTACGCGAAATGATGCCAAAATAGCAAATAAACACCAAACCAGAGAGCAAACAAACTCCAAAAATAAAATAAAATTCACCAATAAATAGATATTGATTTTACAATTTTTTTAGAAATTTGAATCACTCAAATCCGAGTTAAAATGCAAAAGATATAGCCTTTTGAAGTTTGAATAAATACTGAAAATACAGAAAATAGAATTTTTGATTTTTCTGAATTATTTTTCTATTGGAAAAGATTTTTATTGCGCAACGCTGACGTCAGCCCTGACTCGGACCAATCAGGCGCTGACACGTCGCCTGGTCCATGGACTCGGTCCACGGAACCGCCTCTGGTCCACCGTGGACGCGGCCCACGGCGCCTCGCACCACGCGCCCGACACGCGGCGCGCGCATCGATTGGTCGCGACGCCGCCTGCGTGCCGATGCTCGACACGCGGCGCGCATCTGCGCGCGACGATCGGACGACCACCGATCTACCCCTACGTGGCTCAATCCCGATCGTCTATTCGGATCTAACGGTTAGAAATTTACCCGGCGAAACATCGATGAAGAAGCGGCGTGGCTTGATCTGGACGGTTGGCGAAGATCCAATGGATGCGCCAAGCTCAAGAGACACGGCGGGCTTGCCCGAGCGGAGGAAGACGACCACCCGAACGGCGTTCGACGCGACTCGGCGAAGAAGAAGGCGACTCGGCGCGACACGACGCGAGGAACTCGGATCCGGAACCGATTCGGCGGGAGGATGCTCGACGGCGGCGAATGGCGCAAAACTCGCGGCGGCCTTGCAAAGAACTACGGCGAGCTCTGGCGATGATGGCGTAAACAGCGAGGAGGCTAGAGCTACTGGCTGCGCAAGGAACGAGGAACATCGGTGCGCGGCTGCGGCTTTATAGCCTCGGCATGCGCCGCGGAAGGAAACCCTAAATCACGCGGCGGCGGCGGCAAGCGGCGGATTCGAAACCGAATCGAGACGACGGCGAGACCGTCCGATCCAAGATGAGCGGCCAAGATTAGATCCGGCGATACGATCCGATCCGCTCTTTCCAAATCCAACGGACGAGATCTAAACTTACCAAAACAACGCAAGCGATCCCGACCACTTGATCTCGATCCAACGGCTCGCGGCACTAGGGTTTCGCGAAGGAGGCGACCATCGATCTTCATCCAACGGTCACACGCGCGGCGGCGAAAGCGGTGACGGGCCGCGACAAAGAATAGGTCACAGCGCGCGCATAGGTCTTTGGCTTGGCGATCTTGTTCACTCGATTTTCAAAAGCTTTTGATTTAAAATAATTCTCGAAATTAGATTAATCTATTTTAAGTAATTAAAATATCGGGAAAAATCGAGAAAATTCTCATAAATACTTTGAGACATTACGAGCTCAAATAAAATATTTTTGGTAAAACTTTATATTAACTTTATCTATATATATTTAGTTTTCACCAAAGGTTCAATATACTTAATTAAAATAAATTTAGATAATTTCGGAAAAATCCAATAAATTGAGAAAATCACAAAAATGCACGTGGCGAAATTATAAGCCAAATTTTGGGATGTTACAAACCTCCCCCTTAATGAATCTCGACCCGAGATTCAAGGCTAACTAGGAATAGGTTTGGAAATTCCATCTTCGAGTCCTCTTCACGCTCCCGGTTGCCTCATTCTCGAAATGGTTGCTCCATCGAACTCTGCAAAACGAATCGACTTGTTCACAGTTCTGCGGTCCATGACATCCAAAATTTTCATTGGATGTTCTTTGTAGGTCAAATCATACGCAACTCAATCTCTTCCATAGGTGTATGCGCTCTGCTGCACCAAGACACTTCTTGAGTTGTGACACATGGAACACATCATGCACGCCGCCAAAGAATGCGGCAATTCCAAGCGATAAGCAACCTCCTCGGCGGCTCAAAATTTTGAGCGGTCCAACATATCTTGGGGCGAGCTTTCCTTTAGCGTGGAACCTTTTAACTCCTTTCGGAGGGTAACCCTAAGATACACGAAATCATCGGCTCGAAACTTAGATCACGACGTCGATTATCGGCAGAACTCTTTTGCCTTGATGCGCGATTTTCAACCTCTCTCTTATCATAGCAACTTGCTCTTGACTTCCTTGAGAATATCGGGGCCAAATATCATACGCTCTCTGTCTCATTCCAATTTAGCGAGTACGACAGCACGACCATATAAAGCTTCAAATGGCAACATCGCAAACTAGCTTTGTGATTGTTGTTATAATCGAACTCGCATATGGCAAACATTTATCCCATGATGTAGTGTAGGCTAAAGCACAAGCTCTTAACATATCTTCCAAAATCGATTTACTCTTTACATTCGACCATCGATGCGAGGATGATATGTTGTGCTAAAGTTCAAGCGCGTTCCCATGGCTTCATGCAATTTATCCCAAAATCTCGAGGTGAATCGAGTACCTCATGTCGACACTATTTTCTTTGGTACTCCATGCAAACACACGATTACGCAATGTATAGTTACGCTAACCGGTCCCCGAGTAAGTTGTCTTGATGGAATGAAGTGAGCAACTTTGGTCAATCGATCCACAATGACCCATATAGAATCATACCCATTTTGAGTTCTTGGCAATCCGGTGATGAAATCCATACCGATTTCTTCCCACTTCCATTCAGGGACTTTTAGCGGTTGTAGCAAACCTCTTTGGTCTCGATGTATTGCCTTAACTCTCTGGCATACATCGCACAAGGCAACGTGCTCGGCGACTTCACGCTTCATATTCGGCCACCAAAACCTCTCCTTTAAGTCCTGGTACATCTTAGCGCTTCCTGGATGAATTGAATACTTGGAATCATGAGCCTCTTCCAAAATCAACCGCTTAAGTTCTAGTCTGTTTGGCACACAAATGGGGACCCTTGAACCACATGGTACCTTGGTCGTCCACGGTAAAGTCCTTTGCTAATCCTTCATCCTTTTTAGCCTTGATTCGGTTGACTTTCTCATCATCTTTTTGTCCTTCCCGAATTTGATCTTCGAGCATTGGCTTCACTTCCAAAGCAGCTAGGAATCCTTCTAAAACTACTTCCAATTTTAAATTTTGCAATTCTCTGCACAGTTCTGACTGTCCTTCCTGCACCATCATATTCGCCACGTAGCTCTTGCGACTTAAGGCATCAGCTACCACATTTGCTTTTCCCGGATGGTAATGAATTCCCATGTTATAATCCTTGATTAATTCCAACCATCTCCTTTGCCTCATATTGAGATCGATTGAGTGAAAATATATTTCAAACTCTTATGGTCCGTATATATCTCACATCTATTTCCAATGAGATAATGACGCCACAATTTCAAGGCATGCACCACGGACCAATTCCAAGTCATCGTGGGATAATTTCCTTCGTGCGGTCTTAAGCGCCTTGACGCATATCGACCACTTTACCCTCTTGCATCAATCGCATCAAGACCTGTCTTGACGCATCACAAGATATATCAAGTATTACGAACATTAGGCAAAACCAACACGGGCTGTTGTTAAACGCTTCTTTAATTCCTCAAAACCCTTATCACAATCAAGGCGTCCATGAAAATTTCTTTTCCTTTTTCAATAAGCGAGTAAGAGGTCTCGCAATCGTCGAAAATCCTTCTATGAACCGCGATAATATCCTCGCCATTCCCGAAAACTTGGACTTGAGTGATGGACTTTGGTTGCTTCCAATGCAACACGCCTCCACTTTGCTTGGGTCGACAAACAACTCCTTCTGCAGTCATGACATGACCGAGAAATTTCACCTTTTCCTTCCAAAAGTCGCATTCTTGAATTTAGCATACAAACTGTTGCTCACGCAGCTTTTCCAACACTAGCCTCGGATGATTTGCGTGCTCGCTTGGTCTTGAATATACCAAAATATCATCTATGAACACAACAACAAACTTGTCCAAGTATTCCATGAAAATCTTATTCATCAAGTTCATGAAATATCTTTGGCGCATTGGTCAATCCAAAAGACATGACCGTGAACTCATAATGTCCATATCTTGAAGAGAACGCGGTCTTTGGAACATCTCCGCCCAATCTTTAGTTGATGATATCCGAGCGAAGGTCTATCTTGGAGAACACTCCGGCTCCTCTCAAGCGGTCGAATGATCATCAATCCTTGGCAACGGATACTTATTCTTAATCGTCACTTCATTAAGTGCACGGTAATCAATACACATTCTAAGGCTTCCATCCTTTTCACGACAAACAAAGCTCGCGCTCCCCATGGCGGCGAACTTGGTCTTATAAAACCTTTCTCTAATAACTCGTCGATCTGTTTCTTCATCTCTACTAACTCATCGGTAGGCATCCGATAAGGTCTTTTGCTATTAGTGCGGTTCGGTGCTAACTCAATGACGAACTTCGATGTCACGGTGCGTGGCATTCGTGAGATCTTACGGAAATACGTCTGGATATTCCACGACTCATCGCACGTCCTCTATGACGACGGTTCTCATGCTATTAACCATTAATTGACCCTTACGAACCGATGTCGCTCGAATTCCACCTTTTCTCCTCTAGGGCTCTCAATGGATACAACCCTTGACCACAATCCAAAACTGTCTTATGCATGGTTAACGGTCCATTCCCAATATGACATCTAAAACTTGGGCATCTAGAATAATCAAGTTCGCTAGGAACTCTACCCCATTAATTATTAGCTTCACCCCAAACACCCAAGGTTAGATCTTAACTCGGATCACGGGCTTGTACTAGCATCACACACTTAAGATTTTTCATGCTCAAACCATTTTCGGATGCAAAAGCTCGAGAGACAAAGGAATGCTGAAGCTCTGAATCAAATAATCTTTATTGGGTCTTGAGTTTACAAAAACTTACCCAAGACGACGTCGATGCTTCACAGGCTCCATCGGCGGTGATGTGGTTGACTCGCCTCGAATAGTAGCTTGAGGCGTCACTCCTGCCTGTCCAGCTCCTCGATTCACTCCCGTCATCGGTGCCTTAGCAGGTGTCGTTCCAAGGTTGAAACGCACTGGCGTGATTCCTCCTTTCTGGGGACATCTATTAGCATAATGCCCCAGCTCATTGCAAGCTAGCACCTTCGGCGGTGTTCTTCACACTCCCCTTGAGCATTGTTACCTTGGGCCGGCGTCTGATAACCTTGTCCTAATGGTCGCGGTGCAGGTGTTGCTGGCTTGTTAACAGCTTGTGGTTGGAACCTAGCAAACTGTTGCGGTGTCATCCTCATTCGCAGGTGGTTAGGGCCTCCACATGGGTTAGTCATCAAGCGTTTGCGATTTTCCCCAAGCTCCTTGCGCTTATCCTCCAGAATCAAAGCCTTGTTTACCAATTCTTGGAAATCGGAAAAGTATGGGTAATCGGCCCACTTGCGACCACGAGTTTAGTCCTTTCATGAAGCGGATCGCTGGCCTTGTCCGTCGCTACGTCCTCAGAAGCATAGCGAGCTAACTGCGTGAATTTGTTTAAGTAATCGGCCACCGGTTGGCTTCCTTGCTTAAGCGCCCTGAACTCTTCCTTTTTCAGGTCCATCATCCCTTCCGTACATGGTAATGCTGGCGGAAGGCCGTTGCAAACTCTTCCCATGTGATTTCCATGGGTGCTTCATGAGCGGCACAATAGTTCTCCCACCATTCTGCAAATTGTTCCTCTAGGCGATGGGATGCGTAAGAACCTTCTCATGGCCTTCACATTGAGTGATGTACAATTTCCTCTCAATGGTTCTCAGCCAATCATCCGCTTCCAAGGGATTGACATTTCCTGAGAATGTTGGTGGTCGGGTCCTCATGAAGTCCGACAACTTGGAGTAAGGACGAGGCCCGCCATTGTTGTTACGGCGTGGGTTGTTGATCGCAGCCATATTGGTCATCTGTTGCATCATAGTGCGCATCAACCGAGTTTGCGCGCGAGAAAAGCTCCCAAGTTACGCATATCCATTTGGCGGTGCTTGCTGCGGTGGTGCTCCTTCATTGGGATTGTTGCCTGAGCGCAGACCACTTCCTGAAGCCCCATTGTTGCTGCGAGTGTTCACCATCTGCTTGATTGCTTCTTGGGTTAGGAAAGATAGATGTAGCATAGATAAGATGCAAGAATTTCTAAGGCGGGGGAAACAGGTTAAACCCAACTTAAATAATCTTTATTATTATTACTTGGTATGGTTGCTTACAATGCCTAAGGGCTTTGCAACACATACTGCACACTCAGCAAACAATTAAGAACCAAACTAAACATGCAACCTTAACGTCTACTAAAAGGTAAAGGCTAACTTAAGAACGCGACTCAACACTCGAGTCTCGACACAACTCTAAGACCAACTCTCACTCATCCACCACCACAGGTGAGGCGATCCGGTGCATACACCGTGGGTGGGCGGCATGGGTGCGAACCTATCATGGTGACCCTCTGCTGGCTCCTCGGGCTCCCACTCACGCTCTTCCGGTCTTCTTCTTCCTCCTCGGCGACCTCATCCGGCTCTGGGCGACTGGTCCGCTAGCTCCTCGGCCACCGCAAGGCTTCCTCCACTCGCCGATGACTCGGCTGCGGCGTCACGGGTCTTTGAAGCTCTCGCTCCGCCACTCTCGGCGCCTCACACGCTGTCTCCGGCTCTTCGCGATGTCCTCGGTGATCCTCCGGGCGGTGGCGAACTCGGCAAGGTGTCTTGCGATAGCACACTCTCCCTCCACGATCCGTCGACGCCGCACTTTCGCCTTTGTCGGGTGAAGTCGAAACTCGGTGTCGCTGGCTCGTAGGCGTAGTCGTGGCGGATCCGTCGTGAGAGCAAGTCTAGCGACCTCCTGAACTCCGGTCTCGTAAGTGAACCTCCGGGCGGTGATGTGGATCGATGCGTGGTCTCGTCGCACTCTCGGCGAAGATGATCGACTTGCGTAAGAACCCCGATGCACACCGTTGGCGTTCGATTGCTTCCTCGGTAGAGCGGACGATCAAAGCCTCCAATCACTTGAAGAACTCTCCACAGCTCCATGGCATAGCCACCCTATCTTGACTCGAAGGACTGGAAGATCGGCATCTATTCAAAACAAAATTTTGAATAAGATCTCCACTCGAAACGGCAACGAAAAGAAGGTAATTTAGCATGGATGAGAGTAGGAGGATGAGATAAGCCAAGAGTTTCATATTAGTCAATTTTACCGTTTTCTTTAGAAAATAATTTTGGACACTCCTAAGAGATACCAACTACCTAGGGCCAAGACCTATAGTCAGTATGGCTCTGATACCACCTCTGTCGGGACCCGAATTTGCAAATTCGGACCCTCTGTGTATACCGCACTAGTCCAGGATCACGCTAGTGCACACAGGCTCAACATAGATGCTATCATAGTCACACACAGCGAAATATAGCATAAACTTCATTAATTAATAATAACTGTTGTCTTACATGAATAATGCCTCACAGGGCTTAAAAAGAGTATCAATGAGAAGCAGCAGAAATAGAATAAACGCAGTGGCGCTCCAGTTCGCCACAGGCAACTGTCGAGGCTCGGACCCTAAGCATTCGCATCCAAGTAACCCTCCTCCATGAATGGTATAGATTCCTCTTCTTCTGAAGTTGTTGTTGTTGGGGTGAGTACATAAAGCACTCAACAAGTTGTGCACAACAATGCAAGTCTAATATTTTATATGCTTGGCTTAATCCAAAGGAATGGCTAGTAAGGGTATTTTGCAATAAAGCAGCATTTAACAAGAATACAATAAATAGATTGGAAAGCAGTAAAACAAATACAGTAATTAATAAATTCAGTATTTCTGAAATACACCAAGTTTCCAATCCTAAATTAATTTTCCACTTTCCATGGCACCTTGCCATCCCAACAAGTTTTTGTTTAACAAAAGTCTAACCCTTAACTGTAATTCCCGAGCATTGCCCAATACCGTGAGCACGGCTATTCGAATAGATTGTACACTCTGTAGAGGTTATGCACTTTACCCACACGATACAACCAAACACCACCAAGGCGAGTGATCATAACAAAGCCTTTACAATGCTACACCTAGACCCAATACTGCTCGCTAAGGTTTCAACACTGAAGGGTTAAACCACCACAACAGGGCCCCCCTCTTGCGCCATGTGAGTTAAACCGTAACCCGGGACTCACTATTCACCACGACAGTACCGAAATCTAGGTTTCACAAATTATTCAGCTAGGCTATCCCATTCCAGACATGTGGTTGCAAGAGAGACTCAGGTCAAAGGCTTGCAAGGTTAAGTCCTTAAAGTGATTAAGGCAAGACTTCCACATACCCCTGCCAAACCTGGCCCACCTTGGCACACTGCCCCTTGCCACTTGCCTCAATCTAAAATCATTACCACCCCAGTTGATTACCAAGCACCACATGCCATCAACATTTCAATCCCGATGTGTGACCTCCTCGCCACGACAACTTGATATCATTGTGTGACAACACATGACACACCAATTCATAAACATTGTTCCATATTCCATTAGTCAAGATTAAGTATCGACATTCGGACACATGTGATGACGTGGCATGGCTAAGCAATCTATGACGATCTAACTAGCCCATGTTGATTATCAACTATAATTCCACATCCTAGGGTGACAAATAGATCATGGCATATAATTGACAAGGTATGGTTTAATTCAAATAGGCATATTATCTAATTCCCAGATTAATTGAAATCATTTATACCCATAAAATATCATGCATAAAGTTTAAAAGACAAAATAGCGATTTGGTGAAAATTAGGTGCAACATGATCAAAGCACAACTTGCCTTGGAGTAGGTGTTGGTCTTGATCTGAGTTTGGGTCTTGGAGCGACGAATCTTCCTCCGGATCACCGAGCAGTTCAACGTCTACGCGAAACGATGCCAAAATAGCAAATAAACACCAAACCAGAGAGCAAACAAACTCCAAAAATAAAATAAAATTCACCAATAAATAGATATTGATTTTACAATTTTTTAGAAATTTGAATCACTCAAATCCGAGTTAAAATGCAAAAGATATAGCCTTTTGAAGTTTGAATAAATACTGAAAATACAGAAAATAGAATTTCTGATTTTTCTGAATTATTTTTCTATTGGAAAATATTTTTATTGCGCAACGCGTCGCAGCGACTCGGACCAATCGGTGCCGACACGTCGCTGGTCCATGGACTCGGTCCACGGAACCGCCTCGGTCCACCGTGGGCGCGGCCACGGCGCCTCGCCACGCAGCGCGACACGCGGCGCGCATCGATTAGTCGCGGCGCCGCCCGCGCCGATGCTCGACACGCGGCGCGCATCTGCGCGACGATCGGCGACCACCGATCTACCCCTCGTGGCTCAATCCCGATCGTCTATTCGGATCTAACGGTTAGAAATTTACCCGGCGAAACACCGATGAAGAAGCGGCGTGGCTTGATCTGGGCGGTTGGCGAAGATCCAATGGATGCGCCGGCTCGAGACACGGCGGCGGGCTTGCACCGAGCGGAGGAAGACGACCACCGAGCGGCGTTTCGACGCGACTCGGCGAGAAGAAGGGCGCACTCGGCGCGACACGACGCGAGGAACTTCGGATCTGGAACCGATTCGGCGGGAGGATGCTCGGCGGCGGCGGAATGGCGCAAAACTTCGCGGCAACCGCAAAGAACTACGGCGAGCTCTGGCGATGATGGCGTGAAAACAGGCGAGGAGGCTAGAGCTCACCGGTCGCGCAAGGAGCGAGGAACATCGGTGCGCGGCCGGCTTTATAGCCTCGGCATGCGCACGGGAAGGAAACCCTAAATCACGCGGCGGCGGCGGCGGCGGCGGATTCGAAACCGAATCGAGGCGGCGGCCGAGACCGTCCGATCCAAGATGGCGGCCAAGATTAGATCCGGCGATACGATCCGATCCGCTCTTTCCAAATCCAACGGACGAGATCTAAACTTACCAAAACAACGCGAAGCGTCCGACCACTTGATCTCGATCCAGCGGCTCGTAGCACTAGGGTTTCGCGAAAGGAGGCGACCATCGATCTTCATCCAACGGTCACACGCGCGGCGGCGCGAAGCGGTGACGGGCGCCAAAGAATGGGTCACAGCGCACGCATACGGGCTTGGGCAAGATCTTATTCACTCGATTTTCAAAAGCTTTTGATTTAAAATAATTCCCGAAATTAGATTAATCTATTTTAAGTAATTAAAATATCGGAAAAATCCTAAAATTCTCATAAATACTTTGAGACATTATGAGCTCAAATAAAATATTTTTGGTAAAACTTTATATTAACTTTATCTATATATATTTAGTTTTCACCAAAGGTTCAATATACTTAATTAAAATAAATTTAGATAATTTCTGGAAAAATCCAATAAATTCAGAAAATCACAAAAATGCACGTGAGCGAAATTATAAGCCAAATTTTGGGATGTTACATAAACTATCCACCATCTTTTATCCATTTTCTTCCTGAAATCAGGGCATGATCTTAAAAACATTTTAAAAGTGAATTTGAGTTATTTTGAACTTGTTCGTAGCAAATTACATCTATTTTGGTTATAACTAGTATTGTTTTTCTTAATTGAACAACTATCACAAATACTTTTCCTTAAGTATTTTCACATGAGCAACTCCCCATGATACATACCTCAATAGAATGAACTTTTAAACATTCAAACTTTAATCTTTTCTTTCATTTACTCAATTTCATTTTTCATGCTTAATATTCATTTTTAAGCAACATGATATATAATAAGGTATCAAAGAAACATTTGGTCTATTTGAAATACTCATAACTTAGAGACTCAACAAAAACTTACTTTTCCTTAATTGGGTCCTCCCAAAAATATTTTATTCATATGACCCTATTTACACTTAAGCTTCTCTTTAATTTTTCCTAAAATCACATTTTACTCATCTACAGAAATTTTTTTATATTCAGAAACTAAAGAATTTTATACGAATTTAGAAATTAGTTTCACTCAATTTGGCCAGATGATTCAAAAGTTATGAGCATTTGAATTCCAGCCGGTTTCTGAAAATCAATTAAAATCGCAAAATGCGCTTTCGATCGGAGAAAACGGTTTCCTCTGCGCGCGCCAAAAACCCGTTCAAACCCGCAGGCTCGCTGACACCTGGGTCCCACCGGTCAGCGACCCGGAGCAGGGCACTACGGTCTCTTGCTCACCGCCGGCGAACTAGCTCCACCGCGGCCGAACGGGCACCGATTCTAGCTTCACCGTGCCAAGATGAATCTAGGGGTGGGGCTACTTCGCTGGGAGACGACCGAGAAGATGGCCACCACCGTGAGGGTGCGGCGGCGCCATGACCGGGATGGCGAAAGCTCAGCTAGAGGCTACGATTCCGGTGACCTAGGGTTTTTCTAGCTACAGAGACACTAGGGGACGCAGACTCACCGGATAGCTGGGTCGGAGATGAGCCGAAGCGGCCTGCCACCGTGCGCCGGCCGTGAGGAAGAAGAGCGGTGATGCGGCAGCGCTACGAGCAAAAAGAGGCCAAAATAGCGGATGATCAGCAACCCTTGGGTGCTAGAGAAGCTCGAGAAGCAATCAATTCGGAGGATTGAGGAGGAACTCACCCGATTCAACGTTTTCCCCCTTTTCGGGTTCCTCCGGCTCAACAAGGAAGATGACGCCCCTTGAGGCTCTCGGCTCGGCAAAATGGAAAGGTGAGGTGCGTGAGGGCACGGCGACGCAATTGCAAGGCTTAAAGCTGAAGGAAACCGATCGATTTCGGAGTTTTGGGCGAACTGCACCGGTCGGCTTCTTCTGTACCGAGCGCAACGAAGCTAGCCTCGCCTCCGAAACGGCTCGACTGGGACCAAGTGGGCACAGGTGAGGAGGAGGAGCTCCACTCGCGACGTGGAGGGCTGAGCCTGCGCCGGACGGGAGCAGGTGAAGACCGGACGCAAAGGACGGCGGCGTCTGCGACTCGGCTCGACCAGGGGAGAAGAGAGGAAGAGCAAAAACACGTGTGAGACTGACGTGTGGGACCGGGGCCCACTGGCAGTGAGACAGCCTCGCCTCAGCTGACCAGCGCGTCAACGTTTCAACAGGGCCGGGCCCACTTGTCAGCGAGATAATCGATTTTAATGTGATTTGACTGAACGAGATTTCTCTAGAACTCGGATTTTTTTAAGCCCTAAACTTATCCCAGATTTTTCCAAACTTTTTGACCAAGACTTACTGAGAGTCATACGCCTACTGGAAAATTTTGAGACAAAAACTCCATTTGGGAAATTTATTAAAATTCTGACACTGTACCTGGTTCTAAACTTTGATTTCGGTTTTTGATTTAATTACAGGTTCATTTTCTAAGATTTATTTTTGAAACTTTTTGTACAGGTTCCAATCCTTATAATTGGACCACTGTAAAATTTTCAAATCAAAAACACAAGCCATTATTTTATAAAAATTCTGAAAATCATTTTCCGTACATTTTGGACCCACTGTATTTGAATTTTTAAGAGGCTTATTTCAAATCATTTAATTATAAAAATTTTATCAGTGATGCATAATATCTCCAGGGATTTATATAAATTTTCGTGGCTTTTCTTGACATTTGTTATTTTTCTTTCCACTTTTTGATTCACTGTTTTTAGTCAAAAAGTAGATACATATTTTATTTAACTTACCCCTAAGTTTATAAAAATTCTAGTTACTGGTCAAACATTATGACCAGCTCAAATAGGACTCATGGTAAAATTTCCTAAATTTTATTTTCATCTTTTTACCTTTTTCTTTGCTTTTCCCTTTTTATTTAATCTTTTCCCATAACACAAAATCTAAGGAATTCTAATTGGAGAAAATAATACCTAGAATTTCAAAACCACTTATATTAAGATTTAAACTATTTATTTTCCATTATTCCAAACTTTCAGGTCGTTACAACAGCTGGCTCTGGTTTCTAAAGAACGTGAAAGCTACCTTCTGGGCCTACCTTGCACGGGGGACGCGGTAATGCCTGATGATGTCCACCCGGAGTGGCGGACGGAGATCCTAGCCCGGTTCGCGGACGTGCTACCCACTGAGCATGGCTACACACCTTTCACTTCTGCGCATGGTTCGACGCAGAAGTGGCTGATACAATTTTACGTAAGTGATATTAACTTGATCTACATTTTATTTGTGTATCTCTTACAGTTTTCGAACTGACCATTACTGTGCAGCCCGAGAGGATGGCAGATGGAGCCGGGGAGTACATTGTTAGTCACCACTGCAAGGCATACCTGCTGTGGCTCTTTGGCTGGGTCTTGTTCTCCTCCTCCCACGGGGACACCGTCGACAAGCACATGATCCAGTACGCCAGGTCGATCATAGATGCCGACATTGAGGACATCCTGTAGCTAGCGTGGGGACCAGCTGTACTGGCCGCCACGTACCGGGGTCTTTGTGACGGTTGTCATCGCGTGGGGGACTGGTCCATCCTCGCGGGGTGTCCTCTACTTCTTCAACTTTGGTCTTTCGAGAGGTTCCAGATCGGTCAGCCGCAGATGGATTTGGGACCCTACGGATCGGGCTTCTACGGCGCCCCTGGGGATGACGTCGACCATCCTACCATGGGGACGTTGTGGTGTCGCCGACGGGTTAGTAAAATGACCTTTGCCTACAATTCTGCAATAGTTTTGAAATTTTTCGTCTAACTTTGGATTATTCCTTTTCTTTGCAGCCGACTTTCACGCCTGTCACGTCACACGCTTCGTACCCTGAGTACGTAGCAATGTTCGATCAGCTGACGGATGACCGCGTCATCTGGCGTCCTTACTTTCCGGAGCTGGTAGGCGCTCGAGCTGATAGCATCTAGGCACCCCTCAATTTTATTTTTATATTATTATGGTTTTGGTATTGATGACTAAGTTAGTAATGTTCAAAGCTTGAAGAAAGTGAGCTGGAACCTATGATGAAATAAGCTGGGACAATAAGATTAAGGCTTTCAGTTTATAGCTTATGTCTTGGGAGATGTTTTAAGTCGAATAGCCTAGGTGTTTTATCTCTTTTAGTTGTCCAAAGAGGACTTTGCACAAGGAAATAGTCATCGAGCAAAGGCAAAACTAGATCACTTGGAGCAAAAGACACTTAGTCTTTACCCTTCTAAAACTATACCTTTCGATTACAACGGACCAATCTTTACCTATCTATATTCTTGATCCGTTGCAAACCTTGAATCTATTCTATGTCAAAACTCCTTTGTATATCTGTTTTTGATTAAAATATACTCGCTTTCATATTCACATATTCTTGGTCAAACATTCCTTGAAAATCATCTTAGTCAAAGTTTGCCTATGTATGACTGGACCAAATATTTTGGTCCCAAGATACATCAATATTGTCTCCTCGATGTCGGACCAAAGATGTCTTAGGTTTCCTATCTTGACAGACCAAAAATTTTGGTCCCAGATCCCTTCAGTATATAAGTTTTTGGCCGGACTAAATCTTTGTTGTTCCTTTTAATCGAAACATAAAATAAGTATTCTCTATCTTCAAAAGAGGTTTTTACTTAGGAAACGGACAAAATATTTGTGTTTAATTACTTTAAGTCCGTTGCTAGATTGAAAAGCCGGGATAAAATTTATCTATGTTGAAAAAGGTTCTTGGCACCAATCTTCTGTGAAATCCATGTATAACGGACCAAAAATTTGGTCCGAAGTACATGTGTCGTCTTGCCAAAACCAATCTTCTGTGAAGTCCATGTATAACGGACCAAAAATTTGGTCCGAAGTACATGTGTCTCTTTTCCTGGCAAATCTCTTGCTTTGTCCATGTATGACGGACCAAAATCTTGGTCCGACGTACATAGGTCTCTATGCCTAAGCAAAATCCTTTGAAAGTCATGTGTAACGGACCAAGCAATTTAGTCTGATACTCATATATCTCTCTCAGTTGTATGCCAGACCATCTTCTTGATCAACCCATGTACTACGGACCAAAATATTTGGTCCGTTGTGAACTCTGAAATTTGGTCCGACATATACATAACCAGTATCGCTAAGCACTGATATATAGTCCGTTGTACGTGTGTATTTCTGTTGTTTCTGACATCTGACACGTCCAACGGCTACTGTAGCAGGTGTAACGGCTATTTTCACCCAAAATGGCTATATAAGCATTTCCTGAGCCATCTACCATTACAATAGATGAACTCCTTACACTTTGGCATTGACATATAGCTCTCATTCTCAAAAAGGAGTATGTGCTTCATTTTCACACAAAAATCTTCATACATCCCTAAGTGTGTAAGCTCCAAGTCAGTGTCTAGTTGCGTGATTTGCAAAGTGAACCAAGAGACAGAACTTGTGCAAGGTTTTTACTCTTGGATCTTGGTGATCCTAGACAGCTTAGAGGAAGTAAACAGTGTGACCTGTCCAAAGGTGTTTGTGGAAGGCAACTGTGTTTGTGAGAGGTTTGGAACTCACCTCACCGGAGAAGTGAAAGAGTTACAGTGAGCACCGAGCTACTGCGACTAGCTTTGGAGAAGCTGAACTTCGAAAGAAGTGCTTCAACGTGGATTAGGAGTGCGGCTCTGAACCACGGGATAAATCTTTGTCTCTCCTGTATCATTTCTTTTATTGCTTTCGCTGTTATTATTAGTTGCTTGAATTCTGCTTTATTCTTGCTATAAGTTACTCTCGTTAAAATTAGGTTAGTTGATTAAAATTGCTAAAATTTGTAAAGTTGCCTATTCACCCCCCTCTAGGCCATATCGATCCTTCAAGCACCTCATGGCCTGTGCCTGCAGTGCACCCATGACGCCGCCTTCTAGTTGACACGGCGCCACCTCGTGTTCGACGTGTACGTGGAGACGTACGCCGTGCACCGTTTCATGAGGCAGTTCGGCCTCCGTCAGGTCTTCCCCATCCCCACTGGTGTGGTCGTACCACCTGTCGTGCACACGTGAGTGCTCTTCTACGTTAATTCCAATTACATTATTTTTTACGATGTTCTTGCTATTAACGTCAGTGCTTTTTTTGTCATGCAGGATTACACGGAAGGGTTTTGTTGGTAGCGCAAGCTGGGCGACACGTATGTTGCCTCATACTCAGCAGTGGGCGTAGGTGTTGGCGGACGTTCACGAGGAGGTTGCCCTGTACGACCCCGGCACATACGATGAATACATCCAGTGGTTCAGTCCGCGTACACGCGTTCGCGTTGTGCGTGTCGTTGACTCACTTTCGAGGCACATTTCCTCCACAGCGGACACCTACCCCAGGCAGCCGGACTCGATATTTCATCGCTTGGTTAGTACTTCTTTCACATGCCATACATTGTGTCGTTACTGCAATTTTACGAAATAACTAGCCTTTTAATGCGTGCGCAGAGCGACCTTGGTAGGGAGATCATGGAGGAGGCGGACACACTACAGGCACGAGTAGACCAGACGAACAGGCTGGAGGTCACGATGGACTTCTTGAGAGGGGCGTTGCAGCGTGTATGCCAGAGGGCGGCTCGCATCGTCTAGCTTACGTCCTGCAGGAGGCCTCGAGACGACGACGTCCTGTAGGTTCACGGACGTGCCTTAGCTGTACGAGGCCGACACGCACCCTAGGCCACAGCTGGGGCATCACGCACACAGACGGCCCCCCTCCAGACGTGAAAGGGGGATCTAGCTGGCAGCGTTCCGCGCCGTACGTCCCCATGACTACAGGTAAACCACGTGGTCTCCTTTTATCTATTATGTTCTTCGTATTATGTGATGTACTAACATAAAAATTTTGTCACCAGCGGCCGATCCAGCACTTCCGCTAACTTCTCTCCTCTCGACGACACCTACTTGGACTACTTAGTAGATCCCTACCAGCAGTCCACAGGTGTGGTCCTTGGTCCCTCTCAGCTCGCCGCGCTGTGGCCGACTCGGCCACACAGACGCCTTCATACTCAAAGACACCGATGCGGTGCGCTAGGAGTACTCGTAAGCGAGCTCGACCACCGCGTATCCTTTGGGGCATATGCAGTGCCATAGGAGGTCTGGGATGACACGAGGAGTAGCACCTCGCCGGGGCCCCAGCTAGTTTCTTTCTTTCATATATGATGTACTAAACACAGTATGATGCTCTATTTCCTCAGATTATATAAAATTGAGCTATGGTATTTTGTTTTCATAAGTTATGCTCTATTACGGTATGATCACTTAAGCATTTCATGGATTCCGTAAAATAACATGTTTAGATGAATAATAGCCCTGAAACACCCTTCGACATATGTATTACAAGCGTAGATTCCAAAACACTTAAACTTTTTATGGAGACGAAGACTGTGCAGTAGCTTTTCCAGCTCGATTAGCCAACTGATGAGCCCAATGCTTTCAACTTTTTTAGGTCGATTTTATAATACTCTACCTGTAGCTTCCTCAGGCCGATTTTACCACACACTGGCAGACCTCTACTCTTTCTCATACAGGCTTTGTCATACACGCTGGCACAGTTCGAAGTGACCATTCACTGCCTACTTTTGTCAGTGCTGACACTTTGCATGCATGACTGCCTTTTCAGCTCGACTTGACTACACACTCCGGCGTTGTTTTGCTATCCGTCTGTATGTTTCGATGTTACCTTTCAACACTTAGTCTATACACCACTCCATCGAGTCTATAAAAAGCCAAGCCGCAGGCACACATCCACAGCTCCTACTCACACTTCTTCACCATGGCTAGATACTCTAGCAGAGCATTTTGGTGGAACCTGATATGAGCAGCATACCTCTTAATCACACGTTAAAGGTTACGCGTGGTGGGAAGGATGATCCATTTAAGGAGGAGAATCTAAGTAAAGTGGTGTCCAAATTGCAAGAGTGGCGCCCAACATTATGGAGGCATAACATGACAACCTCTGGCCTGAACCTTGTGACCGTCGACGATCTTAAGGCGCACTTGCAATGGTGGTGTTAAAGGTATTTCAGGGTGTGCGAACTAGCCGACCACCCTTCTGCTACATGTTTTTCTAGAAGATCTTACAGGGTACTGATGCTGCCCGATCGGTATGCAGAGCATATTAAGGTTAGTTATTTTATATTTGTTCATCTTACTAATCTTTTTACCATTATACATAAGTTCACTACTTCGTATGCTCGTTTTGTGTGTTAGTTATTCCCGAGGATGAAGAGTTGCTGAACAAAGATATCCCATAATTCTTAGCGATGTGTATGCTCTTCGGTGGGGGTGTGATGCCTGGTTCGCGCAGAAGATACAGAAGCGGATCTAACTGGAGGGGTAGAGATCGACACAGTACTGCTGCAGCAGCAAGTTCAAGAGGACGTTCAACCACCACCGAAGGGGGTTTGCTCCTAACTATGCAAATGATGATAATGATGATGATGACGATTTTGTATCACCTCCACCTCGACGTTCAAACAATATCGGAAGAGGCCGTTCAAGCACTACTAAAGCAGGTCGTTCAAGAAACAATACAAGAGGACGTTCAACCAGCACCAGAGGGGGGCTAAATGACGATGACTATGATGATGATGATTTCGTATCACCTCCACCTCAACGTTCAAGCACTATCAGAAGAGGCCGTTCAAGCACTACTACAACAGCCCGTTCAAGAAACAATGCAAGAGGACGTTCATCCACAACTAGAGGCGGGCTAGCTCTGAACCATACAAATGACGACGATGATGACGATTTCATGCCACCTAGGCTAGGAAACTTGCGTCCTCGGAGTCCTCCAAATTCGGGCGATGATATTTGTAACATCCCAAATTTTCATTTCAAAAATAGGATAAAAAAAATTAAATTATTGTTTTTATAGGTTGTTCAAGTTTATTTGTCTCCTCTTTATTTTCTGGATTTCTCTAGAGTTCAAAAGAAAAAGACTTTTGCCTATTTTTAGAAAAACTTAAAACTATTTCCTAAAAAAAACCCTATTTAAGTTGGAATTAATTGTTTTAAAAAAATATATCACAAGGAACTTCGGTGAATTTTCCCATTATTTGTTAAAATCCTGATTTCAAAATCTTTCCAAAAGTCTCATCAATTAAAATATAGTTTGGAGACAAAATAAAAGATTTGGTTTTACTAAAACTATCTTATTTAATATAAATAAACCTAAGGGAATTTCTGTGAAATTTTCTATATTTGTCAAATTATATATTTTCTAAAGCCTTTTAAAGCTTTAACAAAATAAAAATATATGTGGTACAAAATAAAATATTTGGTGGTACCAAAATATTTTATTTGATCTCAAAATGTCCTAATTAAACTCCCTGAATTTTCTTAGAATTTTTGGGGTTGTTTTAGTATTTTCCAAATTAAAAAGATATTAAAAACAATATAAAAGTATTTACTGTACACGAATAAACTTATTATTTTATGTAATAATATTTTATTTGTGTTACTAAGGCTGTGGGTCATGTTCCAGATTTTTCTCTGATTTTTAAACGGTTGTTTGATATTTATTTCGATTTTATGGGTGATAGTTAATAATTCTGATTAAATAATCAGTAACTGCTACAGTAATTCTGGCAGATTTTCAGGCATAACTTCGGCGAGCTCTCCTGGTCACTCCCGATCCTATTTTGATCTGAAATTTTTACCAGAGCTTCCTCTTGCTGTCCTCTACATCCAGTAAAATCAAATTTTGCAAATGCCTACCGGAGCACCTCCGGCCAGCGATTTCTCTCCCAACTCCGGCGAGCTTTTCCCGTTGATCAATTGCTCCTTTGTAGCTGAAAATTGAACCCTAGATGTCTCTCCTCATTCCCCACATCATACTAAAAGATCAGCATCAGAATCGCAATGGAGATCCCTCGGCAAGCTTTTTTCCCTAACTCCGGTAAGAACTTCGGCGAGCTCTACAGGGCGCTCCCGAACTCCGTTCATCCTCAAATTGTTTGTGGAGCACCCCCATGAAGGTTTAAACACCTCTGTGAAACAGTTTTGGAAAATTCCAAACAGAGCTCTGCCGGCGACCCTTTTTCTCCTACAACGTCGACGAGCTCTTCCGGTGCGCCGCCATCGCCGGCCGATGTTGGCATCGCGTTCCCCGTCATACCGGTGAGTTTTTATGAAATCCTCTCGCGTCATCTCGTGCCATATGGTCAGATCTATCTCTCCACCAAATTTGGTGCAGTTTCATCCAGGAAATCAAAAGTTATGGCCGTTCTAATCTCGAATCTTGCCGTCACCCGTTCTCCTTCGTTTTTGCGAGTTTGACCGTGCAATTTTTTCTGTAGACTCCTCTTGATGTCCTCTACACGGTGCTCACCCTAACTCAAGGTTTTGTCCAAGCGATTGCTGCAGAAAATTCAATCTTCCCCGATCAGACTGCATACGTACGGCAGAAAACTTCGTCGCGCGTTCCTCGTTGATCCAGATGGTAAAACTCAGATACGTTCGCGTCATATCGTGCCAAATGATCCCAGATAGCTCTCTGTAAAATTTGGTTAGGTTTCATCCATTATTTTAATAGTTATGACCGTTTGATCTATTAGCTTTAGCAGCCGTTCATCGGCAGTTTGTGATCTGTCCGTTGGGTTGCTTCCAAATCCGGATATACCGTTGAGTTCGTGTCGCTGCGTTCTACGTGGTGCTCACTTCCCCTCTGCTGTTCCATCCACCGAAAATTTTAATATTCGTTACCGTCGCCTTTTTGCCACCGCCGCGCGTCGTCTTGTGCCGCCAACCATTTTGGTTTGTCGTGGTCATGTCATTATGTCCAGAAAATCATTATCCCCTGTTTTGCCCACCGTTGAAGTTCATTGATCCCCGGTTGCCGTCAAAGCCATGTTCTAGAATCTACCCGACATCTTTTGGCCTAGTCCTTCGTGTCGGTGCGCATTTCGGTTCGCCATCTTTGGAAACCTTTAATCGCAGAGCCAACCCTACCATCCTAACCTATGCCAAGTGTATTCATCCTTAAATCGTTTCGCTCAAACCCGGACTTAACCCTTGGTCCGATTCGTCGTTAACGTCCCGTCGTTAACGCCCCGCCGCTAACGCTCGCCAACGCGTTAAAATCGCCAACGCCCGCCGTTAACCTCCCGCCGTTAACGCCCATCGTTAACGCCCGCCGCTAACGCTTTCTTCGTTAACGCTCGCCGTTAACGCTTTGCTCTCGCCGCTATCATCGCATATGCGCATTCCAAAGCAAAAGCGTGGCGCGATGTCATTATCCTTTCTATCGCCCTATCGTGATCTAACCCCATTTCTTGTGAGTCTGGCTTTATCTTTCTATCATCTGCAAAATCGGACCAAAACCTAACTTAAGACCGGTTCGATGGACTGAGTTCATCGTGAGCCACGCTGCTGGTATCGCGGTTTTCCACGTTGTGTCCACCGTAGTAAGATATTTGTACCGCCTTACTACATATCGCCATCGCCTCGTTATCGCCAAGTCTCTTCTTTGATGTATGATGAAACCCGATCGGATCGCATCAATGTCGATTCCATCCGCCCTTATCTTATCCCCGAAAATCTAATCGCCATTAACCTGAATTCATTCGTGGACTTGGTCGATAGACCATTGGCCATATGTCATATCCTCGTGCCATATCTATTCTATTAGTCTATCTTTCTTTTGTTTGATCGTGTATTTGTTTAGTCAACAAAAGTCAACATTGAGCATCGCTTTAGTTCATCATGAACTAACATATCTCTATGGACCCGATCTATAGATCAAGAGCCTATATGTCAATATTTGTCCAGTCGAGTTAATTAATCTCGAAGGATATCCCCGAATATACTCCGCTTTTTCCCTAATTATCGATCGTAACCTTCTCGATAAATCTTCCAAAGCTTTGTTCTCTTTCATCCGATCTTCGATCAAATCTAAGTTCCTAAATTCAATCACTTCCGTTCAGTACCAATCTAATATTAAATTGGAGTTTATTTGAATTGCTTTTGAGTTTTATTGTATTTGTGCTTCTTTGTCGTTAGACATGTCGTTCAGAAGTTACCCGAAGTAGCTGAAAGACGAGGAAGTCGAAGCATTCGATTGAAGAGCCAAAGGTTGATGAAGCCGAAGATCAATTAAAAAGAGTAAAGAGCAGTTTATAGCAAATGCCAAGCAAGTTGTGCTTTGATCATGTTGAACCTACGATTACAAAAACTGCTATATTGTTTTACTTTATTGCATATTATTTGACATGTACAAATGTCTTCAATTAAATTTGGGACTTAGCTATTATACCCAATTGATCTATACCCTACCTTGCCATTTGTATACCATGATATATTGTCACCCTAGATTGGTTCATTATAGTTAGTTAGTAATAATAATCAACATGGGATGGTTAGACCGTATTAGTTGCTTAGTCATGCCACGCCATCACATGTACTTTAGTCTTTGATAAATAATCTTGACTAATGGAATATGGAACGATGTTATGAACTTGTGTGTCATGTGTGGTCACACGATGAGATTGAGTTGCGGTGGCGAGAGGATGTCACGCAACGAGGTTAAATTGTCGATGGCACGTGGTGCTTGGTAATCAACCGGGTGGTTATGATTTAGATTGGGGTAAGTGGCAAGGGGCGAGAATGCCAAGATGGGCCCGATGGGCAGGGGGTATGTGAAAGTCTTGCCTCGATCATCTTAAGGACTTAACCTTGCAAGCCTTTGACCTGAGTCAATCATGCGACCACATGTCCGATATGGGATGCACCTAGTTGATTAGGGTTACGATATCTTTCCTCCGATACTGGGGCGAAGACACGGAAGTGTACTGTGCGGGGAGCGCACTGTCTTTGCGGCTTGGTACCCATCCAACGGTGTTGGCCATCCTATACTTCTACCGCATCGCGTGAGAGGAGTGATAGCGAAGGCAACACCGGAGAGGTTCTTTGCTTAAGGTAGAGGTTTCTGAAAGGCTTTGTCGTGAATTCTCTACCGGTACACCAAAGGAAGTGTGCTGATGGCCAGGCACAAAGAGAATATCACGTCGTGTGGGTAAAGTGCATAACCTTTGCAGAGTGTAAACCTATTCGAATAGCGTGCTCACGGTATTGAGCAAAGCTCGGGAATTACAGTCAAGGGTTAGACTTTTGTTAAACAAAACTTATTGGGATGGCGGGATGCCATGGAAAGTGGATTTTGACTTATGATTGGAAACTTGTTTCACTTGAGAAATGTTGAATCTATCTAATGCAGTTATTTGTTTTACTGTCTTTCCAATTTATATACTGTATTAATTTACAAATGCTGCTTTTTGCAAAATAGCCATGTTAGCCATTTCTTTGGAATAATCCTTGCATATAGCTATGTTAGAATTGCATTCTGTGCACGACTTGTTGAGTGCTTTATGTACTCACCCCCTTGCAACACACAAAATCATCAGTTGAGGAGAAGACCACAACTTCGAAAGAGGAGAAGTTCCACGAGGAGGCGATTATCTAGGAGTTGAACCTTGTCAGTTGCCTGTGGTATATTGATGGGATTCGTCGACGATCTTCATTCCGCTGTTGTTTATTTATTTTGAGTTGAAGCCACCAAGGCCTCACAAGTGTAAGTTTGGCCTTAAGGTCGTTCAATAGTTCTATATTAATAGATTAAGTCTTTATTTATTATTCCGCTGTGTATGATTGTGATATTTCATCTATGTTGAGACTGTGTGCACTAGCGTGATCCTGGACTAGTGCTGAATACACAGAGGGTCCGGATTTGCATATTCGTGTCCCGACAATATTACATTAAGTCCTATCAGCGATCCAAGCGTAATACCCCGTCAGCTACCAATATATAACTATCCTATTTTTGATCATTTGTACCGACAACCATGGTCATAGAATATATGGTTTTGTGACTTATGTTGTATCCTAGTTTGTGATTTAGCTCTGTACTTCGAAATATCAATGTCGGGTTTTATTCAATAGTACTATGATTTATCGTCAAATTTGTCGCACGCCGAAGGAGAATGACGAACAACGAAATTTGATTTTCTTTTCCTGAAAAAAATTAACTGATAAATAATTTTGTAAAACACCACATTAATTATGACCGACAAATAGGAATTTTTCAAAATTTATTGATCCTACTTTGAACTATGCAATTCTTGCAACTGTCAAACTAACACTTAATCGTCGTCTCCTTTGAAAAAATGGCGAACAACGATATCCGATTTTTTGGTCACAAAATTTTGTCAAATACTACATGAATTATCACTGACAGATATGAATTTTTTCTGAATTTATTGGACTCTAGTTGAATTGTAAAACTATAAAATATATGAATTATCTCTGACATATATGAATTTATCTGAATTTATTGGACTCTAGTTTGAATTGCAAAACTGTGAAATACATGAAAAAATATTTTTGAATTTATTCCAGTCGCAATTCCAAATTGCGACAGAGACAATTGCGACAAGCTCTCTGTCGCAATTTAGAATTGCGACAGGCTCTTAGTCGCGGTTTGGAATTGCGACAGAGATTAATCGCAATTCCAAAATACGACAGGTGGGCAGAAGTGATATTTTTTTCAGCATATTATTTATGTAAATGTTTATTAAAAAAATAATATTTTTTAAAAAAAATTCCACGCTAGCTAGCTAGCTATCTAGTCGTCGCAGTGGTCGCACACTGGCACTAGATTTCCTGGAATTGTACTCGCGCGGCTGTCCTTGTTTCAGATGGACCAGGACCTAATTGTACTGCGTTCTCTCTTCCCTGGAAGGCCGAGGCCCGAGAAAAATTTGCCGTATTGGCTCCCTCGTCGTCCGTATTTTCGAAAATAGCCACCCAAGCGACAAAATTGCAGAAATAGCCCCCTGGCCCACGCGTGCAAATGACTGTGAGACGCGCAAAATTTTTGGAATTTTTCCTCCGCTGGCCCACCTTGCCGCTCGAGCAACCGCCCCGTTTTCCCGCACGCCCACGGCCGCTTCTGGCGGCGGCTCCCGCCAAAGTGCGCTGGCGGTGGGGCCCACCGTGCCGCGCCAAGGCGAAGCGGCCTCGCCACAGAGGGGCCCGCCAACCGCGACTGGAGGTGCGGCTCGCTACCGGCCGAAATTTTTTGTTTTTTTTTTCGTCCGAATTTTTTTGTTCCACTACGGGGGCCGTGGAATCCAATCGTAGAATGTTTTGTTCAGCAAAAATATACCACGATCTTAAAAAATAATAAGAATTCTGGGATTGTTTTTAAGATCTTAAGAATTTTTTAAGATCGTTTATTATTTTTTAAGAATTTTTTAAAAAAAATTTAAGAATTTTTTAAAAAAAATTTAAGAATTTTTTTTAGCTTCGGATCAGCGGTGAATTCTTAAAAAATAATCGCCCTACCAAAGGGCGACCGCTTATTATTTTTTAAGATCGTGCTAAAAAAAATTCTTAAGATCGTGGTATATCTTAAAAATAATATTCGGGACCGGAATCCAAATGGCCGCCAAATGTTTTCAGTGCGCGCCGTGGCGGCAGGCGGCGTGGAGAAAAATTGGCGGCGGCGGTTTTTTTTCTTTTTTTCAGAGCATGCGGCTAATATTTTATATGTCTGTATTTATGATGAAATTTTTTTTGTTGGAATGTAAAATTTTGGA
Organism: Otatea glauca; assembly: GCA_036346275.1. Taxonomy (NCBI): domain Eukaryota; kingdom Viridiplantae; phylum Streptophyta; class Magnoliopsida; order Poales; family Poaceae; genus Otatea; species Otatea glauca. The sequence goes on from CM070728.1 coordinate 28,918,713, forward strand.
ATTGTTCACTGTTGTAGAACAACACCTATAATTTTTTGCACGATTAGCCGTTCTTCAATAAAATAATGAACTAACGGGAAAAAATATGGTCGCAATGAAATGTTGGAAATTAACCGAACTTAATGCATAATATTTTTGTGGGAGGATACATTCATATTTCAACGGCCTCTTCCGATAGTGTTTGAACGCCAAGGTGGAGGTGATACGAAATCGTCATCATCATTTACCCCCTCTCTGGTGTTGTTTGAACGTCCTCTTACATTGTTTTTTGAAGGGCCTGCTGTAGTAGTGCTTGAACGGCCTCTTCCGATAATGCTTGAACGCCAAGGTGGAGGTGAAACGAAATCGTCATCATCATCATCATCATCGTCAGGTGCATAGTTAGGAGCATCCCCCCCTCCGGTGGTGCTTGAACAGCCTCTTCCGATAGTTATTGAACGCCAAGGTGGAGGTGAAACGAAATCGCCATCATCGCTGCGCCGTCGCCATTTGCATAGTTACTAGCATGCCCTCTCCGGTGGTGGTTGCATGTCCCCCTGATGGAGTTGATGATGCAGTACTACTGTGTCGATCTCTACCCCTCCCGTTAGATCCGCTTTTGCGTCTTGTGCGCCAACCAGGCATCACACCCCTGCCGAAGAGCATGTACATCGCTAAGAATTCGGGATTGTTTTGTTCAAGAACTCTTCATCCTCCGAAATGACTAACATAATGGCGTAGTGAACTTATGTGTAATAGTTAAAAGATTAGTAGGTGAAAAAATATGAAATAACTAACCTTAATATGCTCGCATACCGATCCGTAGCATCATTACCTTGTAATATCTTGTAGAGAAACCCGTAGAAGAAAGGTGGTCGCTAATTCGCACACACTCGAAATACCTTTGACGCCACCATTGCAAGTGCGCCTTGTGTCGTTGGCGGTTAGAAGGATCAGCCGATGTTGTCAAGGCTTGCCTCCGCAATGCTCGGCGCCACTCTTGTAATTTGGACACCACTTTACTTAGGTTCTCCTCCTTGAATGGATCATCCTTCCCACCACGCGTAACCTTCAACGTGTGATGAAGAGCTACGCCGCTCATATCGTGTCCACGAAAATGCTCGCAGAGGAGGATCCGGCCATGTTTAATAAGTGTGAGTGGGAGCTGTGGTTGTGTGCCTACGGTTTTGCCCTTTATAGACTCGAAGTGTATGGACTAAGTGTTGGAAAGTAAGATTGAAGCATACAGACGGGTTGTAAAACAACGCCGCAGTGTGTAGTCTAGTCGGGTTGAAAAGGCAGTCATGCATGCAAATTGTCAGCACTGACAAAAGTAGGCTGTGAGTGGTCACTTCGAGTTGTGCCAGCATGTATGACAAAGCCTTTGTGAGAACGAGTAGAAAAAAGATTAGAAGTCCTTCAGCGTGTGGTCAAATCGACGTGAGGAAGCTACAGGTGGAGTGTTGTGTAATCGACCTAAAAAAGTTGTAAGCATTGGGCACGTCAGTTTGCTAATCGTGCTGGAAAAGCCATTGCACGGTCGTCGTCTCCATGAAAGGTTCTAGTTTTTTGGAATCTGCGCTTGTAGTGATTGTTTAGGGTATTTCGGGGCTATTACTCTATAATTTGTCATCTAAAAATTTTATTTTACGGAGTATCTTTTGTGGATAAAATGTTAACTGTTAACAATTTGATGAAGATAATATCCATTAATGACAGAGTGATCGTCAAACTGGTGATGTTTTTGAAGAGCTTGATGGTTTGATGTTCAATGGTTTCATGCATAAAAGGGTTGCTTCTCCTCGTGAGTTGTGTAATCGTGATGGACCATGGCCTTCATCAGGCTGATGTGAGTAAACAAAGAATCATATGTGATGAAAGCAACATTCATATAACAGACTTTAATGCTATATAAGCCTTCTCAGCAATTAATACAATACCTCAGGTAAGCACTAAAATCCATCAGCATTACAATATCTTAACAAGTCTTAGCAACAACCATTAGCATCACAATAACTTAACGAGGCTTAACAAGTCTTAGCAACATCCATCAGCATTACAATAACTTAACAAGTCTTAGCAACATTACAATAACATAGCAAATCTTAGGAACATGCATAAGCATTACAATGACTTAACAAGGCTTAACATTATAACAGACTAGTTTTTCCCGAACCATCACTATCAATGTCGATACCCTCATCTTCACAATATCGCCAATCATCATGCTTACCCTCGCTGCCGCTTTCGTAGTCGTAAGGAAGACACAGATCAGGGTCTACATCCCGTTCAGGCTCCGCATCCTCTTCCGGCTCTACTTCATCTCTTTGCATCGATTCACGTGACTGTATGGCAACTTGCTCAAGGCTGCGAGCTATAGCTTCGATATCAATCACAAAACCATTGTGTGCATTGCCACATGGACATGTGTCAGGACTAAAATTGTCTTGGGCAATTTTGTTTAGGTCAGATGCGATGCACTCTATTTGTTCCACTGTCCATGCCAATCCTTTGCTGAGCTTCTCCGAATCCTTGTTCATCTACAAGTATTACAAGTGTGTAATTAACAAACCTAATGCTGCTCACCTCGAGCGTGCAAGCCCTATTCTGTTGAAATTCTGAGTTTAAAACACACATCCAATTCATGTTAGGGCTCATACCTTGCAGATCGGGTCGATCCCGCGGCACCAGAGGTCGAAGAGGTCGATGGCTAGCGGATCTAGTCGACGACGGCCGACGCGCGCCCACGCCGGATTTGCGATGGAGCGGCGGAGCGATTGCCTCCTTGCAGGTTCGTCGCGGGTGCGGGAGGCAACGATCCTTATATGCAATGAGCAGGGAGAAGCGATGAGGAATCTCTCTCCGTCCCTGCAAAGATGGGGAGGTGTTTGGGGAGTTTGATGGAGACGCACTGGATAAGTAAGCTATTTAAAGTGATTCATCACAGCTGCATGATCTGTCACCCACCATTAAAGCTGCACGACCTGTCACTACACATCATCAAAGCCGCATGACTGTCACCCATCATTAAAGCTACTTTCTACGCGTCGTGCGCCGGACAATTTTCAAACCGGCCCAACGTGCCCAAGCTCCTGAGGGCCGCCACGTGTCCGACTCGCGCCCCCGCCCCCCCGCCCATCGCTACGGCGGCCCCGCTTGCCGCCACGTACTACGCAATACTCTACTTCTCTCATGCCATATCTTATTATTTATGCAATTTTGTCGTTACGGACGCTAGTGTTCAAAATATTAATGCGGAAAGAATCGCCACGAACACGTTAAAAGCATTGGGCAGAGTGTTGCAACTTGTCACTGCAAAGCTGATACCTGTGACTTGTCTAATCGGCCAGGCAATCGTGAATTGTATAAGTTTGGTGGACATATATTATAAGAAGGATTATCATTCTTAAAGCAGTACGAATTCGCCGACATCAATTACATATACGCACTTTAGTACAGCAATAGAACCGGTCGCTGACTCGTAGCTCAACTCGGATCTGTTCCCCGCTTTCGCGGACGACGGAGTTGGTCTTCTGGGAACGTGAACCGGTCAGGCGCGTGTGTTGTGCTCCGTAAGTCGTACTGTGTCTCTTGCGACGGTGGCATGTGTGGCGTGGCCAACATGTCTTCGACCCACCCAGGAGGCTGTATTGCAAAGTTATGTTAGTGCCGTGCTCAACAGTGAATGAGTGCAATAGGTACCTCAGAGTACACGTAATACTTACCGATGCTGGTCGCTCGGTCGTGGAGTGTTGTGCCCACTGAGAGAACTCATCCCTGAAAACCTGCACCCACGTATTGTTAGCACGGCTAAGCGTTGGAGTTCTATACAACTGGAGAAACATACCCCCGCCGGTCGTGACCGATGATGAACCCGCACTATATTCGCGATTGTAGTATGGGGCGTGGTTCGCCCAACCAAGTTTGCCGAGGAGGGTGTTTGTGGTAAGCGTGGCGTGGCCACCCCAAGCCAAGCTTCTTTGGAGGCGGTATTGAGCTGGCGTGTCCACCTCGGCCTGCAAAATAGCATGATATGAATGGAAATGTTAGGTAACTCAGAAAAATATAGGTTCAATACGAAGTGATGACTTGAACGAAATATAATGTACCTCACGTGCCGACTGCGTAGACCAACTGTGCCTGCCTTGGGGGGTGTAGGTCTGCCCGAATGCAACATCATGAGGTAGACGGAACGACGCGGATGCACCCCTCCGTGAACTTGCCGGAGGCAAGTCCCGATCGAGCGAGTCCGGGTCTGAGCATGTGCTTACCTCGGCAGGTGGAGCAGGTAATTCATGTTGTCGCCGAGATGACGATGGCAGAATAGAGTGTTCCCCCGCTGGGCGCTGCAAAAAATACATGGCATGGCGAATAAAATTACATTGCGTAAGTATTACGAAGTTTTGGAACGAAAGTTAGATGTTATACCTGCGTGTCCTGAGCTGAAGACGCTCGAGCAAAGCTCGATCGTCTTCCGGCAACGCTCGGTCGCGACGATCTAGGAGAAGGAGGTTGCGCCCCTGCGCGAGCACCCCGGACGGCGACGTCGCTATGACGGCCGCACGTAAAAGTCTTTACGATGCCCTTTGCCTCATCCAACACCGAACGGAGTACCCCTAGCAGGCCGGGAACTGTGTTGCGTTTCCCTTCTCGTATTGCAATAGAAGCCTCGTCAACTATACGACTGGCACGCTCTAACTGCACGAGCAAGGGAAATATTGGTTAGGCGTGAATACAAATTTTAATGTCACGTACCTTCCGCTCGTACCGTGTCGTCCTGCTGTGATGCGCGGTGCAGAGGGTGGCCGAGGCCCAACTGGTCCTCGTGCGTGACCTCCTCGGGCCTCGGTGGAGCTGGTCCAGTAAGTCTACCACGCGTACGTGGCACGTACCACTCTAGATACGCTACGTACGACTCTGGGTCGTAGGGCCGATTCTCGGCCACTACTGCTGCCGTGGTCGACTCCTCCCACGCAGCGGGTCCACGATAATCGTGAGGCGCCACCATCGCTCTGTGGCCCTTCCGAGATTGTCTTGAAATAACAAAATTTGTAAGTTATGAACTCGGATTGCATCCGGCGAGCAAGTAGACTATTGTACAAATTGAATAGTACAATTTCACTTACATGCACTTTTTGTGGTAGAGGTAGGCCAACTAGAGGGGGGATTTCCTGATGTAGGCCGAACTGCCGCATCACTCGGGCAGGGCAATGCGGTTCGACCATGTGACAAAACACCATGTGGCATGTTGTCAACCAAGAGGAATATCCCGCCACACCGCTGTGACAACCGTCGCGCGCCGTAGTGAACAAGAAATGCGAAGTCCATGGTTGCCATATGATGTCGTTCTCGTGTAGGTTCTCGAAGTAATTATGATACTCGTGATAGGCTCGACGAGGCCTCTCCTAGCCCATCCCAACCGACCGGCCGCCCACCGCTGCACTCCATGGTAGGCCGGTCGACCGGTCCCAACCTCATCGTAGAATGGAGCCTCCGATGGATACGGTGCACGGGCCGCTTAAAGTACGGCCGCCCCGTGAAGTGCTCCTGTGACCAAATCAAGCGATAGTAACAAATCGCAAGCACGGGCACATCTCCCGTAGTCTTCGTGCATGCTTCGCACAATCCTCAGTATGTCATGCAAAGCACCGATCCGGCTAAAGCGTGGCACGCCATCCACCAAGGCGTCGGCCAATGCCTCGGCGATGTGGATCAAGCTAGGTACACGGAGTCTCCTGCGTGGAAGGAAACAACATCCACCAGAACAAAAATAACAGTGTACGCCACAAGGTGACTCCGATTACATACACCGGTGCGCCGGCCAGGACATTCCATGTACCGAAGCCGTGGATCGTGGAACCCCGAATATTCTCTCGGGACCGCATGACCGAATCGGTGCCGCAACCTAACCCTCCAATCAAGCCACTTCGTGGCGGGACGATCGCCGCCTCGATAGGCAAACCGTAATAATGGCAACATCCTGTAGGGTCACCGTCATCTCCCCAGCGGAAGTGAAAAGTGTGGGTCTCCGGCCTCCAACGATCGACGAGGGCAGAGTAGAGCCCCATCCAAAGAGAAGCAGCGACCAATGTCCATCATCCGCGCGAACGCAATGCACCCGCTGCCGTAGAAGAGGGACGTAGCGCGATCCAAGGGCCGCGGACGCCGACCCGAGAACGAACGGCGGTGGACCGTCCGCCGTGAGCTGTGCATCGCTTTATGTTTCCCATCGTGCGATGGGTTAAGGAGAGTCGTGCATGTCCACCATAACTGCAGTGAGACAATAAATGACATGAGTTAGATGTACGAGTAGTGACATAGAGCAATAGAACGTTATAACATGAAAATCAACATCCCTTAAAACATCACAAGACATAACCTTAAGGTACATGGCATTAGCTTCCACGTCAGACACATAACGTGCATTTACATTGGTCAACCAAGAATAAAATGACATGCTAGTATCTGCGATCACAAGTCGTAATACATTGTCACGTGTTACTACGGACAACTAGACGAACCCGCCTTATTAGGGCGCTCCTCACCAGATGACCTCATCGCTCGCACAACCGGCACCTCCGTGCAGTAGGTGCGTCTCCGCGCTGACTAGCGTCCATGTCGTTACGGATTCGTCGTGACTGCCAGCGGCCACGACCACTCCTCTTCAAACTATCATTCTGGCACCAAGTCACTTGGCTCGCCACGCCTCCCTATAATGCATGTCCAAATTAGGAGTTGAACTCGAACTCCATGTCCCGAGCAGATGATCGGTGCTAAAGTACTCCGATATGTAGGGCGCGGATGACTGACGGAGAACCGCGCACGCTGCATATACATGGGAGCACGGTTTGTGCAGCAGTTTTGGCTTGTTGCACGTGCAAGTCGCTACATCGCGTAATGTGCACACTTGTTTACGAGCCCTGCGCAGTGGCCATCCACGAACTTCTCCCAGATTTAACTTCAAATTTTCGCCTAACCCCATCCATGGTGTGCGCAACGCATGACCGCCCTTCTCAATCTTCTTCTCCATGTAGGCGTGCATACGCCCGAGAACCGCTTCCCTCATCCAGTGCCTCTTAGCATTGATTCCTCTATTCACGAAGTATACAACGGTTCTGCTCTGTGTCTCCTCCACGATGGCACCGATTGGGAGGGACCGACACCCTTCGTAACACCGCTGTAAACCTCTCGACATGTTTGTTGTCATTATTCCGCACCTTGCGCCGCCGGTGTCATGCAGTGAGGACCACTTCTCCACTCTGAGCATGCAATTGCACCCACCGTGAGAAGTTGTTGATCCGGGCCTCTGCTGTCTGCGTTGTGTGCTTCGAGGTCTCCTCATCCAAAACTCTCCAAATTGCCTCGAACTTCCGCCTTTGGTTTTGCATGCAGAGCCTCTTGAATGTCTTCATGACTTCCTTGTTGCGGAATGACCAGTGCAAGTTCGCCGCGAGATGCCTCATGCACCATCGATTGACGACATCATTCCATTGGTACGGTGGCTGTGTACCTCCTTGCATGGTGCCGATGGTCGACAATAGCCCAAAGATGCCTATCTCGTGATGAGGCACACGTTCGGCGGTCCCGACAACCGATCGCTTGAGATTGGCAAGAAACCACAACCCGACTAGTCGTGTTCTCGCTTTCCACAATCGCATAGGCCACCGAGTAGCTGGTCGTTGGCGCCGGGCGATCGCCATAAGTATGGTGCCCTTGTACTTGCCGATAGGAAAGTACCGTCCATGGTAAGAACAGTCGGCAATACTTAAACCCCGAATGGTCGTCCGAATGCCCGTAACACACGGTCCGAGATGAAACAGCTCGACCCTTCGTGGGGTGTGGTCTCTCCATCTTGTTGATGTAGGTCCCCTGATTGGCTTCGGCAATCTGGTGAAGCATCCGTGGGACAAGGTTGTACGCCTCTTCGTACGAGCCGTACATCATCTCTATTACTTTCTTCTTCGCTCGCCACACCTTGCCGTAGCTAACAGGATATCCCACCATGTTAACCACGTCAGCCTTCAGTAGCTTCGGGGAAACGGTGACGTCCGCCGTGATCAAGTGAGAAATCAGGCTGGCCACATACGAGGATGTCACATTTCTGTGCTTGTGTAATGGCTCAGCAAGCACACAACTATGATCTGTCAGGACGGTTATTCTGAAGCCCGAACTTACGGCCTTCAGTCTCTGCGCACGGATCTTGCCGGACACTCGTGATCCGTGCACTTTACAATGTACGATCCGGTTTGACCTATACACCCGACGCGGCGGCTATTGTTAACCGCATATCTTGCAATTGCTTGTCGGCGGCACTCTTCGTAGGGAATCGCGTTCCTACGAGGAGAGTATGCCGGTCGGCCCAACCATGGTCGTCTTCGTCCGGCAACACGAGGAAGACATCGCCAAATCATCGAGGCGTGAAGACACATAATCCACATCGCGGACACAATGCCACCGATGGGAGCCGCATCGCCATCTTCATCGCTATCCGTGTGGACGCCATCACCATCGTCGGATGTTTCTACGCCCTCCAAGTCTTCTAGTTGCTCATGGCGCCAATGCGAAGCGACCACCACCGCCCGATGTCTTCATTTGGGTGAAATTCATCAGCAGAAATGTCCTCTGACGCTACCACGAGGACTAGAGGTTTCTCCTCTATCCACAAAGCGCACATAAACCATCGGGCGACGGTGTATCTGTGCCTGAGGGTTCATCACAATTTGCATATATTGCCCCCACTGTGAGCTGCCCGCGATCTTGCAGAGCGCCCACAAACAGTCCACCGAACCAGCCACGCTCGCATGTAGGGCTTCGATTACAAGCTTCTTTGGCAGGTCTCTCGTCGAATGCGCCCGCACGCACCTACGGAGCTCGCCTGTGTCCATCTCCATTAGACCCGAGTCCGATCACCTCCCGTTCATAGCTGGAAAGGTCCACCCACATGGACCATCTCGAACAACGCCGTCGCCATAAAACACGAACAAATCATGCATATCTGCCATTTAATACCTACCATAACAAATGGCTCACGCCCATTATATCCTATCCAAACGTATAGTTCGTCAACTCGTAAAAACTAGTACGATGAAAAATCTGGCCATCATTGATTTTCACGTCATACAGTTAGCGTAATCGTTACAGTTATGCATACATTGTGCACTATTACTACTATTGTACACAGTACTAAAAATTTCATATCCTGCTGGTACTACACTAATATAACCATATTCGTAATACTAGTTTCTTCGCTAAACTATGTCATTATTTACGTCATGAATAATTGTTTTACCGACAAACTTTAAAATGGAGATTAGACGATTTTGTTAATGTTCTAGCCCGTGAAGATAATTATTTTGCGACTAACATGATCAAACAAACTTTAAACGTAGCGGCCCTTATGCGAGGGGGCGGGAGGCGCGGATATTTTTGATTCAATTTGGCGGTCGATCCTCGACATAATTTTTAACTTTTATTCCGTATTTGGCGGACCCGGCCATTGTTTTTTCATTCGCGAAAACGTGCACAATAATTTCCGCGTTCGAATGCAACGCCCGAACCGCGAAATTATTGTGCACGCTTCGCAGATGAAAAACAATGGCCGGGTCCAATAAATACGGAATAAAAGTTAAAAATTATGTCCAGAGGATCAGGACCGCTCAAATTGAATCAAAAATATCCGCGCCCCGCCCCTCGCATAAGGGCCGCTTTTTAAAGTTTGTCGTTCGCGCTAGTCGCAAAAATAATTATCTTCACGGGCTAGAACATTAACAAAATCGTCTAATCTCCATTAACTACAATTTTACAAACCATCAACATAGTCATTTCACACAGGGCTACTTGCACTATCATCATACCAACTTGTCACATTTCACGTACTACAAAATAATCTACTACTGTCATACCATGTCATATTATTTACGCAATTTTTCTCAACACGGACGCTATTTAAACTTTCTAAAACTTTCTCATTTCATCTATCGCTCGTTGTAGTGATACTAAGATCTCTAGTAATCGGTACTTACACTAATTTCAGACTAATTATGCTAATATTCTAATATTATTATAATACTATCCTCAAAGAATTCATACTAACCTTCCCAAGGTGTGCTCAAGATCACTGAAGCCCAAACAACAGACAAGATAATCTTCGTACACAATACCTACAAAATAAAATACGAAATCAAATACTACGTAACAATATTACTCCAAACATAAATGCAAGCAAATTTCGCTTTCTTCTTCTTTTTCCCGACCCTTCTTTCCCCACGCCTATCCTCCTTGCGCCGCGTCTCTCTCAAAACTCTCGAACTACCGTGCTCTAGCATCGGCTTCTTATTCTCGCGATCGTCGATACAAACCATCGCAGCGGCGGACCTCTTAAGTAGCTGGAGAAATGAGACATGCGGACGCCTTTCGGTGCATTGAGAAGACGGATGGTGTGATTTAAAGCGGAATCCAATGTTATACCTGTCTTTGGAGCTTGACTCGTGGACGAGGGGGCCGAGCAGGGACGTTGCCATTGAGGCGCGTGGAAAGTAGTCTCCCAGAACGATGCATGGCGTGGGGGGGGCTGGGGCAGGCGCGCACCGGCCGAGCGGCACGTGGAAAGAAGCTCGACGCCGGGGCTCGGGAGCAGCGACCGCCGAGCGCACGGCGGGCCCCACGCCAGCGCGCCGAAGCGGCACGGCGGCCCCACGCCAGCGCACTTTGGCCGGAGCCGCCGCCAGTAGCGCGCACGGTGGCCCCACCGCCAGCGCACTTTGCGGGAGCCGCCGCCAGAAGCGGCCGTGGCCCAGCGGAAAAACGGGAGCAACGCCCGAGCGGCGGCAAGGTGGGCCCGCGCGGAGGGAAAAATTCCAAAAAAATTTGCCGCGTCTCCAGGTCGCTGCACGCGTGGGCCAGGGGGCCATTTCTGCAATTTTGTCGCTTGGGTGGCTATTTTCGAAAATACGGACGACGAGGGAGCCAATACGGCGAATTTTTCGAGGCCCGAGACGCCACATGGAGATGCATGTATTGCCGTACATGTGTACCAAAGCTGAAACGCTAGGAAGAGTCGGTGGACTGAAATGCTCCCTCTAGTACCACCAGTCATGGTTCTGGCCGTGCCGAAAGAATGAAAGAATGTGTTCCTTGGGAACATGCTGTCCTGTCAATTCTCGACGGATATACTCCGGTACAAAAGCTCCAGGGCGACGAGGTGTAACTCTACCTATATACGCACTTGCAACAAAAATACCACAAATAAGTATTTTTTTATAGATATTTTTTATTTATCCGTGTAAACTACAATAACATATTGTAAAGATACCTTTTATGGTATTTTAACAATATGTGACTGAAATGTCAAGACACTATTTTAAGATATTCTGATTAAAGAACGTGAAAAATAGATAGCTGCAGCGCTTTTAGGCATTTTTAAATTGTCAAATCAAAATCATATAGATATTGTTTTTGAGACAGCTCTTAAATCGACCTTACGTTGTAGAAACGTTATTTGAGGCATTTTCGATTCTCTAGAGATATCCTTTTAAATGTTTAAGGCATGTTGTGTACTACTCATGAAAATTACAATATGAGCATAAGGAATTTGTGATGTGAGGTTGAGATGGTTAGTAGGCTACTTGTTCATTCACAAGATCTCGAGTTCGAGGATTGATTCTAACATATTATTAGAACTAGCATACTTATCCATGCAACTGTGTGTTTAGATATTATGATAAAATTATCTTCTATGTACAACTCCACTTTTAATGATTGAAATACAATTATATTTGTTATATAACTCTATTTATATATGATATACAACTCTATTTCTAATGATTGAAAAACAATTATATTTGTTATATATGATTAATCTACATTGTTATAATCTGGCCCACCAAAATAAGTGGTGAAGATCTTTTTTTTTTCTTCCGATTAACGTGAGAAGTTCAAGAATTTAGGAGTATTGTAGGATTTTCTTGCTCTTAAAATGAAGGAGGTGCCTTAAATATCACTATTCTTTATATATATATATATATATATATATATATATATATATATATATATATATATATATATATATATATATATAAAAGAGGGTATTAGAGAGTATAAATACATAATATATAGTACCATTACAAAATGTTTTATTTAGAAAGCGCAGATACGTAATGTAGCATCTTTACAAAATATCTTATATAGAATAAAAAACATGACATCTCAGTGTCTCTTCGGCCATGGCGACACTGCACGTAAATGTACTATTATGGTATTTTGAAAGATGTCTTTAAAATCATATAAAGATATAAAAGTATACATCGATTGTATAATAAAAATGCATCTACACGATGTTTCTCCTGTGGTGACACCGGCTATAGAGGCATAATATATAATATCTTTACAAAATGTCTTATATAAAACATAAAGACATAACATTTCAGTAAATGTCTCTTCGACTGTACCAACATTGCACGTAGAGTTACTATCATATTTTAAAAGATAAATTTAAAATCATATAAAGACATAAAAGTATGTCTCTGCTATACAATAAAAATATCTCCGTTAGATACTTCTCGTTCAGTGACACGGCCCGGAGACTAATATATCGGCACCGGCATCACCAATGGGATGTCCAGCAGTGGCGCCTCAATCTGGCGGAGCACGTCCATGGCTTGCGAGATGGACGGCCGGAAGCTGTAGTCGGGGTGCTGCACCACAGGCCCACGACCAACACGCGCTCCATCTCATGCACCTCGAACCGTCCGTTGAGCCGTGCGTCCGCCGCGTCGAGGAGCGCGTCTCTCCCATACAGGTCATGCTTTCGTCTTCCAGTAAAACGATGGGCCGCCGACCGCAGGCGATCTCGAGGAGGACGACCCCGAAGCTGTAAACGTCGGACTCAGCACTGGCCCGGCTGGTGAGTATGCACGCTGGGTCCATGTAGATTGTAGCCCATGGTGCAGGCCAGCACTGTCGTGAGTGCGGCGTGGCTGCGGTCGATTAGGCGTGCCAGCCCAAAGTCTCCCAGCTTCGCATTGAAAGACGAGTCAAGCATCACGTTGCTTGGCTTGATGCCCCTGCACGACAAGCTGCTCACACTCCTGGTGCAAGTAGAGCAGCGCGGAGCCCATTCCAAGAATGATCTTGTACCTGTTTGGTCATGTGAAAAGTAAAGCTCAAAGCATGAGTTTTGTCATCTTAAGCTGTTATTCTTGACCTAATTGGCCATGTTAGGTTGTTTATTGAATTGTAGAGATGGGTATCGAGGTTGCCGTTCGTCAAGAGCTCGTCGGCTTCGCGGCACCACCCGACGAGCTGGACAAAGTTGCGATGCCTCAGCCGGCTGATGATGGTCACCTCCGCGACGTACTCCCTCCCCTGTTTCGACGTATTAGAGACCCTTTTCATGACCACATGGAGCCCTTGATCGTGCAAGAACCCTCGGTAGACTGCCCCAAAGCCGCCCTCGCCGAGCTTGTGGTTGTCAGAGAATCCCTGTGTCGCCTGCGACAGTTCGTTGTAACTGAATCTCCGAGTCCGAGGCCCTGTCCCTTACTCGAAGTTCTCGAACTCATTGTCCAAGTCTTCGTCAAGAGGGATCTCTGCATCTTCAGGTGCTTCTTGAAAGAGGCCTTTTACTACGATGGGAAAATGGAAATTTGTTGCAAGTAGGATATTTTGTTGTGTTTCCCATTTCTTTCCTTTTATATGATTCGTCAGAGATTTATCGTTTTCATTATTCAGAGTATAAGTTGAGTTTGAACTAAATTGTATATGACTTTAACAGCTATATTTAAAGTAGACCATTTCCTACCACAATTTTGTTTCCGTTTACACTCCTAATTAGAGAACGTTTAGTGGGAGAAATTATCTCGTATCACCGTGGATGTGCACTCGTATAACAAGTCAATCAAGTTTGAGCCTGTGGGATCCTTGGGCACATACTCAAAAACAATTCCCAAAATCCTAAACAATTTTACCCTCTACATGAAACCCATGTTGCATGTATTTAGCTGTAAACCAGAGAAGTAATCGGTGAAGGTGAATAACAGAAAAACGACGTGATCTGAGTTGGCAACGTCTACAAAATTTCTAGCGTGTTCATCTCCCTCAAGCGTGAGTACGCTGCCATCTAGATAGTGTGAGCTAGTGCTCTTCGATCCCAATATTTAGTATCACAGTCTGAGTTCTTAATTTGTATATATCTAAGATCATGCAGCACTCTCATGAAGAGTAATTATATAGCTTGAGCAATCGAGATGAATGTGTGTATCCGGAAGATCATATCCGGGTGGGTTGCCCGACGGCAACCTTCACTACTGAGCCAACGGCCAGTTCTCTATGGCAAAGCTATATCGTGAAGGAAAAAAAAACAAAGGAAAGAAAAAAGAAAGGATGCAAGAAGAAAACAAAGGGATCAAATTATAAATCTAAACACATATATAGCTTGGATTCTTAGCTATCATCTACTATTATCATAGTATGAAAAGAGATGGATAAAGTTTACAACATCCTTAACACCATTTATTTTGTAGATCTAAACTATAATGGTGTAAATTATGGGACTGTTTAGATCTTTTAAAAAAACTACTCAATTATTAGTGTTAAAGTTGTATAACAAAAAAGAATAGTATCTTTGAATATAAACACAAGTATTGTAGCATCTAGCCACGAAATTGCACAGACAATTCGGTTAGTTAGATAGAATTGAAGAACAACAGAACAGAAAATTAATTATGTGCAACAGTACAACTATGTATTTCTTGATAGACCACTACAGAACAAGTAATCGCCGAGATATCGTTGAAAGAAAAAAAAAAGCACATTTTAATTTTGTTCTTTCGATGCTACAAAAACATCTTCGTGCTTTGTAGTGATGTGTCTGTAATTTGTATTTAAGTAAATTTCCTATAACTACACATATTTTGATATAACTATAAAAAATACAAATTTCATTTTATATTTCACAAAACTATACATATTTTGGTATAGTGTTTGAATAAACCATATAGATGTTGAATCCCGTTAAATGCAACGGATTCCGACAAGTGAGACATACATGTTAGTGTAACTGGCATGTGGTACCCACTTACTAATAGCCAAAATATGTGTAGTACTGTGAAATATATAGTTTTTTAATAGTTTGAAAAAATATGTAGTTTTAGGAAATTTACTCCTATTAATGTGTAAATATCTACCTGTCAAGGGTAAACATTGAGGATTTAGAGCATGTTTGGTTCATATACTAAGGTTGTCATGTTTAGTTATAATTATTTTTTGCTAAATTTGCTTAAGGTTATGTTATCAAATTGAAGCCACACTTTGATTAGGAAAATGTATTTTGCCATATTTTTTTTGCGTCAATGACATGTGGGACCTAGATAGCAAGGAGTCTTGCCACAGGTGTGGCTATGAATTAAACGGATGCCTAACTTAGTCAAACTTACCTAAATTAAGACGTAGTAAAATATGGCAAAGTTTAGATATAAACCAAACGAATTTTTTTAAATAATGTATTTTATAAATCAAATTACGATATTAATACGGAGAATTTTTTTCTCCAAAAATAATACTCAATCGCCGAACCGCATGGCGATTAATCAGATAATCGCCAGACGGTTCGCGAAATTGTGGTCTCGCCGAATGGGTTGGCGACAAACCGTAATAGTCCAGCGGTTGGGCGACATAAATTGTCGCCCGAGCGGTGCGGCGACAAATGCGATTTCGCCGAACGGTGCGGCGACAAGTGGAGTCTTCGCCCGAACGGTTGGCGACATAATGTCTTCGCCAAACCGTGTGGCGGCAGATCGGCAAGAAAACGCCAGCGTCGCGCGAGGAAAAGCCAAGAAGGGAAAAAGAGAGCTCGGGCCGGGTGAGTCGCCGAGAGAGAGAGAGAGAGAGAGAGAGGAGGGCAATCGGGAGAGGAGGGAGGAGGTAGTCGCCGGGAGGTCGCGAGGGGAGCGCCGGAGCTCGGGAGTGAGAGGGCGGAGAAAAAGAGGAAGAAGAGAAACTACAAGGTAAAATCAAATTTTGTGTTTTGTTTAGTTATGTAGAAAAATATTGTAGGTTAATGTTGTATGAAATATTAGGGTTGATATTAGATTTAGTTTAATCGGTTCTTCTTTTGTAGACTCGCGATATTAGATATGAACTTTAATATTGTAGTATTTGTAGTGCGATAGTTAATTAGCGTTGTTCAATTTAAATCATTCGTATTACTTCTTTTAGTTGCGTAGAAAAATATTGTAGGTTAATGTTGTATGAAAATATTAGGGTTGATATTAGATTTAATTTAATCGGTTCTTCTTTTGTGGACTCGCGATAATAGATATGAACTCTAATATTGTAGTATTTGTAGTCACGATAGTTAATTATCGTTGTTAAAGTTAAATTGTTGATATTATTTTTTTTAGTTGCGTAGTAAAATATTGTAGGTTAATGTTGTATGAAAATATTATGGTTGATATTAGATATAATTTAATCGGGTTTTCTTTTGTAGACTCGCGATATTAGATATGAACTATAATATTGTAGTATTTGTAGTGCGATAGTTAATTAGCGTTATTCAATTTAAATTATTCGTATTACTTTTTTTAGTTGCGTAGAAAAATATTGTAGGGTAATGTTGTACGAAAATATTAGGGTTGATATTAGATTTAATTTAATCGGGTTTTAAATTATTCATATTACATTTTGGTAGTCATCTAAAAATTTATTTTGTCTATATCGTTGCAGTAATGTCAGATCCAGTTAAATTTAGGGTATATTATGGCGATGGTGAAATAAAAAGTACGCAGAATGGTGTTGATTTAAGCAACTTTTCGGTGACCGTGGTTGAGCACTCTATCCCCGAGAGTGTTAGCATTCGTGATATAAAACTTTGGTTGACCCAATATCTTTCTTTGGATCCAAGTGTTTACTCTGTTACCATCCAAGTTTTATTCACGCGAAGCAATGGTGACCCGGCTATTTGGGAGTTGAAGAAAGTAGATCGGACATACCTGTGGCAGAAATGGTTAAGGTGGTGCAAGGGATCTCATCTTGACTGTGTGATGCTGGTGCAAGCTTGCCCTAGAGAAGAGGTGAATATTAGTGATATGAGCGAGAGCAAAGATATCGGCTACAAACGAACAAGTTCGTGAAGTGGTGCCGATTGAGGTAGCAAATGGGGATGATAATAGGATACAACAAATGCCAAGGCCGAGCCGATGAAGGGAGGAGATCGAGGAACTTGTTGATCATTTGGAGTTAGTTGACCGTATGGCGCGTAAGATGAAGCTGAAATGTTGAATGTGATGATGGCATCGCGAAGATGAGGAAGAGAAGGATGATGGTGATGATGCTGAAATGCATGATAGTATTGGGGAAGCGAATGTACCCATCCCTGACGAATGGAACAAGCAAAATAATTCTGGTATGAGAGTTTCATGGGGCCATGAGTCGCGTTGGGAGTATGGTACCAATTCCATTCTATGAATCAAATATTTCCGAACAATTCTGAATTGAAATTAGCAAAGTGAGGCTTTGGGCATTATCGCAGCAGAGAGAGTTCCGGGTTGTCTTGTCCAGGCCAGATAGGTACACAGTGAAGTGCAGAACAGATGGATGTGAATTTCGAGTTCATGCATACAAGCCGAAATGCGAGACGTATTGGATTGCATCACGAGTAGAGGAGCACACATGCAGATTAGAAAATGTTCTGGTGAAACACCGCAACCTGAATGCAGCTTTAATTGCTAGCGTAATGTTCAATGAAATCATTGAGAAACGGGACATTGAGTGTTCGTATATTCAGAAAGCAATCTTAAGAACATTTAAGTACCAGATAAGTTGCTCGATGGCCTAGCGTGCGAAGCAAAAAGCATTGGAGAAGAGGTTTGGTACATACGAGGCTTCATATTGCAACCTACCTCGTGTGCTTGATGTCTTGAAGCAAACAAACCCTGGCACATACACCGCTTTCGACGAAAGTGTAGAAGATGGCAACGGGATCTGCACGTTTCGTCGTGCGTTTTTATCATTGGGTCCTTGCATTGCGTCATTCAGGTACTGTCGTCCATTGCTTTGTGTTGATGGTACATTTCTGACTGGAAAATACAAGGGATAGATTCTAACGGCCATTGCAGTTGATGCGAACAACCACATACTTCCATTGGCCTTTGCTTTTGTTGAGGGTGAGAACCGGGATAGCTGGCTGTGGTTTTTTAGACATTTGAATTTTGGGGTAGTTGGTAATCGGTCCAACGTGTGCATCATTCATGATCGCCACAAAGGTATTCTTTCTGCAATTAAGACTCTACAGGAGGACCCTGATGAGCCATTCCCATGGCGTGACTTGCAGAGCAGGTGGTGCATGAGGCATTTGGGAGCAAATTTCTTCAGGCAGTTCAGGAGTAAGAAATTGATGAACCTCTTTAAGAGGTTGTGCAAGCAGAATCAGCCACGTAAGTTCAACGTGCTTTTACTTTGAGTTGGAGCAAAGACACTAGTGCACATGTGGAAGAGATGAAGAAGCAACCACTGCGCCAATGATTGCCCACCCAAAAGGCTAGCACCACTCGGAGAGCTCGATCCTCCAAATACGAGGAGACGAACGTCAAGGAACATAAAGTGTTTCTCGCACTGGATAGAGGCGGAGCCTCTGGAGAAGTGGGCACTGCTCCATGACACCGGTGGCGCTAGGTTAGTACAGTAAATTATGTTATTTACGATGGTTTAACAAATCGACTTGGTAGACTAACCGATATGTGTTGATCAGGTTTGGTGTCATGACAACGAATATAGCCGAGGTTTACAATTGGGTCATAAGAGGGCTCCGTCCGCTACCACTAGTGGCCATCCTGGAAGGCATGTTGCACGGCATAGTTGCCTATTTTCAGAAAAGGCATGCGGAGGCTGTTCTTCATGCCACGACAATGTAAACACCGTATTGTTACCGGATGATGGCCTACATGGAGGAACGAAGTACGAAAGCTCAGCAACATGTAGTGCGTAGCTTCGGAATTACTGAGTACCGATTTGAAGTGACTCTTCTGCAAAGGTGGATTGGGAACCAACACACCAAGTTATTACACATGAGGTAAATCTAGGCCAAGGGCGATGGATGGTGCGAATGCACCTGCAACAAGCCAAAACCTCTCCACATCCCTTGTTCACATGTGATAGCTGCTTATGGGCAGATTGGGATGAATACGTCGCAATACGTGTCCCCTTTCTATTTGAAGGATTATGTTGTCCATACCTGGTCCGGGGAGTTCCGTGGTTTCCGTACACATGGTGATTTCACTGTGATTAACAGAGATGAGCGCATCTGTCTACCGGATCCGACCTTACGGAGGTGTACCAAGGCCACCGGTCGCCCACGAGTAGGTGCATTCGCAACGACATGGATGAATCCGGTGGGTGGCTATGTTAGGAGATGTTCGAGTGCGGTGAGTATGGCCACAAGGCAAATCAATGCCGACAAAGATGTGTGATTGGTGCAATCCATCAACTCGCCATGGTTATGCTATGTGATATGTGTCAAGTAATAGGTATTGTCGGTTATGTATCGAATTATGTAATCTTATTTATGTAATCTTATTCATGATTGTGGGATCTCATGTAATATTATTGAAGTTGGACGCTTATGTATTTCGATATATATATATACAGTGTTTGTCATATTTTTTCAAGCTTCATTATTTATGTTGTACGCTTCTTTCATTTTATTTATATATATGTCGTGTTTATTACATGTCTAGTATAATAAATATTTCATTAATTACTTGCAGGGATGGAGCAGCCCGGGTCACTTCTGGACTCTTCCGTGGATCGGCGGCACCGCATGCGTTAAATCCCACACGATGTAAGGCAATGATAAGGTGCCTCTGCTGCGGATCCGAGTGCCTAAGAAGGTATGGTGTGTTGACCCACGCTTTCACACCAGGTGAGTTGCACTTACATGGAAAAATACTTTACATGTTTTTTGTTCATATAATTTGATGTTTGATGACGTATATTTAAATAATGCAAATTTTTGTTTGCATCCATAGGTTGGCACGTGCTGGGTTGCTTCCTCTCGTTCGCATGGTTGAGGGGTCAGCTGAGGACGCAGGTGTGCCCGACGATCAGGCCGAGGGTGAGGACGGTCCAGAGCGGTCGCGGCGTTTTCCATTCAATCGTTCCCTACTGGCGTGTTTGGTCGACCGTTGGAGGCCAAAGACGCACATTTTCCACCTTCCCTTTGGCGAGGTGATAGTGACCCTGCAGGACGTCGCCATGCTTACTGGGTTGCCGATCGCCGGGACACCGATCGGACCCTCGGTGACTCCTGCTGGGTGGGTGGCGGACTTGGAGGAGAGGTTTGCCGGAGTGGTGCCTGTTGATCCAGAAATTCGGATCGACAAGAGGCATGGCCCATCGAGGAGGTGGTTGGCTCAGTTTGAGGTTAGCAGTAGTACATAAATATATTATTCTACATTCATGTGACATTAACCTGATACTAAACTATTTTGATTGTCGCAGGTGCAACGGATGGCGGCGATGCCCACGGCCTACCAGCTTGCACGGCACCTTGAGGCCTATCTACTTTGGTTGTTCGGTGGGTCATGTTCACGTCGACTCACGGCGACAGTGTCGATGCGCGGTGGGTAGGCCATGCACGGGCTATTGCCGATGCCGACCTGGACGCCGTACCACAGGTATCCTGGGGTTCGGTGGTCCTTGCTGCCACGTACCGCGCCCTTTGCGACACGTGCGTGAAGAAAAGCAAGGCCGCCAATCTCGCAGGGATGCCTTTTCTTCTTTAGCTCGTGTCGTTCGAGCGTTTCCCTGTGGGTCGACCCTTTGTTGAGCCTCGACACTACACCGCCGACATGTATGGCGGTGATGCGATCGACCGTCCGACGATGGGCTCCCTTTGGACTAGGCGACGGGTACGTCATTCTGAATATTTATTTGGTTTTTTTTGCAATCACATATGCTTACAGACTTTTTTTGTACTGCAGCCACAGTGGGCAGGACTGCAGGTACGTTCGGCGTACCACTCCTTAGGCGTTTGACCACCTACAGGCAGAGCAGGAGATCTGGGACCCATACAGCGAGCGTCGTGTAGTGGAGAGAGCGATGGCGGGGATCTCGACTGTACTCACGAGGACCGATTTCTTATCGGCTTACTAGGAAGAAGCTCATCTTCGATGTCTTTGTGGAGGACTACGCACCGCAGCGAGTCATGAGGCAGTTTGGACTTCGGCAGCTGGTCCCGGTTCCTTCAGGGGATCGTGTGCCAGAGAGAGTGCACTCGTGAGTTACTCCCCCCTAACAAGTTTGTTAAATACTTATGTTATATTTGTAATAATATGGATTTCTCTTGTGTTCTCCACCCATGGACCTCGAAGACCATGGCGATCTTGGCTCGAGGATGGCGCCGTGGCTCGCTCGATGGGATGACGACTAGAGGATGTCGTCGGTGAGGACACGCCGACGACTACTCCTCCTACCAGCGATAGCCCGGCACGTGCGTGCCCGCGCCGCACACGCCTCCTACTTGTGGAGGAGCCACCGACCCACACGCACGCTCCGAGCATGGCGGACTTGTACCTGTGCCAGCAGAGTAGCCATGCACGCGATGGTAAGTCTTACTTCGTACGTTATTTCATTTATTCATTACTGTATGCCGTTGTGTTTATGAGTTGTTCAGACGCGGCGGGTGGACCACGCCACGAACTTGCACCAAGATGGCCACGGCATTTTGAGTAGGTGCGTGGACGGAGTCTCTCACACACCGACGAGATGACAGAGGCTTGAGACGCGCGTGGTAGCCGGGACTCGACGGATCGTGGAGCTCGGTTCTTGTCGCCACACGCACGCCGATCGACCGTGGTACCTCTTCCAGCCGCCACGCGTGCCTTCTTACCACACACCGCCCCGCTCCTTCAGACGCAGCGGGAGGCAGAGTCCGCCTTCCACACCCCGTGCCTCCGCCCCGACATGGTGGAGGGTCCAGTTAGCGAGCACCACGCGGTCCCACCATGGTCCCCACACCGTAAGTCGACCAAAACTCAATAGTTGACATTTGGTACAAGTATCACCTAAGTATGATTACATGTTACTACAGGAATCGAGGTTGCACCCACGTTGGAGCACGCTTCTCTTCGCCGCCGCTTTTCGCCAGGCACGCCGATCAGTTCTTTTTGGGCGGATCAGTTCTTCTCCGGCACGCAGTGGACTCAGCACCGCCAGGGACACAGTTCACGCAGCCCCCTCCAGCGACGCAGATGACGCAGCAGGACTACGGCACCTCCTACGGGTACACGTTGCCTCCCCGGGAGCGTCGCCCGGTGCTGCGGTATAGCCCTTCAGATTACGGGCAGGCGCGACCGTCCCAGGAGGCACACACACGACCTCTGAACGATGCGCCGGCTTCAGCACATAGGGCAAAGAGAGGTCGTGCTAGTGGTAGGGGTGCTCGGGGGGGGTGGTCAGGGGTAGTACATAATTTTGTTGTCGTCATATACATGCTTCATACTTCCTCACTTAATGTATGATTTAGTATTTCGTGCCATTTATTATGCTTTCATCACGTTTTATTTCATTCAAGTATTCTGCATATTTTTTCGAACCGATTTGACAACACTGCCGAACGCCTCTAACTTTTTCGGACCGATTTGACAACACGAGACCATCACTTTTGCCAGATCGAATCGATCTGTATGTTTCAATCTTACATTCCAACACTTAGTCCACAAACCACCGCTTCGGGTCTATAAAAAGCCAAACCGCAGGCACATAACCGCAGCTCTCACTCACACTTCTTCACTATGGTTGATAGTTCTAGCAGACAATTTTCGTGGACACCTGATATGAGTAGCATAGCTCTTACTTGCACGTTGCAGTCACGCGTGGTGGGAAGGATGATCCATTCAAGGAGGAGAACCTAAGTAAGCGGTGTCCAAATTGCAAGAGTGGCGCCCAACATTGCGGAGGCAAGCTTTGACAACCTCCGTGCGAACCTCGTGACCACCAACGACCAAGGTGCACTTGCAATGGTGGCGCCAAAGATATGTCAAGGTATGTGAACTAGCCGACCACCCTTCTGCTGCGGGCTTCTCAAGAAGAAATTACAGGTACCGATGTCGCCCGATCGATTATGCGAGCATATTCAGTTAGTTATTTCATATTTGGTCACCTTACTAATCTTTTAGGATTATACATAAGTTCACTATTTCGCACGCTCGCTTTGGTGTGTTAGTCGCTCCCGGAGGATGAAGAGTTGTTTGAACAAAGATATCCCGCATTCTTAGCGATGTATAAGCTCTTCGACGGTGGTGTGATGCTTGGTTGCGCAGAAGACGCAGTATGGGTCTAATCGATGGGTAGAGATCGACACAATCGTCAGATCGGCAAGTTCAAGAGGACGCTCAACTACCACCGGAGGTGGGCTTGCTCCTAACTATGCAAGTCTTGATGACGACGATGATGACGATTTCGTATCACCTCCACCTCGACGCTCAAGCGCTTACACAACAGTATGTTTAAGAAACAATGCAAATGAAGGTTCAACCAAGACTAGAGGTGGGCTAGCTCCCAACCATACAAATGACGCCGACGATGATGACGACGATTTCAGATCACCTCCACCTCGACGCTCAATCACTTCCACGATAGGCCCGTCCAAGAAACAACGCAAGAGAACGTTCAACTAGCACTAGAGGCGGGCTAGCTCCCGATCGTACAAACGATGATGACGCTGATGATGATGATTTCGTATCACCTCCACCCCGACGTTCAAGCACTTCCACCAAAAGATGACTTTTATCTTTGTCACCATGTCCTATACCGAAGACTACGATCGAAGGATGTACGGTTTTGTGAGTTATGTTGTATCCCAGTTTTATCAATTCTGTAAGCCATGTTGCATTTTATTGAATGATACTATGATTTGTTGTCAAGTTTGTAGCACACCGAAGGATAATGGCGAACTACGAAATCTGAAAAAAATCAACTAACAAATAATTTTGTGAAACACCTCATTAATTACGATCGATAAATAGGAATTTTTCTAAATTTATTGACCCTACTTTGAAATATGCAATTCTTGCAACCGTTAAACTGACACCGACTTTTCATGTAGGGTACAGGTATATTCTTGCAATTTTTTGAGTTTTGCTATTTGAATTAAAAAAATACAAACATTATACAAAAAAAATCTGAACGACTAATCACATATATAAATTATCACCGACAAATTTGCCACACAAATTTATTATTCCGACAACAATCTTTGTAAATTTCGTCGCCCGATTGGCCTAACAGGTATTATTTTTATCATATATTTTTTGGCGTATTAGTGCTGTGAATATGATATTTTTTAAATAGTATTATTTATTTTTCTAAAAGAGTGTTAACTGTTATTATTAGGGCGGTCTTTGAATAAACGGACATCTGCGCCTCTCGTTTGCACATCATCGATCCGGCCATCGGAAGGTTGATCCAACGGTACTACATCCCGATTTTGGCTCCAATTTTAAAGAGCATAATTTTCATGAGTTTCAAAAACTTTTAGTTGCATGTAAAAAAATTTTAAATGCATTTACCTCGAAATTAGACTTCAAAATAACTTCCGCATCTTCAAAAATTGAAATTCCAAAATAATAAAAATTAAACATGTATGGAATAAAATATTTCAAACCATTGTGTTTGCAAAGCCATTTCAAAATTCAAAATTCGAACCCAACTCTAATATTGAATTTTAGAAATCTTCGGACAGTCGTCGCCATTCGATTGGGCGACTAACAGATGTCGTCGCACTGTTGGGCGACAACTTGATGTTGCCGTTCCATTCGGCAACGACTGATTTGTCGCCGTTCCATTCGGCAACGACTGATTTGTCGCCAATCCATTCGGCGACGACTAATTTATCGCCAACCCGTTCGGCGAGGACAACAATTTCGCCAGACCGTCTCGCGATTATACAGTTGTCGCCATGCGGTTCGGCGATTGAGTATTATTTTTGGAAAAAAAAATCTCCGTATTAATATCGTAATTTGATTTATAAAATACATTATTTAAAAAAATTCTAAACCAAACAGACCCTTAATTTACATTGTTTTGACTATACAATAGATAGATTATCATGGATAGGCCTCCCTTGAAATCACAGTACCTGACTCCAAATGGTATCTTTATTTCTAGACTATGAGTTGTGTGGCTTCTCTAAGCGCAGTTGCAAATTGCACAATATAAATATTTTTTCATACTACAGCATAAAAACTTGAGAAA
This sequence comes from Otatea glauca, assembly GCA_036346275.1. Taxonomy (NCBI): domain Eukaryota; kingdom Viridiplantae; phylum Streptophyta; class Magnoliopsida; order Poales; family Poaceae; genus Otatea; species Otatea glauca. Next base: position 28,943,937 of record CM070728.1, read on the forward strand.
ACGTATGTTTGTTGAGATTTCAAATCTCAGTAAAGGTAGTATTTATAACTAATCTCAATATCGAGTTTCAGTTGTTGAGATTTCAAACTTTATCAACAGTGCACTTCAATGAGAACGAATGTATGTGCCTGGTGGGGTCGTGGAAATCCACAACCTTAACAATTCTAGTTGTGTGCTAGGGGAACACTACTACAGAAAGGTTTATATTAGACGCCTCAATACAGACGATTTGAAAAAACCGTCTCTTCTAAAGAACACGAACCGTCAGTGATATACATCCATATCACTGACGGTTTTAGTTAAAAACCGTCTATGATATTATCTCAGACGATTTTGAATACGAGTCGTCTGTGATAATGTAATATCACAGACGGTTCTAACTACGAACCGTCTGTGATATGACCTCAGACCACTACATAAACATATCGATTGAGGTTCGTAGCGCAGACTTATGTGTTTCGTCTCCTGCAAACCCTAGCTTGCCCCCAGCGATTCTCGACCTCCTCCCCGGCGCTTCGGCCTCCTCGATCGAACAAGGGACGCCGGCGCTGCCGCTCGAGGGCACATCTCAGATGGCATCTCCGGCGCCGCCACTCAGGGACGCCGTTGGCGCCCTCTACCGTGACCCCTTCGTCGCCCTCCTCGCGAGGCTCACCGTGAGTACCCCTTCGTCGCCCTCCTCGCGAGACCGTGACCCCTTCGGCACCGTCCTCGGCCTCATCGTCTCTTTCATCGGCCGTCACATGGACGTCGTCCTGTCTAACTCTAAGGAATGGGTGGGTTGCTACCAGATTTTTCTTTGATGATATATGTTGAGTGTTTAATATTGATGTATGTTCTAAGATATACGGTTTTTGCATAGTTGTATTTGGTATTTGTATTGTGTGGATCAATATTCCCCATTAGTTTAAGGTTATTAAAACCCACTGATTCACAAGGTGCAACACAAGAGAATGCTGAATATTTTTGTGTATGACACAAATATTATATACAAAAGTATGAAATAAAATTGTAAAAACAAAATAATCTGGAAATACTGCTTTGAATTCTGGAGAAAAATGCATGCTGCAAGGATTGATACCATGTATCATTCGAAGGGTGACCAAAGTATATCTTAGAACATACATGATTCGTGAAGATAAATATTTTTATATATGATTCCTGAAGACAAATATCTCTTAGAACATCTACATCTTTGCATTTGTCTTGTCAATTTCACATGGATAATGTATACTCATGTACTTGAAAATAGAGCCATAGAATCAGTACGTATATTTGTCGTTGTGTTTGATGATTGATCAAGAAAGAGGAGCTTGCTAAAGCATAGCTTTGTGTAAAACTGGTAGAATCGAAATTGAAACTAATTGACAAGTATCAAATAATTGTTCGTAACATGCATTAAGCTAATGATTATGTGACCATGTGTTGTTGATGTGAATATGTGATCATGTGAAGTACATATTGTGTGAAGTAATCACAGAGGCAACCACATGTTAAGTTTTGGATTAAAACCTTTGACATATGGGTTGTGAGAAAGATTATTATATTAGCCAATTGTCTCTGCTCGAAAATAATAATGACGTGAAATCAAACTAGTTCAAGAATATAATTATTGTCTATCACCAAATTAATTTCTTGTAGCTTCTCTTCTCCTCTTTACATGGCTACTATTGCACTTCTTTCTTACCTAATCCAAAACTATCTTTCTTACCTAATCCAATTCTTCAGCACGCTACCGTTTGTGATCCTTTGTTTTTCCCTACACCCCAAGCAGAACTTCTATCATTAGTATCTGTTGTTCGAAATTTTCTTCTGCTTAGGTATTTCTGCAATGAAATTTACAAGGCACAACCAAGTTATAGATTTAGTAATTGAATATCTAAACTTCCTAGATGCATCTATGCAACAGCTTGTCTGATCAGGATCGTCTTAAAATATAAAGATTTGTAGCACTTTCATCTATTTCTTATTATAATATTGATGGATTCTAAGGTAAAATCCATTTCATTCCACAGTTCGTCCTGAAAGGTGTCAGGCACTGATTTATCGTTATCACTTTATCCTCATCCCCGAATGAGAATATCATTGACAGCCATGCTTCTTGAACTATAGAGTTGATTAAGTCATCATATTGAGTTGATTAGTTCAATGCCAATGATATTCTCATTCGGGGATGAGGATAAAGTGATAACGATAAATCAGCGCCTGACACTTTTCAGGACGAACTGTGGAATAAAATGGATTTTACCTTAGAATCCATCAATATTATAATAAGAAAGAGATGAAAGTGCTATAAAACTTCATATTTTAAGATGATCCTGATCAGACAAGCTGTTGCCTCGATGCATCTAGGAAGTTTAGATATTCAATTACTAAATCTATAACTTGGTTGTGCCTTGTAAATTTCGTTGCAGAAATACCTAAGCAGAAGAAAATTTCGAACAACTTATACTAATGATCGAAGTTCTACTAGAGGATCACAGACAGTTCTATTTATAAACCGTCTGTGATGTTTTTGTATTACAGGCGGTTCTACTTGAACACCGTCTGTTATAATGAGTACTCATCACAGACAGTTATAATGTTGAACCGCCTGTGATGATAATTTTCACAGATGGTTTGAAAACCGTCTGTGATGTGCACTTACATCACTGACACATTGTTAGTGACGGTTCATAAAATCGTTTGAGATGACGATTTTGAACCGTCTGAGATGATATTTTCTGTAGTAGTGGAACATTCATATATATATATATATATATATATATATATATATATATATATATATATATATATATATATATATATGTATGTATGTGTATGTGTTGTACATAAGTAGTTGTGCTGGCATGTGAGCGTTTACTTTTGTAATTTTTTTTTAAAAGAGCACATTCCTACCCTGACGGAAAGAGCTATGTCGAATATGAAATAATTAAATTAATCATACCTAACTTGAATCAATTACCTTTTCTGAAAGAATAAATTGGGCTTAAACCGCAATTTCTCCACTTAGAACTTGCGAATCTTGTGTCTTCTGATGGAGATATATTGACCAAATTTGAAGATAAGTTAGACAAAGATTCAATGTTTATACAAAATTGCTCAGATGATCTCCATTAAATCACAAGAGAATAAAAAACAGGGGGGCGGGATGGAGGGTTGCAGCGAAGCAAGGGAGAAGGGGCCTACCTGCAAGCTGTGGTTTTACCACTTTTTCTTTATTGTGAGAATTTCTAGCATATTTATCTTTTTTCTAACAGCTGTAAAATGATCATCATCAGTTTTTATTATATAATAGATTTCGCAAAACTACCAATATTTTGACAAAATTATGAAGAAAACTACACATTTCACGGAACTAAACGTATCTTGACCACTGATTGGTGGGTACCACATGAAAACTACACTGACACGTGGGTACCCTACCACCTATCAAATTCCATGGCATATAACGAGAAATCGACAGATGTGGGCTTTTTTCCATGGCATATAATGAGAATCGACATATGTAGATTTTTTTGAAACGCTTATGCCAAAGTATGTGTAATTCTATGAAATTTAAGCTGGAATATATTTTAATTCTAGTTATTGTGCGAAAGTATGTGTACTATTCTGGAATTTATTCTTTTCATTGGTATAAAAGTGTTTCGTTTTCCAATGACACATAGCGGCATAACTACAAGCAATTACTTTGCAGTGACATACCTTAATTAATTGCTAACCCCTATAGTGGTATAATGCAGAAGCATAATGGTCAGTACCCAAAAATTTACTAAATCAATAAAGTGAGAAGACCAAAATAAGACAAATTATATTCATAAACAAACGGAGAAGCGAAGAAATATGTGAAGGAAAATGGTCATATATGAAAAGTACTCAAAAAGTACTATGAAATAACCTCTTCTACTTGTATGCATACCTCCGTAAGTAAGATAACTGCCCATCCAACCATCCAAGCCGTTTCTAACATTCTCTATTACAAGATGCCAATCATTTCTCCTGGCTTCCTCATTGACGGGTAGACCTAAGCATTCATAGGTACAAGAATTGTTTACATATGTCAGAAGCAAAAGATTTTTTTAAAAGAATTATTAATTAACAGTAAACTTGTAACCAAATATCCTTGGCTCCTTGCTCTCCGGTACTCCCTATTCAAAATTAGTGATTAGGGGAACTACTCAACCATGTTTTGCGCACCTGTTCTGATAGGAGGTCTAACGTTGCACTATTACTGCAAAAGTAGGACCATATCTCATATCTGGGTGTAGAGGTGGGCGTCGTGCCGGGCCGGGCCGGCCCGGCACGGGCCCATCGTGCTTCGAGTCTAAACCGTGCCGGGCCGCGACGGCCCGTCGTGCAGTGCCGGGCTGGCCCGGCTCGTCTTCGGTGAGCCCAAGCACGGCCCATTTGCGTTTCGTGCTCCGTGCGTGCCGTGCGGTCCAGTGCCCAACCCATTTACACTATTGCGATGAGAGGAAAGGACCCGGTTGCTTGTAGTAGTGTGCGATATCTGATACTACGGTATGCAATGAATGTATAGCCTAGTTGGCATTGATGTAGGAGATTATGGAAGACATCGACCAGTGCACGTTACGAACATATATATAGTCAAAAAATAAACAATCGATTAGTGCATACTAAATGGCAATACATGCACATTCGTATGCATGAGTACATTACACCATCACATGTATTGTCCTTGGCTCCCTGCATACTCTCTCTCCCCTTTTCCCTCGAGCCAGCCACGCCCACGACCCACCTCCCTCAGTCCCTCTGCCCGGCATCCACCTCCCCTCCGCCTGGCTTCCACCTCCCCTCCGCCTTGTCTTCCCCGCTCCCGTCTCACCTCCCTACCGCCTCACCAGCGCCTCCCCTCTCCTCTCCCACCGGCACGGGTCGAGCACTCGAGCTCCCCTCCTCTACTCACCTGTCGAGGCGGACGCGATGCGGCATGGGAGGTGAGAGCTCGGCTGTTGTCGCGGGTTCGGCGTCTTGCCAGCGTTGCCACGGGCCTGCTGCGTGTTACACGGGCCGACGTGCGCCGTCGAGCGTCTGCCGTGCCCCGACACGAACGGGCTCGTTCGGGCTATGCCGGCCCGAGCACGGCCCATACTGTCGTGCCGGGTCGGGCCGCCCATCGTGCTCGATTGGTAGGCCCGGCACGGCCCGGACAACCGTGCCGGGCCGGCCCGGTCCTTTTGAAATAGTGTCGTGCTGGGCCGTGGGTCGTGCTGGGTCGGGCGTGCCTCGGGCCGGCCCAAAATAGCCCGGCCCAGTGCCCACCTCTATCTGGGTGGAACAATGTCAACGGTTTCTGTGAAGGCCTATATGACCCATGTAGAGCAGTGGTGGGATTAGTCCTATATTGTTTGTCTAAAGTGAGTTGTAGTAATATATAATACTTGTTGGGTCCAAATGTAGCACCTTCGGGTTAACCCCTTTACACTAAGTGAAGGCGAAAGTGTAAGCGGGATACTCTCTGTGTACAGGTCCGCCCCATAGGTGGGCTGGACATTGAGTGAATTTCGGTAATTGGGGTGTTATAGATAGTATCAGAGCATCAACCTTCGCTACACGGGCGTGTGTGGGATAGTGGCGCATGCATATGATGCATGGCGCGTGTGGGTCTTGAGTGGATACACAACATGGCATATGCGCTGGCACTGGACGCACCGACTATACTGAGGGGTGGTTCTGGCCATTTGTTGTGTATACAGTGTGCTGCTGAGAGCGTAAATCCTTAGGGGGGTGAATATTATACCTTGGCCCGTTAGTGTAAAGGCCCATGTTGCCCATGTAAAGCGGTGCTGTGATTAGTCCTACATTGCTTATTTAAAATGAGTTGTGGTAACATATAATGCATGTTGGGTCTAAACATTACCTCGAGGTTCACCCTTTTACACGAAGTGAGAACGATAGTGTAAGCGAGATGCTATGTGTGCGCAGATCTACCCTATGGATGGGCTAAGCATTGAATGGATTTTAGACTAGTGAGTTACAGTAGGCTAGTGCTAGAGTACAAGATTGCGATTATCGTGATCATAGCCTAGTGTTAGGGCATAAGATACACAGTTCCTCATATATGTTCTTATTTGACTAAGCAGTGAACTTGTTCCTCTAGCTAATGATCCAAGCTCGTTTTTCCATCAACCATAGGTTGAGTCAAGTTGGGTGAGTCATTTGTTCGGATTTCCTCTTGATTTTTGGGATTTGAACTCGTGATATGTGGGTTATGAGCTTTAATATGACTACATTAGCCTGTTGTTCCCATCGTCTCGAGAAAAATGCTGACAAGGTGTTTGAGTTGGAGAACACTACACATTACAAGCAATTAAAATGGACTCATGCTTAATTCAAATGAACACAAGTACAAAGCAAGAACATCACTGTATGTTCCACATTGATCAAACTAGCATAATTACCCACTGTTTGCACCAGAATTTGGTAAGTCTAGTCAAAATCGGCAAGAAAGTCAACATACGGTAACTAACAGACGATTTGGAAAGACTTGGAGATATTTGGCAACGACAAGATCTTTTTAGGAGAAGCTATACGAAATAAGGCCGATACGGATCAGATTTTATAACGTATTGTAATAGGACACGATCGGCCAACGAGTATAAAAGAAGGGCCAGAGCAAGCTGCGAAGGGATACAATACAATCAAACACACCAATCTACATTACCTTTTCCTGTCAACTAGGAGTAGCTCTTGTAATTTAGTCTTTGTAATTCGATCTTGATCAATAAAGTTGTGCATCGCCAATTGTTGATCTTCTTCAAATTACGCCCCAGGTTCGATTTATTCTGATTTTGTTGCACATCGCCTTCTTCAGAATCGATCCACCTTTATCCTCTAATTAGCCTTAATTGGCTAGTTAGGCTCACCCTGTTACCTTGATTTAATCGGCTTCAAGCTGATTGAGTCTAAGCCGATTGATCTTGACGATCGGCTTTGAGTAAATTTCATATTTTTACCTTGTTGATTCCAGGTCAAATCGACTGGCACGCTCTAAACCAGGTGTTCGTCTGGTGTGCTGTTGTCAGAAACCTTACTTCAAGATTTTGACATTAACATACTCTTGGCACGCCCAGTGGGACCAATGTCTTCATCAGGGAAGTTGATTCCACCATCCGATCTCAACGCAGAAGCTATAATCGTCCCAACAATGGACGATTTGGCTCCAGAACAACGTCGAGAAATCGAGGATCGAAAAACTGCGCTAGAAGAGATGATGCTAAGCTGTTATCAGAAGAATAGACGTGGCGTCACTCAAAAATCCGCCCTGCTGACGGTCAATGCCCTGGGGGATGCAGGTGTCACAGAACCGGTAAGCCGATATCTACCTGCTCAGGCCGAATTATCAGCTATGATTAATCAATCTGTGCATCACGCTTTAATAAACCAATCATCGGCTCTTGTTACCACGCTTAAGCCGATGATAGCAAATAGTGTTAAAACTATTGTCCAGGAATTGGCTTCGTCCGGTAGTCTGCTTGACCCGTTACAAGCTCTGCCAAATTACCCTGTTTTTTCAGCAGCACAAAACACGCAGAGCACACTAGCCGATCCTAAAACATCGGCTATAACCTCACCCCCTACCATGATGCCTACTCAACCCACCATCATATTGCCTAGAGACCCTCGGCCGAGTGGGGTAAGCCATTACCAGGCCTACACCGACGCTGCCAAATTAGATGCATCCACAAACCTGCCACTGTCGGCCCCGTTCAATGCTTTTTCGCAATCGATTTCGCAGCCGATTGGGCCCGAGAGATACCCACATGAATCTGCCCTGCCCAGAAATCCAGGTCCACATAGGGTAGTGACTTTATTCATAACCTTTTGTTCCAGTACCAGAACCCCAAGTTAGACATAATAGGTACGATCAATACACCCGTCTGCCACCGGCTCAACCTAATTGGCAACCCGAGTTCGCACTCGGGTGGCAGAATACCAACTATAACCGGCATTATCAGGGGCCTACTATTCCAGTGGCCGATAATGTGAATTAGGCCGACCAAATCTCTGCCATTTTGAGGGATCAATTCAGCATACAACCAAAAGGAAAGGTTATCGGCTATAGAAAGCCGTATCCTGATTACATAGATCGCATGCCTTATGTAAGGACCCGAATCCACTGATTCGAACCCACTGTGTTTACCGCACTAGTCCCAGGATCAACGCTAGTGCACACAGCTTAACATTAGTACATATCACATCATACACAACGATAATAGAATAATAGTTTATTTATTGATATAGCTAAATGTATGATCTTATGACCAACTTACATTATTAAGCCACGCAGGGCAAGACTGAAAATATAAACTAGTAAATAAGCAACGGAAAGTAGAAAACGTAGATAGCTCATTAGTTCACCACAGGCAACCGACAAGGCTCGGACCCTAATGACTCGTGTCTTCCTGGACTTCATCTTCCAACACAGGTGTAGATTCTTCAACTGTTGATTATTGTTGTTTGGCAAGGGTGAGTACTTAAGCACTCAACAAGTTGTGCACAGAATGCAATTCTATGTATCTATATGTAAGGCTTATTCCAATGGATAGGCTATCATGGCTATTTTGCAATAAGCAGTATTTATGAACAAGCATAATAAATAGATTGTAAAGACTATAAAACAAATAGCAATAATAAATAAATTCAGTATTTCTCAAGTAAACCAAGTTTCCAATCCTAAGTCAAATTCCATCTTCCATATGGCATTCTGCCATCCCAACCAAATTGTCCATTTAATTAAGCTAACCCTTAACTGTAATTCCCGAGCATTGCTCAATACCGCGAGCACGGCTATCCGAATAGTTTCACACTCTGCAGAGGTTATGCACTTTACCCACGTGATACAACCAAACACCACCAAGGCGAGTGATTATAACAAAGCCTTTACAATGTGCTGGCTTAACTCGATACTACCCGCTAAGGTTTCAACACTGGTGGGTCTGAAAACCAAAACCAGGGCCCCCCTCTTGCGCCATGTGAATTACTCCATAACTCGGGAACTCACACCGACCAAGATAGTACCAAAATTAAGACATTGCAAATTACTCAGCTAGGTGGCCCATACGGACATGTGGTTGCATGATTGACTCAGTCAAAGGCTTGCAAGGTTAAGTCCTTAGTGTGATCAAGGCAAGACATCCACATACCCTCGCCCATCGGGCCCACCTTGGCCTCCTCGCCCTTGTCACTTGCCCCAATCTAAATGATTATCACCGCTTGATTACCAAGCACCACGTGCTATCAACAATTCAACATCGCTTGCGTGACATGACTCGCCACAACAACTCAATCTCATCGTGTGATCCACATGACACACAAGTTCATAACATTGTTCCATATTCCATTAATCAAGATTAATTATCAATGATTCTGACACATGTGATGATGTGGCATGGCTAAGCAACTAATACAAACTAACCTTCCAATGTTGATTATAATTACTAACCAACTATATTGAACCAATCTAGGGTGACAATGGATCATGGCATACAATGACAAGGTAGGGTATAGATCAATCTGGTATATTAGCTAAGCCCAATCTAATTTGAAACAATTGTATACTTGAAATATATGCAATAGGGTAAAACAAATATAGCAATTTTATAAACATGGGTTCAACATGATCAAAGCACAACTTGCCTTGAAATAGGTCCTGATCTTGATCTGAAACTTGCTCTTGAGTTGCTTGATCTTCCTCCGAAGCGTCGCACAATTCAACGTCTACGCGTACCGAAGAAGAAAAGCAATAAATACCAAAATAGAGAGCAAATGAACTCCAAAAATAAAATAAAATTCACCATTAAATAGATCTCAATTTTACAAATTTTTAGAAACTGGAATCACTCAAATCCGAGTTACGATGCAAAAGATATAGCCTTTTGAAGTTTGAAATAAATACTGAAATTAACAAAAATCAGAAATTCGAAATTAACAGATTTATTTTTATTCTGAAAACCGATTTATGACGTCAGCGTGACATCAGCCCTGGCCCGGCGCTCGGTCTTGACACGCGTTCCCTCGGTCCATGGACTGAGTCCATGAATTTCATCGGGTCCACGGTGCACCCGGTTCACACGGCCGAGCTCTCGACACGCGGCCCCGCACCAGCGACCCGGCGCCGCCAGCACTCACCACGACGCGCCACGCCAGCGCCACATCGCTGCCCGGTCCGATCTGGCATCCACGTGGGTGACACGCGGCGACGAACCAGCAAGCCACGTCGACGGCGACGGCACAGAGCCCTTGGGTCGTCGGCGGCGATCGGCCCGACCACCTACGGCGTCCTCGCGACTTCGCCTACCTTCTGACGCGCTTGGATCTGGGTTTTGGGCACTTGGGCGACGGCGGCGAGACTTTTCTTCTTGTCGACGATGACCTCCCCGCGGTTTCTTGTCTCCGGCGATGCTCCGACCGAACTAGCGTGCGCACGGGCTCCCCCTCGTTGAGACGAAGCTGATGACTCCGGTCCCGTGCCTTGAGCTCGACGGAAGTCGGCGGAATCGGTGAAAACGACAGCGGCGGCGCTCTTCGAGAAAACTTCGATTGCAGTGATTTGGCTCGAACTTGGCGGCGAAACTTTGGGGCTTTGGTTGCTTGGATCTCGACGGCGTCGGCGCGCTCTTATAAAGCACCACGAGTCCTCCCTTGCCCGATTCCTGCGTGGTGTCAGCGGCAAACACGGCGGCGGCGCTAGAGTCCGACTCGGACACGCTCTAGAGAAGAAGACGCAGAACCGTCCGATGCACAGATCAACGGCCACGATGCACTCCGCGCTAGGAAATCTGAACCGTAACTTGGAATCCAACGGAAACCTCTCCACACGATCTCCACCGTACACTAAAGATCCAACGGCTAGCGTTCACTCTTCTAGAACTTGGGCCAAGCGGGCGGCGATTGCAAAGCATTGGAGCTGCAGAACGGCCCCACGCCAAGACAAAGACATGGGCTCGGCCCGATCTCACTACAACGAATTTCAAAAGGGTTTTCCCATTAAAATAATTACAGAAATTCATTTAATTGTTTTTAAGCAAATAAATAATCAGGAAGAATCCCAGAAAATTCTCAAAAATACTTTGAGACATTCTGGACTCAAATAAAATATTTTTGGCAAAACTTTATTTTAACTTTGCACAGATTTAAATAAATTTGAATAAAAGGCAATTAAACTTGAAATAAGAATTAATTCAAATAAATCCAGAAAAATCTAAATAAATTCCAGAAAAATCATAAATGCACATTTAAGCAATAAAAACTTAATTAAGCCAAATTTTGGGATGTTACACCTTACCCTCACAATTTTAAAATCCCAGATTTTGCAAAATTCTCTGGTGACGACTCGATTACTACCCTGGAGCATATCGTACGCTTTATCGTGCAATGCGGCGAAGCAGCTCAGTTCGATGGACTGAAAATAAGACTGTTCCCGTTGTCATTGTCCGGGGCAGCTTTTACTTGGTTCACTTGTTTGCCTCCAAATTCGGTCCACTTATAGAACGATTTGAAAAGCCGATTTCACGAATACTTTTTCTCAGGTAGCTTAGAACTTAGGATCTCCGACCTAAGCTCTGTTCGCCAGAAATTTGGAGAATCGGTGACTGATTATATTAAAAGATTTAGAGAAATCAGAAACCGATGTTTTAGTGTTACATTACCTGACAACCAACTCGCTGATTTGGCTTTTCAAGGGTTAATTCCACCACTTAGAGAAAAGTTTGGAGGACAAGAGTTCACCGATCTAAGTCATCTGGTTCATCGCGTGTCAGCTCAAGAAAGCCGATTCCCAGATAATAAAGCGTTTAAAGATAGATTTAGAAATAGTAGTAATGAAGAGAAAGATAATGCCAAAGTTAATATGGTTGACTATTGTCCAAGCGATTCTTCAGAATCCGATGAAGCAGAGATAAACATAGCCGAATGGATAAAAGGGTCCAAAAAATCCATAGTCTGTTCTTAGCTCAAGCCGACTAGAAATAAGTCGGAAGTTAAATACGCCTTTGACGTCTCCAAGTGTGATCGTATTTTTGATTTGTTGTTACAAGAAAAGATAATAAGGTTGCTCGAAGGACACGTCATACCATCGGCTGATGAGATCAAGAAGCGCAGGTATTGCAAGTGGCACCATTCTTTTTCTCACAACACTAATGATTGCAATATTTTTCGTCAACAGATCCAGTCGGTTATCGAGGATGGTCGGTTAAAATTCGCTGATGAGCCGACCATGCAAGTAGATGCTGATCCATTCCCTATTAACATGGTTCAATGCTCGGGCAAAGGGAAAAGGCCTATGCATGATGAGCCAAAAAGGGATCGACAAGTTGACATTCAGTCAACTTTAAATGGCAACCAGACATTGAAGATTACAATCGGCTCATTACAAATAGAAGCCGATCATGAAGGGAAGAACTCAAGAAACATTAAACCCAAAGGAAATCCTCAGGTGGGTAAATGGTATAAAGCCGAAAAATCACCATCAAGGCAGCCAATAAAAAGGCCGGGACCGACGTTTTCTCAGTTGATGGAGAAATATGAAAAAATAAATAATCGACCATGATATCCTACTGGTCGGTCGGATAATTTGTATTATGCTGACAACGTGGAGAGAGCACATAAAAGATGTCCATTTTGGCAATTTTGTTGGGAAAGGGGAGTAGCATTGCCATCTCCGTATACCTGCCCGATGGAGCACTACCCCCAAGACGATTGGCCCAAACAATCGGCTAGGGATAGGCTGTCTGGGCAGATTCGAGACCGTGACAAAAGTTACAGAAGGCCTATTCCTGAAAGAATATCTAAGCCAGATTAGGTATCAGACTAGGTAACACAAAGGCCTGGTTCAGATCAGGAAAATTTAGCCGGCCAAATACGAAAGCCAGTGGAGCCCAAACCTAGGTGGTGCCCACCTGGCTTAAGCCGATCACAGCGTAGACGGCTTCAGAGACTAAGGACTCAAGAGATCAGAGAAGTCGACGTAGAAAAACAGAGGGATGAAACTTTTAATGAGCTTCGTCCGATCAAAGTTATCAAGAAGGAATGGAGGAAAAAAGAACAGGTCGAGGAAGATTTTGAGTCAGCAGATAATCTGGATTCTCCTATGATCAGGGATGACACACCTCCGATGGATATCAATATGGTGTTCACATTGCCAGCCGAATTCAAAATCAAAATCGAATCGGCTAAAGAGATTTTTGCTCAGACATGTTCAGGCGTCCAAAATACCATCTTCGAGAAACCAAAAGATGATCATCGGCATCTAAAACCATTGTATCTAAAAGGGTATATAAATGGCAAGCCGATATCAAGGATGCTGGTAGACGGTGGAGCTACAGTGAATTTGATGCCGTATACGACTTGCCGGAAATTGGGTAAGTCTGATGAAGACTTGATCAAAACTAATATAGTTTTGAACGACTTCACAGGAGATCCCACAGAGGCCAAGGGCGTTATGGTTACAGAATTGACTGTCGGCAGTAAAACTTTGCCAACCGCATTCTTTGTCATTGACGCCAAGGGAAATTACAGTGTTCTTCTTGGTCGAGATTGGATTCACGCCAACTGTTGCATCCCGTCGACTATGCATCAAGCGCTTGTCCAGTGGAATGGTGGGGAAGTTGAAGTTGTCACAGCTGACACATCGGCTCATGTTGCCATGGCCAGTTCTGATGCGAATTGGCAACACGAAGAAGCTGGATGTATATCGGGAAAACGCTGGAAGACTGTGACTTCATCTGCGTGAGTAAATCAGGACTTGTGCCGATCAGTGTCAAGCCAGGCACGTTTGATCGGACAAACGAAGTATTGCGCCGATGGAGATAAGAAAAACAATGAAAGCATTACAAGATAAAATGCAAAGCTATCGGCAAATAACAGATAGCTATGAGGCTATAGAAGATTTTCAAGAGATTGAGAAGTTGGGTCAAGGCTTCACATCCACTGATCTGCTTGAAGAGGTCGATATAGGCAGTGGTGATAGGAAAAGACCAACTTTTATTAGCGCAAAATTAGATGCAAAATACAAAGAAAGGTTGACCAAAATCCTTAGAAATTATAAAGATTGTTTTGCTTGGGAGTATCATGAGATGCCTGGTTTAAGCCGACAGTTGGTAGAACATCGGCTACCTATTAAACCAGGATATCGGCCGTTTAAACAGTACCCTAGATGTTTTAATCCGGCCCTGTATAATGTTATAAAAGAGGAAATAGAACGATTGTTGGAGGCAAAATTTATTAGGCCTTGCCGATATGCGGAATGGGTGTCCAACATCGTTCCAGTCATGAAGAAAAACGAAAAACTTTGAGTATGTGTCGACTTTAGAGATTTGAATAAGGCGACGCCAAAGGATGAATACTCGATGCCCATAGCCGATATGCTTATCGATGCTGCATCAGGGAATAAAATCATAGGTTTTCTGGACGAAAATGACGGATACAATCAGATATTCATGGCAGAAGCCGATATACCAAAAACAGCTTTTAGATGTCCTGGTGCCATAGGTTTATTTGAGTGGACGGTTATGTCTTTCGGTTTGAAGAACGCTGGGGCAACATACCAGCGAGCAATGAATCTGATTTTTCATGACTTAATCGGTCACATTGTCGAAATATATATCGATGATGTTGTAGTAAAATATGCAGATGACTTGCAACATTTGGCCGATTTAGAAAAAGTTTTCCAGAATATAAGATCGCATGGCTTGAAGATGAATCCTTTTAAATGTGCATTTGGCGTGTTGGTCGGGCAGTTTTTGGGCTTCATGGTACATGAAAGAGGTATTGAAGTCAATCAAGCAAGGGTGAAAGCCATAGTTGAAACAATGCCGCCAACATGCAAAAACGAGTTACAAAAGCTAATCGGCAAAATTATCTATCTCCGAAGGTTTATCTCAAACCTTTCCGGTCGGATTCGTGCTTTTACCCCACTATTGAAATTAAAGGATAATCAAGAATTCGTGTGGGGAGTTGATCAGCAGAAGGCTTTTAATGATGTTAAGGAATATCTAACTAATCCTCCGGTTCTAGCTGCGCCACGAAAAGGGATTCCTTTCAAGTTGTATATATCGGCTGAAGAGAAAACTATCGGAGCTGTTTTAGCACAAGAAGTCGATGGTAAGGAAAGGGTTATCTTTTATTTAAGCCGACGACTACTTAATGCTGAAGTCAGGTACCCTTTCGTTGAGAAATTGTGTTTGTCTTTATATTTCTCATGTACAAAGCTAAGACATTATATTTTAGCATCGGCTTGTAAGGTGGTCTGTAAAATCGATGTTATAAAATATATGTTATCAGCTCCAATTTTACGAGGTCGACTTGGCAAATGGGCTTATGCTTTAATAGAGTTCGGCCTGATGTATGAATCGGCTAAAGCAGTTAAAAGACAGGTTCTGGCCGATTTTTTAACAGGGCATGATACTGCTGTCTATTTGGTGTCTGTAGCCCCTTGGCGATTGTTTTTTGACGGATCGGTGTGCAGAGAAGGTGATGGAATCGGCGTTGTACTCATATCACCCAAAGGATATAATTTCGAATTTGCATTTCGACTAAATAGCCGATGCTCAAATAATCAGCCAGAATATGAGGCATTGCTCAAAGGCTTGCAGTTGTTAGAAAATATTGGAGTAAGCACTGTTGAGGCATACGGGGATTCTATGTTGATCGTACAACAGATAAAAGGTGAATACCAATGCCGTGACGAAATATTACTCAAATATTTAGAACAGTGCTTTGAAATTATCGGCTCATTTACCTCATTTTCTATCGGTCATATCCCTCGAGAATTGAACGATAGAGCTAACACGTTAGCTCAACAGGCGTCAGGGTATAAAGATTTTGGCTGATACCAAGCGACTGAACTAATAGATAAAGCTGTCATGTGCATGGATGTTGTTGATTGGAGAACGCAAATAAAGAATTACCTGATCGACCCATCTAAGCCAACCGAGCGTAAGGTCAGGCGGCAAGCTTTAAAGTATGTGAATATGGACGACATGTTGTACTATCAGACGATGGAAGGCTTGCTGTTGAGATGTCTTGGAACCAAAGAAGCACAAGTAGCAATGGGTGAAGTACATGAAGGTATTTGCGGATCTCACCAATCGGCTCATAAGATGAAATGGATACTTAGACGAACAGGTTATTTTTGGCCGACAATGCTCGAGGATTGTTTCAAATATTATAAAGGATGTCAGACTTGTCAAAAGTTTGACAATATACAACTAGCACCGGCATCGGCTTTGCACTCAATTATTAAGCCATGGCCGTTTAGAGGTTGTGGAATAGATGTAATCGACCAAATATTTCCTGCTTCGAGTAAAGGCCACAAGTTTATTTTGGCCACGACTGATTATTTCTCTAAATGGGTTGAAGCTATACCGCTTAAGAAGGTGACCAGTATTGAAGCAATCAGTTTTGTTAATGAACATATTGTCCATCGGTTTGGAATACCACAAACAATCACAACCGATCAAGGCACGGTGTTCATGTCTAGTGAATTTCAGAGTTACGCGAAAAGTCTAGGGATCAAATTGTTGAATTCATCCCCGCATTACTCTCAGGCTAATGGACAAGCCGAGTCGTCCAACAAAACATTAATCAAAAGGAAAATCGATGAAAGACTAAGGAATTGGCATTCAACCCTATCGGAGTCACTTTGGGCGTATCGGCTAGCTTATCACGGAGCAACGAAACTTTCACCTTATCAGTTAGTATATGGATAAGAGGCCGTTTTACCCGTGGAGATCAATATAGAGTCTATACGGTCTGTCGGCTCAGGAATATAACAATTTGATGATCGATAACTTGGATGAATTAGCAGATTTACATTTGTCCACACTTGATCGGCTTAAAAAGAATAAAATCAGAGTTGCAAAGGCATACAATAAAAAGGTCGTACCTAAGTCTTTTGATCAAGCTGATTTAGTTTGGAAAACGATACTGCCTGTTGGTTCGAAAGATAACCGATTCGGAAAATGGTCACCTACGTGGGAAGGGCCGTACAAGGTTAATCGGCTAGTCGGTGGAAATTCGTACGTGCTGGAGACGTTAGAAGGGTATGTTTTGCCTAAGGCAATTAACGGAAAATACTTGAAGAGATACTATCCTAGCGTTTGAATTGGGGCCTAACCGACTGGAATGGCGTTGAATGCCAAGTTAACACGGTGCTGTTAATCGGCTAAAAGATTGCAAATTTGTAAAGGAGAAATAAAATTACACAAATCGGTTAAACAGCCGATTATAAAGAGTTACAAAATATCAGGGCAAATATTTTAAGACAACCAACGAAGTTTTACATCTCATAAAAACTAAATTGGATGCCCGAGCCAGGAAGAGTTGCGCCCAAAGCCGACAAAGCACCAGCGGCCTTCGCAATCACACACTGAACTTCGTCAATGATGCGATCGTCTTCTTTTGCGCTCCCTGGCACTGGCACCACCTTGGCCATCTTCCTTTTCACGCCGACCACGGCCATTACGATGCCCAGCTTCTGGTCCTTGATAGTCGATGAAGTCTTCTCAAGGGTTTGCTGGCCTTCTATGATTAGCTTCTCTGTCTTGGCCAACTCCTCCATGAGAAACTTCTTGGTCGATTCAAGTTGGCCGAGGGAGTTCTTTGTAGTTTTTATCAGCTCTGTGTCGGCATCAATTTTTTGCTTCTTGGCCTTGGCGTCAGCAACGAGCTCGTCCAGAATTTTATGATCGGCTTCTTGAGCCTCGCGCTGCACTATCCTTGCCTGAGCTGCCTCCACTTCAGACCTCCTCTCGTCCAAGTGGCAGACGTTGAGAAGAGCTTCCATGGCTTCTGGAGGCAGATCGGCTTCAACCGCTACCATGGCATCCCTGATCGGCTGGTTGTTTGCCAGGATCTCTGATTGCGGCCTCGTAACCAGATCAAAAAGCTTGTTGAGCCTCTCTTTCATGCCCAGAGCAGAGGTGACGGCAGCCGACGCTTCCTTTGAGACTTCAAGAATCTTCCTAATCTCTGCGTCGCAGTCGTCGTTCGCCATGATCTCTGGATCATCCAGGTCGGCCAAGGAAAAGCCCAACAAGTTTGTCGGGTCAGAATGCTCCGGCAGATCAGCGATCGGAGCAGTTGGTATTGGCCGCTGTGGAGAAGGGGGTGTCGAAGAAATCTTGGGGAAGTCGGCCAAAATCTTCGCAGCTTGAGCCGACTGCGTCAGCTAAAAAGAAGTAAATAAAGGGTAAGCCGATATGTTATGAAATAGAGAGTCGCTAACTGAAGGTATGTTACTTACCTCTGCAGTAGCTGACGCATGTGGCGAACTCTCGTCACTTTACTCCTAGGGCTTTGATCCCCTTTTTTGCTAGAGCCTTTGTATACTTTGTTTTCTTCTTTTCTGAAATTACAATCGGCTAATGATTAGTTGGGTAAAAAGTAAAAGAAATAATATCCGATTGTATCGTACTCACTTGGTTGTTTTTTCTCAATGTACGACAAGGATGGACTTTGAATCCCTAGGGTACCCGAGGTGTACCCAGTAAGGCCAGTCATTTGGAGTGACCTTTTGCCTTGGCCACTGCCCAATTGACCAGAGGCAGGCTTCTTGCCGGCAGCCTTAGTCTGCAGTGCAACAACAAAAGGCGATTAGAAAATCTATTAGGCGAAGACCAATGTGTAAAGGAAAAATTATTGGAGCCGATACCTTATCAATATCTACGAGACTTGTATTAGTATACCCCGCAGAACTAGTCTCATCGCTTGAATCGCGTTAGTATCTACTGCCGGCTCAGGAAGATTTGGGAGAAACTCATTGATAATAGCCAACATTGATTTGTCAGAATAAAGCGCTTCTGCGATAGATAACCACTAGGAAGAAAAGCGTTCTGACCGACGAGTATTCAGTACAAAATGCGGCAAGTCTTTGATCTGAAGTTCATCGGCTCTTTCAAGGACAAGGTTGGCCGCGACTGCATTACAGACTCTGGCTCTTGGTTGAAGCCGATCGAGTAATGGCAGACTCGGAATAACCTGACCAAAGCCTAACTACCTAGCATAAACTGACGGACTGTAGAATTCGTATGAAGGCTGAAAAGTCCGATTTCTTGTATGAAGACCGACATGCAAAACGCTTGGCGAAATAAAAAGCTTAAACAAGTCCAAGGTATCTTGCGGCATTAGAGCACTATCGGCATCTAAGTGAAGGAAGGAAGGCCATGGAAAATCGACTGTACTTGTATAACTAAAGAAGTCATTTTGTTTAAATTCATTACTGTCAAGCTGAAGGAAGAATGATAAATATTTCTTGGAGCCGATAGGGGTCACTTTTGTCTCATTCCCGGAGCACATCATAAATCTCTCTCGGTAAGATCGGCTGGCTATAAACTGAGGCACCATACCTTCTGGAGTATCTTCACGAGGAAATGCCGTGTCTTCAGATGGATTCAACTCAAAAGATCGGCTAAATAGACAGTATAGCCAGATCTGAATAAACCAAAGAGGTCCTCCGACATTGCCGACAGTAAAACTCGTGAAACCAGTAAAAAGCCGACATCTTATTATATGCATCATCTGATAGACTGCCCCTAAAAGCATTTTTCCAAGTGCTAGCCAACGACCCTCTATTAGTTGCTCTGCTATGGTTTGATATACTTGAGTTGGTCCTAAGGAAGCGCCGCAGAACAAAAATCGGTCTAACCAGAGATTCAAAAAAGCAGCATGTTCTTCGTCCGATACCAGCCCATTAACCTTATTATTGTTTCTGATGTACTTAGCCCATCCTTCACCTTTGGACTTGATAAGCTTGTACTTAGGCTTAGCACTGTAAGTCGATACTTGATCCCCATCGGGTCTTAAGCAACATAGTTGGGCTACATCCAGGAGAGTTGGGCCGACAAGACCGGTGCGGAATACAAAAGCATTGAAGGTATCCGATCAGAAATAGCAAGCCGTGGCCACCAAGGGCTCATTGGCCTCTGGATCGGCTAAGGAAAGGGGGAGACATTCAGCTATACCCATTTTTCCCATTCACCCCTCATTTGGGCTACTACGCGAATGTACCATGATCTCCATCCCTTAAGCGCCGTCGGCCAAGCTCTGAAGCTCTTACTCCAACCTTCTATGTTATGACCAGAGCCGATAAAGGGAGACGAGGAATTTCTTGGTTTGTGACAGTTTGGACATCTAGATTTCCCAAAGGATCCAAAAAATATTGGTCGTTGCTATGTGGGATCGGAATAAGTACCTGTCTTGGGTCCATTGCAGCCGATCAGGGAGGATGATTGAGCTAAGTACTGCTTCGGAGATCCGTCAAATAGAAAGCTTAAGCCGATTGTGGATGGTGCGAGAGCTCGAGCGCATGAAGAATGACCGAGTGGGGGCCACGTTATATAACACGGTAAAAATTTGAAGCGGTGGGAAACGAATCTCAAAAGACACGAGCAGTTAAAATGCACTACCCGCATGTCAGAAAAATACTGCGCAATTAAAGCGGCAGTTACTGCGTGAAGATTAACAGTTAGTCGATAGAAAAGAAGCCGACGGATGAAATTTTTGAAAGATGATGAGCCATCTCTAAGAAATGGGGGGCATATGTTTGCACCGAAATTTGGTAAGTCGGCTCAAAATTGGCAAGAAAGTCAACATATGGTAACTAACAGACGATTTGGAAAGACTTGGAGATATTTGGCAACAACAAGATCTTTTTAGGAGAAGCTATCCGAAATAAGGCCGATACGGATCAGATTTTGTAACGTGTTGTAATAGGACACGATCGGCCGACGGGTATAAAAGAAGGGCCAGAGCGAGCTGCGAAGGGATACAATACAATCAAACACACCAATCTACATTACTTTTTCCTGTCAACTAGGAGTAGCTCTTGTAATTTAGCCTTTGTAATTTGATCTTGATCAATAAAGTTGCGCATCGCTGATTGTTGATCTTCTTCAAATTACGCCCCAGGTTCGATTTATTCTGATTTTGTTGCGCATCGCCTTCTTCAGATTCGATCTACCTGGATCCTCTGATTAGCCTTAATCGGCTAGTTAGACTCACCCTGTTACCTTGATTTAATCGGCTTCAAGCTGATTGAGTCTAAGCCAATTGATCTTGACGATCGTCTTTGAGTAAATTTCATATTTTTACCTTGTCGATTCCAGGTCAAATCGACTGGCTCGCTCTGAACCAGGTGTTCGTCTGGTGTGCTGTTGTCAGAAACCCTACTTCAAGTTTTTAACGTCAACACCCACACAATTGCATGGCTAGGTATTACAACACCTGTATTTATATTTAAAATATAGAAGTATTTTTTCCACAAGTATAATACCAATGGTTGCAACTTTAGTTTATATTGGTTATGTGGCTCGTGCAATTGCACAATACCTATTTCTTTCCTATTAATGTGTTAAGACCCTCTTTTTTGACGTGGAATACCAAGAAGGTCTTTTGTATATAATGTACTAGTCTTATGATCAGTAGCTAGTACTCACATTCACAACATTATTATCACATCCATACATAGAGTCCATAACGCAATAACAGAACATAGTTCTTACAACAAGGCCGAATTAAAATGCAGCAGAAGATACAAAGTCCAGCAGTATGCCTTTGCCCGAAACACCACAGGCAACTGACAAGGAATAAGTCCTAGAAAAGCTCATCAGTATAGTCCCCGTGACCTGCGGTGAAGTAAACATCTTCGGGGACTTCTCTTTCCTCATCCACTAAACCAACAAATTAAGAAAGATTGAGTACTTTGGTACTCAGCAAGACTTGTAGTGTATCACAAATGCATATATAATAAAATACGGGCTATATCAATAGAAAGGCTTCTATGGTTATTTTGTAGTAAGCAGAAATGAACATGAATACCAAGTAGTAATTTGCAAACGAAATTTGTAAGATCAAGTTTATCCATAATGTAAATAACGAGTAATCATAACATAATAACTCACAATCCTGCATGATTGTGAGTATCGCAACAATCTTTTGCCAAACCCTGCATGACATCTGAAATATAGACTTTACAATAATATTTCCATATTCATCTTTATTTTACAAAATACTAAAACTTTCTAACTATATGATGACTTTACCAAGAGTTCATGACCGCGGGCACAACTTTTCAAAAAGACTGCAGATGTGTACAACTTTACCCATAAGTCATGACCATCTCTTTTTGCAAGCTATTGACACACTTCCTTTGGTGTGCCGCAGAGAGTCATGGCATAACCTGTGAGGCCCCGTTTTAGCAAACAGGAACCTCCATGTGATTACTGTACTAGTCCCATGATCAGTGGCTAGCACTCACATGTTTACAACATTCGTATCACATCCACAAGATATTAAACTGATAAGCATATATTACAGGCCGAAATAATTATACAGAGTTAAATTTTTGCAACAGCGGAAAATAGGGAATTTAAAACTCCAAAAGCCACATGGTTTGCCCGCTAACCCCCAGGCAACTGACTTGGCAAACCTAGGGAAAATCATCATCGAATATTCCGTGCCCTGCGTGATAGTACGAGTCGTCTAGCACTTCGCAGACTTCGTCCTTTGAGACAGCAGATGCAAGATTGAGTACATTGGTACTCAGCAAGACTTATAGTGTTTGACAAATGCAATTAGATAGTTATGCAGGCTAATCAAGGCAGGTTAAAGTTTATTTTGCAGTTGCATAAACATTTAAAGATATGACATAATAGATTGAAACATCGCATTTCCAAATAGGCAAATTGGAATATAAAGTGATAAGCAATTATTCAAGTCCTTCAACCCAGTCTACTCGACTGCAAGGATCCCCGGTGTCTGCCCTTTGACACGAAAAACTTGTTGCAAAACGGTTTCCTTTTCAAACCCATTTTTTTCCAGAAAATACCAAAAATTCTAACATTGGAATGACTTCACCAAGCGTCCATAACCGTGGACACGGCTAATCGATTAGATTTACACTCTGCAGAGGTGTACATCTTTACCCACAAGGAATGATCAACCTCTTTTGCCAGGCCAACTTACACACTTCCTTTGGTGTGTCGGCAAGGAGATCATACAGAGCCGTTACATTATCTAGATGTGGCTTTGAACCAGCCCGGGACGTTTGACCCTCGCCATGAAAACAGAAACACTCACCCAAGCCGTGGATCCATTTTTATCACACCCAACACCACATTTCTGTTCATGGCAAGGCGTACACCGTTGCATTGGTATGTAAAAACCCCTACAGGCAGACCAAACCGGAATGCTTGTGCAATCTCCCGCCTTCCTTAGATGCAAAGCCACACCTAAACAACTTAATAGGCTAAGACCCGCCCATACAAGCCCTCGTGGTTGTACGAAAATTCTTGGATCTATAGCGTCCCATTGCTCGGTCCTTAATTCGACACGGGCGATACTCCACCCTACACTACGTGCAACTCCCTTTGCACCACCGGCTATTGCCAATAATCGCCCGCATCAAACCATAGTTTTATTTTTGGGTTTTTAGCCAAAGTACTAGCAACATCTTCCCAAATGAGGATCATACATTCGTTGAAACGATTGAAAACACGATCAACAACTTAAGCAGATATTTTATGCTAGCAGTTATACCCAAAATGACATTAATCATGTCTAGCTTCCAACTAAGGTTTACAAGGTTCACATGTTCATACAGATTGAGGCAAACCATAATTTACAGGACTAATTACAGTTCTAACCCAAATTAGCATTTTTAGGGAGAACTATCCGGATGCATCGTACATAAGCAAAAACAACATAAGGTAGGTAAATTATTAGGCTCGACATGTTCAAGGGGGTGCTTGCCTTGCAACTCGCTGTCTAACTCCGGATCTGGATCAGCGACAGCGTCATCTTCCTCTTCGAGTACGTCGGGTTATACACGTCAATCAAGTGGAAATATATAGTAAAAATCCAAATTCAGAAAGGGCGAAAAGAAGACAGACAGTAAGTCAAATAAGAATTTACTACAGAAAATAGGGGTATCTTTAGAGGGTTGGATTATAAACTTTTAAGATTTCACAAAGTAAATAATTATGCATTCAAAGCGTTAATACTTTCTGTAATGAACGACATGGGTTTTTCTTATAGATTATTTATTCTGAAATTACGAATTCAAGAGGCTAAAATTGTGAATTCTAATATTTATAACTTCGAATTATAGATGCTAAAATTATCTAAACTAACAAAATCTAAAACATAAGACGAAGGGGTTGATTGCATTAAAACTTATTAAGTCATGATACTAGGCCTGCTCATGGTTTATAACCATTTAATCTATATACCAATTGTTTAACTTCCTATGCACATATATATGCATATATATGTGTGAGTGCATTTGGCACAATTATTACTTCATAACTTAAAGTTAATTCAAACCAAAACTACTACTTAATCAAATTTAACCATGCTACTGCCATCCTATTATTCATGAATAAAATTTTTGTTTCTTTTATATTCCTTTAATATTATTATACATAATTGAGTTCTTAATGTATTGACAACAAAACTTAATTAGAAAGAAATTCAAACATACATGGAAATTAAATATTCTTATATATCTAGGTTCCTGGAAACATAAGGATCCTAGAAAAATTAGTTTCATTAACTTCTAAGCTTATTTACAGAAATTTTGTATAAAGCATATCTCTAGCCCTTTTATTCAAATTTGAATTTCAAAATTTCCCAGAGATGGTCTTGAAAATATTTTTGCATATTCTGAATCTACGGAATTTTTCATGAATTTAGAAATTTGTTTCACTATTTTTGGCCAGATGGTTCGAAAGCTATTAGCATTTGATTAAATCGATTTTTCTGAAAATCTTCAAAAATCTGAAATGTGTTTTCCTCGTTTGGAAGCGGCTTTCGCCTCGCCCGCGTGGCGCATTCAAGTCAGCCCGGCCCACTGACACCCGCGGCCCACCGGTCAACCGCACGCGCCTTGCTGCGCGTCTCGCAAGCGGGCCCGCCACGCGATCGCGTGCACTCGCAATAGCAAATACCCACGAGACCGATAGGTGGCCTAGCTGCGCCGACTCAAACAGGCGCTCGGCTCTCCGGCTCACCGCCGGCGAACTAACTCCGCCGCGGCGGAATGGGTAGCACCTCGAGCATCAGTGAGCCGAGGCGCATCTAGGGACGTTACCCATTCGCCGGGAGGTGGCCGAAAAATGGGTTGCCACCGCAAGGGTGCGGCGGCGCTAATGGCTGCACGAGCAAAAGCTTGCCGCCGGCCATCTCTTCACTGGACAAGGATTCCTAGAGTATCAGCGGAACCTAGGGATCCTATTTCACCTGCTAGTGCGGCTGGAGAATCACCGGAGATGGTTGCCAATGGTCGCCGGCCGCGAGGAAGAAGAACGGCGAAAAGATGAACTGCGGTTGAGAACAAATAAAAACAATGGATGATCAGTACTCTATGAGATGTGGCAAGGCTCAGGGACAAAGAAATTTCAAGAGTAATTGCCTAAATGGCTTGCTCCCCTGATTTCCCCCTTTTCTGGCCGCAGCGGAAGAACTGCGAAGAAAAGGAAAACTGGGTGATTGCTTGGTTCAGGTAAGGAGCAAAGGAGTGAAGGCCTCAAGGCGACGCATGCGGGGTATTTATAGCCAAGGAAATCAATCTCACAGGGTTTGAATCGGAAAGGAAAGTTGCGGCTGTTGGGTTTGGCCGCTCGGCGAGGTGGCGCAAGGTTTCGCCGGCAAGGAATGACGCGGGATGGACGGGGTATGGCACGGGAGTCCCGAGGCTCGGCGTGGCAATGACCAACGGCTCAGGGTGGCGCGAATCGTGCTGAGACGCAGAGGGGAGTCGGCGAAGACTCGGGAGGCGTCGAGCTCGTCTCGGGCGAGAGAGGAAAAGGGGCGAGGGCAGTGAGAAAGAGGGCTGACGGGTGGGTCCGGCCCCACCGGGCAGTGAGAGAAAAGCCCCGGCTCGGCTGCCAGCGCGTCGAGTGGCTACAGTGCTCTGTGCCCGCTTGTCAGCGAAACAGACTTTAGCAAAGGAGATAGACTCCGCTTGGACAGCATCATGTGGGCATTAAAACGGCTATCAACTCACGGTAGAATTGTCTGAACCATTTATACCGTCATCCCCTGGGAGTTCTTATCCTCTAGTAAAATTTGCAGACTAAAATACCTGACAAATAATTAATTAAAATTCTGACACTGTGCACTGCACAGGATTTGTATTTCTGTATTTCATTTATTCAAGGGTGTGATTCATATCACTTATCTTCCAAACTTTTTATAAGAGTTCAGTTTGGCTTATTAATATCTCCATAAAAATTTCAAGTCAAAATACCAAGTTAATATTTTATAAAAATTCTGACATGAAGATTTCTTGTTTCTAATGGTCTCTGATTTTTGAATTTTTAAGAGGATTTTCCTACATGATAAATTCCTGATATTTTTACCAGATGTGAAGACTGCATGGAGGGTGCTATGGTAATTTTTGTGGCTCCTGATAAGTTTCTATTATTTTTAATTAATTCTGACTTTACTGTTTTTAGTCAAAAGGAGATAACTAAGATATTTTATTTACCCTATTTCAACACCAAATATTTTTACTAGATATTTTTACTGGTTTACCAGCGTGATTATAGTCAAATGGTAATTTTTATTATTTTTACTTTTACTTCTTTACCTTCTTACCATTTTCTATTTGATGATTCTATTTGTTGGACTTTTCATACAAAGCACAAATCCAAGAAAAATCCAATAAATCCAATAGTACCAAGAAAACTCAGAAATAATTATATTCAAATCCAAAAATATTCATTGATATATTTATTATATATTGTTTGTCATTTTCGGGATGTTACATAACCGTTACATTATTTATTCCTAACTTTGCACCAGCCCGGTGACGACAAACCCTTACTATGGCGGAAAAAAATATTTGTACAATCACTGTACGACTAATGGTTATACACCCTATTGTCCCACTTCTCCTCATAGTAAGGTGTACACCACTGTATTAGCAAGCGGTTTTCCCATCACCTTGGTGTGGGCGCCCCTTTGAGCAATCCGTCTCAAAGCCTGTACTATCCCATCCTTCCAACATGCAAAGTTAGACTTAAATAACTTAATAGGTTAAGGCTATCCCATATTAGCACTTGTGGTTGCACTAATTTCTTGGCTTGAAAACAACATAGTAGTTTGATCCTTAACCGACCCAAATGAGAATACTCCCCCTACACTACGTGCAAGTCTCATGCATTGGCTACTGCATAACTCGCCCACGTCAAATCATAGTTCTATTTTGGATTTTTAGATCAAAATACCAACATCCTTACTTGTCATATCCAACCTTTTTAAATTATCAAGAAATAATTTAATCTGATTATTTCCATCTTTCAATGCTAAAGCATGGCTAAGCAGGATTAATATGTAATCGCATACACTAATGTTGACATTATTTATTTTCTAACCTTATTCTAGAGTTATCAAGGTTCATACGTCCATACTTATCAAGGAAGTTAAATGAGATTACAGGTATATCTACCAGTACCCATAAACTAGCAGTTTTAATGAAATTACACGTATGCATATTAGATTTGACAAAGACAATATAAATTAATTAAAATATTGGGATCAACATGATCAAAGGAAGTGCTTTCCACGCCGATGTCTATACTTAGTACGTCATGTGGTAACAATAAGAAGCAAAAGAAATAAAATAGCATCAACTCCAAATGATATTTTAGGAATAGAGAGCTCTGGTTATATACTGAGTTTTTCTTTGTGAGCTCATAATTTTAAAGTTTATTTGAACAAGTTAAGTTTTTATTTAAATGTTAATTTGGAGCAATAAACTTATTGAACAATAGGTGCAAACCACTTTTGTTTTAACTCATTTTTACATAGATACAAGATCATGATTTTTGTGAGTTTTAGGCACTGGTTTTACCAATTTTTTAGTTTGTTTGCAAAAGTTATTAAATTTTGAATTTTGCATACATTGAATGTTAACCTATTTAAGTTTAGACCAAATTAGGTTCAAATTCAAATATTTTTGCAGAAATAAAGTTATCATGTTCTCTATAGTCTTCAAAAATTTGTCTCATCGAATTTTGAGTTAGGATACCAAAATTTGTAATAGCACATATCTTAGGTCCCATTCAAATTTTAAATTCAAAACATAGGGAAAATTTTAAATATTTTTCGATATTCAGAAATATTATGATTTTATACGAATATAGAAATTTTTTTGACTAAATTTGGACCAAACTTGCAGAAGATATTCAAGTTTGAAGTTAGCTGGTTTGGAAAAGGCAGAAAAATGAAAAATACGCTTTCGAATCAAAGAAGTGCCTTTCTCATTTTCTTCTAGTTTTCCTTATTTGCGCACAGGGACTGACATCTCGGGCTAGCCGTCAGTCACTGTACTCTGCTGAGAGGAGTGTCGCCGACAGCCCAGGCCCACAGTGTAGAGACTCAGGTAAGGGAGTGTGACTGAAGAGCGGGACCCACTCATCAGCCTCACCGAGATAGGGAAGAGGCAGAAGAGCTCGTCGGCGATGAGGGAGAGCCAGCTAAGCTCGGTCATTGGCAGGGCTAGTTGAAGGGCAGCCAGGCGCATCTAGGGATGGGCTCGATCACAACCGAGGCAACCGAAAATGGTCTGCCACCAAGCTCCAGCGGTGGCGGCAATGGCGGAGTGGAGACGGAAGGCTATGGGAGTGCTTAAGCTCAGACAAGTGGGGTTTAAGCATCCAGGGGCTGGGAGAGCCATTATTTGGGGTCTTACCGAGGGAGAGATGGGCATAGGGAGTCTGGCGGCTGACAACTAGAGGTGAGGGAGACAGGGGCAAAGCGGCGGCACTCCGAGCTGGCGATGCTGCAATCAAGGGCTAGGGTATGATCAGGGAAGCCTAAAGAAGTTAAGGACCAAAGGAATAGACAGATCATTTGCCAGGGCTGATGATTTTCGAAATCCCATGCCTCTCTGTTCTTCGACCTTCGAAGCTGAATGGAGCAAGCTCTCGACCAAGCAAAACAGGGCGGCGCAGGAGCAAAGGACAGCTATGACAGGGCTTAAGCAGGGTGAAGAGGGGGGCTTGGCGGTAGGGAGGAATGGACGCCCCGCTTGGCATCTTCTCCGTGAAGCCCACACACACGCGCGAGATTGGCGGGGCAGCACGGACTCGACAGGTTGTCAACGGGGGGCGGCATGGGCAGTGGTGCAAGTTCCAGGTGACACGACCATGCTGTGGTGGAGGAGGTGTGTGGGTCAGGACTGTCGCGGCAAGGCATTGGCGGGGATGGGCGGTGGAGCTTGGCGCGGTGTGGGAGAGTTGGTTCAGGTTGCAACCACGGCAAGGAATGAGCTCGGGATTTGGCTGCCATAGCAAGACTTCGGGAGTTGGCGCTGACGGGCTGCCGTGGCGGGCTTTCTTCCTGAAAAAGGCTGCCGCGGCAAGGATTGGGCAGTGTGGGTGGCAACTGCTTGGCACGACGCTGGGAAGGCTGGCTGCCCGAGATCTGCCTGAGAGCTGCCATGGCGAGAAAAAGCCGGCAAAATTTGCTGCCGCGACAGGAATTCGGTAGCCTGGTTCGGGCACGCGCGAAGGAGAAGGGAAGGAGAGCACTGGCAGGTGGGGCCAAGACTTTCTGCTGCTGCTAGTGGGCTAGGGAAGTCAGCGAGGAACTAAGGGTTGACCAGGAGGGTCCACACGGCAGCGAGAGATGAATAGGGGGAAAATGAAAATCAATTTGCTGAGTTGACAGCCATTCAGTTTTGATTTTATTTGAGCCTCCAAACCGAGATGGAAATTTTTTGAACTTTTTTAGGAGATCCTTTATGAGCCAATGATTCTACCATAAAAATTTAAGATTAAGACCAGACCCGAGAATTTTTATAGAATTCTGACAATCTTACTGTTTGTTTAATGATCTTTCAGTTTTTGATTTTCTAAAGGAAGTAAATGAGATCAAAATATTTTAAAAAGTTTACTGTATGATTTTTAGATTCTTATGATGATACTGTAAAATGTTCAGATCAAGATCATGCTTAATTATTTTTATAAAAATCTGACATAGTTTCTGCTGGAAAATCAAATTTGTTTAATTTGATTTTCATTAAAGTAGTAAATGGGTTAAATATTTTATAAACTTTTCAGAGGTGATAATGGGAGAATTTGGGGTCTAAACAAATTAATTCCAGAGTTTTCTGCAATTGGAGATTTTGAATTTGAAAATTTATAACCCTTATTTGAGATATTTGAATTGTTTTCGATAAATTCAGAAAATCCAGAAATATTCAAACTCAAATGCAAGCCAAAAGAAATCCAAACATTTAAATTAATCTTTATTAAATTTGGGATGTTACATAATGCACTGTTTGGAATTTAAAAATTCTGTGCAAATTTAATGGGATAAGATATATCCAGTCTCATTGATGTGAGGACTTTTATGGATTTTGAGTGTGAATCATGCATTCCAAGTGGTTCCAATTAGAGTAGTAGTTAAAGACTTTACAGCAAGAGACGGTGAGTATTCCGCGGATGACATCGGATCTGGAGCAGGGAATGAAATATCGGCGGTTTCTCGCGAGATCTCGCTTACCGGATGGGAACAAGATTTGAAATGCTGGCCGGAGTGAAAAAAAAAATCAAAAAATTTGAATTGCTACTGTGATTTCACTATATCTCGCCATATACCGCCGAAATCTCTGCATTTTAATACGGAATTTGCTATTTGATGACCAGATTTGACCGGAAATTGATCAATAACCCTTAATGATGCCATATTGAATGAAAATTTGTTGAAAAACCGAATTTTTGAGACATTTTTATGATGCCATATTGGATCAAAATTTGTTGAAAAACCGAATTTTTGAGACATTTTTTAAGAACTGCAGAAACACAGACAAATTTTTATAAAATTTTACATGCTTTATCATGATGTGAAAATTTTAATGTACCATCCTAAGAAGTTTAGGATCATATAAAAAAAATTTGAAAATATTTTAACTTAATTTGTTATCTTTGAAAAATTAAAAACAGATTGAATATAATTGAGACAATAACATTGTCAAAATTTTATAAATTTTCTCGAGTGTGATCCTGATCTCAAATTTTTAGGAGATATTATATATTTCCCTATAACTCTTTTATAAAAGTTTTAAAAAATTTAAACATATTTTGTTTGCTCAATCAAAAATTATAAACTATATAAGCATGCACTCTAAAGTCCGAGAACTTTGAAGTAACATTGTCACAATTGTTAAAAATTCGTTAGGTTTGATCATGATGTAAAACATTTATGGGAACATTAGGGATGGTTCATGACTAACCAAGAAAAATTTCAACATTTTTGCGTGTCAGAATAATGCCAAAAAAGTTGAACAAAAATTGTCGTTCTTGTGACTCGAATCAAAGACCTATGGTTTGCATGATATGGATTTTACCAACTAAGATAGATCCAGTGATCTATGAGGGTGTTGAGTGCTTATTCCATTTATCTAGGGGTGGGCATTTTTAAACCGTAACCAAATTATTGAACCGATTTAACCGATTATTTCGGTTTTTTTGTTTTCGGTTCAGTTTTTGTTTTGGTATGGATTTTGGTGTTCAGTTTGTTTTTTCGCTTCCAAAAACCGAAATAACCGAAAAGCCCATGTACAATACCCTTTTATAATGTTTTTCCTAAATCCACAAAATAATTCTCATGTTCTAATACATTTATGCAAATGTTTAGTATATTCACATGTTCTTTTATGCTTATATTGTAATGACCTATGAATGTTATGTAGGTTTATCCATACTCTGTGTTGCGATATGAGAAAGACTAAATCTAATCTACTTACTATTTATTCATATTTCGGTTAACCGAAAAACCGAATTTACCGAACCAAAATATTTCGGTTAATTTGGTTCGGTTTTTTATTTTGATCCGAGAAATTCGGTTACCAGTTTTCAAAAACCAAATTATTTTAAAACTGAACCGATCAAACCGGAAAAACTGAATGCCCACCCTACATTTATCTATACCATTCTCACAGCTTTTTATGCTACCTCAATCATTCAATACACACGCACAAACACTTTACTCTTTGTGTCTTGCCATTCATTAGCTTCTCCCGAAGAACCAAGGTCCCTCACTGTCCTCCTCCCACTCCGGCCCATATCCGGTCATATTCCAGCTATCTCTGGCGAGGAAGGAGCTAATCTCGGCCACCTAAGCCGAGATCTCGGGCAAAATAAGCGAGATTTTGGCCGGTCAGCTGGAACTCTCAGTGAGCAAAATTTTTTTGGTGCTGCAAAATCTGTGATATTTTCCATAGAAATATTGTCCATGGAAGCATTTTTTTAGCACTGACTTGCTACTGGAAATGCATATACTGGTATTGTTCTTGATTATAAAAGTACAGAAGGATTGGTAACTTCTACGGCTCTACCTAGTGCATATACTAGAAATGCTAACGTCTATATTAGAAGTCTACCTATCTACCGCGGGATATGACCTAGGAAGAATACGAGCAACAATATGAGAGGAGGTATCACGAGGTCATTGTCGATAACATGGAGATGGAGTTTGCACCACAGGTGTACTACTACTCGTAGGTACGTGATGCAAATATACTTTGATTTTATTGTAATGCAAATATGTGATAAATTGTCATATGTATCGATTTTATTTCATGCCTATTAATTGTCATGCAAATATACATTGATTGTCTCAAGTTGTGATTCTCAAAATCCAAATTTCATGGATTGATAATCATCTAAAAATTTTATGGCAAGGTTAATGATGCATCACGACCATCCAATCAAAATTTTAAAATGTTTCTAACGTACTTCAACCATTTTCCATCCGGACATCACTGCTCGAGGAATTTTTAAAAATACCTTGAGCTTCGCCATCACCTGAAAATTGTATGGAAACATTAATGATATGTTAGAATCATGCACAAAAAATTTGAAATATTTCTAACTTGGTTTGTCCAATTTTTGATTCGGTTCAAAATTGCCGGTCAGCGTTTTATGAGGACAGTAGTAATATTTGAATTTTTCAAAATTCCATAGGCTTCATAATTATCTGAAATTTCTATGGCAACATCATCAATGTGTCAGGAATCTCCCGAAAACATTTCAAAATGTTTTGACTTCGTTTGGACCAGATTTTGCGCCGTCCAATATGCCGAGATCTCGGTTCTACCGGTAGGAAAAAAACCGGAATTCAAAATCTGTTTTTACATTTCGTCTGGAATTTGTTTGAAATAGCGAGATCTCGCCGAGATTTCGTTCTCCGACTATGGAGGATATTTAGAGCGAAAATGAGATTTCGATCCTTGATCTGGAGAGTTATAGAGGATGATGTATAGGTAATGGGCGTCCAATGGGAGGCAAAGAGTTGTTACTGTGATTATAGTTTCTTAGCAAGGCGCTGTTTATGATGTTTTTTAAAAATGAACTGAAAAATTTGCATGATATGGTTCTATTTGTGCTGAGAGTTAAAAATAGAGTTCTATTTGTTGTTAAGTTTATATGTCGACCTAATTAATCATTACCGTTATAACTTGGATCCACCAAAATAACTGATGTAAAATCTTCTCTTTTTCTCTCGATTAATGAGATAATTTCTAGAAAAGTTTTCCTTTTTACAGATTAATATGGGGTTTTTGACTCGCAAAGCAATGAATATGCCTTGAATCATATCAATTGTTTATATGAAAATAAAATGGCTAGTTTCTTTTTACTTTTTATTCAAAATTTTAGTTATTTTTTATTGTACTTGGTATGGATTTTTTCTTTTAATATAAGCCATTATAACTCGTGTATGCTAGATAGACGATTAGATGTTTTTATTTAAATGATAACATCAGTGCCTACTATTGTAACATCCAAAAAAATATAATAAAATTAAAATAAATATTTTGGGTTTGAATATATTTATTTCTGAGTTTTCTGAGAATTATTGGTTTTTATTTGGATTTTCTTTGGGTTTATGCTTTGTATGAAAAGTCCAACAAATAGAATTATTAAATGGAAAATGGTAAGAAGGTAAAGAGGTAAAAGTAAATATGAGAAAAGTTACCAGGAGACCTTGGTTATGCTGGTAAACTAGTAAAATCATCCAGTAAAAATCTTGTGTGCTGAAATGTAAATAAGTAAAATAATTAACCATCTCTTTTGACTAGAAACAGTAGATGTCAAAATTTCTAAGAGATATTAGAAATTTATCTGTATTCATAAAAATTACCATATCACTCTCAGGGTATAGGATGCGTCTGGTAAAAATCTCAGGATTTTATCATGTCACTTAAACCTTTTAAAAATCCAAGAACAGGGGCATTGGAAAACTGAAAATCATCATGTAAGAATTTTTATAAAATATTTACTTGTGATTTTGGATTGAAATTTTTATGAAGATATCCATAACCAAAAATGAAACCTTATAAAAAGTTTAGAAAATAATTAGTGTGCTTTTCACCATTAAATAAATAAAATACCAAAATGCAACTTCTGGACAGCATACAGTGTCAGAATTTTTATAAATCAACCATATGGTATTTCAGTTTAAAATGTTTACTGGACAAGGTAAACTACAAGAAGACCCCATTAAAAAAGTTTTGAAAATTTTCAAATTGATTTGATGGCTGAATTAATGCGAGTACTAGCTGTCCGGGCTGAGGTTTATCCCCTTGAGCGTGTGCTCTCGCTGACCAGTGGGCCCCGCGGCATACGGGCCCATTTCCTGGTGCAAGACGGTGCCGAAGCGCTCTCGCTGACCGGTGGACCCCGGGCCCAGCTGTCAGCTGCCATTTTCTTTTCCCCTCTCTTCCTCGCCTCTCTGCCGACCGAGCTCGCGCACGCTGAGTCTTCGCCGACTCCTCTCTGCGTCTCAGCGCAAATTCTGCCGAGCCCACACCCGTGCATCGCCACGGCTCGTCCTCGGGTCTCTCGCACCATGCCCAGTCAATCTCGCATCACTCCTTGCCGTTGAGAGGCTTCGCGCCACTTCGCCGAGCCGTCCAGAGTCGAATCGCACCTCACCTTCCGAGTTCAAACCCCGTGGAGTCACTTCGCGCCGGCTATAAATACCACCAAAACGTTGCTATGAGCCTACCTTCTCCTTCTTGCTTATCCCCGAGCTGAGCTCCCCGACCTAGAGCCTTTTCTCCTCGTTCTGCCGCAGCGAACCGAAAAAGGGGGGAAATCGGTGGAGCACCCAAATAGGCACAAATCCTTGAAATCTCTTCCTCCTATAGCTTCGCCACATCTTATTGAGTATTGACCACTCCTTATTTTCACTTATTCTCATCTGCAGCACACTCCCACCACCGCTTTTCTTCTTCCCGGCCGGCGCACGTGGGCAGCCACCTTCGGCCCTTCTCCGCCTCCAATCTCAGGTGAAATAGATCACCCCTAACTCACTGATGCTCACGCCATGCTTGAACGGTAGAATCATGGCCGGCGGCGAGCTTTTGCTCGCGCATCCATGGCGGCCGCCACACCCCCATGGTGGCAGCCACCTTTTCGGCCATCTTCCGGTGAATAGGTACCACCCCTAGATGCGCCTCGGCGCACTAATGCTCATGGTGCTACCCATTCCGCCGCGGCGGAGCTAGTTCGCCGGCAGCGAGCAAAGAACCACTGACCTCTATTTAGTATCGCTGACAATCGGGACCCAGCTGTCAGTCGCCTTACCTGAGTATGCTACTGACTCGTGGGCCCAGCTTGGCAGTCACTCCGTGACGCAAGCCCACACGCCAGTAGTTTTACTCACCTCCGCGCTCGCTGGCAGGTGGGACACAACCGTCAGTCGCTGGCAAATGGGGCCGGTTTGTTAGCCAGACCGGGCTGAGTTCAAATGCTTGAGCGCCAAAACCGGAAGACGTTTTCCAAACAGCGAAAACGTATTTTGGAATTTCAGTGTATTTTCCAAAAACGAGCTACTTCATTTGTCCATAACTTTTGAATCATAAATCCAAAATTAGTGAAATACAATTCTATATTCATGTAAAATCAAGTTCTTTCAGAATATGCAAAAATATTTTGAAAACCATCTCTGGGTAATTTTGAAATTCAAATTTAAATAAAAGGCCTAAAGATATGCTTTATACAAAAATTTTGCATACAAACTTAGAATTTAATGAAACTAATTTTTCTAGGATCCTCATGTTTCTAGAAGCTCAAATACATAAATATTTTTAATTTTCATGCATGTTTGAACTACTTTCCAACTAGGTTTTGCTTTCAATACACTAGAAAATTAGACATGTATAATTGTATAAAAGAATTATGAGATGGGTAAGAATTTATTTCCTGAATTTTAGGGAGTTAGTGGAATGCTTGAACTTGGTTAAGGAGTAAACTTGTTTTAAACTACCATTAGAAGTATGAAGTAACCCTAGTGACCAATGCACACACACACACACACACATATATATATATATATATATATATATATATATATGTATGTATATATATATATATATATATATATATATGTATATATATATGTGCATAGGAAATTGAATAATTAGGATATAGATTATATGGTTTCAAGCCATGAACAAAACTAGTATCATAGCTAAAAAGATTTAGTGCAATCAACCCCTTATCTTATGTCTTAAGTTTTATTAATTCAAACAATTTTAGCATCTATAATTCGAAGTTATAAACACGAAAATTCATAATTTTAGCCTCTTGAATTCGTAATTCAAGGATAAATGATCTATCAAAGGAACCATATTTGCTCATCCTAAAGTCTTTAACAAAGTGTTTATGTGATTATCTATATCATGAAGTCCTGAATGCAACCCCTAAACTATCCCTGTTTTCTGCAGTTAATCTTTATTTGATTTACTGTCTGTTTTCTTTTCGCCCTTACTAAATTTGGACTTTTACTATATTTCCGTTCGATCGACGTGTAGAATCCGACGTCCTCGAGGAGGAAGGCGACTCCGTCGCAGATCCAGATCCTGAGCTAGACAACGAGCTGCAAGGCAAGCACCCCCTTGAACATATCGAGCCTGATAATTTACCTACATTATGTTGTTTTTGTCTATGTACGATGCATCCGGGTAATTCTCCTTAGAAATGCTAATTTGGGTTGGAACTGTAGTTAATCCTGTAAATTATGGTTTACCTCAATCTGTATGAACATGTGAACCTTGTAAACCTTAGTTTGAACTAGACATGCTTAATGTCATTTTGGGTATAACCGCTAGCGTAATATTCCTGCTTAAGCTACTTGTCGTATGCTTCCAGTCTTTTCAACAAATGTATGGTCCTTATTTGGGAAAATATTGCTGGTACTTTGGTTAAAAACCAAAAATAAAACTATGGTTTGACGCGGGCGATTATTGGCAATAACCGGTGGTGCAAAGGGAGTTGCACGCAGTGTAGGGTAGAGTATCGCCCGTGTCGGATTAAGGACCGAGCAATGGAACGTTATAGATCCATGTTTTCGTACAACCACAGGGCCTGGTGTGGGACAGTCTGAGCCTATTAAGTTATTTGGATGTGGCTTTGCATCTAAGGAAGGCAGGAGTATAGCGGGAGCTTTCCGGTCAGGATTGCTTGTGAGTGGCTTTCACACCGAACTTTTCTAACCCTTGGTGTGGGTAAATGCATACCCGCGCAACGATGTACGCCTCGTCATGAAACAGGAATGGGTGTTGTGTTGCGTGAAAGGAACCACGTCTTGTGTGTGTGAGAGTTTCTGTTTTATGATGAGGGTTAACGTCCCGGGCTAGTTCAAAGCTATGTTCAAGTAATGTAATGGCTCTGTATGATCTCCTTGCCGACACACCAAAGGAAGTGTGTTAATATGGCCTGGCAAAAGAGGTTGATCATTCCCTGTGGGTAAAGTTGTACACCTCTGCAGAGTGTAAATCTAATTGATTAGCCGCGTCCACGGTCTAGGACACTTGGTGGAGTCATTCCAATGTTAGAGTTTTTGGTATTTTCTGGAAAATGGGTTTGGAAAGGAAACCGTTTTGCAACTAGCTTTTGTGTCAAAGGATGGATACCGAGGACTTTTGCAGTCGGGTAGACTGGGTTGAAAAACTTGAATATTTGCTTATCGTTTTATGTCTCAATTGCCTACTTAAAAATGTGATGCTTCAATCTATTAAATTCATACTTTTCAATGTTTATGCAACTGCAAAATAACCTATAACCTGCCTTTGTTTAGCCTGCATGATTACTTAATTGCATTTGTCAAACACTATAAGTCTTGCGGAGTACCAATGTACTCAATCTTGCATCTGCTGTCTCAGAGGACGAAACCTGCGAAGTGCCAGATGATTCTTGCTTTCACGCAGGGCACGGGGTGTTTGACGATGATTTTCCCTAGGTCTGCCTAGTCATTTGCCTGAGGGTTAGCGGGCAAACCACAAGGATTTTGGAGTTCTTTAACTTTCTATTTTTCTGCTGTTCAGTTTTTGTAAATTTTAAACTCTGTATAATTATTTCCGCTTGTAATACATATTTATCGGTTTAATATCTTGTGGTTGTGATATGAATGTTGTAAACATGTGAGTGTTAGCCACTGATCATGGGACTAGTACAGTAATCACATGAAGGCTCCTGTTTGCAAGAACATGGTCTCACAACTATATATACTTCAACTTAGTTAGAGTCCACCAGATCTGGCCCTCATTTATATGAATATTTTGCCCTGAACGGTAGGGGTATGCAAAGGAAAAAACAGTTAAAAGTTATCTTGAAATTGTAGAATGACTTATATTTATGAACAAAATTTAAAAGTTAGAATGACATATATTCAGGAACGAATAGAGTAGATAACATGGTTCTTGACTTGTTGGTAGTTCAGTCTCTAAATTTCAGCAAAGATGCTCTATTTACTTACTTTACTTATTAATAGAAAAGATTTGGCTTGCAAGGTACACAACCACATTATAACCCTACTATACTTGGAAGAATCCCTGGATGGGGAGGCCATCCACGTGTCGCCGGAGCCAGCTCGGCTCGCGGCTCGGCTCGAGCCGCGAGCCGAGCCGAAAAATATTTACGGATAGGTCCTTTTTTATTTACGAATAGGTCCTTTTTTTACAAAAAAAAATTACAAACGGATCCTTGTCCGTAAAAAAATACAAACAGGTCCTTCTTCCCGAAAAAGAATATATATTACGATTT
Source organism: Otatea glauca (assembly GCA_036346275.1). NCBI lineage: Eukaryota > Viridiplantae > Streptophyta > Magnoliopsida > Poales > Poaceae > Otatea > Otatea glauca. The sequence goes on from CM070728.1 coordinate 28,983,014, forward strand.
GACCCTTTATGCGTTTTTAAGGCTTGCGCTCAGGTCCTTTTCCATAAAAAAAATTACATCTAGGTCCTTTTACGTTACGAATAGGTCCCTTTTTTTCAAAAAAAATATATATCACACTTAAGTCCTTTATGCGTTTTTACTGCTTGCGCTCGGGTCCTTTTCCACAGAATCAAAATTACGTTTAGGTCCTTTTCCGTCAAGAAAAAAAACGTACGGATCCTTCTTACCGAAAAAAAACATATATTTCTTCCCGCTTTTTTTTACCATTAAGTTTAAGCTTTTTTCCCGAAAAAAAAACTCGACTTTTTCGTGTAGAAGGCGGCGCCCGCGGCGTGGCACGCCGCGTCCAAGATGCTAGTGTCTTCTATGCTACCAGTCTACCACGGAAGCTCATACATCAAGTACTGAACCATGGTCTCTAAAAGGAAAAGATAGACTTCGGAACAAAAGATTAACCATGGGCGAAGCTATAGAAGTGTGAATGCATTAGTCCTTGCAACGCTAAATTCGTGATGGATAGACTCGCTCATGACGCTGTACACGTGTTGTGTAGGGTGGACACCGTCCCGGCTGACGTGCTCCTCTGGCCTCGTTTACACAGCTGCTCCCGTCGGCGGCCCCGCAGCACACCTTGGGCAGCGCCGCCCCGTCGAAGCTCAACTCTTGCAAGTGCTCGAGCATCACGGCGTACACGGACAAGCAGCCGGCAAACCTGATTACTGCACGAGGACGTACGGTTCAGTAGCGAGTCGTGCATCCCTGAGAAGCGATTGAGGCCAAAGAGGCAGCCGTTCTCATCGTGACTCGTATTTAAATAATAATATCTAATGACTACTATAGTTTAACTTAGTTATGATGCATCAGATTAAGGACCAGATGTTTTGTGAGAATTTCTAATATATTTCTATTTTTTTTGTTAGAAAGATCCGATGGTGATTGTAATTAGAGTCCACCAAACTAAAGGCTAGATCTTTTGCTTTTTGTGAGAATTTCTAGCGTATTTCTCTTTTTTCTTATCTACTCTCTATGAGCTTTTAATATATAATAGATTACCATAGATAACAGAAATGATATTGTTAACAAAGGAAATCATTCTTGGTGTTGAACCTAGCTTGGCTAATAAAAAATATAGTACGTGACAGATACCTATGTGAGCAGGATTTTTTTAGCGTTTACTATAGAGTCAGCACGTAACCATGGATGCATCTCGCTTGATTAGGCTATTTAGTTTGGTCAGGTAGTTGTATTTGTTGTTCCTGGATTTCATGGTGTGCTTGAGGTGGAAAGCTAGCTCCAACAGGGTATTGTGCTTTATAGCTTTTTTTTTTGTTAGCAATGAGCCACATTAGTTATGAGATATATGTACTAATGCTAACTCAATTATAGATTTGTTGTTCGTTGGTTATTTGTGTTGCGTTTGATTAATCCTAAACCATTTAATGCTCTATCTTCACCAAACAAATCATCTCATGATCGGCGCAGTGTAGAACGTATCTCTACCTGGTTAATCCTACGTCTAAAGGAAGTAGCAGCTGAACTCCCAATACCACTATGTGTGCTAATCTACGAAGACGCGTAGACCCACACATTTTCCGACACCATACAGGCAGGCACGCGGTCGGCCGACATGATTTGCGCAGAAGGAAACGCATCTGTTACTTTGAATTCTGCAATTTTCCCATCATCAGGTAGGCATGGAGCGCAGGATTTAAGATTAACTAGTCTTTCATGGGTCATGGCCGCCGGCAAGAAGAAAAGGAGTTGAAGGGAGAAGAAAAGGGGAAAATAGCCTGTAGACTGTAGTGGCAAAATTCGAAGGATTCAATCTTTCAAATGGCAAAAGTTTGATTACATCTTCCCTGTCCAAAAGAAAATTGATTACACCATGTATGATGGCAAATACTATAGCGCCAGTCTTTCGAGTGGCATATACTCATCTCCGCTTGAAAAACTTCCTACGATCAGCAGTAACAAATATGATGTGTATCACTATCACTCTCATCGTTTCTGCGAACTGCAAGAACAATGCAACGAAAAACGGGAAGGTATTGTCTATCGCTGAGCGCTAAATGAACTGAAGAAATGTTTTGCCGGAATTCAGTGGCACTTGGCATTCATGCGGTAAATAATTGTTTGGACATGACAGCGGTATATGAACAACAAATACAGTTGTAACCTGGACATCTCTGATATCGTAGAAAGCAATCATCTTTCAACATTACAGTAACTGGAATAAGAACGTTATATCTTTTTTTTGCCTCACGTCAAATACTATTGCTCTGACCAGAAGATGAACAGACGTTCTCCAAACAAAATGCATCAGTTTCCGTGAGGCTAATGATAGATTGCGCGCGAAGAAAATTATACTTGATGGTAAAAAGAAAAAAAAAATAGGCCTAACATAGAAGGGACGAGGCCAATGATCAATTGCGCGCGAGGACAAAGCCCGTCCTTGCGATCTGACTGCCGGTGATCGGCACCCAAAGTCATTGTCACCTTACTAAAGTCTTGGACCAGAGATGCACCAACCCTATTTAATTTAACCGCTTTCTGTACCGTATCTTTGCCGGTCTATGAGGTTCACACAGCTTATGAATCCGACTCACCATGAATGTCCACGTAGGGTAGCTTTTAGATAAAGTCACTCGAATCTATTAATTTAGATAGTACGTGATAGTATATCATTGGAAGCGTATGTCATGTCGATGGCTATTCTGAAACTTTTTAATGTTTTCCCACTAAAATTAGGGAAGAAAATAGTGGTAGGGAATACTATAAATCGAGATAATTAACTTGTGGTTTGTGATGGCCGTAAATTCTAACTCAAAGTGACAAGCTGAAGGGCTTTATTTGCAATTATCCCTTCTTTTTTTTTTTTTGCTTTGCCAATACGTAGAAGCTCATACATGACTAGAGGTGGGCATCGTGCTGTGCCGGGCCGGCCCGGCACGGGCCCATCGTGCTTCGTGCCTGAACCGTGCCGGGCCGCGACGGCCCGTCGTGCTTGTCGTGTCGTGCCGTGCCGGCCCAGCTCGCCTTCGGCGAGCCCAGGCACGGCCCATTTGCGCTTCGTGCCTGCTTCGTGCCGTGCCGGCTCAGGCTCAACCCCTTTGCACTATTTCAACGAGAGGAAAAGAGCCGGAGATACATATAATTAAAGCAGTGAAGGCAAATATTATGAGAAAAAGAACTAAAATTTATTTATTATCGAACAGTTACATAGAGCGAGAAGGATGTACTCAATACGGACGAGAGAGGGGAGAATAGGCGAGAAAGAGAGTGAGCGAGACAGACGAAAGAGATTGAGAGAGACTGGTGAGAAAGAGAGCTGAGAGAGATTGAGAGGGACGAGCGAGAGAGAGCAACTTCTTGCACCGTCTCTCCATCTCTCTTAGCTCTCTCTCTCCTGTTTTGTCCGTCTCTCTCAAGTGTTGGCGATAGGGGTGACGTTCATGCTACTGGATGCATCCATAACGGTCATGATCTGTGAGTTAGTGACCTTTATGCTAAGCTTCTTCCTCATGCCCTGGATCATTAGGCCCAGTATAGCCCATTCTACAGTGTCGTGCCGTGCCGGACCGCCCATCGTGCCTGATTCTCGAGCCCGGTACGGTCCGTGCTACAGTGTCGTGCCGGCCCGGCACGGCCCACTTCGTACGGGGTCAGGCTTCGTGCCGGGCCGTGACGTCGTGCCTCGGGCCGGCCCAAAAGAGCCCGGCCCGAGTGCCCACCTCTATAACATGACGTCTTGGGTAATCTTCATACTCCAAACTCTAAAGCAGTCATCTCACCAAATTTTATGTAGGACATCATTCAGATGATCAAGGGTGTATTTTAGCAACAGGTGCTTCAAGAAATAAATAAAGAACATGGACGCACAAATGCACATGCGCGTCGTGTATATATAGAGTCCGCCTGCATAAGTGAGCCGATCGAGCATGCACACAAGTAACCCTTGTGCGATCCAACATAGAGAGGAGGAAGTTAATTTTGCTGACTGCAGCTGGTGCGGTTGATGGCGTCGAGCAGCGCAGAGCAACCTCCCGTGGAGATGAACGCCAAGCTGATGATGGCCACAGGCATTAGCGACTGCCAGCGGTTGTTAGATGATCTTCTCAACAACGGAGATGCCACCAGGATGGTGGTGGTTATGGTCTCCAGCAACCAGCTGCCTAACGCAGCGAAGCCTCCCCCGGGCCCGGTGACCATGAATCCGCAGCTGCTACAATGGGCATGCTCTGGATCTTGTCAAGAACAGAGTTTCTTTCTCAACAGGAACGATGCGCCCGGGCGGTCAGATGTGATGCTTGAGCTCGGCACCAAAGCGAGCTCGGTGACGCAGCAAGCTTCCAGTCAAGTAGAAGAAGGCGTCGATCAACCTGCATTCTCTCCAGCACTGCTTCTGGAGGGCGTCACCATTGAGGGGGACACCGCACTCCATGTGGTGGCCACCCATGGTGACACTGACAACTTCTTGAGGAGTGCCGACGTCATCTACGGCAAGGCCAAGCACCTCCTTTTTGCGCAAAACAAGAATGGTGACACTCCCCTGCATTGCGCTGCTAGGGCTGGGAAATCCAAAATGGTCTCTCATCTCGTTGCCAAAGCTGAGGACGAAGGTGGCGAGAGGCTCAAGGAATTCCTGAGAAAGGAGAATGCGCGTATGGAGACGGCCTTGCATGAAGCTGTCCGGAGCGGTGATAAGGACACTGTGGACTTGCTTGTGGTGGCAGATTCGGAACTAGCATGTTTCCCTAGAGACGGTTGTTCGCCGCTGTACCAAGCCATCTTGTTGAAGGAGCGCAATATTGCAGAGACTCTACATGACAAGTGTGACGGAAATCTTTCGTACTCTGGAGCTGATGGACAAAATGCATTGCATGCTGCAGTTCTACGGGGTAAAGGTACCCATTATACTCATTCACGCTTTTCAAATTGATTTATTCCTGCTCGCATCTCTACCAATCTAATTTTATTTATATTTGTGAGCATACAGTAGACTATTCCGAAAAATACATTTACCGAAGAAAACAGAGAAAAAAATGTCTCGCATCATATAACATTCTACTCAGTCTACACATGATGCAACTAAATCAATCAAAAAACATATATCTCTGCATGATAAATTGTATGAATATCATGCGTATTTTTATGTTGCCTGCAGATGGAAACCCCATATTTTTATGTTACATTTGAAAGCTGTATAATATATTATTTAACAAATATTTGCATAATTCTGTCAACTTTCATATTTATCAGATTTATTTTTATGCTTGTCACCTTTTTAATTTGGTGTGCATTTGCAAGGTTATTTGTATTTCCTTATTGTTTGGATAGTGGTAAAAATTAGTATGGCATATTTAATTAAAGAATGCATGGTATAGGTGATTTAATTGACAATTCAATAAGTTAGAGAAACTAAACTCTTTTCAATAAAAATTGGCTTAGTATATGAGATTTAACTGATAATAAATATATAGAAAGTACAATCCATGAACTTTCATTGTTATGTACTTATGTAAACCGAAATCTTTTCTTATTTTGTAATTTCTAAAGAAATATGGGTTATTATACATTTTATCTTATTGGTCTATTTTTATATTTACTATTTTATTGCTTAAATTAGTGATCCAATTTCTACGTCAGGCAGGGTAAAATTGAATCAAGTACTGGAAGGCTAGTTTCAAGTAATGCTTTTGTGTTGATTCTTACCTACTAATATAACTTTTCATATAAAGCACTGTATTATACTCGACATTGACACAATCGCTAGGATACAACCTTCACTACTAATTTTCAATCATAAAAAAATTGTGAATTAACTATTAAAACATATTACTATGAATCAATTTTGGTGATGGATCTACTTACATTATTTCTGCATAACAAATGTATATACTTTTAGGGTATGTCTAGCTTTCATCCGGATATTCTGTTTCTTATAAACATCTAAATTTTAGACCTTTATATCAAAGTAGCAAACCATCTATCAAAACACAATCCCATCTCCTTTCACGTCTTACGGATCTCACCGCAGATCCAATGCTCTAAAATTTGGATGTTTTTTTGCTAAGAAAATATCCGGATGATGTTTATCAAAACCCATACTTTTATTTATATTAGCCGTCAAACTTAGAAAAGTTTGACTACACAGTCTCTCAATTGACTTGTAATTGACAACTGAGAGAGCAATTTAGGAAGACCACTATCTGTTGATAAACCAATTCGTAAACAGTTTTGATGACAACACCCTCTCGTTGTGACATGTGGTACCACTTCCTTTTTTTTCCCGCTTCACTTCCCCCTAAAAGACTCTCTCAGCGCGACATCTGGTGGCATGCTTTCATCCCACTTTCCTCCCCATTCCCTGCTCCATAAACTCAAAAAAGTTTTTATTTTTAAAGTCCCCCAAGATTTTTAATAATAAGTATTTTTTAACCATTTTTGAATGTTTTTTGAGTTGAAACTTGTCGAATCAATAGTTTTCTGAGTAGAAACTTTTCGAATTTAAAGTCTTCTGAGTTGAAAATTTTCTAACCAAAACTTTTTTCTAATCAAAAGGTTTGAACCGATCTAGTTGAGAGTTCTCTATTTGAATTTTCCCAAGTTGAAATTTTCTGAGTTGAAAGTTCTGGAATTGAAATTTCTTAAGTTGAAACATTCTTGATTCAAATTTTTTTGAGTGATTCAAATCTTTCAGAGTTAAAAATTTTTATTTGAAATTTGCATAGTTGAAGTTTTGTCTAGTTATATTTTTTTGAGTTGAAATTTCACGAGTTGAATTTTTTCGATTTGAAAATTTTTTTCGAGTTGAAACTTCCTATTTAAAATTTTCAAAGTTGAAATTTTCTTATTTGAAATTGTTGTGTTAGAGAGGAAGGAATGGAGTTGGAGAAGTGAGTAGGGAAGAGGGAATGAGGAAGTGTGGAGGTGGACAAAGAAGATGACACACGATATACTAGGAGGGTGTTCTTAAATATTTTAGTTTAGAGCTCTTTTACAGTATACGAAATTCAATATAAACCGTTCATTCTTTTCCATCCAATGGATCAGATTAGTTAGAATTTATTTATACTTTCTCTAGTAGTACAGTAATAGAATACTCTTAACAAATCAATAGTTGGATTTGATTTATACTACCAGTATAATGCACCTTAAAATTTGAGCAATTTTACAGTGGATTACATAGGTAGTAAGTAGTGGTAGTTGGAATCAAATCTAACCACCCATTCTCAAGGGTATTTTAGACTTTTTCTATCTATTCATCAGGGGTATTTTAGATTTTTCCTAATTCGTTTACAGTTTTGGATTCACCGAATACCTGTTGATCTTCAAAGACTTCTTATCCATTCATCCGTCATTCATCAGGATCATAGGACGTGTTTTACCCTAGAGAACAAATAGTATGACGGAATTTTTTACCCTTTTACCCCTCTTTCAATTTTACTACCAATACTACATGTGGTAGAATAACTAGATCTAAATTGATCTCAACCATTAGATTCAAAGGAATGGACGACTTATATTAATTTTAATCCACTGTAAAAGAGCTCTAAATTTTTTCTTAGTTTAAGGGTAACATCAAACTAGTCCTACCCATTCGTAAAGCCTGATGTGGCCTAATTAGACTACATTTCTCTTTCTATACTTTATATGTCCATTTATATGTGAGATCAAAATAAATAATATGCCTCCAACGTAAATGTAATTTATTAATAAATAGATATTTTGAAGGCAAGGGACTCAATATAGAACGCTAAACTTAGATTTGCTTCAAAATCTTGGTAAAGAAAAAGCACAGCTAGCAGTGAAATTGCTCTTTTAACTTGCTATGGTTTTATTTATTTATTTACCATCAAGTGCTCAATTGCAGCGATGACAGAAATGGTGTTGGGATGGAAGAAGGATCTTTCCAAACGAAGTGATACGCATGGGAGTACACCTCTTCACTTTGTTGTATCAATGGAATCTTCTCCAAACATTCGTATTTCCGAAGCACTTATCTCAAAAGTACTAGAAGCATGCCCATCTTCGGCATTTCAACCGGACAAATACGGGTCGCTACCCATACATGTCGCTGCGTCTACAGGTGTGCGGAGGGCCATCGCCGTTTTGCTTGAAAAGTGGCCTGGTTGCGCCTCTTTGCGCGACTTCGATGGGAGGACATTCCTTCATGTTGCTGTCAAGAAGAAGCGAAATAATATAGTTAGACTTGCTTGCAAGCAAAAACGATTTTCGTTGGTATTGAACATGCAGGACAACGAAGGAAACACCGCACTGCACCTAGCTGTCCAACTTGGATATCTGAGAATAGTTTGCGCTTTACTGGGCAACAAGCAGGTACTCTTAAATTTAACAAATAAGGATGGGCGAACTCCACTAGATCTAGCAAGGAGCAAAATTCCAACAAGGATATACTCCTATGGATGGGTACTTCCTTTCCTTTTGGTGCTTGTCCCTTTAATCTGAAGAGAAAGAAAACACTTACTATTCGTATGCTCCTATTTGATTTTGCAGGACCTAGAAGAAACCATCCGTCATGCACTCGTACGTTCTGGTGCAAACCATGGTAGTTGCCGATGGGATCAATTTCAAGAAAAGCATAAACCCCACAAAACGCCAGAGGACAAAAGCAAAGAATCACAGATATTGAGAGACTCGACGCAAACTTTAGCCATTGGCTCAGTGCTCATAGCAACGGTGACGTTTGGTGCGACTTTCGCCCTGCCTGGTGGCTATAGAAACGACGATCATGCCAATGGTGGCACACCAACGCTTGCTGGGAGGTACACTTTTGATGCATTCATCATGGCCAACACGTTAGCTTTCATTTGCTCCTCAATAGCTACCCTTGGCTTCATGTACTCTGGAATTCCCATGGTTAACCTGCCCGTCCGCCGTACTCACTTTACTGTATCTATATTCGTCCTGTCGAGTTCAATGACAAGCTTGGTTGCAGCATTTGCGTTGGCTGTGTTCATGGTGCTGGCTCCAGTTGCTCTCGAGACTGCGATTACTATCTGCGTGATCAGCCCCTTTGTTGTGCTCTACAGAAATATGGGACGCTTTGTTAAGATTTATCTGCTTGCATATCCGTTATATATTAGAAAGGGGCTTCGGGCGTTGCTCTCATTAACGAGTGACATTCTTATCGACACGCTGATGGAATTTTGGCCCTTGATACTAATCTTCAGTTGGGCTGCATACACAAGCTTTGGTCACGGCAGAAAATAATGAAATGGATCAGATACATTGGTGACTTGCCCGTTCATCAGCATCACATTTCTTCAGGGCATTCTCTTTTAGAAGTACTGGTCTACTGATCTACTCTATTGTGCTCGTCACTATGAAAGCACTTTCATTTCACTGTATCTGCCTACAACAACTTTCTCATTGTTTGTTCTGTTGTTCTTTGTCGTCTGCCTTGCTATTCCTCTTCTCTCTTAGTACAAAGACACGCAGATATCCTGCTGGTTCTGAAAAAAAACTTTATCATTGTTTTGTTGAGATTTATAGCAACTTCATCTGTTTTGGAAGACGACAACAACAATCTATCATGCCCAATAGATATCTGTGATTTATAAAGATGCAGAAGAAATTAGGGCCATTTATTTGCATGGTCTGTCGATGTAGTGTAGGATCGAAGCGCACCAAGAAAGAGGTGAATTGGTGCAAACTAACACCTAAAACTATTTTTTTTTGTCTTTTACTAATTCTGGAAATCAATAAAATAATGACCAAACTTGAAGAATTAATCTAGAATAAATAATCTAACACCGTGAAAGCAAACTAGACTAAACATGCATGCTAGCAAGTAATCTAACGCAAATAGAAATTAGTAGATCGAAATCCATAAGTAATCTAACGCAAATAGAAATTAGTAGATCGAAATCCATACTCACTGATTTTCGTCAAAAAATATTCAAATGGATCCCTTTACATGAAAACACAATCCTCGAATGATCTCTAAAATTTTTCTCAAATTTTCTTCTCCTTTTTTTTCTTTTTCTTCTCTCTCTTCTATCTTTTCTCTTTCCTCTGTTTTCTCTAGCTTGCTGTCGCTCCTTGTGTTCTTTCTTCACTTGCACAGGTTGCCGTCGAGTACAGCTTCTTGTTATGCTGCATGAGAAGTACCTTCTCCTGTGCCACCATGCAGAACTCTGCTACGCCCGCACGCTTTTCTAGTCGTCGAACAGAACGACGTGTTGACGTTCTTCTTGCGCCACAGCAGGAATTGCTCGTCCTCCTTCTTGCGTCGTCCCACACCGCACGACAACTTTCTTTTCTCTGCGCCGCCTCCCAAGACTTCTTTTTTCTTTCCGTGCGGCTCCGGAACCCTTAGCTCTTCTTTTCTGCTTTCTGCGGCTCAGCAGGGAGATCTCCTCCCTCTGATTTTTATAGCTAACTCTAATCTCTTCTCTCTAATATCCACTGGCCCAATAACATATGGCTCAATACATGCATATACCCAAAACCCACACATGCATGCGTACGGTCCACATGCCACTATCGCATGACTTACTCGCCTGCACGACCCACTGACCGCTACACTGCGTCATCCGTCTGCGTAGACATCTACGCGTCCCGTCTCGCTGCACCTGCGTCCTTCGCATGCTGCGCCTCCCGCACCTGCGATCTCGTGTGCCACCTGCACCTCTGCGACCTCGCGTGCTGCGCCTGCACCTCTGCGACCTCGCGTGCTGCGCCTGCACCTCTGCGACCTTCGCTTGTGCTGCTCTTAGGCTACGTGCCACCTGCACGGATTCTCCTTGACCTACAATGTACGTCCATCTGCGTTCGCCTGTGCTACAACGTACATCTCGCGTCCCTGCATTGCACTTCCTGTTGCCTGCGCTGCATCTCCTGTCACAAATAAAATAAACCCTCGCAGCACTTTGTTCCATAACAAATATTGTTGTCTATAAATCATCACACATATATTATATTGTTGTCAAATTAATCATCACATGTAAAAATCACAAATAGAATTAACAATTAGGGTCCATTTGCCTAGCTCTAGCAATAGCATGTAGGCCTATAATTAAGCTGAAGTCGATGTAACAACAGTGAACTTACCAATCGAGTTTTAGGTCAGGGGAATGTGCTAATTTCGATGCTTTCTTCAATAAACAACCAAATCCCCTAATTCCGCTGGAAAACACAAGATAAGAATAAGTCAGTGGGAAGTGTTTATTACGAATTGGATTATAACTTGAAGCCTGGCTGAATTCTTGGAGAAATATATTTTAAGTTAGTCTCTTTGGTACATAAGCTCCTTCACTCACTTAAGTTCTGAAAGTTCAGGTAAAGCATATATGGGTCGGAGTAGGATTTCAGATTCGTTTTTTTTAAAAAAAAAAAGCAGTAGGACTTCAGAGAAGCCCAGATTGAAGAGCACCTAAGGTTCAGGTTGAATTACATGTTCTTGAATAAGATGCTGAATATTGCCTCTTAAATTTGGTACAGTAACCAGACTATCAGCTCCTCTTCATCTTGTAACTAGCTGATTTATCCCTCTTTTCAGTTAGTGTTCGTTGTACAGCTACTACGTCTTTACTTCTCCTTTGTAATTTGTACTCAACTGTAACTCTTCTATCTTTCAATGAAAAGCAGTTCGCTGCCTTTTCGTCAAAAATTGGGTACAGTAAGGATCCACAATTTACGATTACCTTCAGTTAGAAATAAACGTCGTTCTAGCATGTTGATTTTTGTTTGCAAATACTTGCCGTTTTAGTTTTCTGGATAAAATTTTCCATCAATGCCTCCATTAAATGCTTAGCGTAGCACTTTTATAATTTCGACGTGACTTTTTACCATTTCTTCCTTCAGCTATTTTCCAATATCATTTACTATTATGAATTAGAGTAAGACATACCATCCAAAGGTACAATGAAGATGAGTTATATAGTCTTTTGTAGATGTGTCTTGGTAGAAATACAAAAATATAGAATGACACTAGTTCAGGATGTTTTGGTAGAAATACAAAAATATAGAATGACACTAGTTCAGGATGTTTTGGTAGAAATACAAAAATATAGAATGACACTAGTTCAGGAACAGAGGGAGTAGTAAATAGAGCACCTCTATCGGAGACGTTAGGAGGGGACGAAGGTGTTTGAGCGAACGTATTAATTTTGTTGGGTAATAGATCTTGCTACATGGTGTAGATAATGATAGTTTGTGGAGTGAATTGAGGGATAAAGATGTTGAAAAACAGAAGGTGATGTGACACACCTTAGCATTTCTGTTAAAGACGTGCATACAACTATATCGGCAAAATATGTCAAAAACCAAGGCATCCACTCATTCTTTGTTTTTTGCGATGGACTAATTACTCATTCTTTGTTATATGTATGTAGCTAAAACATTAGATATCATATTAAAGGTAGTAGTACGCTACTTTCAAATATTACTATCCTTATAGCGGAAGGAATTCGGAATCCCTCGTAGCCCCGCATCACCATTTTTGCGAAGAGACCCCCAAGGTTTTCGTGATTGCAGGAGAGCTTCGGCAGATTTGGCATGCGTCGACTGCGTGGGCCGTCCGATCGTGATCTGCGATCGGTACGAGCTCTTATGAGGCCATGGAATCGGTGGCATCGTGTGGTTCATGACGAACGCCCTAGATTGGCTTGATGCCCGTCCGCATCAAAACGGAAGGAATCCGGAATCCCTCGTAGCCCCACATCACCATTTTTGCGAAGAGGCCTCCAAGGTTTCCGTAATTGCGGGAGAGCTTCAGTCGATTCGGCAGTGTCGACTGCATCGACCGTCCGATCGTGATCTGTGGTCAGCACGATCTCTTATGAGGCCATGGAATCGGTGGGATCATGCAGTTCATGACGGACGGCCCAGATTGGCTTGACACTCGTCCGCATCAAAACAATAGCCTGCCCCACACCCGCACCGCTCTCACCCTCGCCCCCGATCCCGCACCCTGCCCGCCCTCGCCCCCGACGTCGCCTATCTCCACGCCTCCTCCACTCGTCAGCTGTCGCCTCCCCCGCGGCCTCGCCCGTCCCAGCCCAGCTTGCCCTGAACCGAGCAACCGCCGTCGATCTGTCCTTGGCCGCCGATCTAGTCACCTCCTTGCGTTCCCGATGCCCTCGTCAGTCACTAGGAGGCCTTTGCTCGCAGGAGGGCGCCTCCGATCCGGCCACCGTCCTCGCCTCCTTCCATGCCCCCGCCCAACTTGCCCTAGAGTGTGCAACCACCGTCGATCTGCTTGCTAGTCGTCACGAGGGTGTCAGCCGAACAGGGCATTGTGCTTTATAGCACAGCTCTTATCTTTCTTTCTTTTTTAGCTTTCGGTTAGCAATGAGCCACATTAGTTATGAGATATATGTACTAATGCTAACTCAATTATAGATTTGTTGTTCGTTGGTTATTTGTGTTGCGTTTGATTAATCCTAAACCATTTAATGCTCTATCTTCACCAAACAAATCATCTCATGATCGGCGCAGTGTAGAACGTATCTCTACCTGGTTAATCCTACGTCTAAAGGAAGTAGCAGCTGAACTCCCAATACCACTATGTGTGCTAATCTACGAAGACGCGTAGACCCACACATTTTCCGACACCATACAGGCAGGCACGCGGTCGGCCGACATGATTTGCGCAGAAGGATACGCATTTGTTACTTTGAATTCTGAAAGTGCAAAACTCCTCCACATCTTTTAAATCAATTATCCGATTCGCAATCCGTCTGAGCTATCATATTTCTTACAACAAGAGCTTTAGAACAAAACTAAACTAAACTTAGATATATTTTAGCAACCAAAACCACTTTGAACCGAACACCTTTCAACTACACGCTATTCAATTAGACATCTTTCGACTAGAAAACTTTCAACCAGACATCTGTCAAGTACATACCTTTCAATTAAACAACTTTCACTTATATATCATTTAACTAAACACTTTTCAACTACACAACTCTTAAGTAGGAAATTTTCAGCTCCACACATTCTAGTAGAAAACTTTCAGCCAAACAGTTTCCATGTAGATACCTTTTAAGTAGATAACTATTGACTAAACACTTTGGAGTAGACAATTTTTTACTTGATATCTTTCAAGTAGATACTTTTCAACTAGACAATTTTCAACTACATAATTTTCAACTACGCAACTTTCAAACTTGTATTCACGTACGAAACCTGACAAAAAAAATGAAATGAAAAAACACAAACAAAAACATACGGGGACCTACAGCCCTGTGCTCGTGCGTCCTGTCATCCATGCAAAAAAAAGAAAAAGAATCATGCATGGGCCCACGTGCTTTTGTGTAATATCCGAAAAAAAAGAAATTATGGGCTAGGCCCGGTGGCCAAACCGTGGCCATCCCCGCGCCGCCGCCGCCGCCGCCGCCCTCCCGCTATGTACCTAACAAAGTCGTTGCGTAGCACCTGCCGGCTCTGCCTTCGCCGTGTGGCCATCATTGCCATCCTCTTTGCCGCCACCAGGTGACCTGCCGCGTCGACCGGGCTAGAGGCTGCATATATATTAAATAAACTTTTTTAAAAACTTAGGGTATAAAATGGACTTATTTATTAAAATTAACTAGAGATTGTTTGGATGAGGTAGGCTGTTTAGTTGGCTAGTAATCACCTTGCAGCCTTGCGACTTACGGGAAGCAGTCTATTCGGCCACGTGAAATAAAAAAAATTAGGGACTCTCCTACTCATGAATCATGATAGATATCTATTGGCGAATGATCTGTGGATATGGAGTAACATGGACAGAGATCCTTGGTAGTTTGAGTGGGACTGTTCCCACTCAATCTAACCGTTGGATCAAGTGAACGGACGGCTAAGATCGAATTTTTTTGCTACAATATAAAAATTCTCGCGCTCACTTTCCGAACGAACGGTTGAGTAGGGACTGCAAACTTGGCAGTCCCCACTCAAACTGCACCAGATCCATATCCAAGTAACATAGGCATGTTTGGTAAAAAAAAATGACTTGTATATATTAAGAATTGTATTGCCGTTTCATGCTTACATGTGATGAACTTTTGAGTCTTTTGACACTTCAACCTCCAGCACACCGGGCGCTGAACGCTCTTGGTTGTCAATAATGACAATTATCACGTAAACATTTTTTTGATGCGATTATCACGTAAACTTGAACCCATTTATGTTGCAATTTGGCTTGAGCAAAATAATGTCTAAAAGTGATATCAGACCTCAAACATGATTGGGCACGTTTATATTGCCACAGCACGCAGAGTAAGAACCGAGCAGTCCAGTTTTTGTTTCTTCCATGACCCACTTTACATGCTGGTGGTGCGGGCCGACTTGTTAACCCCACATATTCGACCCACAAATCATTGATAAACTGTGTGTCTCCGCGAGCCCTGCCCAGGCCAGTCTATCAGGCATTTTCTAGCTCGGTGTCATCTCAATGACTCGCAATTAGTAAAACTAGTTATCAATCCGTGGTTATTTACGAATTTATGTAATTTTTATAGCAAATTTTTAGTTGCATATTTTTAAAAGTATACTTTGGTTGCCATTTTTTTTTGAATTTCTAATTATAAATTTTAACATATTTTAAAATCATACATGTGTTGAGATTTTTAATGACGGAAATATTCCTAACTTAATTACTAATTTGTATATACTTGGTTACCAACGAGGGCAAATTGTTTGCGGGGAAGACTTTTACCAACAGACACTCTACTTACACCATCTATCAAGGACCAGCCATCCGTAATTGCCTTTGTTTCTTCTTCAATGGAGTAATTGCCTTTGTTGATAGACATTTGTTTTCCGCACTAACCGTACCACTTACAAGGTGGGCAGAAGCAATGCATATTTCCATTTGCTGTTCCTTTGTTAAAAAACGAGTAGAGCTCTGCTTTCTTTTAAAAGTAAATTTCACAAAACTACAAGTTTTTTTTACAAACTATCAAGAAATTACATATTTTAGGTCCTATTTTATAAAATTACAATTTTTAGAAGAATTTGTGCCACAAAATTACAGATTTTAGGATTTACTGTTTAATGTAACAGGTCTGACAATGTAGATCCATATGGTAGTCTTACGCGTCCCTATTTCCTATTTCATTCGCTCGTGAGGCTACCATGGGGGTTTGTACCTATCAGACCTGTTACAAGAAACGATCAATTCTAAAATTTATAGTTTTGTAATATAAGTTCTCTTAAAATATACTTCTTCCGTTCATTTTTATAAGGCTTATTTTTTGAATGGTCTTGTTCACAAATATAAGACTTGCATGTAGATTTAATGAGGCATTTCTTTCTATACCTCTATTTATTCTCTCTCAACCATATGCATTTATTCATTATCACTCACACAAAGTAGATCTTTCATCTTTTAAGACAATTAATTAGAGGCATCTAAGTCATTTTCTCTCATACCTTTATCAATTTCAACGCAATGTTAATCCTTGTGCAAAGTCAAAATACACCTTGTAAAAATAAACGGAGGGAGTATAGTTTTGTAAAATAGAAGCTAAAACCTGTAGTTTACTAATAGTTTGTAAAAAAATCCTATAGTTTTATAAAATTTACTCTTGCATTAAAAGTGAATTAAGAAATTTACAAAGGTGCTCCCACGTGGTGGGAGTTCAAAATAGACACACTCCTATTATCTGAACATTTCTTCTTGTCCGAAAGCCCTACTCAGAACTATACCTTCGTTGATTTTGTGCAAGATCCCCCTATTGCCCCCATTCCAAATATTCCGGGCGGCGCGGTATCCTCGTGGTGGTTGCGCTTGTCCACCAATCATCGATACTTGTACTGGATGCCGCTACTGTTTGTACTTTTGGTTCCAAATTAGCCCAGCGATCAACGCCTGTCCAGACTTCCGGTGCGAAGCTAGATGAACGCATAGATTGAAAGTGCATCTAGGCACTTATGTTATTTTGGTGATTAATGATAAACACTCATAATGACAATCTATGCAATTAAGTAAATGCTTAACTTAGTGCTTAGCAAATGACATACCTCTAATATGATTATATTGCTATGAGACTAACTTGTTATTGCCTAGTTGAGTATCAGTCTCATCTATTTAGAGGAAAATCAAATAGGAAAGTTAAGCAGAGATAATGTATGCAATTTTGGTATCTATTCTATATTTGTTATTGCATTCCTTTTGTACAAATGCATAGTGAACTCCAAGTAGCATGTTGATTATATATATGCACATTAGTTCATGTCATATTTATTTGTGCATATATATTCATTTGAGTTCATTATGGTATGCATGTATTAACTAGAGTTAAACTTCATATTGCTATAGATTGACTTGGTGCATGCATGTTTTATTTGTATATCTTCTCATGCAATTCTCTTAGTGAAGTTTATCTAGTGTTGGATCACATATTTACTCTTACTCCAAATATTATTTGCACATGTACAATTCGTGTATATTCTATCATGTGCTTTATTTAAGTAAAGTCTGTGATCCTTGCCATGATTTAATTGATTCATCATATTGGCAATTATCTCTCTAGTGCATATAGATCAATTACATATTCATCATGATGTACTTAGTAGAGAACATTTCTTATGTCAAGTGTTTCCATTTATATTGTGCTTCTTTATATGAAACACTTGTTGTAATCAACTGCTCACAAATATCAACTTATTCATATCTATTGAGCTTTTGGGACTAATGTCTTTCATGAGTAGTTTGGAAAGAATTAGGTCCCGTCTGTATGATGACCAAGGTATCTTGGAGGATAATCATTAAGTCGAGGTCAACAAGACGGCGGTGTCACCAAGAGCTGAGGACTAAGTCAAGAGCGACTTGGCGTGGAGATCGTCAGAGAGGATGATCAAGTCAAGGTTGATAGGACGAGAGTCTCATGAGGTGAATCGAGTCGAGTTGGACAAGGCGAAGATGTCATCAATTATATGGTGAAGGTCTTCATGCATCGACATCAAGAAAGAAGACGGCAAGTGACTATGTCTAGACTTATATTATCTTTGATTTAATTTGAGTCTAAGGATTGCCATACTATTAAGAGGGATGCGATGTCGAATGACTTTTAGATGTGTCAAGTGCTCAAGTGATCCATCCTTGTTAATCTTAGAAAGAGAGTGGTGTTGGTGGTGCCGGAAAGTGAGGGTTGTAGGTCTCTCTTGATTTCTTTGTGAAATCTGTGGTTATCCTTTGAGTTTTGGATAGTGAGATCTTGTTGGTTGTGTAGCCCTCGTTCTTAGCTTTTGGTAGAGTCCAAAATCGTTGAAATCGGAGTCCGGAGTCAAAAGTTATGCTCGTTTTCGTCGAGCTGCTCAGTGCTGATTCGGACTATCCGAAGTTAGTCCGGACTCTCCGGGTTGGGTCTCTCTGTTAGCCTTTCTCAGTCAATCCGGAGTCTCCGGGTTGTGTGCGGCTGTCTCCAACGGCTAGTTTTTTGGGACCTCTATTTAAAGCCCCCCTCTTCCCCACTTCAAGGTGGCTGTGTTCCCACTGATTAGAGGTGCTATACCCTTGTTCTTGAGCCCCCAAAACACCTCTTTACCCTTAGATCTAAGTGATCCCCTTGGTGAGAAGGGTTGGGAAGAGTTTGAGGAGTGAGGTGCTAGGTTGAGTGAGATTTGAGTTGATTGAGCACTTGATTTCATCTCCAAGCTTGTTCTTCGTGAGCATTTGTTACTCTTGGAGGTTGAGGACTCCTAGACGGCTAGGAGGTCGCCTACGAGCCACCGGAGCTTTGTGTGGTTGGCCGTGGGAAGTTTGTGAAGGCCGGTTCCGCCTTCGTAAGGGAAGGAATCAAAGGAGTGAAGACCGGCGAGTGCATTTGTGCAACACCGGGAGGAAAAGGGTTGAAAGAGACCCCGGCTCAAGTGTGACCGAGCCGCCTCAACGGAGACGTAGGATCCTCTCAAGGATCCGAACTTCGGGTGAAAAATCATCGTCTCCAAGTTTGCTTCTTTCTCTTGCTTTAGCATTTGATTTTGTATCTTGAAATTGCCCGATCTACTCTATTGTTGTGTTTGGCTCTAGATCTTCATCATCCCCATGTACCTGATAGCATTTAGATCTTTTGTATTCAAGTAGATTGTTGAAAAATTGCAAAGATTTAAAATCTCCATTCGAAGTCTCCAATCCGGAGTATCCGGACTCCATAACCCGAACAGTCCGGACTATCCGGAGTATCCGGATTGAATACCCCGGACACTCCGGGTTAGGACCCTCGGGATCGGACTATCCGGATTGTTCGGGACACTCGGGAGATTTTATTTAGCTGCAAATTTTTAATCCGCTGCATTTAGCTATAAAGTTTTTAATCCGCCTATTCACCCCCCCTCTAGGCGACATCCCCTGTCCTTTCAATTGGTATCAGAGCCTGGTCTCTCTTTTTATTAGACTTAACCGTCTAGAGAGTAAAGGATGTCGACTAGAGGATTAGTGCACTCACATAATCCACTTGTGCTAGATGGCACAAATTATGCTTCATGGAAATTAATTATGACTTCTCATTTTAAATCCATGAGCCCCCAAATATAGTGGATCGTAGATGTCGGCTTTTCCTCTCCATTGAATGAAGTTGCTCCAACCAAGGAGAGAGAAATGCCTACATCTCGACGCTCAAGCTACTAATGTTTTATTTTGTGTTGTGAGCGATGAAATCTTTGATAGAATATGCAATCTCAAAAGCGCTCATGAAATGTGGATAAAGCTTCAAGAACTATTTGAATCATCCACTTCTATTGAGGATTGCATTAAGGAAGAGATGTCGGGAGATGAAACATCAAGCTCCACCTCAAGCTCAAGTGATGAAGAACCGACATCTCCATCAACCTAACCTCCGCCTCAAGTGACGATGAAGATGCTCTTCCATCACAAATCCGTTGCTTCATGGCGAAAGGTAAGAATGAGGTAAGTGACGATGATGACGATGATGAGCTCACTTATAATGAACTTATGAATTTGCTTGAGGAGCTCAATAAATGTCTTGGAAAGGAGAAAAAGAAATATAAAATTTTGAAGCTTGAACATGAATCACTTCGAAATGATTATAATATGCTTCAAGAAAATCATGAATCCCTCCTTTCCAAAGAAATTCATAAGCCTAAGGTGGATATAGGAATCTCATGTGATCCAATTGATGAAATGTCTTGCTTAAATGTTAATCCTAACGTTTCATCAAAATTTGACATATCCACCTCTTGCAATGATTTACCTTGTTGCTCAAATTCAAATGTTTCCACTTCCTCTATGCATATTGAGACTAATCTTGTAGAGGAAAACAATGAGCTCAAGGCCCAAGTCATTAGATTAGAAAATGACTTGAAGAAGTGCATAAAGGGAAAAGCCATTCTCGACGAGATCTTGAGCAAGCCAAGGGCACCTCAAGATAAGCGAGGACTCGGCTACATCTCCAAGAGGGAGACTAACAAGACAAGGCACAACGAAAGACATTCGAAGATCATCAAGTGCTTTGCTTGCAACAAGAAGAGACACTTCGCCTCCGTGTGCCCTAATAAAGTGGAGATCAAGCCACAACCATCAACAATGAGGCAAACCGACAAAGAGCAAGTCAAGAAGAAGAAGAGACGCTCAAAACCTACTTGCTACAATTGTCGTAAAAAGGGACACATCGGTAAGGATTGTCCCAAAGGTATTACTCCTAAGCCTATTATTGTCAATGATCATTATTTGCTTAGGAAGGACAAAAATGGCAATGTGTTTGCCAAGTTTGTCGATTCTCCCAAGTATTTGCAAAATTATGATATTCAATTGCTTAGGAGAAATGAATCTAGAAATGTGTTTGCTCAAAATGCTAGACTTCCTAAGACCAAGAAAATCATGTTGATCATGTGCTTAGGAAAATAACAATAGCAAACCATTTGCTAGATTTGCTAGATCTTTTAAGCCCTTGCATTGTAATGATTATTATGTGCTTAGAAAGGATCAAACTAGAAATGGATTTGCTAAAAATGCTAAAACTCCTAAGCCTCCTCAATTCAATTCCAATAATTCGCTTAGGAGTAATAACAATCGCAAATCCATTGCTAGTCATGTTAGTTCACCTAAGACTATTAATGTTAGGGCCATTTGGGTTCCTAAATCTATTGTGACTAACATTCTTGGACCCAACAAAAATTGGGTACCAAAAAGCGCCTAAAAGAATTGTAGGTGCTTGGAGATGCATTGGAAGTTTTGGCTTATCAAGAGAATGATTCCATCATGTGCAAAAAGAAGCCAAGCTTGAAGACATTCACTTCAATCATAAACCAATGCCATCTCGGGTAACAAGTATTTAAATTGATTCTTATAGCTTATAGCCTTGTGTAGGTTATATTGCATTATTCATGAAAATCAATTTAGATTGCTTGTTATATGCTTGCTCATGCTTATTAGTTGTTCTGATTGCAATCTTGAGTAAGTTTGGGATAGTGGCACATTAAGGGGGAGTGCTAAATCATAACCATGTATATTACATCCCTACATGTACCCATATTTATATAAGTGCAAATATATTTTCAAAATCAAGCCATTTAGCCAAAAGTCAAAATTTTGTATACCATTAGTATTCTTGTGAAAAACTAGTTGCAAAATGTATACAAATATATTTGAAACGTTTTTCAAAGGTTTTGGCTTCACAAAATCTATTTTGAAAAGAAAATGAGTTTCATGATCAAAATCTAGATAGTAGTATCTTGTTTTGGATTTAAACTTATAATTTTCATAGAATTAAATGTAAAATGAATTTGAAAGTAATTCCAAAACAAAAATCCTAGAGTTGGTCATTCTTAACAATTCTTGTGTTCAAAATATCTTCAAAAGACCAACCAATCAAAAGTTATTTGATTTTGAAACTCGCCGAAAAACTATATTTGACCCATAATTGTCATATTATTGCACTTAGTGAGTTTCTCCGTTTGGACCGGATCTTGTGTAGTATCTTGGTTCAAAATGGTATCTTAAACTCATACACAAAATTCAAATCTCTATATCTCATCTTATTCTTCATTTGAATCTTGTGTTGAAATATTTGGCTTTGTTTTACAAATAGCTATTTCAAAAGGACCATTTTGGTCAAAAGTAAAATCTTATGTTTAAAAGGCCCAAAATTGTGAAAAGCTTTGTAAAAGTATTCTAATATGTATTTCAAATGTTTTACAAGCTTTCAAAATAAAAATTCTATATTGAAATCAATTTTAGCCCGAAAAGTTTTTGGTTTGAACTAAAATAGCTTATTTAAGCATATTGCTCAAATCTTAGCATTCAAGTTGGATTTCATTATAAATGTTGGCTAGAAACCATCTTGATAATAAATTCTAAGCCATGGAAATTGAAATTGCATGAAATCCAAATTGAGTTGTATTTTAAGGCTTTTTATGAAAAACTATTTCCTATTTAACTTGCTTCAAAAAGGGTTAAAAGCAAAATATTTGTTTGAAATGCAAAATCTTATGAAAATAGTCTTCTAAAATGTTTTCAAATGCATTTCAAATGTTTTCAAGTATCTAACCCTTGGCTAGAAACTAAAAGTCAAACTTTAGCCTAAAAAGATCTTTGTGATCTTGCTTTTGCATTTAACTTCAAATTTTTCTAAAGCAAAATCTATTTGGAGTTTGAAAAAGTGGTCAATACAAAACTCATAGGGTTGGTCATTTTAAGCATTTCTTTAGTTCAAAGTTTTTCCAAACGACCAACCGTTCAAAAGTTATAGCCATTTGAATTTGGCCAAAATCATCCAATTGACCCAAAATGACCTGTTGTTGCATTTTGTGGATTTCGCTATTTGAATTGGATTTATTTGCATATCTTGGATTGAAATAGTATTTCTTACTCATACAAAGCTATCAAAGTTCAAATCTCCATAAATTTCAATCCGGAATGCATTTTGAACATTTGGCGAAAATTCAATTTCTTTTCAAACCCTCAAAGCAAAATTTGGCATATCTTTTGATTGGAGACTCCTTTTTGGAAAATTCTTTTTGGAAAAGTTTCTTGGGAGTCTAAATAATGTTTATGCCTAATTTCAAATAATTTCAACTTAATTTGAAATAGTTATGCCTTTTTCTCTCTTTCGATCTTATTTGGCATACTCTTGCATTAAGTTGGATTTTACGATTTGAATGGATTTGATTATGCAAATAGGCTTATAAACATCTCTCTAAATCATATGAAGCCATATAAGTGCATATTACCATTCAAAACTCATTTGGTTCCATTTTGAGGATTTGGTGAAAATCTTAATCTTTTATGTGTTTCATATGCATCTTTCATCATATTTCTCGAAATGAAATTTATTTATTGAAAATCTTTGTTGGAAAACCTTCTCTCACATATGGAGTTCATATCTGTAAATTCTCAAATTTATTTGAACTCATGTGCAAGATTGTTGACTTTATTTGACTTAGTGTCAAAACTAAACCTCCAATGCCCATTTTGATCTAATTTTTGATTGGAGGGTGATATTTGAGAAATTCTTTTTGGAGAAGTCTCTTGGATGTTCATGGATCATTTCTGCAAAATCTTATGGCTATTGGACTTCATTTGATCAAGATTTGATCCAAATTCAAAATGTTCGCTTTAGGATGAAGTGAACAACCCGAGTATCCGGGTAATATATCCGAGTATCCGGATTATCCGACACTCGGATCAAAAACACCGAGTATCCGGGTTGTACCGCTCGCCCAAATTCAAATTGCTATCTACACTTTCTTGCAATATCTTGTTCATCCTATTTTTGGGTTTCTCCTTTGCTCAAATCAATATTCGTCTTCATAGCCCTCAAGAGGATTTAGCCGGATCTGTTCGCGTTGATGATTTTTGTATTTGAGCAATGGTTTAAAAGTTATAATCGATTTTGTGCTGCTATTTGCGTCTGTTGAGACTTTAAGAGTTTTAAATTGGAATCTTGGCAAGCCTTTCAAGATGAAAACTAAGTGAACTTATTCATTGCTCCAAGCTTCTAAGTGGAGCATATCTATTTAAGTTTTCATTCCAATGAAAGTGCATCTTTGGCTAAGTTATTCGAAATTGGATTTAATTGTAACTTAGCCTCAAAATGTTTTCTCTCTTGCATAACTTCGAGTTTATTATGGAAAAGAGAAAATTTCCCTTGTAAGCTCAAGAGTGAGTTTGAATGTGTTTTACTCATTGTCTCTCTTACAAGTGGGTGTCAAGATTAAATTTGAATGAGTTTCAAATATTTTCATTATAAAGTGGTGTAATAAAATCCTCAATTGATATCTTCAAATTGTTTTAAATTGTATGCAAAGAGTATTGTCTTGTATATCATATATATCATGCATGTTGTACTTAGACATTATCAAACTAACTTGGGTCAAATTAAAAGATATTTGTTCCCAGAAATCGTGTGCTTGTCTATTGATGTTCAAGGTATTGGAAAAGGGGTCATCTTCGACGGTGGGATGAAGGAAATGGAGAGGAGCTCCATAGTACGAGGGATCTAAGACCGGGCGCGGTGATCATGACCAATTCGAACATGCGGTGGACAAGAATCGACAAAGGGACGTGTTTCTTTTCTGACCATATTCAATAATGTCTGTGCACACCATTATGCTAAATTGTGTTATTCTAAATGGTGTTGTATTTTTCAATTGGTATGATTAATTGGTATCTTTCAAGAGGTATCCTCTAATCCTAAATTGTTTTGAAGTGTCATCTAACTTGCATTCGGCATTATCAAGAACTAAAAGGTACATATGGGTGACACATTGCAAAGAGGTATGCCCTTGATAAGTTTATGAAATTCTTGATCATGAAAGTGCATCTTACTTATACAACCTTGATTCATGATCTTGTATACATCTTGTGATCATATAAGCAATTCCTTCTTGTGTAATCTTCTTTATATGATCTTGATTGTTAGAATTTGATTTGATCATGAGCATGTGCTTAAATTATATAAATTTGCTATATGATCTTGATGTTTAAAGAATATGTGAAATCATATTCGTGTGTCATGTTTAAGCATCACTTATATCCTAAGAATCATGACTTCTTTAATTTGGTATAACTAGAAAATCTATTACCTAAATCTTGGAAATAATTGGTATCATATCTTGCCTAGATTTAGGGGGAGCTTAATATTATTGTCCTATTACTAGCTCCTTATCTTTATTTTATTTTCTCCCTAATCTTTTATTGAGTGTGCAATCAAGGGGGAGAACAGATTTTATTGAATAAACAATAAGAATCTTTTAAGCACCTTTTGGGATTAATGACAAAAGGGAGAATTTATGGATTTATCAATTGTCCCTAATCGATTGACAAAAGGGATGTTTTGTAAGTATGATCTCTTATTGTATCTTTATGCTTGTTTTAATGCTAAAATATCTTAATATTGTCATTTGGTGCAATTGATAATAGGTTTGTCATAAATCACCAAAAAGGGGGAGATTGAAAGTGCATCTAGGCACTTATGTTATTTTGGTGATTAATGACAAACACTCATAATGACAATCTATGCAATTAAGTAAATGCTTAACTTAGTGCTTAGCAAATGACAAACCTCTAATATGATTATATTGCTATGAGACTAACTTGTTATTGCCTAGTTGAGTATCGGTCTCATCTATTTAGAGGAAAATCAAATAGGAAGGTTAAGCAGAGATAAGGTATGCAATTTTGGTATCTATTCTATATTTGTTATTGCATTCCTTTTGTGCAAATTCATAGTGAACTCCAAGTAGCATGTTGATTATATATATGCACATTGGTTCATGTCATATTTATTTGTGCATATATATTCATTTGAGTTCATTATGGTATGCATGTATTAACTAGAGTTAAACTTCATATTGCTATAGATTGACTTGGTGCATGCATGTTTTATTTGTATATCTTCTCATGCAATTCTCTTAGTGAAGTTTATCTAGTGTTGGATCACATATTTACTCTTACTCCAAATATTATTTGCACATGTACAATTCGTGTATATTCTATCATGTGCTTTATTTAAGTAAAGTCTGTGATCCTTGCCATGATTTAATTGATTCATCATATTGGCAATTATCTC
This sequence comes from Otatea glauca, assembly GCA_036346275.1. Lineage (NCBI taxonomy): Eukaryota > Viridiplantae > Streptophyta > Magnoliopsida > Poales > Poaceae > Otatea > Otatea glauca. Next base: position 29,008,996 of record CM070728.1, read on the forward strand.
TAGTGCATATAGATCAATTACATATTCATCATGATGTACTTAGTAGAGAACATTTCTTATGTCAAGTGTTTCCATTTATATTGTGCTTCTTTATATGAAACACTTGTTGTAATCAATCGCTCACAAATATCAACTTATTCATATCTATTGAGCTTTTGGGACTAATGTCTTTCATGAGTAGTTTGGAAAGAATTAGGTCCCGTCTGTATGATGACCAAGGTATCTTGGAGGATGATCATTGTCGAGGTCAACAAGACGGCGGTGTCACCAAGAGCCGAGGACTAAGTCAAGAGCGACTTGGCGTGGAGATCGCCGAGAGGATGATCAAGTCAAGGTTGATAGGACGAGAGTCTCATGAGGTGAATCGAGTCGAGTTGGACAAGGCGAAGATGTCATCAATTATATGGTGAAGGTCTTCATGCATCGACATCAAGAAAGAAGACGGCAAGTGACTATGTCTAGACTTATATTATCTTTGATTTGATTTGAGTCTAAGGATTGCCGTACTATTAAGAGGGATGCGATGTCGAATGACTTTTAGATGTGTCAAGTGCTCAAGTGATCCATCCTTGTTAATCTTAGAAAGAGAGTGGTGTTGGTGGTGCCGGAAAGTGAGGGTTGTAGGTCTCTCTTGATTTCTTTGTGAAATCTGTGGTTATCCTTTGAGTTTTGGATAGTGAGATCTTGTTGGTTGTGTAGCCCTCGTTCTTAGCTTTTGGTAGAGTCCAAAATCGCTGAAATCGGAGTCCGGAGTCAAAAGTTATGCTCGTTTTCGTCGAGCTGCTCAGTGCTGATTCGGACTATCCGGAGTTAGTCCGGACTCTCCGGGTTGGGTCTCTCTGTTAGCCTTTCTCAGTCAATCCGGAGTATCCGGATTGAAGTCCGGAGTCTCCGGGTTGTGTGCGGCTGTCTCCAACGGCTAGTTTTTTGGGACCTCTATTTAAAGCCCCCCTCTTCCCCACTTCAAGGTGGCTGTGTTCCCACTGATTAGAGGTGCTATACCCTTGTTCTTGAGCCCCCAAAACACCTCTTTACCCTTAGATCTAAGTGATCCCCTTGGTGAGAAGGGTTGGGAAGAGTTTGAGGAGTGAGGTGCTAGGTTGAGTGAGATTTGAGTTGATTGAGCACTTGATTTCATCTCCAAGCTTGTTCTTCGTGAGCATTTGTTACTCTTGGAGGTTGAGGACTCCTAGACGGCTAGGAGGTCGCCTACGAGCCACCGGAGCTTTGTGTGGTTGGCCGTGGGAAGTTTGTGAAGGCCGGTTCCGTCTCCGTAAGGGAAGGAATCAAAGGAGTGAAGACCGGCGAGTGCATTTGTGCAACACCGGAGGAAGAGGGTTGAAAGAGACCCGGCTCAAGTGTGACCGAGCCGCCTCAACGGAGACGAGGATCCCCTCAAGGATCCGAACTTGGGTGAAAAATCATCGTCTCCAAGTTTGCTTCTTTCTCTTGCTTTAGCATTTGATTTTGTATCTTGAAATTGCCCGATCTACTCTATTGTTGTGTTTGGCTCTAGATCTTCATCATCCCCATGTACCTGATAGCATTTAGATCTTTTGTATTCAAGTAGATTGTTGAAAAATTGCAAAGATTTAAAATCTCCATTCGAAGTCTCCAATCCGGAGTATCCGGACTCCATAACCCGGACAGTCCGGACTATCCGGAGTATCCGGATTGAATACCCCGGACACTCCGGGTTAGGACCCTCGGGATCGGACTATCCGGAGTATCCGGATTGTTCGGGACACTCGGGAGATTTTATTTAGCTGCAAATTTTTATTCCGCTGCATTTAGCTATAAAGTTTTTAATCCGCCTATTCACCCCCCCTCTAGGCGACATCCCCTGTCCTTTCATAGATGTTCCGCTGTCTCTTGTGCCTGCAAACAGGTCACATTTCGACTGATTTTGCCAATTTCTTGCTTCAAGCTTTGAAAAAAAATTCTGTGGCATTGGGTGACTTGTAGCATCAATAGCATCACTCTTAAAATAAAGACATATAATATATATTAGAAGAGAGGAGAAATTTTACTTGTTTTGAGATCTGTATTTGCCATGTATCTAGTTTTTGCAAAAGATACTACAATGAACCCGGTGCCATAAATTTTTTTTCCCAACAAGCTTGCCTGCTGTTAGGATTTTCCGTTGTATAATTAGCCATGCAAACAACTTATGTTTAGTTTCTGTCTTTAAGCACCACACCATCCCAGCATTGAAACTGACATATGAGCCATTAAACTGGGCAAGGTACTGTCTTCTCCGTATATTGTCCATGCGTCGTCCACCTCCATACTATGTCGTCCGGCGCTTCCGACAAGGTGATTTGCTGCATTTTCATCCATAATATAACAAGTTCTCTGAACTCGGTTCCATCTGTTATTTTCGGTATTAGTCGCTTCGAGCTGTTGTTTTGCAGCTTATCATGCACCGATCTGTTTTTCGTCCCCGCATGCCTTAACACATTTGTGTTGTTCAGTCGGAGAGCAAAACTCTCCATTGTAATAATGGAGTGAGCAACCACTACCATAGGCAGAGCTTCTTAGGGGAAATGGTGGCCATAGACCCCTTGTCCTAATTTCTCATTAAGAAATAGCACACTTGACATGAAGCTTGATTCCATGTAGTCACTCGGAACCAGGTTTTAGGCGTCGATTAGAAAAACCGAGGTCCTGGACTACCCATTGATCGGCAGCATTCTCTCGTAGGGATATATGATGTATCCACAACATTTGCGGCAAGTCTTCAATTTTCAGTGACTAGGCACAGCGCCAAATACAATTGGCCTTTGTGAAGAGAGAAAAAAAAAGGAGCATGCGCCTATATACAAAGCGAAGGCACAGCCTGGCATGTAGGGATGAAAACGGAAAGGAATTTCCGACCGTTTCGGAGAAAAATGAAACGGAAGTCTTTTTTCGGAAACAAAAACGAAAAATATCGGTACGAAAACGAAAACATAATTTTTTTATTGGAAACAAAAACGAGGGAGCCATTTCCGACATAAACGGATGCGAAAATTCCATATAAATGAAACCGAAAACTCCGTCGGAAACTTAGCCCACTTGGCACAAAAAGGAGAACGGAGAATTTACATTTATTTTCGAATTAAAATAATTTCAGAAATACAAATGACTTTATAGAAAATATCAAATAGAGTTAAAAAATTATGAAAAATTCTTAAAAATACTTTAGAACATTTTGAACCTAGGAAAATTATTTCTAGCGTAATTTTGGTTTCATTTTTAACTAATAATTAATTTTATAAATCTAAAAATAGCAAAATGGCATTTGTAAACTCTAGAAAATCCAGGATAAATATCAGAAAATCATTAATGAACATTGAACAATAATATGTAAATTTTAGGGTATTACACCTTTATAGTTGGAGGAGTAAGAGGATATCGATGATAATGATATAGAGGAGGGCATGATCATCTGATCTGGGGGACAAATAGTGAGCCTTCAGCTGACAAACTTGAGAAAAAAAATTCCTAGTGATACTGGTGAACATAACATTGTTCTTGTGCCCGTCTTGGAGGTGGAATGAATTACATTATTTTTACGGTTATGTATATGATGATCATATACTATATTCTTGTGGAATTTTCCACTTTTGTTTTTGTATCTGTTCCGCATCCGTTTTTATCACTATCCGTTTCCGAGGTTTTCGATTTCGTTTCCTTTACCGGTAAAAGATGTGGAAACAGAAACGGAACGACTATTTACCAACCGTTTTCGTTTTGTTTTCATCCCTACTTGCATGTAGGGGTGTAATCAGTTCGAATTCGGTCGAATATCATTATTTTCGTATCCTAAATCATAATTTTTTATCGAACTTTGAGTTAGATACAGATAGTGCTTGATATGAATACCGCACAGCTAATATCAGTCACAAATTCGAAGAGAAATCGATATAGTACCGAATATTTTTGTCGGATACACGTGAAAACAGATGCCGCATATAGCACACATATAGAAATTGTTAATCAATCATATGAATTCACCATGCAACAGTATTATCACAATTTAACAAGTTATTTTATAAGTTAGTCTAACAAGTTGCTAAAGTATCAGATATCCCTTTATATTTTGCAAAAGAATATTAAGTACAACATAGGCAAATAGAAGCATATTTTTACATGTCAAGCTCTCATAACGGCGGCACCAGCTGACAGAACGACGGATGAGACAGTGGCAAGATGGTGGAGCCATTGAGGGAGGACCTAGCTTGGGCTATTTGGCTAGGCCTAATTGAAAACGCTAGAATATAGGCTCAAAATATCTAGATATCCGAATTAGTTTTTCGGAATTATCCGAGAATATATTGAAATATCCCGATCTGACTGATAGTGATCTCCCGAATCTAATGCCAAATTTGAAATCAACTATCTGAAACCGATGCTGAATCCGACAACTATCTGACACGGCTACCCAAATTCGAGCAAAATAGATCCGGTCGATTGGTCGACATCTACATAATCCATTTGCACCCCTGCTCACAGGCCATCCAACAGAGAACCTACGTTCCAGACAAAAGTAAGAGAGAAACTGAGGGCTTGGGAATATCTGGCGAGAAATTTAAAGCTTCTTGTCCATTTCATCAAAAGGCTACCGTGCTTCCCTATTACAGTCCATCTATAACAAGGCGATTTCGAAATTCTTGTGGCCCTCTTAACACGTTTCTGGTCCGGCCCTATTATGGCTTTAAGGGTGAAAATGTGGCAAGCCGGCTTGCTGGCCTAACTATTATAGCAACAATAGCTAAGTACTTTGTCCCAAATAAGTTAAGATAGGCTAGGAACAAAACACAATCAAAATGAAAGGACCTCTAAACTTTTGATTCTTTTGGATCTTATTTCATGAAAAACAGACCAAATTTTTTTCGTTAGCTCGTCAAGCCTATCATAACTCTCTCTTTTTTTTTCCTGGCTTGAGACAAGATTACGTAGAAAATCACACGGACAAAGTTATTGACCCAACTGTTGGTATGAAAACCAGGCCAATCGGTTGAAACGAGGGCGCTCCATTACTCGGCCCCGCTGCGCATGTAGGATCTCCACGGCAAGGCGTCCACCTGCACTGCCGATTTCTTCCCAGATCACGGGAGTTGCCGGCCACTTAGGTGGCGAAGTGGGCTGGGCAGTCATCAGATTGTCTCAACTGTTTCACAAAAGCCGCTGCAACGATAAGCAGGCCACTTGTCATCGAGGGCCACGCTCAAAGTTTATTAGTGGTAGCATTTACACGAATCTTGACCGTCAGCTGCAACTCTGTTCGTCCACCACCAGCCACACCCCTCCTCTCTTCTCTAACGTTTACATCGGGTGTTGAGCGTAGGCCGGTACTAGGGTCCTCAAAATTTTTGAAAAGTTGTATAAAATCATCTGTTTAATATGCTAAATTTATTTATTGAATTGGTTCTGATTTTGATGGTTTGTGATTTTTAAGACCTTAGAACTATTTATATTATACTTTCAGAAAATTTTAAATATATATGTTAGATTTATGATGTTACGAAATAATTGTAAAAGACTATAGAGTTGTACGTGTGAAGTGTGCACACTGAACCGTCACTAATTGAGCGAGTGGAGACTGAAGACTCTGATTTCTAAAAGCAATTTGAGATTAATTCTTCAGTTTACTATGTTCTTTCATACGTCTAGCCGTTCTAGTTATGCCCTCCCCCGTTGAGTTCTCACTTCTCCGTTGAATCTCTCTTACTCAGGTAATGGGTTATATTGCATGGAGTCGACTCACCAATCTAGTTGAATTTCTTCCTTAAAAAAAGTAGCAGGAGTATTTTGCTAGTCGTACTGTGTCAAAAGCTGTTCATAGTCAGGCTCTCGTAACCTCGTTTGCAACGTTTCCTTTTCTCCCCTTACGAGGAATCTTCACTAGTCATGCCGTGCCCGTGCGGTCCCGCCAACGTTGACACCTTTCCGTCTTTGCTGCTACTATTAATTTCTGCAAGCGCATCGAGCTAGTTAATGAATGAATAATTGGATGTCGCTGCATGGCCACTACGCGCGCGACACCACGAGCTACGAAGCTTTCCAAGTACTCCCTCCTATTTTTATATAGCCTATTTTGATTTTGCTCAAGATCAACGTTAGTTAAAGTTGATAAAGAGACGAGAGAAAAAGACATAGATGCCGTCACTTAATTATCTTAGAAGATAAAAGATTCGTTTTATGTGGATGGTAATAAATAAATACATATAGTTGAGAGAGAATAAACAGGGGTATAGAAAAAAACCACATTAAAGCTACATACAATTTTTATATTTGTGAACAAAACTATTTAAAAGTTAGGCTTTATAAAAGTGAACGGAAGGAGTACAATACTTACATAGGCTATGATTACACGATGATGACAATACTACACATGTGAGAGTATGCATTAGGAAATCAAACATGGAAGTTCCAGTTGTATTTGGATCGGATGCATTACTTTGGAGTCGGATAATATCTTTTCATACCAATTACTTTCTCTATCTCACTATATTTGTCCACAACCCACAATATGTATTAATTAACCAAGGAAGCATTAAATCTAATAAATACTTAATGAGAAATGACCCTACATACTTCTATTAAATGACATACAACAACCTTTAATTAGGGGTAGAGAGTACAAAGAAATTGTAAATAACTACATTTTAATTAGATTCCCTCAATATATTAATAAATGGAAATGGATGCTCCCCATGTAATGGAAAAATATAGTGAAATGGAAATGATTACATAGGTTGACAGATTCATTGATTAGGGCAAGTTGCATGTATTTGTAGAGTTGCAGTCACACTCAGCTTGTAGTACTCCCTCCAGTCATAAATAATTGTCGTTTTGGACATCGACATGGTCTTCAAAACACAATTTTGATCACTATTTTTTATTATAATATATTTATAAAATTAAATACAATTATAATATTATGAAAGTACTTTTCGAGACAAATCTATACATATGATTTTCATGTATCCAATTTAAATATTTAAAAAGATATTGATAGTTAAAGTGTTAAAATTTTGACTACATCTATGCCCAAAACGACAACTATTTATAACCGAAGGGAATAGTATTTAAGTGTGGAATAATCAGTCTTCACTGTTACAATATGTTGGCCATATGATAAACGTGTAAGATCTTTTCCTTTCCTCTCAATTAAGGAGACAATTTCAAGAATTTATATTTTACAAATTTATAGATTATTTTGAAGATTTCTACACCTCGAATTCGTCCTTTTCTGGTTTTAGGGTTATTTTGGGAATTTCTACACCTCAAAGTGAAGGACCGAAATGGCGATCAGAGGGGCCGGGGAGGTTGAATGATCCCAACTTAAAAATTTTCCCACTCAATGGATCCAACCAAAACCTTACTTGAATCACTCAACCGTAAAGGAGCAAAACTGAGAAAATCTTGGTATTGAACTTGCTCATGGGGTTGTGATGATCAAGATGATCTTTGATATTCTCCCACTTGTCACGGCAAGCAAAAACACAAGAAACAAAAATAAGATCGAGATCTTGCAAAGGATTGCCTAGATGATGAGGATATGATCTAAAGAAGATTCATCCATCAACCATATATCCTCAGCACAAGAAGCACAAGCAAGTAGAAGGAGGGGAGGCAAATCCAACTTGCGAGAATGTAAATTGCAAGAAATTAAATTGCGGAATTTAAAAAGTAAGTAGAGGGAGGGGAGGCAAATCCAACTTGCGAGAAATTAAATTGCGGAATTTAAATGCTGAATTTAAGAGATAATGTAAATGCTGAAAATAAATTTAGAAAAGTAAGGAAGTGAAATTTTATTTCTTTGAGGAAGGTTTACAAAGTCACACAACAAGGTGAGCGAAGCTCAAAGGAGCACACAAAATCTTCAAGAGGGGACAGCTATTGTAACATTTCAAAAATTTTCCTATCTATTTAATTTAATTTATTTAGATTTTTCTTGGAAATTTCTTATTTTTATGGATTTTATAAAGCCTTTTCGCCATTTTCAGTTTTACAAAAATATTTTATGCAGAAAATTTTTAAAACTAAAATTTATGAAAATAATTATATTATGTTAAAAATATTCCAAAGTATTTATGATAATTTTTCCAGAATTTTTAGAACCATGTTTCTATTTTTCCCAAACCTATTACTTTTCAATATTATAAAATTAATGTCGGGACCCGAATTTGCAAATCCGGACCCTCTGTGTATACCGCACTAGTCCAGGATCACGCTAGTGCACACAGGCTCAACATAGATGCTATCATAGTCATACACAACGGAATATAGCATAACTTTAATAATTAATAGTAACTGTTGTCTTACATAATTATTGCCACACAGGGCTTATAAAAGAAATAGCAAATAAGCAGCAGCGGAAAAAAAAGCGTAGCAGCTCCCCAGTTCACCGCAGGCAACTGATGAGGCTCGGACCCTAAGCATTCGCATCCATATAATCCTCCTCCATGAAAGGCGTAGATTCTTCCTCTTCTGAAGTTGTTGTTGTTGGGGTGAGTACATAAGGCACTCAACAAGTTGTGCACAGCAATGCAAGTCTAATATTCCATATGCTTGGCTTAATCCAAAGGAATGGCTAATATGGCTATTTTGCAGTAGAGCGGCATTTAACAAGAATACAGTAAATAGATTGAAAAGAAGTAAAACAAATAACAGTAATTAATAGATTCAACATTTCTGAAGTAAACCAAGTTTCCAATCCTAAATCAATTTCCACCTCCCATGGCACCCTGCCATCCCAACAAGTTTTTGTTTAACAAAAGTCTAACCCTTAACTGTAATTCCCGAGCATTGCCCAATACCGTGAGCACGGCTATTCGAATAGATTGTACACTCTGCAGAGGTTATGCACTTTACCCACACGATACAACCAAACACCAACAAGACGAGTGATCATAACAAAGCCTTTACAATGCTACGCCTAGACCCAGTACTGTTCGCTAAGGTTTCAACACTGAAGGGTTAAACCACCACAACAGGGCCCCCCTCTTGCGCCATGTGAGTTAAACCGTAAACCCGGGACTCACTATTCACCACGACAAGACCAAAATCTAGGCTTCACAAATTATTCAGCTAGGCTGTCCCATTCCAGACATGTGGTTGCACGAGAGACTCAGGTCAAAGGCTTGCAAGGTTAAGTTTTTAAAGTGATTAAGGCAAGACTTCCACGTACCCCTGCCAATCCTGGCCCACCTTGGCACACTGCCCCTTGCCACTTTCCCCAATCTAAATCATTACCACCCTAGTTGATTACCAAGCACCACGTGCCACCAACATTTCAATCTAGTTGTGTGACCTCCTCGCCACGACAACTTGATAGCACTGTGTGACAACACATGACACACAAATTCTTAAACATTGTTCCATATTCCATTAGTCAAGATTAAGTAACAACATTCGGACATGTTGATTATTAATATTAACCAACTATAATTCCCATGTTGATTATTAATATTAACCAACTATAATTCCACATCCTAGGGTGACAATTAGATCATGGCATAAATTTGACAAGGTGTGATTTAATTCAATTAGGCATATCATCTAATTCCCAGATTAATTGAAATCATTTATACACATAAAATATCATGCATAATTTAAAAGACAAAATAGCAATTTGGTGTAATTGGGTGCAACATGATCAAAGCACAACTTTCCTAGGAGTAGGTGCTGTTCTTGCTTTGAGTTTGGGTCTTGAAGCGATGAATCTTCCTCCGAATCACCGAGCAGTTCAACGTCTACGCGAAACGATGCCAAAATAGCAAATAAACACCAAAACAGAGAGAAACCAAACTCCAAAAAAAATAAAATTCACCAATAAATAGATCTTGATTTTACAAATTTTTAAAAATTTGAATCACTCAATTCCGAGTTAAAATGCAAAAGATATAGCCTTTTGAAGTTTGAATAAATACTGAATTACACAAAATAGAATTTTCGATTTTCCCGAAATATTTTTCTATTGAAAATTTTTTTATTGTGCAACGCTGACGTCAGCCATGGCCCGAGCGAATCAGGTGCTGACACGTCACCTGGCGCACAAACCCGGTCCACGGAACCGCTTCTGGTCCACCGTGGACGCGGCTCATGGCGCCTCGCGCCCCGCGCCCGCCACACGGCGACGCCGGACTGGCTGCGACGCTGAAGAGGAACGCGGTATGCTACGCTAGCACAAAAAAAAAACTACCGCGAAACCAGAAAGCTACTCGCAAGAAGGGGATCATAGATAAGATTACCACTAGACGCGCAGTTGCGGAATCCTTCGCGCGTCGATGTAGTGGATCGTCCTCGCCGCAGTCGTTGCGTCGATGTAGTGGATCGTCCTTGCCTTGCCGTGGATTGTCCTCCCACGCCGCAGCCGCAGCAGCGCCACCGCAGAGTCCACACGTCTAGAGATGGAACGCCGCGCGTGTGTGCAAGCACCGTCGCTCGGCGGGGCAATGAGAGGAGTAGGCTAGGGTTTCGAGTGAATCACTCCTAAACCGTGGGAAAGCACACCGCGCCTCCTCCTCCTCCTTATATAGCCACGAGATGAAACCCTAAACTAGGGCCCATCAGTGCTAAGCCCACGAGGTTCATTAATTACGGATCCAATCCAAATTAATGCGCCCCACCCCATTAAGTGTGTGACCGCAAGTTCACGTGACGCTTGGACGTGGATTCGTAAAACTCCTTTTCAATCCGATAGTTGGTAGTGGCTTCTTACAAAGTATGCCAACTCCCAAACATACTATGATCAAATCGACAGAAACCTATCAAAAGTACTCATGTAATAATCCCTTTGCCAAGTATATGAAGATTGATCTCAAGGCGAAGCATGTCATCCTTTGATGATTCAATCCATCTCTCGTATCCGTGATATATTAATAAGTTGTGATTGACTCTCAATCACGGCATGCCCATGCACTTCCTTAATCATATCACACGAGTGGTCTTGTCATATATCTCCGTTTCATTGGAGTGGCAAATTCCATCTTGATCGCTCACTTCCTCTCGCACGTTTCATAGTAAACATGAAAGCTACCTTTATAACTATCCGGTTAGGAAGTAGTGTTTGATAGCCCCAAGGAAAACTATTACACATGTAGGGAATATGACAATCTCAGTCTAAGGATCATACATCTACTAGGTATGAGATACACGATGACACATAAGAATGAAACATTCTCGCAGTTGTCCCATTGCGGGTCTATCTAACCCATGTTCTTCAACATGCGCCCACAATGTATAGATGATATCTCCATATCCCATGATCTATGAAGCATGATCATCGATCACTACATGTGCTGATCTATTCATCGTTGTCCTATACGATGATATCCGATCAGAGATATTTATCGAATTACATCATTAAGTAAAGAGCTTCATAAGCAAGTCACATACTTGTTGATCAATACAATGATATACATTCATTGGACCAATAATCATATTATTATTCATAAACATAGTCATGTTACAATCATCTAAATGATTGCCTCAAGGGCATAACACTAACAGACGCCGCCCGTGCCGATGCTCGACACGCGGCACGCATCCGGGCTACGATCCGACGGCTACTGCTCTAACGCACACGCGGCGTGATCTCAACCGAACAAACCTGATCCAACGGTCCACGCTTACCCGAGCTGTTCACTGTAGACGAAGTGATGCGGCACGATCTGAGACGTCCCCGGAAGATCCAACGGCTGTCCGAGCTCCGAGACGAAGATGGCAACACGGCGGCGGACTGGCACCAGAGCGGAGGAAGAAGACCACCCGAACGGCGTTTCGTCGCGACTCCGGCGAGAAGAAGTAGCAGCTTCGGTGCAGCTCGACGCGACGAGTCTGAATCTGGAACCGGTGCTGCGAACGGCGGCTTGACGGCGGCAGAGAAGGCAAGAAAGCTAGCGGCGGTGCTTGCGCAACTTCTGGCGAGCTCCGGCGGCGGCGGCCGCGAAACAAGCGAAGAGGCTAGTGCTACTGGCTGCGCAAGGGGACGAGGAACATCGGAGTGCGGGCTGCGGCTTTTATAGCCTCGGCATGCGTGCAGGGAAGGAAACCCTAAGCAACGCGCGACGGAGACGGCGCACGGCGGCGAACTCGGAAACCGAATCGAAGACGACGACCGAAGATCGTCCGATCCAAGATGAACGGCCACGATTGATTCCCGGGCGATACGATCCGATCCGCCCTTTCCAAAATCAACGGATGCGATCAAAACTTTCCAAAACAACGCGAAGCGATCCCGACCGCTTGATCTCGATCCAACGGCTCACGCGCTAGGGTTTCGCCGAGGAAAGAGGACCGCGCGATCCGATCCGACGGTCCGCACGCGCATGGCGACGGCGGGTGGCGGGCAGCCGCACAATATACCACGTATAAGACAAAGGTCGGGCTTTGGCCCAAGATCGTTCACCGATTTTTCAAAAGCTTTTTGATTTAAAATAATTCCCAAAATTAGATTAATTCATTTAAGGTAATTAAGATATCAGAAAAAATCTAGGAAAATTCTCGTAAATACTTTGAGACATTTTGAATTCAAATAAAATATTTTTGACAAAACTTCAATTTAGTTTTATCTATATATAATTAGTTTTCACCAAAGGTTCAATATACTTAATTAAAATAAATTCAATTAAATTCCAGAAAATCCAATAAGTTCAGAAAATCACCAAAATGCTCATAAGTGAAACTATAGGCCAAATTTTGGGATGTTACAATTAATTAATGTAAGAACAATAACAATATAATATCATTCAAAAATATTTATTCATTCTTTATTTTCTGAAACGGTTGTATACAAAAATTCCCAAATTTATTATGATTTAATTGCTATTTTTCTGAATTTAACCCGAAATTTCAGTGGAAAATTAATTGTTTTCGGTATTTATTTATTTGCGGTTACTGTTCATCCGGTCCACTTCAGCTTCCCGCCCATAAGCTACAGTTCGCCTGTGCACTACAGTAACCAAAGGACCCGACCCGCATTTAAATTCCACCGTTTCCCTCATTTATTCCGGCGATCTGTTATTATTCTGGCGAAAACTCCAGCGAGCGTTTTCTGACGATTCGCTTGTCTGGTTGCCCTATAAATTGAACCCCAGACTTCTCCTCTCATCTTTTACATCTTGAGCTTTGAGTTGGTCCAATCCATCCAACGGATCTTCTTGCGCAAGCCATTATTTCCTTACTCTCGCGAACTTTCGGCGAGCTCTCCCCGCCACTCCCGACCTCCGTTTGTCCTCAAATTTTTACCGGAGATTCCTCTTGGTGTCTTCTATATCGTGTAAAATCAGATTTTGAACATTCATACCCAGCTCTGTCGGAAGCCATCTCTTCTCCAACTCCGGCGAGAGGTCAATTTTTGGATTCAAAAGGTCCGATCTCCTTCATTTTAAGTCCGATTGACCTCCTTTTTCTTCCTAAATTCATATAAAATTATACTCTATCTATTTGTACTATTTTGTATTTTATTTGAATTTATTTGGATTTTATTTGAAATTAGATGTTCTTCACGTATAGTTTTCGGAGAGTTGGAACAATTTGTTGTCGACGATCTTGATCACCTACCCTTCGATCTAGGCAAGTCACACATCCTTGACCATGTTGATCCCAGAAATTTAAATTATATTTTGATTTAAATTATTGCATGCATAATTTTTATCAGTGTAATTTGAATCCCAGATTTAAATGCTTAGTTACTCCTAATTGTTATGACCCCATTTGACTTTGATAATCCATATACTTTGTCACCTTAAGAAAAAAATAAACTATTTGGTACATTAATATAGTATTGACTAGTGCTATATAGTAACTGGCATAGACAAGCTTAGACTTGAATTAGGGTCTTTTTTTGGGAATTTTTTCCAATCAAAGATGTTTTTGTGATAAAGGTTATTTCTTAGCAATGGTGTGCCGTGGAATGATATGAAAATTGATACGGTTTAAAGAAAAATGAAAATGTGGATTTAGACTGGACGAGAACAGTTGATTGGTGGTCTTTGGGTTTGCTGAAAAGCTCGCCTAGTCAATTAAGGACCGGTCTGTGAGCTACTGAACGTAAAGCGCAACCGTGCTTCCACAAGTCTGGTATGGGACAGACCTGGCCATCCATTTTGAGTCATTCCATGTTTAGTTAAGCTATTCAGTTGAATGTGGAGATGGTTAGTCTGCCACAAGGTGCAAGAGGGGGCTTCTGACTAGGGTGGTTAGCCCTTTTTCAGCGGTGAAACCTTAGTGGGTGTAGCTACATGGAATGAAACTGATAGAGGCCTTGATGTGATTTTCTCTGCTAACACACCAAAGGAAGTGTGTATTTGGGAAAAAGGAGATAATCATGTCTTGTGGGTAAAGTTGTACAACCTCTCCAGAGTTGAAACTAATCGATTAGCCGCGCCGGCGGTCATGGGCATGCTGAGCAAGTCTTTCACGGATTAGATTTTTTGATGTTTTCAAAAATGAGTTTGATAAATGGACTTTCAGGTGAGTGGATTTCACCATGGGAAAAAGTTGGTTATCTCTGGGATGGATTTCGGTGTCAAAAATTAATTAAAATAAAATATGTATTAAGTAAAAATGTGCCACTTTAAAAAAAATATTTAATTAATTAAAGTATTACAAAATTTGCTTTGTGCAAAAATTGAACCATAGCCATCCTTTGACAGCCTTTCATTAATCATGCATCCCCTGTGAAACTTGCAAGTACTTCTAGTACTCACCTTGCTTTAATTGTTGTTTTTAGAGGAAGAACTCTACAACGATGGTGAGGATCAGGACGTCTAGGTCGCTTCCCCAGTCGATTGCCTATAGCATTTCAATTGGGCTATCTCTACTATGTCTTATACTTCCGCTGTAGTCTTTATTTGCCCTGCATGCCACCCTTTTATGTGATACCCTGGATATTATAAATAAATGCGAAAGATATGCCGTGTTATCATTTTGTTGTGTGTACTAGCTTTTTCTGGACTAGTATAGTTTACACAGAGGACTTCGGAAGTGTTTTTCTAGGGTCTGATATCTACCCCTCCCCCTCTATTTATACTACTCATGAGTCATCCTCCACCCTTGGATGAGTTCCTTCTATCCTAAGGAACCTCACCAAGGATTGCGATTGACTTACTCACTCATGCATGGATGAAGAGTTCCTTCTACCCTGAGGATCACCATCATACATGGATGAGGAGTTCCTTCCCTAATGATCACCATCAAGGGCTAGGATTGACTCACTCACTCATGTATGGATGAGCAGTTCCTTCTACCCTAAGGATCATCATCAAGGGCTAGGATTGACTCACTTACTCATACATGGGCTAACTTGAAACCCACACACATAATGGGTTTTGCACGCTTTTCAAAGCATACTAACTAGACCCGCTACTCTATCTTCTAGACCGCGATCCGACGGCCCTCCTTGATCCGAGCAGCTCCTAGTTAGCATCTCAGTTGTTCCCTTGTCTTCTAGGCTCGCAGCAACTCCGTCTCCAGTCATCCTCTGGTGATCTCTGACTGTTTGGACCTCTGGCACACCTCACCTAGTCCCGGTCATCCTCTGCCTCACCATGACCTAGCACCGTCGTCCTACAACCTTCAAAAACAAAGAAACACACCACATAGCAATTTCCAAAATGATATACAATAATTATACAATTACTAAAAATAAATCATATTCCTAACTCAAATATAGTCAAATACTCATGATCAACATAGGTAGACCTCCACATGGTCTTTCAATCTCCCCCTTGATGAGTATATTGGCAAACCACTTAACAGGCATAAATTTGAGTTAGAAAAAGATGGAAGAAAGCAATTTGATTGCAAAGCCAAACTTGGTCCAAGAAAGAGAATGAGATCATGACCTATTTGGGAGATCGCTTGTGAAGGACCATGTGGAGGTCTACCTAGTTTTGTGATGAGTATTTGATTAAATTTGAGCTTGGTTTGCTCATGTTTGAGTTTCATTTGAAATAGATTTTTTAAATGGAAGCAATTTGAGGTCTTCTCTGTTTTCCCGGTGTTACCGGGCGAGCGGTAGCACCAGACCCGAGTGCGGTGTGGAAAAACCAGAGATGGTGGTTTTTCGGGTTTTTGGCCGAGCGGTGCTACCGGCCATGCTAGCCCGGTGCTACCGGGCGTGCGGTAGCACCGGACTTTGGAGCGGTGTGAAAATTCCAGAGAGGGGTGTTTTTTGGTTTTGTGCAGAGTGGTGCTACCGGCCAGGGAGCGGTAGCACCGGTCCACCATGGGCGGTGCTACCAGCCTGAGGGCGGTAGCACCGGCTAGAATGCGTAAAAGTGAATTTTAATGAGTGTACTTTGATGAATTTATTGCACATCTTTGTGGGCATTGCTATGTGAGGAGTTGTCTTGTTTTTGATGGTTGCAGGTCGACGATGCTAGATCATGGTGAGGCGAAGGATGACCGGGACTAGGAGAGGAGCGTCGGAGGTCCAGACGGTTGGTGATCGCCGGAAGATGATCGAAGACGGAGTCATGGCAAGCCGTGAAGACAAGGAACGGTTGAGGTACTAGCTAGGTGCTGCATGGATCAATGAGGGCTATTGGATCTTGGTCTAGTTGATAGGTTAGCGGGTCTAGTTAGTATGCTTTGAGAACCGTGCAAGAAAAACCATGTGTGTGGTGGGTTTTAGGTTAGCCTTTGCATGGCTGGTTGAGTGGGTTAATCCTAACCCTTGATGGATGCTCTAGGGTTTAGAGGCTCATCTAAGGGTGGTAGGTAGCCCAAGAGTTGTATAAATAGGGGTGGAGGAGTAGCCTCCCACCTTGAAGGTTTTGAGATTTTTGATGCTCCTTTGAGATTTGCCCACATGAATGTGAGACTTCGTAACCTCTCTTTCCAGAAATGAAATATTCTTCATTTATGTTCATGTTTCATTTCCGTTAAGCATTTAAATTCCGCACTTAAATCCCGCAATTAAATTCAGAATTTACATTCTTGCAATTTACATTTATGCAATTTGGATTTGCCTCCCCTCCTTCTAATTGCTTACGAATCTTTTGCTGAGATTGATGATTGATTCTTTCTTTGAAATCATGTTCCAATCATCTAGGCTATCCATGTATTATCTTGCAAGAAGGTGTTCTTGATGTTCTTGAATGCTTGATCTTGTAGATTGTGTTTCCCTGAGATTTTTATGATCTTTTGCTTGCTGGGACATGAGGGGAGTCATTCAAGATCATCTTGATCATCGTAACCCCACGAGCAAGATTCAATCGAAGTTCTTTCGATTTTTGTTGAAACTTGGTGCGTTCTTCCTTCCCGGGCAAAAAGGTTAGAACTTTAACATCAATCCTTGTGATTGAAGGTTGGAATAAGTTCCTGACTTTCTGAGGACCTTATCTACGAAGTTTCATTTAGTTTGGATCAATGGATCATAAGATTCATCAATTTTCCTTTTGAACCTGTGCTGAAAACACTGTTCATATGACTGATTTTACTGTAGCTATACTAATCGAGTAGTATCGGCCCTAGAGGGCGGTAGCACTGGCCTTAGGCTGATTTTTGTGAAAATTGACTCTTTCGCTTCCATTTGATATCTAAGGGTTTTGGCTTGGTTTGTTTGGGTGAAAAATCTGCATTTGTGATCCTACTTATGAGATATATTTTAATTTGGGATCATTCACCCCCCTCTGATTGTCATCTCAGTCTTGCAATTAGTATCAGAGCCGGTTTTGCTCTTTTCATAGATCTTGACCGGACTCAAGAGCTATGGCGATGGACAAGTATTCCACCAAGTCTCCTATTTTCTCTGGAGTTGATTTTCCTTTTTAGAAGTCTCGAATAGAGTCACACATCACTGCCCAGGGCTTCCTGATATGGCAGAAGGTGAAACTCTCGTATAAGGTTCCTGCTGATGAAAACATCACAGTTGGCAATATGGTTGACGTTGAGGCAAACGCTAAGGCAAGGAACATCCTCATACAAGGTCTTAGCCGCAGTGAGTATGATAGGATCTCTCACCATTGTTCTGCTCATCAGATTTGGGTGACCCTCGATGCTTACCATGAGGGCACTACCCAAATCAAGATGGTTCGATAGGACCAATTCAAGCGTGAGTTCAACAAGTTTGAACAACACGCTGGTGAGAGTCTTGATGAGTGCTTTGGTCGGTTTACGAAGATTTTGAGCGACCTCCGAGCAGTTGGTTGCATATACCCTTACTCGGATAATGCTCAATATTTCTTGACCACACTCGATCTTCGAGTTTGGGAAATAAAAGTAACCACCATCAAGGACACTACTGACTTGTCGACCTTGACTCTTGATGGGCTTTACTCCCATCTCAAGACTCATTAGATCGACGTCATCTCCCGCAAAACGAAATCTCAGTCGATGGCTTTGGTCACCGATCCCATTGGATCTTCCTCTTCTGATTCTTCTGTTGGTTTCTCTCTTTCCGCCCTTTGCGAGCTATGCGATGACTAACTGGAAAAATTTCCAGAAAATGAGCTTTCTTTCTTGCTCGCAAGTTTTCTCATGTATACAAGAGGGTGAGAGAGAGAAAGAGAGGTGGCATGATCACATGCTTCGAGTGTGGTGGCCCCAACCACATTCGGGCTAATTTCCCCAAACTGAAGAAGGCTAAGAATGATGCCGACGGTTCGGCAAAGAACGACTACATCGACAAGAACCGCAATAAGAAGCCTCCAGTTCGTGAGCCAGCGCGTGAGAAGAAGTACCACAACTTCTCCAAGAACAAGAAGTTCTTCCACCGCGTCCTCGCCGCGCTTGACGACATCAACCTCTCCGACATAGAGACATGGAGCGACGAGGGCGAGGATGAACCGCAAGAGAAGAAGAGTGGTGACGACTTCTTCAGCATGTGCTTCATGGCCGACGCCAACGGCATCAACGACTCCGAGCTCTATAGCGACTCGGAAGAGGTACCCTCCTATGACCTGCTCAATGAAGCTTTTTGCAAACTAAGAAAATTTCATGCTAGAGCTAGAGCTAGGTGTATGGAGTTAGAGAAGGAAGTAGGTACCTTGACACGGGAGTTAGCTTCTCTTAGATCTTCTCCCTCTCGAGTCACTAATGACTGTTCTTTGTATGATGCTCTTCTTGTAGAGTTGGAGAACCTAAGGATTATGCATGATAGTGTGTTGTCTGAATTAGATAGTCTTAGGTTAAAGAATACTAGAGATGATTCTATTGAAGCTATTCCACTAGTTGCTAGTTTTCTTCATGCTCACTCTACTCCATCATGCTCTAATTGCTCTAAATTGCTTGCTGAAATTGATGCCATGAGCGATCACCTTAGAAAGCTTTCTTCTAGAAATGATTAACTTGAAATACATGTTTCTAAGGATCAAGTCAGCTCATGTGAGGGCTGTAGGTAACTAAAACTTAAAAATGAATCTCTAAAATTCATGTGTGCTAATCTTACTAAGGACTTACTAGCTAAGTCACAAGTTACTTGCGATGTAATGTGATTGAGGGGGACTTGCATAAAATCCAAGTCGAACATAGGAAGAAGTTAGAAGACCAAACTCATAGGATTAGAAATGCGTCTTGTGTTTCTTGTGAGGCCCTCAAGATTGAGGCAGCCGTGCTGAGGAAGAAAAATGCACGTGCTGAGAGAGCTTCTCTTTCTGGTTCTTTTTCTTCCTCTCTTCCCTGTTCTTCATGTGCCTCTTTCTTCCGAGATTGTGAGTATCTCATGAGCACTCTCGAGAAGTTTGTAGGAGGCAAGAAGAAGCTCAATCTCATTCTAGACCAATCCAAAATTAGCACATTTAATCAGGGTCTAGGATTTGACCCCTTGGAGCACGCTTGGGCGCATCCTCCCACCATTGTGCGCGGCTCCGAGAGTGGTGAGATAGTGGTAGCTCCCAGAGTGAGTACCACTGTGTTTAGGTCTGCTGGGGTTGTCAATGGGATTTCTGATCAGAAGGTTGTTACTCCTGTTGCTTCTGCCTCTAGTAAGGCGAAGTACACATGCACCTTCTGTAAGAAGGATGGTCACCTAGTAGATTTCTGTTTCAAACGCATCAAGAACACTCGGCGTGAGCATGTTTCTGCTCTTAGGGGTATTCAGGGTCATCCTCGGACTCTGAGTGCTCCTAAGGCACACATTGCTTCTTAACATGTTAGATAGTCGCGTGTTTTTGGGCAGTGTCTAGGACTCGATTTTCATCTTGTTTCTTCGAGTTTTAGTCCTGGAGCCACTCGTGGTCAGTCTTTCCGCTGTCCAATTAATATTCCTCATTTTTTTCATCGAGGTAGGTATCAGCGACGTGAGGTATTTTTTGGTAGGAGTTTTAGGCAGCCTCACTGGGGTGGTCTGGCCTTTGCACCACGGCAGGCCAACCCAGTTCTAGCTCCTAGATTATCTACTAGAGTTGCTACTGATCTTATTAGGGTTAAACGTCAGAGAGACACTTGAGTTCAGTCTTCTTCTGTGGCTGGTACTCTGAGGCGTCGTGTGGTTCAGTATTGGGTTCCCAAGTCTTTACTCTATCCCAGTGCTGAATCATCTTTCTCTCTTGTGTCTTGATTAGGTTCATCGGATGGGGAAGGGAGATGTTTGGATTGTCGACTCTGGTTGTTCTCGTCATTTGACCGGAGATTCACGATGGTTCTCTTCCCTAGTTCGAGCGCCCGGTGATGAGTTGATCACTTTTGGGGATGCTTCCTCAGGTAGAGTCATTGCTAAAGGTACCATCTGTATTAATGATAATTTCATTCTTAAAGATGTTGCCTTAGTGAGTAAGCTACAATACAATTTGCTTTCTGTTTCTCAGCTTATTGATGACTCTTTCGAGATGAGTTTCAAGAGTAGCGCCTGTAGAATCCTCGATTCTTCAGGAAGGTTAGTTTGCGGGATTTCTAGATATGGGAGAGTCTTTCGTGCTGATTTTTCTGCTTCTTCTGGAGACTCTCTTCGTTGTTTGATTGCTTCAGAGTCCCGTGATCTCTCCTTCTGGCATAGGAGACTTGATCACATTGGTTTTGATCATTTGACCCGAGTCAGCAGCCATGATCTCATTCATAGTTTGCCCAAACTCAAATTGGTCAAAGACTTAGTTTGCTCTCCTTGCCGACATGGCAAGATGGTTGCTGCTTCTCATCCCCCAGTCACTGTTGTGATGACTGATTCACAAGGATAGCTTTTACATATGGACACTGTGGGTCCAGCTAGAGTGCAGTCAGTGGGTGGGAAGTGGTATGTTCTTGTCATTGTTGATGATTTTTCGAGGTACTCTTGGGTGTTTTTCATGTCCTCGAAGGATGAGACTTTTACCCATTTTAGGGGTTTGGTTCATAGGTTGTCTTTTGAGCTCCCTGGTGCCCTACGAGCTATACACAGTGACAATGGCACAGAGTTCAAGAACTCCTATTTTGAGAGTTTCTGTATGGAGTCTGGTTTAGAGCATCAGTTCTCCTCTCCCTACGTCCCTCAGCAAAACGGCGTTGTAGAAAGGAAGAACAGGACCCTGGTAGAGATGGCCAGGATGATGCTAGATGGGTACAATACTCCTAGAAAGTTTTGGGCTGAGGCTATAGCTACTGCTTGCCATGTTTCTAATCGTGTATTCTTGAGTGCACATTTGCACCGCACTTCTTAGGAGTTGAGGTATGGGCGAAAGCACAGTGTTTCTCATTTTCGTGTGTTTGGTTGCAAGTATTTTATTTTGAAGTCTGGTAACCTCGATAAGTTTGAGTCTCGTTCTTCTGATGGTATCTTTCTGGGTTATTCGACTTCTTCTCGTAGCTATAGGGTCTGGAGTTGCGATGCACATAGGATCATAGAGACCTGTAAAGTGACCTTTGATGAGGCTAACCCAGGAGTTAGACCTGACATTTTAGGCTCTTCTTCTTCATCTGAGACCATCTTTGTAGAGGATGAGGATGATGGAGATGATGGTGTTCCACCTGATGCAGTCCCCTCTACACCTGAGGTACCTCCTGTTTCCATTTCTGCACCTCAGGAAGGCCAGCCCTTGCCTTTTGACTCTCATGCAGCTAGTGGCTTTGCTCCTACCTCTTCTGTCCATGAGGTAGAGGCCACTTCTGCTTCTGGACCTCCTCATCATATTCAGCGTTCTCATCCACCTGATCAGATCATCGGCGATCTGTTTGAGCGTGTCACTCGCTTAAAATCAGGTTTATCCAGTTTCTGCCTTTGTTGTCTTGTTTGAGCTGAAGAATGTGACTCATGCATTATCTAACGAGTCTTGGACTAATGCTATGCATGAGGAACTTGAAAACTTCAAGAGGAACAAAGTCTGGCAGCTTGTAGAACGTCCATCTGGTCATAATGTCATTGGGACCAAGTGGGTGTTCAAAAACAAGCAGAGTGAGGATGGGGTTGTCATTCGCAACAAGGCTAGGCTAGTTGCACAGTGCTTTTCTCAGGTTGATGGTCTTGATTTTGAGGAGATCTTTACCCCTGTAGCTAGACTAGAGGCTATTAGGATCCTACTTGCATTCTCTGCATCCCGGGGCTTCAAGCTCTATCAAATGGATGTCAAGAGTGCGTTCCTAAATGGCTATATTGAGGAAGAGGTTTATGTCAAACAACCTCCAAGATTTGAGAACCCTGAGTTTTCGAGTCATGTATACAAGCTTTCCAAAGCTCTGTATGGACTCAAGCAGGCCCCCAGAGCATGGTATGAGAAGCTCAAGTCTTATCTTCTCAGCCGTGACTTCAAGATGGGCGTAGTAGACAAAACTCTGTTCATCAGACATCATTTGTCGCATTTTCTTCTCGTTCAGATTTATGTGGACGATATCATTTTTGGTGGCTCATCTCATTCGCTTGTGTCTCAGTTTTCTGAGGTAATGAGCACAGAGTTTGAGATGAGTATGATGGGCGAGTTGAGCTACTTTCTTGGCTTCCAAATCAAGCAGACTCGGGAGGGTACCTTCTTGCATCAAGGCAAGTACACCCGGGACCTCCTGAGGTGTTTCGATATGTCTGACGGGAAGCCGGTGATGACTCTTATGGCCACCACTGCTGTCCTTGAGCCCGATGAGGATGGTGAGCCTGCTGATCAAAAGGAGTTTCGGAGCATGATCGGCTCCTTCTTGTACCTCACTGCTTCGAGGCCAGACATACATTTCGCAGTGTGTCTGTGTGCTTGATTTCAGGCCTCTCCTCGCGCCTCTCACCGCTAGGCGGTCTAGCGTATTTTCAGATACCTTCGTGCTATCACCGATTATGGTATTTGGTACTCTTCTTCTTCTTATCTGTTCCTTCGAGACTTTTCCGATGTCGGCTTTGCTGGCTGTAGGATAGATAGGAAGAGCACTTTTGCCACTTGCCAATTTATTGGCACTTCTCTTGTTTCTTGGTCATCTAGGAAGCAGTCCGGAGTTGCGCAGTCCACCGCTGAGGCCGAGTATGTTGCTGCAGCCAGTTGTTGTAGCCTGGTTCTTTGGATGAGACCGACCTTGTGGGACTTTAGATTAGCAATAGCAAGTGTTTCACTTTTCTGTGATAACACTTCTGCTATTTGCATTGCTAAGAATCCAGTGCAGCCCAGGACCAAGCATATTGATATTAGATATCACTTCCTTAGAGACCATGTGGAGAAGGGGGATATTGCGCTTCAGTTTGTAGAGAGTGACCTTCAGTTTGCCGATATCTTCACCAAGCCTTTGGATAGCTCTAGATTTGTTGCCTTGAGGAGTGAGCTTGGGGTCGTGAGCCCTTACGGCCTTTCGTGAGGGGGAGCTGGTTTGTATATTATGTATAATATTGTTCCCTTTCAGCTTTTCTTTTTCTTTGTGTTTTCCTCTGGGTGACTTTGGGCTTATTTTCCTGAGTTGAGTTAATTCACTTAGACTTCTGGCATGCCTTGCATGGACCTCTTATCTTGTGCTTTAGGTTGCTATCATGCGTGATTAGCTGTTCTCTCTTCTCTCTAGGTTGAGTTCCCTTATAGTCTTATAAGTCTAGCAGGTGTTGGGCCTCCTGGGTAGACAGGGTGTGTGTGCACTCCTTTGTTTGGGATCTAGAGTCAGCTTCCCTATGTAAGTCACTGGGGAAGATAAGAGTGAGTCTGAGCCGTAGTGAGTCTCTTCTATCTTATCTATACTCTATAGCCATCCAATTTGCAGTTTCTCGACTTTTTCTCCTGATTCTGTCTTTCTGGTTGTTTTTAAGTTCATGTTTTCCTTATGCCTAATCTTGATAATAAATCAACTTTAATCAGATTTGAGCATAAATTGATTTACTTGTTGAGGAGGAGCTTGAGAATCTGTTTATGCATTGCATATAAACTGCATTTTATGTTTTATGAGCTTTGTCTATTATCCAATTGAATCAATCTTCATGAAATACATCATGCTGTATCTTTTGAAGAAAATCACTAGCTTAGAGATGTCCAAGTTCTTTCATTATGCTAAGCTTATTAAAATCTGAAAACTGAAAGATTTAAATGAATACTTGATGAAACATGTTGCTTTTACTTACTAAGTTTCTTCTCTAGGAGTATTTACCATGATTTGTGAAATTTTGGAGTTCTCTAGAGTCCCTATAGCAACTTGGGTGAAATTTGTTTGATCCATATTTGAGTCCTTCAGAATTGCTCATATGTGCTAAATTGAAAATTAAAAATATTTGACTCTTTTGTGCAAAATTGATCTCAACACTTTATATTCATGAGATTGCTTCCCATTGCATTTGGGATGAGCTTGGAATATATTGTGTATGACCAAGATCATTCTCTTAAGAGTTACTCTTGAAATGATCGAAAATGGCTTGAGTCAATCAATAAAATAAAAAAAATGCAAATATCAAACACATGAGTGGGTAAAGAATGCAAATAATGTCAAACATTTGCACACCGCTATGTTTTTCAATGTCTTAAATTTTTTTTGCATAAATTGAAAAATAAGCTTGAAGGACCTTATATGCATTTCAAAATTCCCCAAAGTGTTGAGTAGGTTGAACTCTAGGTTTTCCATTTGATCCTTGAGTTGTTTGGCTTCTAGCTTTGAAACTTTGCGAAGTTTTGCACTTGTCAAATCATGCTAAAATGAAATATTGTAAACTAAGCTTTTTCATAAAATGTATTGGTCTTGGACATGTCTTAGTTTAGTCATATTCTGAAATTGACAAGCTTGGTGTAATATCTTTCCATTTTGATTAATTGGATAACCTTCAAAGCATACATAAAAAAAATTGATGCCTATATTGCCAAAAGGGGGAGAAAACGTAGAAAAGGCATCACTAAAAAGATAAAAATGTGAATTCTTATTTGGTTATTATGATCTTTGTAAAACTATGCTACTACCTCTTTTGGATCATAATCTCATAATCACATTTGACTTGTATTGTTGGATATTAGAGTTTTTTTTGTTGAAAACTTGCTCTTTCTTAAATTAAACTCAAGAAGATTTAGTTTTAGCTCCAAAATCCCTTTTGTCAACTTGGTCATGATATCAATTCTTATCTTTCGACCAAGTTTGACTTTGCAACTAAAAATTGCTTTCTTCTTCTTCTTCAAACTCAAAATTTATGCCTTTTGTGGTGTTTGTCAATATACTCATCAAGGGGAGATTGAAGGACCATGTGGAGGTCTACCTAGTTTTGTGATGAGTATTTGACTAAATTTGAGCTTGATTTGCTCATGTTTGAGTTTGATTTGAAATGGATTTTCAAATGGAAGCAATTTGAGGTCTTCTCTGTTTTCCCGGTGCTACCGGCCATGGTAGCACCGGACCCGAGTGCGGTGTGGAAAAACCAGAGAGGGTGGTTTTTGGGGTTTTTGACTGGGCGGTGCTACCGGCCATGCTAGCCCGGTGGTACCGGGCGTGCGGCAGCACCGACTTTGAAGTGG
Source organism: Otatea glauca (assembly GCA_036346275.1). NCBI lineage: Eukaryota > Viridiplantae > Streptophyta > Magnoliopsida > Poales > Poaceae > Otatea > Otatea glauca. Next base: position 29,034,789 of record CM070728.1, read on the forward strand.
TGTGAAAATTCCAGAGAGGGGTGTTTTCTGGTTTTGCACAGAGCGGTGCTACTGGCCAGGGAGCGGTAGCACCGGTCCACCATGGGCGGTGCTACCGACCTGAGGGCGGTAGCATCAGCTAGAACACGTAAAAGTGAATTGTAATGAATGGACTTTGATGAATTTATTGCACATCTTTGTGGGAATTGCTATGTGAGGAGTTTCCTTATTTTTGATGGTTGCAGGTCAACGATGCTAGATCATGGTGAGGCAAAGGATAACCTGGACTAAACGAGGAGCGTCGGAGATCCAGACGGTTGGTGATTGCCGGAAGATGATCGTAGATAGAGTCGTGGCAAGCCGTGAAGACAAGGAAAGGTTGAGATACTAGCTAGGCGCTGTATGGATCAATGAGGGCCATTGGATCTTGGTCTAGTTGATAGGTTAGCGGGTCTAGTTAGTATGCTTTGAGAACCGTGCAAGAAAACCCATGTGTGTGGTGGGTTTTGGGTTAGCCCTTGCATGGCTAGTTGAGTGGGTTAATCCTAGCCTTGATGGATGCTCTAGGGTTTAGAGGCTCATCCAAGTGTGGTAGGTGGCCCAAGAGTTGTATAAATAGGGGTGGAGGGGTAGCCTTCCCCCTTGATGGTTTTGAGGTTTTTGATGCTCCTTTGAGCTTTGCCCACATGAATATGAGGCTTTGTAACCTCTCTTTCCAGAAATGAAATGTTCTTAATTTATGTTCATGTTTCATTTCCATTACGCATTTAAATTCCGTAATTAATTTCAGCACTTACATTCTTACAATTTACATTTATGCAATTTGGATTTGCCTCCCCTTCTTCTAATTGCTTACGAATATTTTGATAAGGTTGATGATTGATTCTTTCTTTGAAATCATGTTCCAATCATCTAGGCTATCCATGTATTATCTTGCAAGAAGGTGTTCTTGATGTTCTTGAATGCTTGATCTTGTAAATTGCGTTTCCTTGAGTTTTTTGTGGTCTTTTACTTGCTGGGACATGAGGGGAGTCATTCAAGATCATCTTGATCATCGTAACCTCACGAGCAAGATTCAATCGAAGTTCTTTCGATTTTTGTTGAAACTTGGTGCGTTCTTCCTTCTCGGGCAAAAAGGTTAGAACTTTGATGTCAATTCTTGTGATTGAAGGTTGGAATAAGTTCCTGACTTTCTGAGGACCTTATCTACCAAGTTTCATTTAGTTTGGATCAATGGATCATAAGATTCATCAATTTTCCTTTTGAACCTGTGCTGAAAACACCGTTCATATGACTGATTTTACTGTAGCTACAGTATCTGGTTGTACCGACCCCAGAGGGCGGTAGCACCGGCCTCTGGCTGATTTTTGTGAAAATTGACTCTTTCGCTTCCATTTGATATATAAGGGTTTTGGCTTGGTTTGTTTGGGCGAAAATATGCATTTGTGATCCTCCTTAGGGGATATATTTTAATTTGGGATCATTCGCCCCCCTCTGATTGCCATCTCGGTCCTTCAGCTTAGCAGAGCTATATATGTCAAGGATTGTCTGTTTGCATGGAGTGCCCAAAAAGATTGTGTCAGATATAGGTACCCAATTTACCTCGAGATTTTGGAATAAGTTGCACGAAGCCATGGGAACTCGTTTGGATTTTAGTACAGCATATCATCCGCAGACAGATGGTCAGACTGAGAGAGTTAATCAGATTCTAGAGGATATGTTGAGGGCTTGTGCCTTAGCTTATGCTACTACGTGGGCCAAGTGTTTGCCGTATGCAGAATTCAGCTATAATAACAGTTATCAGGTTTGTTTACAAATGTCGATATTTGAAGCTTTGTATGATCGTGCCTATCGTATCCTGTTGAATTGGAATGAAATGAGCGAGCGTTTGGTATTTGGGCCTGATATTCTCAAGTCGAGGAGCAAGTAGCTATGGTTAGATAAAGGTTGAAGATAGCGCAGTCAAGGCAAAAGAGCTACGCTGATAATCGTCATCGTGATTTGAGCATTGAACCGGATGATTATGTGTATCTCAGAGTTACCCTCTTAAAGGTGTTAAAAGGTTTCACACTAAAGAGAAGCTTGCGCCAAGATAAGTTGGTCCGTTCAAAATCTTGAGCCGTCGAGGAGAGGTTGCGTATCAGTTGAAATTGCCATAGTCGTTGGCAGGAGAGCATGATATGTTTCATGTGTCACAGCTTAAGAAATGCCTCAGAGTTTCAACAAAGCAGATGCCGTTAGAAGCAATTGAACTGCAGGAGGATTTGACCTACAAAGAGCAACCGATCAGAATTTTGGATGTGATGGAGTGCAAGACCAGGAACAAGTCGACTCGCTTTTGTAGAGTGCAGTGGAGTAACCATTCGAAAAGTGAAGCTATCAGGGAGCGTAAAGAGGATCTGAAGTCATAATTCCCAAATCTATTCTCTAATTAGCCCTGAATCTCGGGGTCGAGATTCTGTAAAGGGGGAGAGGTTTGTAACATCCCAATTTTTGCCCTTTATTTATTTTTTTGTGTTATTTGTGCATTTTATGCATTTCCCTAAATTTATTGGATTTCTCTGGAATTTATTTGTATTTATTAAATATTTGGTATACTGGCCTTTTGAGAAAAGTATTTATTTAATTATACATTCAAAATAAAGTTTTATCAAAAATATTTAATTTGGGTTCCAAAAGTCTCAAAATATTTTTAAGAATTTCCTGGGATTAATTTGACTATATTTTAATTTGAGTATATTGGCCTTTTGTGAAAACTAATTATTTAAAGATAAAGTTAATATAAAGTTTTGTCAAAAGTATTTTATTTGAGTTCAAAATGTCTCAAAGTATTTTTGAGATTTTTCTTGACATTTTTATTGCCTAAAATAATTCTAATTAATTTATGGATTTATTTTAAAAAGAAAAACTCGGTATTTAAATCAAAACCGTATCGGGCCGAAACCCAATACTGTTCGCGTGCGGCTTGGTACTATGCGGCCCAGGACTGTGCCAAACCCTAACCCTAAGGGTGTTGGCCATTGGATCTTAATCCAATGGCTGTGCTTTCCTACGCGTTGTGCCACGTTGTAGGCCATCGAATTGGATCGGTGTGGAGGGCTGAGATGAAGCCACGTCACTTCTCCGAATCATTGCTGGACTTCGCCGCGCTGTTGTTTTCGCCGTAGAGTCTGGGTCGGGCACGCTTCCCTAGGGCCCTATTTAAGGCATCACCTAGATTTTTGGGACCGCCTTCTCGAGCTGCGTATTTCGCCTTGGGTCTCGTCGTTCGCGCCACTATCTGTCAACCGTGCGCGCTCGTCGGAGTTTCATCTTTGCTGCCATCGGTTTGCCGCGTTTGTGTCGCTGTCTGATGTTCATTCGTCACCCCGAGAGGACAGAATTAAGACCCTTGTTGCAAGACGCGCTCGCACCGCAGGAAACGTCGCCGTTGAATCGCCGGAACGTTGCGCCGCCGTCGTCTTCTTTACCCCGTTGAGGACCCCCGCCGCCACCTCACCATTTGCGTCGGGTAAGGTCTTGACCGTTAGATTTGTGATGAACGTTGGAGATCTTGCCTCGTAGGAGCATGACCAGTAATCTGCACCGGTTAGATTAGCCGTCGATTTTGAATCGGATGGTCAAGTTGCTGCCGCGTAGCTCGCGATCTGTGATCGTCCGATCGTAGGTGGGTGGATTGGATCGTGCCGCACGGCTACCCAGTGACGTGTTGACGCGTGTCAGGCGCAGCCGTTGAATCATCGTGCGCCGAGTCCACCATGCGCGTGCGCTGTGTCGTGGACGCGGTCCGTAGACCGAGCCACATGGCAAAAGTTGGGTGTGCCACATGTCGCGAAGACGTCATGCTAACATCAGCCGGTCCACGAGCATAGTACCTTGAGTGCACGATGGACCAGTGAAATTTCGTGGGCCAGGTCCATGCGCTGAAGCCACATGTCAGCCTCTGGTTGGTCCACGTGTCAATTGCGCAATAATGCGGTTTTTCAGAATAAAAATAATTTGGTTTATTAATTGATTTTCCAATTTTCTGATTTTTAGAATTTTGAATCTTCTCCGAGCCTGTTCTCCCTCATACGAGCTCCGATTGAGGTGATTCAAATTTTTAAAAATTTGTAAAATTGAGATCTATTTAATGGTAAATTTTATTTGATTTTTAGAGATTGTTTGTTCTTCTATTTAGGTGTTTATTTTTTGTTCTCTCTCATTTCGCGTACATGTTGAATTGTGGAACGCAACTGAGGAAGATTCGTTGACTCAAGACCAAGGTCCAGAGCAAGAATAAGGGCTTTATTAAGGCAAGTTGTGTTTTGATCATGTTGAACCCATGTTTACAAAATCGCTATATTGTTTTACTCTATTGCATTTATTTCACATATAAAATTGTTTCAAATTAAATTGGGAATTAGCTAATCTACCAATTTGATCTATACCCTACTATAAGATCATGTGCTGAAAAATTGGCTTAGTGATGAAATTGGCATTGCAAAGTGGTTGTGCTCATGGCATGTGTGGTGCTTTTGCATGTGCTGTTTCAGATGTTTACTTGATATGCTTGTGATAGTATGGTAATAGTTTTGCTTGATGCAATGCGCTCGTGAGTGGTTGCATGGATTGATCTTGAGTCAAGTCGTGGACTTGTGCTCGGAATTATTTCTTGTTTATTCATGTGCAGGTGTTGCTTGAGGGCGAATGTGGTCGATGACGGGACCGGAACTAGGTTCATGGAGGAACTGAGGTTCGGGACTAGATTCAGGGAGGAACTGAGGTCCTAATGGTCAAAGATGTCATGCAGGACGTTCGGCTAGAGAACAGTGCACATGAAGGCTGGTTAGTCACGTGAGTGCGGCAAGTGGGCAGTACGCGTGCATGTGTGAATTTTGCGTAGTTTGCATGTATTGGACCGTGTTGGGCCAGGTGGATATGCATGCGAACTGTTGCTCATCTATACCCCTTTATAATGCACCTAAGCATTCTTTTCTACGTCCACCCCAAATAATGCACCCCACTATAGATGGCCCAACCTTTATGCACCCAGCGAAACGTCCTCAGAAACTTGCCTCCATCAAAATTAACCTCTCAAATCTTTCCTCAGCTTTACTCACCCACATCCGATGGCCATTGTTTAATGTGTCTAACTCATCTCTATAGCCCACAACAGATCTCTCCCTACCTCCAGCATTATCTCAAGGAAAAGGAAACAAATATCCTGAAATTAAGGAAAAGGAAACAAACGTTCTAGAAAAGAAAAAGACCATATATTACGTGCTGTGAAAAAGAAACCGGAAGACAGGGCACTATACTAGTTATAAATAGGAGAGGGATGTCTCCTGTTTAGATGAGAGAGCTGTGTATAGATTTGTACTTTTTTGTTTGGAGTACTGTAATCAGACTAGATAAAAAAAATAAAAATCAATTTCTTCTTTCAGAGCTTTACATCGCGGCCAGAGGCTTACGGCTAAAGTTATCATTTGCTTGGCGACTAGATAATTTTTGCGGCCAGAGTGCACTTCCTGCGACCGATAGTTCTTTGGCTTGACGTGTTTTCCTGGCGTCGTGATTCTCTAGCGCTTGCACCTCCTGCGGCTGGAAGTTCCTCACGGCCAGAAAATTCCTAGCGCTGCAGGACATCAAGCGATTGAAGCGAGGGAATTTCCGTGCTACAGAAGCCGCGATGCTACAGTGATTCGCAAAGCTACAGTACTTCATTGCAATTCTCGGATCACTATTCGTGCGTGGTTTGCTACAGTACTCTGGTTTTTGAGTTTGGTTGCCCGGTTTCGGTTTAGTAGATTGATTCATTATGTTTCTTGATACAACGAGTTTAATCTTGATTTGATCCTTTCAAAACCTTTCTAGGGCATCAACTTAATGTCTCTCAAAGTTTCGTTGGTTAATTTTTTGTAGATTGTGATTAATCACGAAATTAGAATTTGATCAGTTCTCGTCATAATCTGTCACAGTATGCTTGTGAGTTTAATAACTTTTGATCCGTAGGTCCGATCGAGCTGATTCCTTTTTTTTAGATTAGTATTATAATCTAGTTTCTACAGTTCAAATTGTAGGTCAATACGACGGTTGGATCTCCAGGAATTAGCAATTTACCGAATGTATCTAACTCTGTTTTGTTGAATACGAAGCAATTATTTGAGTCCGAATTGGGGTGAATTTTTAGTAGATAAAAAATTTGGATTTAGCTTCCGCGCAATCATTCACCCCTCCTCTGATTGCTAGTTTAGTATATATCAATCCTACACCAACCTTGTCATTTGTATGCTATTATGTATTGTCACCCTAGATTGGTTCATTATAGTTGGTTAATACTAAAATCAACATGAAAGGTTAGACCGTGTTAGTTGCTTAGCCTTGCTACGTCATCACATGTACCTTAATCATCAATGTTTAATCTTGACTAATGGAATATGGAACAAGGATATGAACTTGTGTGTCATATGAGATCACACAATGAGATTGAGTTGTAGTGGCTAGTCATGTCACGCAACGATATTGACTTATTGATAGCACGTGGTGCTTGGTAATCAACTGGGGTGGTAATCGTTTAGATTGGGGCAAGTGGCAAGGGGCGAGTATGCCAAGGTGGGCCCAATGGGCAGAGGGTATGTGGAAGTCTTGCTTCAATCATCTTAAGGATTTAACCTTGCAAGCCTTTGACCTGAGTCAATCATGCAACCACATGTCTGGTATGGGACAACCTAGCTGATTAATTTGTGATGTCTTAGCTTGGTACTATCAATGGTGGTGTGAGTTTCCGAGTTATGGAGCAACTCACATGGCGCAAGAGGGGGGCCCTGGTTGTGGTTTTCAGACCCACCAGTGTTAAAACGTTAGCGGGTAGTACTGGGTTAAGCAAGAGCATTGTAAAGGCTTTGTCATGATCTCTCCGTCGACACACCAAAGGAAGTGTATCAATATCTTGGCAACAAGAGATGATCATGTCGTGTGGGTAAAGTGCATAACCTCTGCAGAGTGTAAAACTATTCGAATAGCCGTGCTCGCGGTATTGAGCAATGCTCGGGAATTACAGTTAAGGGTTAGTTTAATTAAAATGAAAAACTTAGTTGGGATGGCAAGATTGCCGTGTGAAAGGTTGAAACGTGACTTAGGATTGGAAACTTGGTTTACTTGGGAAATACTGAATCTATCTACTACTGTTATTTATTTTATTGTCTTTATAATCTATTTATTGTACTTATTCATAAATGCTACTTTAATGCAAAATAGCCTTGTTAGCCATTCCCTTGGAATAAGCCTTGCATATAGTTACATAGAATTGCATTCTGTGCACAACTTGTTAAGTGCTTTAAGTACTCACCCTTGCCCACAACAACATTATCAGTTGAGGAGTCTACATCCATGCTAGAGAAGGAATACCAGGAGGAGACGAATGTTTAGGGCGCAAGCCTTGTCAGGATCGCCAGACCAGGAATAAGTCAGTTTGCTTTTGTCGAGTTCAGTGGAGCAATCATTCTGAAAGCGAAGCCACATGGGAGCGTGAAGAGGATCTGAAGTCAAAATTTCTTAACCTATTCTCTAGTTAGCCCTAAATCTCAGGGTCGAGATTCTGTTAAGGGGGGAGGTTTGTAACATCCCAAAATTTTCCTTTATTGTTATTTATGCATTTTGTGACTTTTCTGGAGTTATTGGATTTTTCTGGAATTTATTTGAATTAATTCAATTTATGTATGTTGACCTTTTGTGAAAATTAATTAAATTTAGTTAAAGTTAATATAACATTTTGCCAGAAATATTATATTTGAGTTTGAAATGTCTTAAAGTATTTTTGGGATTTTTCTTGGATTTTTCCTGATATTTTTTATTTCCTAAAGCTAATTAAATGAATTTCTGTAATTATTTTAAAAAAGAAAATCTAGGAAAAATCGGTAAACAGTGTTGGGCGGGAGTCCAATACTGTGCGCACGAGCGGCCCAGAATCGTGCGACCCGTTTGGCCCACAGATGCCGTCGACCGTTGGATCTGCATCGGAAGGTCATTTTCAAGCCATGACTTTGCGTTGGATCAGCCGTTGGATCACGGAGGAGCGGCTGTGATCGAGGGGTAGCGATGGAAACCCTAGTGACCGTGAGCCGTTGGATTAGGATCGAACGGTGGAGGTTCAGTCACGTCGGATTAGGAAAGGGTAGATCGTATGCGTTGGATTTGGAAGGTGTGGATCTGATTGCGCCGCGTCGGAGAGATCACAGCCGTTGGGCGTCGATCAGATGGATGTCCATCGTTGCCTCCGATCGAGTCTCCGGATCCATCGCTGATACACTGCCGCCGCCAGGTAGGATCCAGGTTTTCCTTTTCTGTGCGATTGCTGAGGCTATAAAAGGGGAGGCGGGTACCCCGAGGTTCGCCAGTTCACGCCGCACACTTTGATCGGTCTAGTATCGCCTGAGTCATTGCCATCGCCGTGCAGGAGCTCGTCGTAGTTGGGCGAAGGCGCCGCCATTTTTTTGTTCGTCTTCCGTCACTGTCGAGCTTCCATCCGTCGCTTGGGTTTTGGATCCAAGTTCGCGAGTCCGCGTCGCGTCGGATCCGCATCGTCTCGTCACTAGGAACTCGTCGGAGCACCGCTTGAAGTGCCGTGGTCTTCATCACCGGCGGGAGTTCACAGTTGTGTCTCCATTATTGTCAGGAAAAGCTTTTGACCGTCGGATCTTCATCGAACCATCGAGATCGTGCCACGTCGCCTCGTCATCAGTAAACCTCATCTTCTCGCGTGAACCGTTAGATCTAATCGGTCGATCGAGATGCCGTCGCGTTGCGCATGTTTCGGGTCATCCAATTTGCCTTCTGTGGATTGAATCGAGCTGCATGCGGCAACCAATCGGGTGTCGCCGCGTGGCGGTGAGGTAACCGAGGCGTCGTGCGCCAGGTCTACTGTGGACCAAAGGAGGTCCATGGACCGAGGCCACATGTCAGCATGCGATTGGTCCAGATTGGTGATGACGTCAGCCGACGCAATAATGCGGTTTTTCGATATAAAAATAATTCAGTTTATTATTTGATTTCCAATTGTCTGATTTTTAGAATTTTTGAATCTTCTGAGAGCCCGTTCTCCCTCATACAAGCTCCGATTGGGGTGATTCAAATTTCTAAAAATTTGTAAAATTAAGATCTATTTATTGGTGAATTTTATTTGACTTTTAGAGTTTGTTTACTCTCTATTTTGGTGTTTATTTTTTATTCTTGTCTCGATTCGCGTAGACATTGATTTGATCGATACTCAGGAGGAGGATTCATCGCTTCAAGACCCAAGCTCAGAGCAAGATCAGAACCTATTCCAAGGCAAGTTGGACTTTTATCATGTTGCACTTATTTTTACAAATTCGCTATATTATCTTTTAACTATTGCATAGTATTTCATTTGTACAAATGATTTTGACTACTTTGGGATCTAGTTATTATGCCTAGTTGAGCTATACCCTATCTTGTCAATTGTATGCCATGATCTATTGTCACCCTAGATTGTTTCACTATAGTTGGTTAATGTTAAAATCAGCATGGGATGGTTAGACCGTGTTAGATGCTTAGCCATGCCACGTCATCACATGTGCTTGAATCATCAATGTTTAATCTTGACTAATGGAATATGGAACAATGTTATGAACTTGTGTGTCATGTGTGGTCACACGATGAGATTGAGTCGTTGTGACGAGGGATGTCACGCGGCGATATTGAATTGTTTATGGCACGTGGTTCTTGGTAATCAACTGGGGGTAATCATTTGGATTGGGGCAAGTGGCAAGGGGCAGTATGCCAAGGTGGGCCAGAAATGGCAGAGGGTATGTGTAAGTCTTGCCTTAATCGCTCTAAAGACTTAACCTTGCGAGCCTTTGACCTGAGTCTCTCTTGCAACCACATGTCAGGAATGGGACAGCCTAGCTGATTAATTTGCAATGTCTTGGCTTTGGTACTACTAATAGTGGTGTGAGTCCCAGGTTTACAGATTAACTCACATGGCACAAGAGGGGGTCCCTGTTGTGGTGGTTTAACCCTTCAGTGTTGAAACCTTAGCGAGCAGTATTGGGTCTAGGCACAGCATTGTAAAGGCTTTGTTACGATCACTCGCCTTGATGGTGTTCGGTTGTATCGTGTGGGTGAAGTGCATAACCTTTGCAGAGTGCAGAACCTGTTTGAATAGCCGTGCTTACGGTATTGAGCAATGCTCAGGAATTACAGTTAAGGGTTAGACTTTTATTTAAATGAAACTTGGAGGGGATGGCAGTTCGCCATTGAAAATGGGAAGATGATTAGGAGTTAAACTATGTTTACTTGAGAAATATTGAAAGTTATTAATACTGATAGTTGTTTTACTACTTTCAATCTACTTACGATATTCTTTATTAAATACTGCTTTATTGCGAATTAGCCATATTGGCCATTCCTTTGGAACAAGCCTTGCATATAGCTACGGTAGGATTGCATTTTGTGCACAACTTGTTGAGTGCTTTATGTACTCACCCCACTTACAACATCAACCTCAGAGGATAAAGAGGCTACACTTGCTATGCAGGAGGAATACCATGATGGTGCGAATGCTTAGGGTTCGAGCCTCGTCAGTTGCCTATGGTGAACTGGAGAGCCACTACGTTCATTTATTTTCCACTGCTGCATATTTCCTATTTCTTAGTTTAAGCCCCGTGTGGCAATAATCATGTAAGTCAAAACAGTTATTACTATTTAATGGAACTATTACCTTAGTCCGCTGTGTATGATTGTGATAACATCTATATTGAGCCTGTGTGCACTAGCGTGATCCTGGACTTTTGCGATATAAACAAAGGATTCGAATTTGCATTTTCGGCTCCCGACATTGTTGCATCATGAACATATTGCAAAAATATAGAAACACGCATATCACAAATATCCTAGGAAATAACACTTTATTTAACATTAACTAATAATCGCTCAACAGGAGCATAGACCAATATTCATTCAGGAACTTAAACACTAAACTGATTAAGGAGTCGGAAAAAGGGAAATGTGACATCGACTATCAAAAGAAAGAGTAACTAGGAGACTACTGCAGGTATCCACATAAATCATTCATGTCCTACTAGGTATCCACATAAAGAGGCTACACTTGCTATGCAGGAGGAATACCATGATGGTGCGAATGCTTAGGGTTCGCCCATGCCTCCGGCGGGGTTTCTCTGGCACGCCGCGCCCTCTCTCGTTTCCTCTCTCTCTCGGCCTCCTTCTCCTCTGCTTCCTTCCTACATGCCTCCTCGCGTGCGACATCGCGTTGTTCTTGAAGCCGCCGCGTGAACTCGTCCTGCCGGTTGGCTTGGTCAAGAAGCCGTTGGTCCTCGGGGTTGATCTCCGTATCAAACCACTGCTCAAATTCACACAGTGGCGGAGGTGACTGCATGAAACGTAAATTAGCAAAGTTTCATTCACAAATATTATGTAACCCGTACTATTGTTACTATGCGGCGATCCTTCAGGCTCTTCTCCGGCGGATCGAAGGCGTAGTTGCGGCACTTCCAATACCTCCTCTTCCAAGTTGAAATTTCCCAAGAGCGGACAAGCCTGCAAAGATCTCCGCACATACACATGGGTGCTACAGCTCCACGAGGTAGGAAGAGATCTTGGTACGCTAAATTGCGTGGGCATGCACTTGCTTCTTCCTTTGCTTTCCCCTTTCCCTTTGCACTTGCACGCCTCGGCATTTTCGATTGATCCTGAATTTTTTTCCTCCCTCCTCTATTCTTTCTTCCTTTGTTCTTTGCGAGACCGCTTGTGAGAACGAATGTTATAATGGGAAGATATCGCCAGGGTATGGAGCGATCGCCTCATATTAGGGCGATCGCCCCAACTAGAGGCGATAGGTGCACCGAGGCGTTGGTGTGTTGTCACGTCGTGTGGCATAGGCAAGCAATGCATACATGGATTTGCATAATTTGAAGTGATAAGGCTGTCATGTTACTAACTCGGACAGTTATACAATATGCTGCTGAACGTAAAGGCATTACAAAAATACGTTCGTACAACTAGTCAATCACGACCACGCTTCCTGATCTGGCCCGTGGGGTAGGTGAGTGGCGACGGCGGACGGACGTCCCTCCTAGGCCGGCCCTGTGGCGCAGGCGTAGAGTAGTGTGGCGGCGACGAGGGCGTGTCCTGTGGCGGCGCTCCCGAGAGCTGAGAGGGATCGAGGTAGTCGGTCGAAAGGTACTCCTCCAGGTCGAACTCGACATCCGCAGGGTCGTCGAAACCACCACAGGGTCTCTTTGGGCGCGAGGCGACGAGGAGCCTCTACAGCCATCGCCCCCACCTTCTTGCATGGGAGCGTAGCGAGGAACCGGCGAGGTAGGGCGAGACGAGGAAGGAGCCTCCTCAGCCCACTGTCCCCACTGCAGTTACGTGAGAGCGTAACGAGGCACCGGCGGGGTAGGGCGAGGTGTGCTGCGTCCGCCGACGTCTCCGCACCCCCGGCAGGTGGCCAAGCGAGCCAACCGCCTCATCCTATCGAGGACCCGAGCTCAAGCTGGCTCGGCCTCAGCGGTGGTCACCTGTATGCCCGCTCGTAGGCGCGCCAACATGGACACAGCCTCCACCTCAACCTCCCCGATGAGATGTGCCTGCATGTAACGTCAGATTGTTATTATGTAATTTACATGAAAAAGACGTGCCCATGTAGCTTCGATTGCGACACTTACCGTGGCGTTGTCCCTCTGGGACATCTGTGAAGGGTACGTGTCCATCACCGATGCCTGTTGTGCGACATACGGTGCTGGTGTGTATCCCACCCTGAGGCGAGTGCGCGGGGCAAACCACTCCATGTACTCATCGTACATGTCAGGGTCGTACGGCCGGCTCTCGGTGACCCTCTCGTCGAGTGCGGCGTCCCACTGCGCCGCCCATGGCTGCATACGGTGCGCGAACTGAGTGCCCACTGCAGTACCCATCCGGGTCATCCTGCAATGCAAAAACAGGAAGTACACACCACATTCATTTCGCAAAGATGCAGAGTAGTAGGATCAGGGCAAGTACCTGTGAGCGCCACGTGCGACAACGTGACGAGGCGGCAAGGGAAAGGATCGAACAGCCGAATCGCCGCAGACTCGGCGGGAGTACTCCTCGACACACAGGTCAAAGACGAGAACCTTACGGGTGAGCCAGAAGGCCTCATTTTGCGTGCAAAGCACGGAGACCCCGTCAGGTGCTCGGGCGTGGACGTCGTACGCGGTGTATGGCGTCCACCGCACGTCCTCGTCGTGGAGGCGGTCGAACTCCCGAACGAACTCGAGGTAGGACCTCCTCACCTGTCGGTGCGCGTACGTCCGCTACGAGGAAATAAGAAATGGCGGAGGTTATCGAAGTGCGTTAGTGGGAAAAAAGATACGAGGGAGCATACCTGTCGTCGGACCCAGTTGTGGCCCATGGTGAGCTAGTCCACCGGGTCGTCTCCGTAAAGGTCCTGGGGGTACGGTGTGGTGTCAACAACAGGCCTGCCGACGGAGAAGCGCTCCCAGGACCACAACTGAAGGAGTAGGACGCAACCCGACATTGTCGCGTCGTGCTCCGCCTGAGAGACGGCGTCGCACAGACCTCTGTACGTCGCCGCAAGCACAGCTGAGGCCCACGACCACTGCATCATCTGTTTACAAGGGGGAAGTTAGACGTGCTCCGCTGAGATGAGATTTGAACTGAGTGTGTTACCTCATCCTCCGGGGTGTCGGCGATGTGCTGGGCGTACTCGATTAGGTGCCGGTCCACCGTGTTCCCGTGGGAGGACGGGAACATCACCCAACCGAACAACAACAGGAGGTATGCCTCCAGATGGTGGGCCACGTCCGCCTCCTCCGCGTGCGGGTGGAGAAGCTGAGCCTGCAGCGTTCGCAACAAACATTATCAGCAACTTAGCGCTTCTCTTTTAATTCTCGAAGAAACAGGTACTCACCGTGAACTGAAGCAGCCACGCCTTCGTCGGTCCGTGCCGCTCACCCTGCCTGAGGGGCCGGTAGGGGGCTGCCTTGGGGTGCCGCTGCACCACGGCGAACCACGCGAACAACTCCGCATGCCACGTGACGGAGGCGTCGTGCGGCACAACTGCCGGACCTGCACAGGGGAGGCCTAGGAGGTACGACACGTCCTGCAGCGTCGGAGCTATCTCTCCGCACGGAAGGTGGAACGTGTGCGTCTCCGATCTCCACCGGTCCACGAGTGCGGCCAGCAGGGACCGGTCGTGCCCGGCGCGGGACCTCCTCGCCCTTCTAACGGCGATCACTGCTCCACCATCTGCGCAGAGGAAGTAAGCCACCGCTCGCAACTTGCATGTAGTGCATTACGTCGTTAGAATTGCATTCACGGTAAGTACATGTACGAAAAAGAGTGCAGCGTTGGCGACTTACCGTGGAACTCGCCAGGTCAATGCGGCGGCTCGTTGGGCACCCGAGGTCGGAGTGTCCCTAGCTCTCGGTTCTCCTATGCAGAGTACCTAGACCGGTGGGTCGCATCGACGGTCACGTCGAGCAGCTCAGGGCAAGGTCGCGCCATCGTCGCCTGTTACAAAGCAAATACAACAAATTTGTCAGTAATTAAATGTGCACACGAAATGAAATGCGAAATAACGAATTGTACCAAACTCAACAAACAATACAACCGAAGTGCAGAGAGCTAAAAAAAATCTCATGTTACAAACATACTAAAGACAAAGACATGTTCGACGAGGCACACAACGCCAAAAATTACATTATCTTCATAGCTATTAACTGGTACATCGGAAAATTACATGATGCGAACAACAACTTACTGGTACATTGAAAATTACATGATTGGAACAACATCGAAAATTACAACTTACCGGTCTATTGAAAAATACAAGATGGGAACATGGAAAATTACATTATTCGCGGTTGCGACGCGCCTCGGACTCGTCCATATCGTTCCGAAAGCGCCGTGTCCTTCGACGCCCGACCTTCAGCTTCAACATTCGGATGTCCGGCACCCATCGATGGTCCAGAGGGGGGCTATTGTGAACGATCCATCCACTCGGTATCCGTACACCTCGTGATGCCACGTGTTGAGAACACTCTGCTTGTAGTAGTACGGGGAGATGAACGGACGACAAGATTGATGTGTCTCGGCGGCTGCGGCAATGATGTGCGAGCACGGCAAGTGCAGCAGGTGTGGTTTCTGGCAGGAGCACTCGCACTCAGCTGCTCGGAGTATGCACAGATGGGAAGTCCTCTCCCGGTGGGCACCCCTGCGACCTCGGTCACCGCAGTGCACGTGGTATCTCCGTTCCACGCCACTCTCCGGTGTCACCCGATGTGTCTGCGCCTTCCTTGTTTTCTTGGACATGTAAGTAGACACAACAGTTGAGTACGACAGTCGATTGTCCGACATACATGCTGCGGAGGTCTTGTATGGCTCAATGAAATATCTCTGTGTCCCTAGTAAGACACCTTCAACTATACCCACCAGTGGAAGGCATCTGGTGCCTTTCATTACCCAGTTGTAAATCTCCGCCAGGTTCGTTGTCATGATTCCATAACGCGAGCCGCCCTCGTCATGCAGAAGGGACCATTTATCCAAAGGCTCAAGTCGTATCAAGTCGGTGAAACTCTTTATGCTGGTCCCCGGCCTACGCCGGATGTTTGGGGAGTCTGTCGGGAGCGCACACAAGGCTGTGGGGTCCTCTCCTTGCTCATGGTACACCATCGGGTTCCTTGATGAACTAGCGGTACCTCTGGGATCCATTGATTGCTTCTTCGTTAGTTCATCCAACGTCCTCCAAAGCGCGTCGAACTTCCTCCGTTGGTTCTGTTTGCACAGCCGCTTGAACATGTTCATAAGCTCCTTGTTCCTGAACTGACGGAAAAAATTGGCACCCATGTGCCTCATGCACCACCTGCTCCTCAGGTCTGGCCACTTTGCTACTCCCACGATGGCGGACCCTTGTTGCATATCCACGATCGCCCTTAGCAGCCCTGCATGTCGGTCATGGATGACACAAACATCAGGCCTGTCAAGAACAACTGCCAGCTTCACTCTTTCAAGGAACCAGTACCAACTCTCCGTTTTCCCCCTCCACGAATGCCAATGCAACCGGTAGAACCTGGTTGTTGGCATCAACCGCGATCGCAGTTAGAATCTGGCCCTTGTACTTCCCCGTGAGGAATGTGCCGTCCATGCAAAAGACCGGGCGACAGTCTTTAACGCATTTATGCATGCGCCTGAGGCGAAGAATGCCTGCCGCAATACCCACTTACCGCGCGCCGACGCACCACCCGCAGGAACTCCACAAGGTCGACGGATGTACCGGGTTCCTACGTCGCGATTGCCCCGAGCAAGTGGGAATATTCTCATCTGAAGCCTCGTCGTCCCGAACCGTATTTCCAGAGCTGTCCTTTTCGCTCTCCATGCCTTTCCGTAGCTAATCTTGTACTGAAACCTCTCCTCCACAGCTGTGATAATAGATCGAGGCTGCAGGTGGGGATTGTCCACGACCTGACCGTAAAACACATTTGCCACCCAAGTGGACGACAGATTGCGGTGTCCCTGCTCTGCTTCTTCCAGCTCACAGTTATGCTCAATCTCTATGGAGCATTTCCAGTAGTCCTTCCACTTCCCCTGGTATGCATGCACCCGCCATGGGCACGAATCAACTACGCACTTCACGTCGTACTCCTTCTTGTTGGACTTCACAACCCTAAATTGCCGCCGGAGAGACATTGCCCAGTACTTCACTGCATCCATCACAGCTTCCTTATCTTTATATATGGCCCCCTCCGTCATCTCGTTCTCACGATACTCCCATGCATCAACGTTACCTTCATTCATTGTTAGGTCTTCGAAACTGTAATTGGTCCACGCACCAGGGATAGGCACCTCAGGAGCATTGTCCTCCTCGTCGGAGTGCTCACCATCGGAGACTTCCTTCTCCACACGGTCCTCCTCTTCCATCAGGTGAACTATGTCCTCCACCTCCTCCCCCTCGTTGGCCACCCCTCGCGCCTCCACCACTGTCTCCTCTCCCCCCCGATCCCTTCGCCACCGCCAGTCTCGTGCTCCTGGTCTCCAGGCTCCTCGCCACCTTCCTCTTCGCGTCCTTCTACATTTGACTTCCCCTCCCCTGTAATGTCCACCCCGACATCATGAACTTGCGACACCGATGGAGCTACCGGGTAGCACTGTACCAACAACATGAGCGGCCAACTCCGCTCTACGGCAAAACCAACATAACTCCTCCATGTTGACGTCGAGTTAATAGGAATCAACTCTCCGTAAAAATAGTCTTGCGCACGGCTCACTACTGCTCTGACCCGCAACCGAACAGTTTGGGCATCCAAACTGAACATCCGAGACATCCACTCCAACAAACCCCTGTATGTCCTATTGCTCAGTCTGCATATGCCCCGTAAGACTCTTGAAAATGATGATAAATCCACCCCATCTGCCCCCTGTGCTATCTCCCCATCTCCATAAAATATTTGGAAATACAATTTCTCCGACATGCTGCAACGTCCGACGAAAAAATATTACTCAAAATACAATATACATTGATCGTATTGCATAATACGACTATAAATAAGTGATTTGACTACAAATAAGTAATTCGACTTGCCTACCATATGGCCTAACATTATATTTGTGCCACATTAAATTAATTGTACCAAATTAAATTTGTAAATATTGCCTACTATTTTCACTGTATTCACTTTCTATATACTAAATACTATACAATTCTTAAATTTCTAAAAACTAAATACTACATTAAAGTTCTAAACGCTATCCGAAAAATTTCTAAACAACACTATGCGAGAAATTCTAAACGCTGCACAATCCTAAATTTTCTAAACACTAAAATAAATTTCTAATACTACAATAAATTTGTAACGTACTAAATACTATACAATCCTGAAATTTCTAAAAACTAAATACTACATTAAAGTTCTAAACGCTATTCGAGGAATTTCTAAACAACACTATGCGATAAATTCTAAACGCTGCACAATCCTAAATTTTCTAAACACTAAAATAAATTTCTAATACTAAATAAATTTGTAACGTACTAAATACAATACAATCCTGAAATTTTTAAAAACTAAATACTACATTAAAGTTCTAAACGCTATCCGAGAAATTTCTAAACAACACTACCCTAAATTTTCTAAATATTAAATGCTACATTAAAATTCTAATAACACACTCCTACTAAATTTTCTAAAAACTACAAAATCGTAAAAATTTAAATAATAAATGGTACATTTAACTTCTACGTAACTAAACAATCATAATTTTTTTTGTAAAAATACCTTCGCAGAAATGACGATTTACTTTTTCCCCCATTTTTCTTCTTTTCTCTTCTTTTTTTCTTCTTCTTCTTTCTCTTCTTCTTCCTTCTCTTCTCTTCTTCTTCTTTCTTTTCTTACGCCTCACCGGCTTCCCTTTCGCCGGGCGACTGGCTTTATACCCCCCTATCGCCCC
Organism: Otatea glauca; assembly: GCA_036346275.1. Taxonomy (NCBI): domain Eukaryota; kingdom Viridiplantae; phylum Streptophyta; class Magnoliopsida; order Poales; family Poaceae; genus Otatea; species Otatea glauca. The sequence continues at coordinate 29,053,230 of CM070728.1, forward strand.
TCTGTTGGGCGATCGCTTCTGTCTCGGGCGACAGGGGGGCCCACACCAACGGTCGTCCAATGGCTAGTAACGACGAAGGCACATATCGCCCGTGTATGGGGGCGATCGCCCCATACACGGACGACCGGCGTCCATTTCTGCAAAATTTTCATCTCGACGTCTAGTTTTGAAAAAAAGAATAAAAATAAATATTGTGAGCAGTGCATGATGAATGGCTACGATCCATGGGCTGCTCGTCCCATTGCGGCCCATGATGGCGCGCAGCTAGGGTTAAAACCCTACCCACCACTATAGGTTGCCGTGCTACATCGGCGGTAGACAGGTGGGAACTAGGGGTGAAAACGGGTCGGATATTTGCCGTCCGATCCAGAATCAGATTCGGTAGGGATCGGATTCGGCACCGGATTTTACTATCCGGTCGGATCCGGGATCGAATCCGGGTACTTGAATCTGGATTCGGGATCGGATCCGGAGCATCCAATATCCGGTAAATACAGGACGAGATCTGGATATTCGGATTTTTCCTATTCGGATATCGGATCGGATATTCGGATTTTTTTCCTATTCAGATATCAGCAAAGCCCAGCCTATTTTCATCATATTTTTTTCATATCAGCCCATTTATATTAACAATTAGTTGGTTCTATTGATCCTCAAATATTGTATTTTTTCTACGACGCCTATTGAGTTTGATTGATTTATAATTTGTTACTATAGTCATGTACTCGTATGGTTTTAATTGAATATATATTACTTTATATATGCATGCATTATCCGTATATCTTTATCGGTTTCCGACTCGAATCCGTCATATATCCGTCCCGTATCCATATCCCGAATAACCCGAATCTGGAAAAAAAAATATGAGTTAGGATACAAAAAGAGTAATATCTGCCCGTATCCGACCTGTTTTCACCCTAGTAGGAACTATGCTATCTTACATGTTTTAAAACCCCAGCGGCAGTGCGCGACCAGCCGGTGGGCTCCGGCGCCGATGCATGGGCGGCTGTCGGCGGCGTGCCACGGAGCGCACGACTTCGGGTAGGCATGGTGCGTGGGACGGCCGACAGTGACGGCCTGGGCGTACATTGGCCGCAGTGCCACGGTGCGACGTTGCAGCGCTTCAGGCGTGGTCCGCGAAGTGGCGACTGCTGCGGGGGCAAGTGCACGACGCGTGTTGTAGGCCAACCAGAGGCACGGTTAGGTGGCTACCAGGTAGCTCCATGCAAATACCCTCCACCATATGTGTTACCACTATTCATCATGGTTTTCATTTACGCGGATCCCTGTGTTGAGGTTGTCCTTACCGACAAAATCTTACATATGCAAATACCCTCCACCACCTCCGACTCTCTCCACGGTGGCAAGCACAACGCTGGCAAGCAGCTACACCAAAAAATTCAATATGGCACCTTTCAAATTGATTGAAAAAAAATTTAGTTGAAAACTTTCGATTGACAAAATAAAAAAAAACTTCCAAAGTCAGGAACGTTCAATTGTCACACAAAACTTTCGAATCAGGAACTTTCAATTGATACCCAAAACTTTCAAATGTGTCATATCCCTAAATTCTATTGAAAATTTTCCAAATTTTCAAATGTTTTCAGCGTGAAAATAATCCCCCAAATATTCTAAGTTTAACAAAATTGGCCCAATATTTTTTGAACTCCATGCATTTTTTTATTTAGCTAAAAAACAAATTTTTGGTCAATTAAAAAGTTGGTTTTTGCACAAGGCAAAAAAAGTGTGTCATGAGATGGATATATTTTCTGTTTTTTTTTTGTGTTCGCCATTTGAGTGTTTGTGTTTATTTTATAAATCATGATGTCTAGTGTTAACCTACCGGAAATAGTATTAACCACTGGAAGCCACAAATTTTTTCTTATCATTTTCATTATTTTTTTTGTAGAAGCAGCAGTTGCATATGTAAGATAGCATAGTCTTTGCCAAGGATGTTTAGTGATCATCTATCTTTCCAGTTGAATGTGCTTTATGTTCTCATCTCTGTGTCAATGAAATGTAGGAGGGTGATGCACTGCTTAGGTCCTTTTTTTCGGGTGTGCAGGATCAATTTCAAGTGAAAGTATTTGTCTCCAGATGAAAAGATGAGTTCAAAACGAAACTTCATGAAAAGCTAGGAGCTCATCTTTGAATAAAAGCTATTACTGTAGTTAGATGAAAGCAATTCAATTCAGTTTAAAAGTTGACTGAACATCCTCCCATCCTATTTTACCCCCGAAGATACCCCTTCCTTGAAAGGGAAAGCTAAAAACACGTGTCAGAAATGGAAAGTCAGGTGTGAGAATGGGAAATTTCTAAGTTATCACTTTTTTAGAGCTTGCCTTATTATTAATTTTTTCAAATGTGACTCTTTTCGAATGGAATTATATATATAGCCCTGTCCCTCTCACGCTCGCAAGCGCAGGAGGTCTCCTCTCACGGTAGGGGAGTGCGGGAGGCACGTTCCACGGTTTGAATAGGGCTATATTTATAATTCCGTTTGAAAAAAAATCACATTTGCAAAAAATAAAAAAAAAGGGAGCTAAAAAAAATGGTCATTTCGAAATTTTCTCGGGTACGCGCCTTCCTAGAAAGGGAAAACTAAAAAAGAAACGCGCAAGAAAGGGAGGCGTGGGAATGGGAAATTTCTCAGGTGCACGCGAAGATGGAGCGGGAATGGAAATTTGTAGCGCTAGCCCGCAGGAAATGCTAGATGATTACAAGTCTTAAAATCACTTAAAAATATTTAAATCATTTTTTCTTATTTTCAGCAAACATTTATGTAGCATAGTGATCCGTGCAATGGTGCAAACTGGTGTGATATCATTTTCCTACAAATGAGTGACGCAACTTTGACCAATAGTATAGAACTTTTCGTTATTAAGAATATTCAGAGGGAAATAACATTACACTGTGTTCATACTTGACACTTCAGTTTCGTTGATGCATTTTCAAAATTCACAGGGCATCCTCAGACCACTAAAAACATAAGAAATAAAATGGAATCCTTGACTCCACAACAGGGTTTGAAAAATCGACGAATCGATTAGTAAACCGGTCCGATTCAAAATCAAATTCAAAAATTCAGGAAATTTAAAAAAACTTATCCAAAATTCCCTAAAATTAGTACCAATAGCTTTCTCACATCTCACAATAATTTGTTTTTGAAAAACCGAATTTGAGAGACATTCTTTAGCAAAACCAAATATATATAATAGAAAAAGGAAAAGAGGGCAAAGCAGTCAGCAATTCATGATTTAATTGAGCTATCAAATCGTGTTATAAATTTTTTTAATTTTTTTATAAGGTTTTGAGGCAATGCTAATGATTATGTAAAATTTTTAGATGATGATAAGATATATGGAGTTTTGTAAAATTCTGACGGTGCTACTGTCTTTGTATAAGTTCTTCAGTTTTTTATTTTTGAGGGGCAATAAATGAAGTCTAATATTTCTAGAAATTTTCTTACAAGATCCTTGGACATATTTTATGATACCATTAAATTTTCACAGCATGACAAGGCCTATAAAGTTTTATAAAAATCTGACAGTGTCTCTATTCCTTTTCATTAATTACTATTTTTTATTTTCTAAAGCATTAATGAATTAAAAAAGTATTGAAATTTCTCTAAGTTATTTTATATATTAATTAGGATTTTTTTAGATTTTTTTCAATTTTTTCCATTGTTATAATTGTTTTTTCCAATTTTCCTTGAATTTTTTCTAATTTTCCTTGAGTGTGCAAATTTTTTATGTAAACCGATTGAAAATCGAACAAAACCGGTCGAAAATCGAAAACCGGTATAAATTGAATGAACGGTAAAATCAAACTTTTCAGCTCGGCGGTAAAAAAGCGGCGGAAAAATGAAAACCCAACCGATTTAACCAATTTTTGATAAAAATTCATACCAACGGGGTGGTGATGTTTCAACTCAGCTCAATAATGTAAACCCTGCTCCATAATAATGTTTGCACTTTCCCAACTGTACAAGAGGAGTGTTGTAACATCATAAAAATTGTGAAAATAAAATAAAGTGACTTAGAATGACTTTTATTGCATTTTTGTATTTTTACTCAATTTTCTTGTTTTAAGGTTTAGATTTCTTTATTTAAGTTTAGGACATTCAAAATAAACTCATAAAAAATTCTAATAACTAGATTTAGAAAATATTTTTATAAAATACTAAAATAATTTAGATGAATAAATATAATTTTTTAATAACTTTTGCACAAAATTTTGATGCCTTAAAAATTCAATTACAGATTGAAAACAACAACGATGGTGAGCTACGTTGGCTACGCCGGCAAAATTTCCTGGTAGTTCCAACATTTGTATCAATTATAGGGATTTTATTTCAAACACTACAATAGGAAACTGAGTAAAACCAAGGAAAATGGAAACGTCAATCTCTGAGCTACCTCCACAATTTTTTTAGGATTTTTAAAATTCGTGTTAAACCACTTTTAGACAGCTCTAACTTCCCCAACCGATTTTTGTTCTATTTTTGTGATTCTACAGTGTGCTCATGAGGTGTTTGATGAAATATCTCAAAGCAGACGCTGATTGTGGGCCATGCCGGCCAGCTTCTCCAGTCTCGCCCCCACACCTCTGCCTCTCCCCCCTGCCCATCCCATGCCGCGACAGGCTCGGCTATTGCCACGCGAGGTCGCGGCAAAAGAAGCACGCCACGCGGCTCACCGGCTCAGCCATGCTAGTGCCAAGCTTCTCCCACTCCGCTGCCTTGCCAGCTTCGCCACTCGGTGCTTTTAAGCCACCTTGAACCTCATGTGTAGCCCTGCTCGCACTTCCCCCAATCGCCGAAGCATACGCCGAGCTCGGGGACGAAGCGACGTGCATACCTCCACACAATTCGACACCAGGTGAGCTCGTTGACCCATTTCCACTCGCACACGACTACCTTACGGTCCCCTAAGTCTGCTTCATGCATTGATTGCAGCTCCCACCAGTCGAGCCATCACCGCCACAAACTCTTTCTTCCCCAACATCAGCCGCATGGTGAGTCGTGATAGCCGAACCCGCAGCTTCAACGCCACTACGAGGTAGTTGTCCCGACACCCCTTCACCAACTCATGCTGTTTATCCACTCAGTCAAGCTCGAGTTGCCCTCTCCATCGCTCACGGCCGTGCGCCATGGCCACCGCCGCCCCCTCTCATTGCCAGCCGCCTCTGGCCAATGGTTGTAGTACCCAAGTCCTACCCCAGCTTCCTCAAGATCTCCTCTTGCCTAATCTGCCGCCGACCGCCGGTCTCCGACCTTCCCTTGCCGTCGGTGAGTCTCCCATCTTCCTCTTCTGCTCTCTGTGCCGACAGGGGGCCCGGGCTGGCAGCTTCTCATGCCCACGTGCCCACTGGTGGATGGGGCCATGCTGTAAGATGGTGATTTGATTTAAAACCCGTCGCACATTTCCGGTTTTTCAACCTTTTTAAAAACCGACGCCATTTCAATGCTTACAACTTTTGCTAGGAAACTCCAAATTTAGTGAAAAAAATTATAAATTTGTGTAAATTCATGTAGAATCTGAATATGCAAAAATATTTTAGTTTTGGTCTCTGTACAGTAAATGAGCTCAAATATATGCTTTAGGAAAAATGTACTTAATACAAAATTTCCACATATCAAATACAAAAATGATGAAACCAATTTTAACATGTTATAGAGATCATAAGATCACCAAATATATAAAAATATTTATATTTTGACTTAGTTTGCATCAAATGTATAAATATACAATTTTCAAAGCATGCAAAAATTCAAATACTTGTAACTTGTACAAATGAATTCCAAATTCAATGAAACAAAGTTATGAATTCATATTGAGCCATGTATTTCTAGAATATGTAAAAATATTTTCAAATTGATCGTTGGGTAAAACAAAAGGTTTAAAAGTAAAGTAAGGGTTTCAAATGTACCTTATATTAGATTTTTGCAAATGAGCTCGTAATAGAAAGAAACCAGTTTTGTTAGAATCCTTAGGTCACAAGCAACACAGATAATAAAAATAGTTGAGTTTCAACTTGTTTTAATAAAAAGTGGTTTCAATATATTAAATGTTCAAATAATCAAACTTATGTAAAAGAGCTCTACATTGTGTATGATCATTTTCTATGTACCTTTAAGTTAGTAAATTACCCAAATAAGCAAAAATACTTAGGTTGAGCTGCTGGGTTTATACATGATATACCATATAGGAAGTTAAATAGTTTAATAGTTATCCAAATAATTTTTGCCTCTTGAATTCATAAATATTCACACACATAGACATAAAATTTTGCCTCTTGAATTCGTAAATATTCACAAACATAAACATAATTTTAGCCTCTTGAATTCGAAAGTTAACAATAACATATCTATAAGAATCAAGGAGTCGTGTCTTAGGATGAACTCAAAAGTTTCATCTTACGACTGAATATCATGCACGAACCTAACTGTGATAACAGGATTAAAGTGACCAATATGCATAAAACAATAACTTCAGAACCACAAGACACCCTCAACCCTTTTAATAGATTTCAATTTGATTTCTTTTTGCCCTTATTGACAAATTTTTGTTTGCTATTTGCCGCGCTTCTGGTTGAATAACGAGTAGATACCGACGGTTCAGTGCTCATTGACGATGACAACACCTACGATCCAGATTACATACCAGATGATGATCAACAAGGCAAGCACCCTCCTTTGATCATATTGATCCCACTATTTTACAGAGTTTATGTTGTTTTATTAAATGATATATGCATGCGTGTATGTTGTACTAAACTTATTATGTTGTGGGTATCGGTAGATACTTCTTATTTCTATGCATCACCGTTACCTTGGCTTACTATGTTGTGGGTACCGTTAGATACTTTCTATTTGTATACATCACTGTTACCTTGGCACTTGTTTACCTGCTATTGTAATATTAGCTTATGGTTTAGACATTAGTTAGTGTCACTATGGGTAACGATTGCGAAATACTTCACACATATGCTTAGCCATGCTCACTTAGAATGTTATTCAAATGTTGAGCTGCACTCCTATTCAGTCTTGTGCAATTTTCAAAGGTACGGAGCCAAGTTATGGTCTCCGTGTATTTTGGTAAAAATTCAACCTAAAAAGTTATGGTTTAGATGCGGACGAGTTACTATTTAAACTTGAGGCTGAGGAATGACCTCCCACGTAGTTAGAGGGGATTCTCGCCAGGGTCGGTTAAGAACCGAACTTGACGCTATCACCTAAGTGAAATAGTGCAACAACATATGCTAGTTTGGGATAGTCTTAACTTAGTAGATTAACTAAAGTTTAACCTTACATTTTGATAGGCCAAAGTAGTAAGAGCACTCCGGGATACAGTGTCGCTCGTAGGTGCTCCCTTCAGCGAGGTGTTAGGGTTAAAGCATTCCAATACGATGGTATATGCCTTGCCATGGGCACTACTGCGGACCGGGCATACACAAGCGGTTAGAAACTGCTTTCAGAAGCGGTTTTAGAACCGCTTGTAAGCAACCGCGAGTGATACCCCGTCGGGTATCACAAGCGGTTCTCCGAACCGCTTGTGGTTCGACACTTCCACAAGCGGTTGGTGTTACCAACCGCTTGTGGAGAGGTTCTCTCCAAAAGCGGTTGGTCTTACGAACTGAAGAGTCTGACAGCATAGCGTTTTGATTATATATTTAATATAGAATATGTTTCTAGAGGGGTTTTTGATATAGATTTTAACAATTAAAATAAATAGAACTACATGAGTTTTTTTTTGACACAATTAAATATATATTATTCATGTGTACTCATTCAGATAATTGCATGTTCATTTAAAAAAATACGAACTTAATAGACTAAAAAATGAACAAGTTGATGAGTACATGAAATAATAAGCCACTTTTACAAGTTTAAAAGAATAAAAGGGCGAATCTTGAGCTCATTTCTTGCGTGCGTCGCTCTTTGTACCCTTGGTCGACGTCGATGTCAGCTCACCTGTCCATATTTCATGACAATCTCTCCAACCATTTGCGTGGAACTCGCCTTTGGTGGATACAATCTCGTCGACAATAAAACCGATGAGTTGTTCTTGGATTGCTGCAACCCGGTGCGGCGGGATCACGCCTTGCACATCGATGTTGGGCTGACAAAGCGGGAAGTAAATAAATCTCTGAACATGTAATTAAAGTGTAAGTACTAAGAAATTGACATGTACACTACCTCGGCGTTGGTTGTCGGCACATCACCGTCGGTAATTGTAAGGACCCGAATCCACTGATTCGAACCCACTGTGTTTACTGCACTATTCCCAGGATCAACGCTAGTGCACACAGCTTAACATTGGTACATATCACATCATACACAACAATAATAGAATAATAGTTCATTTATTGATATAACTAAATGTATGATCTTATGACCAACTTACATTATTAAGCCACGCAGGCAAGGCGAAAATATAAGCTAATAATTAAGCGAAAAGTAGAAGCGTAGGTAGCTCATCGGTTACCACAGCAACCGACAAGGCTCGGACCCTAATGACTCGTGTCTTCATGGACTTCATCTTCCAACACAGTGTAGATTCTTCAACTGTTGATTATTGTTGTTTGGCAAGGGTGAGTACTTAAAGCACTCAACAAGGGTTGTGCATGAATGCAATTCCATGTATCTATATGCAAGGCTTATTCCAATGGATAGGCTATCATGGCTATTTTGCAATAAGCGGCATTTATGAACGAATCTGATATATAGATTGTAAAGGATGTAAAACAAATAACGATAATAAATAAATTCAAGATATTTCTCAAGTAAACCAAGTTTCCAATCCTAAGTTAAATTCCATCTTCCACATGGCATTCCGCCATCCCAACCAAGTTGTCCAATTAATTAAGCTAACCCTTAATGTAATTCCGAGCATTGCTCAATACATGAGCACGGCTATCCGAATAGTTTCACACTCTGCAGAGGTTATGCACTTTACCCACGTGATACAACCAAACACCACAAAGGCGAGAGATTATAACAAAGCCTTTACAATGCTCTATCTTAACCCGATACTACCCGCTAAGGTTTCAACATCAAGCGGTCATAAACTCACATCCGGGGCCCCCTCTTGCGCCATGTGAATTACACCTCGACCCGGAACTCACACCGACCACGATAGTATCAACATTAAGACTTTGCAAATTACTCGGCTAGGTGGCCCATACGGACATGTGGTTGCATGATTGACTCAGTCAAAGGCTTGCAAGGTTAAGTCCTTAGTGTGATCAAGGCAAGACATCCACATACCATCGCCCATCGGGCCCACCTTGGCCTCCTCGCCCCTTGCCACTTGCCCCAATCTAAGTTATCATCACCCAGTTGATTACCAAGCACCACGTGCCATCAACAATTCAACATCGTTGCGTGACATGACTCGCCACAACAACTCAATCTCATCGTGTGATCCCACATGACACACAAGTTCATAATATTGTTCCATATTCCATTAATCAAGATTAACTATCAATGATTCTGACACATGTGATGACGTGGCATGGCTAAGCAACTAATACGGTCTAACCTCCAATGTTGATCATAATTATTAATCAACTATATTAAACCAATCTAGGGTGACAATGGTTCATGGCATATAATGACAAGGTAGGGTATAGATCAATCTGGTATTTTAGCTAAACCCAATCTAATTTGAAACAATTGTATATTTGAAATATATGCAATATTGTAAAACAAACATAGCAATTTTATAAACATGGGTTCAACATGATCAAAGCACAACTTGCCTTGGAATAGGTCCTGATCTTGATCTGAAGCTTGCTCTTGGGTTGCTTGATCTTCCTCCAAGCGTCGCACAATTCAACGTCTCACGCTGCAGAAAGAGAAAAGCAAATAAATACCAAAACAGAGAGCAATTGAACTCCAAAATCAATTAAAATTCACCATTAAATAGATCTCAATTTTACAAATTTTTAGAAACTGGAATCACTCAATTCCGAGTTACAATGCAAAAGATATAGCCTTTTGAAGTTTGAAATAAATCTTGAAATCGAAAAATCAGATTTAACAGATTTATTTTTATCTTTGAAAAGCGATTTATGACATCAGCGTGACGTCAGCCATGGACCGAACCGCTCGGTCGACACGTGCCCTTCGGTCCATGGATCGCGTCCATGATTCCTTCGAGTTCACGGTGGATCCGGTCCCACCCGAGTCAAGCTCACGGACGCGTGGGCCCGCTCTGTGGCGACCGGATCACCACGCGTGGCGCCGACGGACAACCACCTCATCGCCACGCAAGCCGTGAGGCTGATCGGCGCTCACGTCGGATCCACGGGTCACCGCGAGTTACGCCACGTCACTCATCGGCGCTGCGGCCCTACGGTCATCGCGGCGACCAAGATGGTTACCTTCGGGTTAGGCTCGGCGCAAGGAGTTCGATGGCGAACGGATCTGCGATTTCTTCACGGAACCGAGTCGGCAAGGCCTTCTTCAGCGGCGGCGACCTCCACGACGATCTTCTCCTCCGGCGGTGCTCAAGCGGCCCGAGCAAGCGCGGGGTTTCCCTTGACGAGACGAATCTAATGGCCACAGTTGCGTGCCTCAAACTCCACGGATGGCGGCGAATCGACGAAACCGAGCGGCGCGCCGAAAAAACTCCGATTGCGGCGCACGTGAGAGCCACTTTCACGGCGAGCTTAGGGCTTAAGTGGATATGATCCGGTGCCCTCGGTGCGCACCTATTTATAGCACTTAGGAGACCAGTCACGCACAAGCGGAAAGAATCCATGGCGGCGCCGAGGCGGACACGGGCGAGTCCACGCCGGTCCGCGCGAAGACGACGACGCTCCACTCTACACGTGGCACGATGCTCGTTGCGATGCACCAAAATCCAACCGAACACGCGGCGGATCCCAGCGGCTGGATTCGGAGAGATGCGAATCGATGCGCTCCCAGCGTGGCCTTTTGATCCGAATCCGGCGGTCGAAATCGAGACGGCTACGGCCGACAGCGCTACGCCTTGGGCGCGGCGAGTTGGGCCTTCACGCGCGATGTCGGGCCAAGCCCAATCTCGTTCACACGATTTAAAAGGTTTTCCAATTAAATTAATTCCAGAAATTCATTTAATTTGTTTTAGGCAATAAAACAATCAGGAAAATCCAAGAAAAATCCCAAAAATACTTTGAGACATTCTGGACTTAAATAAAATATTTTTGGCAAAACTTTATTTTGACTTTGCACAGAATTAAATACTTTTGAATAAAAAGCAATAAACTTAATATAGGAATAAATTCAAATAAATCCAGAAAAATCCAAATAAATTCCAGAAAATCACAAATGCACTTTTAAACATTAAAAACTTAATTAAGCCAAATTTTGGGATGTTACAAACCTCCCCATATGAGAATCTCGGCAGAGATTGGGGCTAACTATAGAATAGGTTAGAATTCGACTTCAAATCCTCTTCTCGCTCCCGGTGGCTTCACTTTCGAATGATTGCTCCAATGAACTCTGCAAAGCGAATAGACTTGTTTACGGTCTTGCGCTCCACAACATCAAAATTACATTGGTTGCTCTTTATAAGTCAAATCTTCTTGCTGACTCTATTGCCTCCAGCGGGCTTGCTCTGTTGGCACTCTGAGACACTTCTTAAGCTGCGATACATGGAATACATCATGCACTCCACCCAATGGTGAGGCAACTCTAATCGATAAGCTACCTCTCCTCGGCGGCTCGAGAATCTTGAGCGGACCGACATATCTTGGTGCAAGCTTCCTTTAACGTGAAATCTCTTAACGCCCTTAAGAGGGTAACCACGAGATACACATGATCTCTTGGTTCAAAACTCAAATCTCGGCGACGGTTGTCTGCGTAGCTTTTCTGTCTTGGTGTGCTATCTTCAACCTCTCTCGATCATTGCGACTTGACTTTCGGCCTCCTCGAGAATGTCCGCCCAAACACCAAGCGCTCTCCGTTTCATTCCAATTCAGCGAGTACGACAAGCACGTCCATACAATGCCTCGAATGGTGACATCGTAGGCTAGCTTGATAACTATTATTATGGCCAGATTACGCATATGGCAAATATTTATCCCATGGCGTGGCATACGCTAAAGCACAAGCTCTCAACATATCCTCTAAAATCGATTTACTCTTTCGATCGACCATCATGCTGCGGGTGATATCTTTATCTTGAAATTGAGACGGGTTCCCATTGCTTCATGCAACTTATTCCAAAACCTTGAGGTAAATTGGGTACCTCATGCGACACAATCTTCTTTGGCACTCCATGCAAACATACAATCCTTGACATGTACAATTACGCCAAGCGATCTCGGCGTAAGTGGTCTTTCTTGGGATGAAATGGCGACCTTGGTTAGGCGATCCACGATAACCCAAATGGAATCGTAACCTTTACGAGTCTTAGGTAAACCGGTGATAAAATCCATTCCGATTTCCTCCCACTTCCATTCCGAATTTTTAGCGGTACCGCAATGCAGACCGGGGTCTTTGATGCATGGCTTTACCCTCGACATACGTCGCATAAAGCAACATGTTCACTACTTCACGCTTCATATTTGGCCACGAATCTCTCTTTCAAATCTTGGTACATTTAGCACTTCTGGATGAATTGAGTACTTTGAATCATGCGCTTCCTCAAGAATCAATTGTTTTAATTCCTTTTATCCAAGCACACAAATTCGGCCTTTGAAGAACATAGTTCCTTGTTCGTCAGTGAAATCTATGGCTAGGCCTTCTTCCTTTTAGCCTTGATTTTTGAAATTTTATCGTCATCTTGTTGACCTTCTCTAATCTGATCCTCTAATGTTGGTTTTACTTCTAGCGCGACTATCATTCCTTAGAACGACCTCCAATCTTAACCTCTGAAATTCCTTGCATAATTCGGTTGATCCTCCATTGACAATGCATTTGCGCTATGGCTTTTTCGACTCGGGCATCCGCCACCACATTGGCTTTTCGGGATGATAATGGATTCCCACATTATAATCCTTAATTAGCTCAAGCCATCTTATTGCCTCATATTGGTCGATTGAGTGAATATGTATTTCGACTCTTATGGTCGTATATATCTCACATCTATTTCCTATGAGATAATGGCGCCATATCTTTAAAGCATGCACTCTACAGACTAACTCCAAATCATGCGTTGGGTAATTCACTTCATGCGGTCTCAATTGTCTCGGCGCATAAGCAACGACTTTGCCTTCTTGCATTAACACGCATCCCAAGCCACCGCTTGAAGCATCGCGATAAATGTCAAATCCATTACGCACATCCGCAACACTAATACGGGTCATTGTTAGCGCTTCTTTAATTCCATGAAACTTTTCTCGCACTCTGGCGTCCATGCAAACTTCTTCTCTTTCTTTAACAAGCTGCGTAAGGGGTTTAGCAATTGTCGAGAATCCTTCTATGAACCGACGGTAATATCCGCCATTCCCGAAAACTACGAATCGAGTAATGACTTGGTGGCTCCCAATGCAACATGCGTCCACTTTCTTTGGGATCAATCTGCGACTCCTTTGGTAGTCATTACATGACCGAGAAATTCAACTTTCTCCTTCCAAAATTCACACTTGCTAAACTTAGCATATAGTTGATGCTCTCGACTGTCTAAAACCATTCTCGGATGTTACGCATGCTCTTCCTCTGTCTTGAGTAAACCAAGATATCGTCTATGAAGACTACAACAAACTTGTCCAAGTAATCCATGAAGACTTTATTCATCATGTTCATGAAATATCTTTGGGGCATTAGTCAATCCGAATGACATGATTGTGAACTCGTAATGCCCATATCGCGTAAAAACGCGCCTTAGGTACATCCTCTGCTCGGATCTTCAGCGATGGTATCACGAGCGAAGATCTATCTTGGAGAAAACTCGGCTCCTCTTAAGCGATCAAATAAGTCGTCGATCACGGGCAGCGGATACTTATTCTTGATCGTTACTTCATTAAGTGCACGGTAGTCGATGCACATTCTAAGACTTCCATCCTTCTTGCGAACAAACAAAACCGGGCTCCCCACGGCGATGAACTTGGTCTAATGAAACCTTTCTCTTGCGGTTCCTCAATCGCTTCTTCATTTCTACTAACTCGTCGGTAGGCATCCGATATGGTCTCTTTGATATCGGTCTTTGTACACGTGCTAACTTCGATGACAAACTCGATATCACGATCCGGTGGCAATCTGGCAAATCTTACGGAAATACATCCGGGTATTCTCTGCTCTTGGCACATCTTCCATCTTGATGGCTTTCACATGCTGTTGACCGTTAGCGCCTGTCGAATCTGCGGTCGCTTGAAACTCCACTTTCTTGCCACTAGGGCCTTCCAAGGTCACGATCCTTCGCCACAATCTAAAACGACCTTATGCTTTGACACCAATCCATTCCAAGGATGGCGTCTAGGATTGTGCATCTATCAAGATAAGATTCGCGAAAATTCTATCCCATCCATAAGCAACTTAGCTCCCAAACACCCAAGGCTAGATCTAAGCTCGGATCACGGGGCTTGGACTAAAACACACACTTAAGATTCACCACTTTAAATCCATTCTTGGTTGCAAAACTTTGAGAAACAAGCGAATCACGAAGCTCGAATCAAACAAAGCAGAAAGCAGTCTTGAGTTGACCAGAACTTACCCAAGACGACGTCTGTAGCTTCCCGAGCTCCATCGTGGTGATGTGGTTGATTCTTCCACGCACTGTTGACTGCGGCGTTGCTCCAGCTTGGCTTGGTGCACGATTTCCTCCTGATGCTGGTGCTTTAGCGGGTGTTGTTCCCAGGTTGAAACGAACTGGCGTGATGCCTCCCTTTTGTGGACACCTATTGGAAAAGTGCCCTGGCTCGTTGCAGGTATAGCATCTTTTCACGGCAGACTGTTGATTTCCTCCTGGTGCATTGTTACCTGTCTTTGAGGTGCGAAAATTCGATTGGCGTGGCGAGTGCGAGGGTTGATGTCTGTTCACGGTGGTGGTTGGAATCTAGCAAATTGCTGTGGTGACATCCTCAAACGTAGATGGTTTGGGCGTCCACCCTGATTGTTCATCAAGCGCTTACGGTTTCACCTAGCTCTTTGCGCTTATCCTCTAGGATCAAAGCCTTATTTACCACTCACAAAATCTGGGAAATTGTGGGTAATCAGTCCACACAGTAGTCCCGAGTTGATCCCTTCATGAAACGAGGCTGCGGCTTTATCCGTCGCTCGTCTTGAGGGCATAGCGAGCTAATCGAGTAAATTTGTTCAAGTATTCGCCCTTTGGTTGGCCTCCTTGCTTCAAAGCTCAACTCCTCCTTCTTAAGATCCATCATTCCCTCCGGGACATGATCTTGGCGGAAAGCATTAGTGAACTCCTCCCGGTTATCTCTTGCGGGGCTCCATGGCGGCACGATAATTCTCCCACCATTCTGCGGCGGTTCCTTCAAGTTGATGAGAGGCGTAGAGCACCTTCTCATTGCCCTCACCTTGAGTGATGTGCGGCTTCTTCTCAATGGTCCTAAGCCAATCATCGGCTTCCAAAGGGTTCACGTTTCGAGAGAAAGTTGGTGGCCTAGTCCTCATAAAATCCGATAGCTTGGACATAGGTCGAGGTCCACCATGATTGTTTTGAGTTGCGGGATTGTTGTGGTTTCTCTTTGCATTGGTCATCTCTTGCATCTGCCGTGCATCATTATGCATCATCGCTTGAGTCTGTCTTTGCAAGGAATGCTCCCGATTCTGCATGTCCATGGCGGTGGTTGAGGGCTGCCTCCATCATTGGGATTGTCATTACGCCGATCCACTTCTGAAGCACCGTTGTTTCCTCAGTATTCACCATCGATGATTGCCTCTTAGGTTAGGAAAGGTAGATATAGCATAGATGAGAAGTAAGAATTTCTAAAGCGGGAGATATGTTATACCCAAACTGAACAATTCTTTATTTAACTTGGTATGGTGCTTATTTAAGCCTACAAGCTTTGCAACACATCTTGCACACTCAAAGAATACAAAGAAGCAAACTAAACACGAACCTTAACGTCAACTAGAAAGGTAAAGGCTAACTTAAAGACGCGACTCACACTCGAGTCTCAACACGGCTCAAAGGTCGACACTCACTCATCCGACCACCTCGGTGAGATCGATCCGCGCGATACACCGGTGGATGGCGGGCATCGGGCGAACCTATCTGGTGACCTATTCTGGGTCCTCTGCAACAGCGGGTCTGCACTCCTCTCGCTCCCACTCTCGCTCCTCTGGATCCTCCTCGGACTCCTCGGTGGCTCTGAACTCCCCGAGTCACGCGCTCGGCTCGTCCTCAAGCGCCTCGGGGCCTCTCCCGGCTCGGTGATCATCCCGATGGTGAAGCACGGGTCACCTCGAGTTCTGCTCTGCTACTCGAGTGCCTCGTACGCCTCCGGCTCTGGGTAGTCTCTCTCATATGATCCTCCCGGGCAGGGCGAACTCGCAAGGTGCGTCGCAGTAGCACACTCGCTCCCCTCGATCCGTCGTCTTGGCATGCTTGAGCGTCTGGGTGAAGTCGAACACCGAGTCGTGAAGCTCGTCGGCGTAGTCGCGGCGGACACGGCGAAGAGCAAGTCGGCGACCTCTGGTGCAACCTCGTGCGAGAATCTTCCGGCGGAGATGTTGATTGGCTGCTAGCTTCCTCGTTCTCCGGCGTAGATGATCAACTTGCAAATAAATCCTCGGTGTACACCATTCAGCGACCACCGCCTCCTCGGTAAAGTGGACGATAAAAACCTCAAGCGTCTGAAGTACTCTCCACGGCTCCATGGCGTAGCCGCGGTTATCTCCTCAAAGGTCGAACGATCGGCATCCGCTTCACAAGAACTTGGAATAAGTTCTCCACCCGAAACGGCAAGTAAAACGGGTAAATTTAGCAAAGGCGAGAAGTAGAGAATGAGATGAGTCGAGAGGGTTTTATTAGTCAAGTTTGGATTTTCTTTTAGAAAATAGTTTTGGACTCTCACAAGACACCTCCATACTATCTAGGGCCAAGACCTACAGTCAGTATGCTCTGATACCACCTCTGTAAGGACCCGAATCCACTGATTCGAACCCACCGTGTTCTTGCACTATTCCTGGATCAACGCTAGTGCACACAGCTTAACATTGGTACATATCACATCATACACAACAATAATAGAATAATAGTTCATTTATTGATATAACTAAATGTATGATCTTATGACCAACTTACATTATTAAACCACGCAGGCAAGGCGAAAATATAAGCTAATAATTAAGCGTGAAAGTAGAAGCGTAGGTAGCTCATCGGTTACCACAGGCAACCGACAAGGCTCGGACCCTAATGACTCGTGTCTTCATGGACTTCATCTTCCAACACAGTGTAGATTCTTCAACTGTTGATTATTGTTGTTTGGCAAGGGTGAGTACTTAAAGCACTCAACAAGTTGTGCCGTAATGCAATTCCATGTATCTATATGCAAGGCTTATTCCAATGGATAGGCTATCATGGCTATTTTGCAATAAGCGGCATTTATGAACGAATACAATATATAGATTGTAAAGGATGTAAAACAAATAACGATAATAAATAAATTCATATTTCTCAAGTAAACCAAGTTTCCAATCCTAAGTTAAATTCCATCTTCCACATGGCATTCCGCCATCCCAACCAAGTTGTCCAATTAATTAAGCTAACCCTTAGCGTAATTCCGAGCATTGCTCAATA
The DNA here is from genome assembly GCA_036346275.1 of Otatea glauca. Classification (NCBI taxonomy): domain Eukaryota; kingdom Viridiplantae; phylum Streptophyta; class Magnoliopsida; order Poales; family Poaceae; genus Otatea; species Otatea glauca. The sequence continues at coordinate 29,070,926 of CM070728.1, forward strand.
CCATGAGCACGGCTATCCGAATAGTTTCACACTCTGCGGAGGTTATGCACTTTACCCACGTGATACAACCAAACACCACAAAGGCGAGAGATTATAACAAAGCCTTTACAATGCTCTATCTTAACCCGATACTACCGCTAAGGTTTCAACATCGGCGGTCTCAGAAACTCACATCCGGGGCCCCCTCTTGCGCCATGTGAATTACACCTGACAGGGAACTCACACCGACCACGATAGTATCAACATTAAGACTTTGCAAATTACTCATTAGGTGGCCCATACCGACATGTGGTTGCATGATTGACTCAGTCAAAGGCTTGCAAGGTTAAGTCCTTAGTGTGATCAAGGCAAGACATCCACATACCATCGCCCATCGGGCCCACCTTAACCTCCTCGCCCCTTGCCACTTGCCCCAATCTAAGTTATCATCACCCGCTTGATTACCAAGCACCACGTGCCATCAACAATTCAACATCGTTGCGTGACATGACTCGCCACAACAACTCAATCTCATCGTGTGATCCCACATGACACACAAGTTCATAATATTGTTCCATATTCCATTAATCAAGATTAACTATCAATGATTACGACACATGTGATGGCGTGGCATGGCTAAGCAACTAATACGGTCTAACCTCCAATGTTGATCATAATTATTAATCAACTATATTAAACCAATCTAGGGTGACAATGGTTCATGGCATATAATGACAAGGTAGGGTATAGATCAATCTGGTATTTTAGCTAAACCCAATCTAATTTGAAACAATTGTATATTTGAAATATATGCAATATTGTAAAACAAACATAGCAATTTTATAAACATGGGTTCAACATGATCAAAGCACAACTTGCCTTGGAATAGGTCCTGATCTTGATCTGAAGCTTGCTCTTGGGTTGCTTGATCTTCCTCCGAAGCGTCGCACAATTCAACGTCTACGCGTCCCGAAAGAGAAAAGCAAATAAATACCAAAACAGAGAGCAATTGAACTCCAAAAATCAATTAAAATTCACCATTAAATAGATCTCAATTTTACAAATTTTTAGAAACTGGAATCACTCAATTCCGAGTTACAATGCAAAAGATATAGCCTTTTGAAGTTTGAAATAAATACTGAAATCAGAAAATCAGATTTAACAGATTTATTTTTATACTGAAAAAGCGATTTATGTTTATCAGCGTGACGTCAGCCATGGACCGAACCGCTCGGTCTTGACACGTGCCCCTTGGTCCATGGATCGCGTCCATGATTCCTTCGAGTTCACGGTGGATCCGGTCCACCCGAGTCAAGCTCCACGGCGCGTGGGCCGCCCTCTGTGACCGGATCACCACGCGTGTGCCGACGGACAACCACCTCAACGCCACGCAAGCCGTGAGGCTGATCGGCGCTCACGTCGGATCCGCGGGTCGGCCGCGGGTTACGCCACGTCACTCATCGGCGCGCTGCGGCCCTACGGTCATCGCCGGCGACCAAGATGGTTACCTTCGGGTTAGGCTCGGCGCAAGGAGTTGATGGACGACGGATCTGCGATTTCTTCACGGGAACCGAGTCGGCAAGGCCTTCTTCAACGGCGGCGGTGACCTCCGGACGATCTTCTCCTCCGCGGTGCTCGTGGCCCGAAGCGCGCACGGGTTTCCCCGGCGAGACGAATCTAATGGCCACAGTTGCGTGCCTCAAACTCCACGGATGACGGCGGAATCGACGAAACCAAAGCGGCGCGCGCCGAAAACTCCGATTGCGGCGCCACGTGAGCCACTTTCACGGCGAGCTTAGGGCTTAAGCTGGATATGATCCGTGCCCTCGGTGCGCACCTATTTATAGCACTTAGGAGACCGGAGTCACGCACAAGCGGAAAGAATCCATGGCGGCGCCGAGGCGGACACGGGCGAGTCCACGCCGGTCCGCGCGAAGACGACGACGCTCCACTCTACGTGGCACGATGCTCATTTGCGATGCACCAAAATCAACCGAACACGCGGCGGATCCCAGCGGCTGGATTCGGAGAGATCCGAATCGATGCGCTCCCAGCGTGGCCTTTTGATCCGAATCAACGGTCGAATCGGTCGGCTACGGTAGATAGCCTTCACACGCACCGGGCGCGGCGAGTTGGGCCTTCACGCGATGTCGGGCCAAGCCCAATCATTCACACGGATTTAAAAGGTTTTCCAATTAAATTAATTCGAAATTCATTTAATTTGTTTTAGGCAATAAAACAATCAGGAAAATCCAAGAAAAATCCCAAAAATACTTTGAGACATTCTGGACTTAAATAAAATATTTTTGGCAAAACTTTATTTTGACTTTGCACAGAATTAAATACTTTTGAATAAAAAGCAATAAACTTAATATAGGAATAAATTCAAATAAATCCAGAAAAATCCAAATAAATTCCAGAAAATCACAAATGCACTTTTAAACATTAAAAACTTAATTAAGCCAAATTTTGGGATGTTACAGTAATACTTTGCATATAGTGGCACACATAATAGCCACATAAGTTGTTTCCACCCGTCTGTTGTAGAACCTGCGATGAAATTTGAAAAGAAAACGATTATAGGGATGAAAAACTGTTATGGCATATTAATATTCTTTATTACGTACTCGAGTGCTTATTTGTACATCAAATTCGTTCTCGAAATGTCCTTGTTGCTTCTTTGAAACCTTGCGAATGCCACGTGTGATGCGTTAGTATATATGAATAGTAATTATCGAGTTGGAATCGACAAGGTATTTCAATATATATAATAAGGAAAACTATCGTATATATATGCGCTATATACCGTTTAGGGTGTCAATGATAAATTGATATTTTTTACGAGTCTTTTTGAGTCTTGAACAACGATTTGGTGCTATCAAGCTTGATGACAAGAAGGATCGAGTGAAACCTATTCATGTATTGCAACATATATGTAACTAGCTAGTAGTATTATAAATGCCTTGGAAAATATAAGAGCGAGAGGTTGTATATATACGTTACTCGAAGTTGAAGGGCGAGGAGTATATACGGTTTGTAGTCTTTGTCCCAAGAATGCATCGAGAATGTAATCTTCAATATCCTTTGGTTGTATCCAAAGGCGAACTCGTTAACAATCTACGGGTCGATGAAGCCCACGTTGAAGATATTCTCTTTTCTACATCGTTGTATCTCCATTCTACATAGAAAGGTATAAGTTTAAGAGTTGCAATTTTATTATGCGAGGAAGCACACGGTAAAGGTATGAGCTTGACACTTACAGCACCAAAGACTCATGAGAGACACGTTGATGGCGTCGGCATGGTAAATATTGTATAAGTCGTCAAATTCGAGCCATATGGTGTTGTCCCATGATAAAAATCATCTTCTTTGATCTGAGGGAACATCGTTCTTCCTTGGCGGACTCTGTCATGTACCATTCGTGAAATTGCCGCATCTTGGTTGGCGGATCCTTTATCTCATTTGGGTCAATCGGCTCCGGCCCAGCGAAATTGCCATCGACCTCTGTTGCCATTGGGATATCATCTATTAATCAAAGAGCTGCGGTGTGGGCCGAGTCTGCCTCCTTCATAAACCTCTCAAGGTTGTCTGATCTTAGTCTCTCTTCTTCTTCTTTGCCGCTTGCTTTGACTACGTTTATTCTTCTTTGTAGCCTTTATTATTGTCCGTTCCTAGTTGGGCCCGGCACAGTAGTGACTTTGCGGCATGTCGCGAAGTGTTCGCCGCTTTTGGATCAGTTGGTACCTTTGGCTCTACCTTCTTTTTGCGAAGTGTGCAGCCAGTGCGCTTTAGTGACTGCGTCACTCTCCTCCTTATTCATATCATATGCCCTCTTTGGAGGTTCCTTTAACCTTGTCGATCGGTGGACTCCGCCTTCTTGGGAGCGGTGGAGGAGCCTTAATCTGCTATCGAGCTTCTTCCTTGGAGGAGATGGTGGGCGTGGTTTTCTGGGGGTTCTTTTTGTTTGAGATCTTTGGTGGTGGAGTAGGGCCTGCGTGGGCGGGTGGTGGAGGCGTGCTCTGTTTTACCGACGAGGCATTGCGTGCGGTGGCGTTGGAGGCGTGGGTTGCCGTGGTGGAGATGGCGCATCCACACCATGCGGAAATATGATGTACCGTTTGCGCCAAAGGATGATATTGTGGAGGGCTGTCCAAGCTTGGTCGCGTCGTCGCCTCCATGAATATCGAGTGAAGTTCTTCAAATCGCTCGGCACCTCCTCCACCGCGACCTTTGAGTAACCGGGAGTATCTCGTTGCGGTGGAACATCGGCCCGGCTCCACCGGATATGCCATGTCGTAAGCCACCTTGATGGAGAGGTTCTGGCGCATCAGCGTGTAGCTCACATCGGCGGCGAACCCTTATGTCATCCACGGGATAGCGGGCTGCAAGTTGTCCGCCGGGGCCCGGTGGACGCGCAGCTACTCCGTCGCGTGGAGGGGCTGATCACGGCGTCCGGCTGATTGCTCGAACCTAGTCCTTGAAGCTTGCTGAGGGCAATTTGTACTTGTTGCACAACTATGTCGCCGATGCTAGCCTGGGTTGCTCTGAGCTCTTGTTCCAATTGGTACACTTTATGTGATTCTCTTGTTTTGCTTCTATGTCGGCTCCTGTACGTATGTGCATCCTTGGCGAAACCATACTTCCACAGCGTTAGCTTGCCCGTACCTCGCGTCCGTCCTGGGTGCTCAGGGTTTTCAAGGGCATGTGTTAGCTCATCATTCTCCCTGTCTACCACCAATGTACCTGCCTGAGACTGCTCGACAACTTGTACAATCCTTTGGCCAACCTCTTGTGCTCCAGGTGCCATCACCGAACTGCCGTCATCTGAAAGGCTCCCCCCATGACCCATGAACCAATTGCGCAGGCAATCTTCCCACAAAGCGGTAGCCAGTGTGACATCCTTAGCCATTAATTCTTCTTCCCGCCTCTCCCATTTTGGTACAGCCTTGAGGTAACCACCGGTGCCAAGATGATGGTGGTATTTCTTCATCTGTGAATTGGCCTTGTTCTTCTGACTCACGGCACGGCCTTGGTGGCGACTTGAACTCCTCGAATGCTTCCCAGTGATCCGCCAACTTTGGAAATTGGTTGAAGTTGGGTCTTTCTCCCTTTTGCACATACTTGCGGTTGAGAGACGTCTTCCACGCCTGAAACATTGTTGCCATCTTCTTCAAAGTGAATTTCTTGGCCTTGTCTTCGGACCCTTGAGGAAATGTAAAATTTTCCATAATATCTTGCCAGAGCAGGTCCTTGGTAGCTTGAGGAACTTCGGCCCATTTTCTGATGCTAATTGGGACGTGATCCCTCACGTGGTAACCGCAAGCGTTGTTGTACGGCCCAACTGCTAAAATAGGGGCAACCGGCATCCCTTCATTGTTAACGTCGGTAAACACGTGCTTTGTGGATGGCTTCTTGTTAGGTCCCCGATGCTTGGATTGGTTGCTCGATGTACGGGGCTTGAAATACATAAACATATGTATAAACGTGTCAGAGTGTATTATATTAACAAATTGCGATTAATTAACATGTCTACGGGGATTATATTCTTCTGGCTATACCTCATCTGGCGGAACGGTGTTCCGAACTCGGCTCTCAGCGTCAATGGCTTCATCAGCTGCAGCCTCAACGGCCTCACCAGAATCAACATTAGCCTCAGCGATGGAGTCCAGCAAGAACTGTTCTCCCTCATCGAAAGTAGGGTCACCACATCCTGGTTGCGCCATCAATTCTACACCAAGCATTAAGTACACCATAAGCATATTATTAAAAAAATTCTACACCAAGCATTACTTTGAAACAACCATATTACAGATTACAACACAAGCATATTATTAAAAAAAATCTACACCAAGCATTAAGTACTACGGCGTGTTGAAAGACAGAGCACAGAGGACCAATACACACATTTTACATACCAAGAATACAAAATCAATGTGGGCATTATGCATGCAAAATGAGAACATCCTTGTGGGCATTTCACGAATATCTTGTGGGCGGCGAATTAGAGAGGGAAGGCGGCGCCTGTACCCTCGGTCCTCACAGGTGGAATGGCGGTGTGGCGGGTTTGGTAGCGGAGGCGTCGGCGAGGTGGCGGAGAAAGCGGTGGGGTGAGTGGTGGCGGTGACGAGGGCACCAGCGCGGTCGATTAGCGAGGTGGAGCTAGTGGTGTTGGGTGGCGGAGGAGGCGATAAGCGTCGGCGAGGATGGCGTGCGGGGTCTCGGCGGAGGCGGCAGCGGATCGAGAGACACAGGAGGCAGCGCACGGCGTGTTCTCGGCGGGGACTTAGAAAATTTGGGGTGTGAGAAAAGGCGGGCGTGTAAACTTTATACAGGAGCACTTCTACAAGCGGTTTTAGAACTAACCGCTTGTAAAATATCTGCATGCGGTTTTAGAACCAACCGCTTGTAGAGGAGACTTCTTCTAGCGGTTGATATTACTAACGCTTGTAGAGGATGACTTAACAAGCGGTTTATATTACTAACCGCTTGTAGAGGGATGACTTCTACAAGCGGTTGATATTACTAACTGCTTGTAGAGGGATGACTTCTACAAGCGGTTGATATTACTAACCGCTTCTGAATATTGCATTCTAGAAGCGGTTCATTTTTAAAACCGCTTCTGAATGTTGCATTCCGGAAGCGGTTCTTTTCTCAAACCGCTTCAGTTTAATTTAAGAATTTTTAAAAAAGCTTTTACAACTTTAGTTTCATTCCATAATTTTTAAAAAATGCTTTTAGCAATTTAGTTTCATTCCATAATTTTTAAAAAAGCTCTTACAACTTTAGTTTCATTCCATAATTTTTAAAAAATGCTTTTAGCAATTTAGTTTCATTCCATAATTTTAAAAAAATGCTTTTAGCAATTTAGTTTCATTACATAATTTTTAAAAAATGCTTTTAGGAATTTAGTTTCATTCCATAATTTTAAAAAAATGCTTTTAGCAATTTAGTTTCATTCCATAATTTTTAAAAAAATGCTTTCTGCACTTTAGTTTCATTCCAGAATTTTGGCACTTTACATTCATTCCAAATAAACACTTCATACAGTAGAAGACCCGTATTACATATACATAGTTCATACAGTAGGGGTACATCCTAAGTAGTAGCGTACTTTGTCTTTACAAGTGTTCCTTCATTATGATCGTGACGTATGAAAGGAGTATCCACGTCTGTGCCATTGAGGAGGCTTATGTCGACATCCACGGTGAAAGGAGGATCTCGTCGAACCGACTATACTCTTCCTTGTGCATGGCGTCCTCAACTCCAACAATCCTTCGTTTGCCTTGGAGAACCACGTGTCGCTTTGGCTTAGTACTACAATCTTTACGCTTCCTTGGTTTGCTTGACATGTCCATTACGTGAAGACACATCTCACATCGTTCGCGAGGACGAGCGGTTCGCGCCTATAGCCAACTTGCGTGAGGTCCACGATTGTCATACCGTGTTTGTCGACCTTCACGCCGCTTGAAGTCGATTTGACCCATTGGCACTTAAATAGAGGACCTTCAAGGTCCATAGTCAAGCTCCATATCTCTTCTATGAAACCATAATATGTATCCACCTTGCCTTTGTTGTCTTGGCGTCTATCGGACACCGCTATTTTGGTTGGTGCTCTTGTTATCACAGGATCAGTGTAGAATGTGTAACCATTTATCTCGTACCCCTTGAATGTCACGATTTCACTAGATGGTCCCAGAGCCAAGCGTTACAAGCTGTTCATTGTCGACCCTTTCAAAAGGATGTACTTTTGTAACCAAGCGCGAAAGAATCCATATGCTTGGTGTTATCCAGTCCTCGAGACCTCCCGGAAATCGCGGCGTAGAATACTCTTGTGCTCAAGGACATACGGGGCCACTCTGTTGATTGTTTCAAAACCATGAAATGTGCTTGCTTAAATGTAAGAAGATCATTGCATGCAATTGCTTTCCTTCCTAGTGTCCCTTTTCTCCGTAGCCTCCCCTCATGGCGTGATATAGGGGCCGATCGGGTTTAGAACATTAATGTAATCCACACAAAACTCAATCACCTCCTCTGTCCCATAACCCTCGGCAATGCATCCTTCGGACGAGAACGATTCTGAACATACTTCTTTAGCACACTCATATACCTCTCGAAAGGAACATGTTGTGTAGATACGGGTCCAAGAATACCTATCTCTTTGACAAGGTGAGCAGTGAGATGAACCATAATATCAAAGAATGCAAGAGGAAAGATCATCTCAAGACTAACCACACTTTGTACCACATCATCCTGCAGACTTACTTAGTTTATACGGGTCGATGACCTTACGTGAAACAGCGTTGAAAAAGAACACAGCTTTGTGATTGTCCCCGTACCCACTCAGGCGGTATGCCTCTCCACGACCAGAGGAGCAAGCGTGTCATTAACACAAGGCAGTCATGGGATTTCATGTATGCGATTTTATTCTCTTTCGTGTTTATGAGTCTCTTTACATTCGAGGAGTATCAGGAAGGACCTTCACCTTGTTCGGGAACTCTATCACGCTTTTTCTCTTCTTTGCTTAGAGTGCAGCTCGCGGGATGTAGGTAATGTTGTCCTTTCCCTCTCTTTTTGGGATGTAGGTGGTTCCTCGGTTCAAGAGTTCAAGGTCCTTAGAGCTTGCGGTGTATCCTTCGATTTTTCGTACATATCTATGTAGCCTAGCGAGTTCAAGCAAACATTCTTCGTGATGTGCATGAAGTCAAGTGAGTGGCGAACCTCCATGACTTTCAATAAGGCAAGTTCCAAAATATTGACTTCTTTTTCCACATGGGTGCATGACCATCCTCATTACGCACATGTTTGCTTCCAAGACCCTTTCCAAATAATACTTTCAAATCCTTTAGCATAGCAAACACCGTGGCCCACTCGATCTTTGAGGCCTTGCGAAGTGCAGTTGCCGTTAAATTTCTTGCCTTCCTTCCGCAGCGGGTGACTCGTAGAAGAAACCTCGGTGACCCATGTACACAACCTTCCGAGAGTTTTTCGGTACATGCCGTCCGTTTCATCTAAGCCTTTGGATCTGGGCTCTATATCCTTTGATAGTTAGGCGGACGGTTTCTGAGAAGCGAGCGATCGTTGATTGTTACAAATAACAATGCCGTGGGGTGAAATACTCCCTTTTGTACTCATCCCATACCCTTGCACCATCGTCCCTAGCGTCACAAGATCTTCAACCAATGGTTTCGGTGACATCGATATCATTTCCGGGTTGCTTGGGGCCTTGATCAACAATGGCATCATGATGTCCTTTCGCTTCATGCAGACCATGGAGGAATGTTATAGATACATAGTGTAACGGGCCGGTGCTATGGTGCTGCTCAATTCTCAAAGGATTCATCTCATCGTACTCAACCCAAACCTTATGTTTCTCACGATCTGCGAAGTGCAGGTATGTCCTATCGATTTTCCTCCTTTGTGAGCCATCTGCGGTGTCTAAGCATCCGTCGTCCTTACGCTCTTCTTTGTGCCAGCGCATCATCGGGCATGCGCTTTGTTAGCAAACATACGTTTCAATCGAGGGATCACGGGAAAAACCACAACACTTTAGGCTGGAGGTCTCTTCTTCTTCGCTCCCCATCTATTTCACTGGATCGTCACGCTTCACCTTATCAGTGATTCTCTGCACTGCTGGACAAAAATCCAAATTGGCATACTCATTCACGATCTGAGGATACAATCATTAGGACATACGTGTATCTTACGTACTTCCAATCCCAAAGGACAGGACGACTTGCTTGGCTTCATATGTAGATTGAGCAGAGTGTTATCTTACGGAAGTAACTTCTTTACAGTGATAACAACTCATCGAATCCCTTATCGACACACCATTTGTAGCCTTCTATTGCATGAGTTTCGATGTGATGCAGCAGACTTTTGTGGCCACCTTGCAGTTTGGGTACAAAGGAGTTATGTGGTCCTCTAACATGCTGTTGGAACTTCTCGAACTATCTTTCATCTGTGTAGTCTCCCTCTCCGTCCATGACATCGGTCTAGCTCATCATCACCAAAGTCACCAAGTGTTTCTTCCACGGAACGATGTATTGCGTGCCGTCCGGGATATTGTTGAATCCATCTTCCTCTTCCTCGCCTTCTTCATCGTCTTCTGGCTAATCACCTCAACCGCCATGGTTGGTCCAATAGGTATAGTTTGGCATGAAACCTCTCATGATCAATTGGTTCATAACTTGCCATCATTTGAGAGTGCTCCTTCGTTCTTGCAATCTACACGGACAACATATGAAGCTGCACGGAGGCAAGAATGCAACGACCACATCGAGAAAAGCACACGCCATCAATGAACTCTCTCGGCGACGGTCGCATTGTACATCTATTGCCGATTCATCTACACCAAGTTATAATTTCATTAAAAATTATAACAAATTTCGTTACAAAAATTATAACCTAACTTAAATTTCGTTACTGAAGGACCGAGATGGCGAACAGAGGGGGGGTGAATGGTCGCAAATAAAATTTCCCCCAAAATACTCCAACAAAAACCTCGACAAGATCGCTCAAAAGAAATCGTGAAAAACCTGAAAAACTAGACAACTATGTGTACCCCAAGCTTGCATGGATAAATACCATAAAATATGTGGGGATTTTTGAGTGACAATACTGGTTGTCTAGTGTCCAAGATAAAGATGAATCAATTCAAACTCTTGCTTTTAGAAAGGACATCAATTCAAATCACAAAAGTCACTTTCAGAAAAGCAAAAGCAGAATTTTCAGAACTTGTCCTCAATTTGCATAGGAGGTTGGTGGGTTTATGCAGCTCACAAAATTTTGAGACTTTTTCTCCCTATGAGCATCAGAGTCATGAAGAACTCCACCAAATTTCGCCACAAAAATCCTTACAGAAAAAAAGGAAAAATCTAAGAACACAGTCTGGTCAAGAACTTCGAGCAGAAAGTTTGGGGCTCGGTTTTCACCTTACGGCGCCCAAACGATGCAACAAATGAACTCCAAAATCTTTCTGCAAGTGGATATCAGAGTCCCGCACCTCCTCCAATAACAATCACTTGAAAAAGAGTTTTCTAGATGTTTATAGAAATCAAACACTGATTGCTTGCTTGAAGAACAAGTTACGAACAAAGTTGGAACTTGAAAGAAAAGATGTTCTCTACTCAATCCAAGAGTGCAAAGAGATGTAAAACCATATGAACACACTCAAAACATCCAAGATCAGCAGCATTTAGAAGGAGGAGGCAAATCCAAATTACATGAAAGTAAATTGCGAGAATGTAATTGCGGGAAAGTAAATGCTGAATTTAAATTGCATAAAGTAAAAACATAATGTAAATGCGCAAAATAAATTCAGAGGTGGATGGATAAAACTTTCATTTCTGGAAGTAGAGGTTACAAAGCCTCACTTTCATGTGGGCAAAGCTCAAAGGAGCATTCACAAACCTCAAAACCTTCAAGGGAAAGAGGCTACCCCTCCACCCCTATTTATACTACTCTTGGGCCACCTACCACCCTTGGATGAGTCCCTCAACCCTAGAGCACTCATCTAAGGGCTAGGATTAACCCATACACACAGCCTTGCAAGGCCTAACCCAAAACCCACACACATACCGGGTTTTCTTGCACGATTTTCAAAGCATACTACCTAGACCCGCTAACCTATCAACTAGACCTCAATCCGACGGCCCTCATTGATCCACGCGGCATCTAGCTAGCATCAACTCTTTTCCTTGTCTTCTTGACTTGCCGGACTCCGTCTCCGATCATCTTCGGCGATCTCCCAACCGTCACGGACCTCAGGCGCTCCTCGCCTAGTCCGGTCATCCTTCGCCTCACCATGACCTAGCACCGTCGTCCATGACCATCAAAGACAAGGAAACACATCACATAGCAATGCCCACAATGATATGCAATATAAACCATTCAACTCATCACTACCGCGTCCATACGATCGGTACTTCCACTCCTGGCAGAGATAACTCAAATTGCTTCATTTTGAAAATCAATCCAAATCAAACTCAAACTTGAGCACACCTTGCTCAAATAAAGTCAAATACTCATCACAAACATGGATGGACCTCCACATGGTCCTTCAATCTCCCCCTTGATGAGTATATTGACAAACCACACAAAAAGCATAAATTTGAGTTTGAATGAGAATGAAGAAGAAAGCAATTTTTAGTTGTAAAGTCAAACTTGGTCCAAAGATAGAAATTAGAACCATGACCAAGTTGACGAAGAGGAATTTAGATTTTAGAGTTAAATTTAAGAAAGAGCAAGTTTCCAACAAAAACTCTAAAATCCAACTAAACATGTCAAATGTGATTATGAGATTATGATCCAACAGAAGTAGTAGCATAGTTTTACATAGATCATAATAACCAAATAAGCATTCACATTTTATCTTTTAGTGATACCTTTTCTCGTTTTCTCCCCTTTTGGCAATATTGGCATCAATTTTTTTATGTATGCATGAAATGCAATCGAAAAGCTTTGAAGATTATCAATTGATCAAAATGGAAGGATATTACACCAAGCTTGTCAATTTAGAAGATGACTAAACTAAGACATGTCCAAGTGCAAATCTGAGCTTAGTTTTGAATATTTCATTTTAGCAAGATTTGACAAGTGCAACACTTAGCTTTAGTTTCAAAAATAGAAGAATAGCCACTCTAAGGATCAAAGGAAAACCTAGAGTTCAACCTACTCAACACTTTGGGGAATCTAGATGAGCATACAAGGTCCTTTGGGCTCATTTATCACTTAATGCAAATTTTGATTTATCATCATACAAGACATAGCGGGGTGCAAATGTTTGACATTATTTGCATTCTTTACCCACATATGTCTTTGTTTTTAATTTATTTGCATTTTCTTTTGACAACCAATTGACTCAAGCCGTATGCGACCATCTCAAGATGAACTCTTAAGAGGATGGTCTAGGTCAAACACAATGTATTCCAAGTTCATCCCAAGTGCAATAGGAAGCGGTCTTGTGAATGCAAGGTGTTGAGTCGTATGTGCACAAGAAGAGTCAATTTTGTTTAATTTTCATTTTTAGCACAATGATTCATGAGCAATTGAAGGACTCTAGCATGGATCAAACTAGTTTCACCTACGTTGCTATAGAGACTCTAGAGAACTCCAAAATTTCTCAAATTATGGCACAAACCTCTAGAGAAGAAACCTAGCAAGTAAAAGCAACAAGTTTCATCAAAATTTTCATTTAAGACTTTTTTCATTTTAAAGCTTAGCAAGTTAAATGAACTTGGACATATCTGAGCTAGTGATTTCCTCCATATGATGCAGCATGGTGTATAGCATGAAGAAGAAATCAATTGCATAATAGACAAAGCTCATTAAATAGGAAATGCAGTCTATATGCAATGCACGAACAGATTCCAAAACTCCCCCTCAACAAATGAATCAATTTTAAGCTCAAATCTGGTTAAAGTTGAGTTATTATCAAGATTAGGCACAAAGAAAAACCGAATGAACTCAATAATATCGAGAAAAAGCAGAATGAGGAGAAGAAGTCGAAACGCAAAGCTGGATGGCTATAGAGCATAGAAAGATATAAGAGACTCACTCGGCTTAAACTCGCTCTTATCTTCCCAGTGGTGACATAGGAAGCGACTCTAGATCCCAACTAAGGAGTGCACAGACCACTGTCTACCGGGAGGCCCAATACACTATACTTATAAGGCGTGAGGCTGAACCTAGAGTGAAGAGAGAACGACTAATCACGCATGATAGCAACATAAAGCACAAGATAAGAGGTCCATGAAAGGCATGCCAGAAGTCTAAGTGAGTGAACTCAACTCAAGAAAACAAACCTAAAGTCACCCAAAAGAAATACAAAGAAAAGAAAAAGCTGGAAGAAAACATATAATACATAATATACAAACCGGCTCCCCCTCACGAAAGCGTAAGGGCTCACGACTCCAAGCTCACTCCTCAAGGCAACAAATGCGGAGCTATCCAAAGGCTTGGTAAAGATATCGGCTAGCGAAGGTCACTCTCTCTGATGAGCGCGATATCTCTCTTCTCCACATGGTCTCTAAGGAAGTGATATCTAATATCAATGTGCTTGAGTCAGGAATGTTGCACTTGGTTTTTAGCAATGCAAATAGCTGAAGTGTTGTCACGAAAAGTGGCACACTCTCTATCTCTAACCCATAGTCCGTAAGGTCGATCTCATCCAGTGCACAGCTCACGACAATGGCTGCGACAACATACTCGGCCTTAGCGGTGGGTGTGCAACCCAGCTGCTTCCTAGATGACCAGAAACAAGAGAAGTGCCAATGAATTGGCAAATACGAGAAGTGCTCTTCCTATCTATCCTCTGACCCGACAAAGTCGGCATCGGAAAAGGCTCTAAGAGATAGACAAGAAGGCGAAGAGTACCAAATACCATAATCGGTGGTATACGAAGGTACTGAAGATCGCTTGACCGCTTTGCGGTGAGAGCGCGAGAGAAGCTTGAAATCGGCGCCTGCAGACACCTGTGAAATGTATGTCGGCCTCGAAGCGGTGAGGTACAAGAGGGCCGATCATGCTCGAAACTCCTTTTGATCGGCGAGGCTCACCATCCTCATCGGGCTCAAGGACAGCGATGGTGGCCATAGGATTCATCACGGCTTCCCATCGGACATATCGAGCGCCTCGGGAGGTCACGGTATACTTGCCTTGATGCAAGAAAGTACCCTCCAGTGCAGCTTGATTTGGAAGCCAAGAAAGTAGCTCAACTCGCCCATCATACTCATCTCAAACTCTGTGCTCATCCCCTCGGAAAAGCGAGACACAAGCGAATGAGATGAGCCACCAAAATGATATCGTCCACATAAATCTGGACAAGAAGAAAATGAGACTCATGGTGTCGATGAGCGAGTTTTGTCTACTATGCCCATTTTGAAGTTATGGCTGAGAAGATAAGACTTGAGCCTCTCATACCATGCTCTGGGGGCCTGCTTGAGTCCATACAAAGCTTTGGAGAGTTTGTATACATGACTCGAAAACTTGGGGTTCTCGAATCCTGGAGGTTGTTTGACATAAACCTCTTCCTCAATATATCCATTGAGAATGCACTCTTGACATCCATTTGATAGAGCTTGAAGCCACAGGATCTGAGAGAATGCAAGCGGGATCCTAATAGACTCTAGTCTAGCTACGGGGCAAAGGTCTCCTCAAAGTCAAGACCCTCAACTTTGAGAAAAGCCACATGCAACTAGCCTAGCCTTGTTGCGAATGACAACCCCATCCTCACTCTGCTTGTTTTTTGAACACCCACTTGGTCCCAATGACATTATGACCAGATGGGGGCTCGACAAGCTGCCATACCTTGTTCCTCTCAAAGTTCTCAAGTTACTCATGCATAGCATTAATCCACGATTCATCGGATAATGCATGAGAAACATCCTTCGGCTCAAAGGAGGTAACGAAGGCGAGTGGAAGCGGCGGACAAACCTAATTTTGAGCGAGTGACCGCTCAAGCGGATCACCAATGATCGATCGGTGGATGAGCTTTACGGATATGTCGGGAGGACCGAAGCGAGTGGCCTCTACCTCATGCACTGAAGAGGTCGGAGCGAGCCACTCATTGAAGGAGAGTCGGAAGGCAAGGTGGTCTCCACGAGGTGCGAGAAATGGAAGCAGGAGACACCTTAGGTGTAGAGGCTGGATCGGTGGAACACCATCATCTCCATCATCCTCATCTTCTACAAAGATGGTCTCGGAGGGATAAGAAAAGCACGAAACATCGGGTCTAGCTCTGGGCTAGCCTCATCAAAGGTCACATCACAGGTCTCTATGATCCTATGCGCATCAACACTCCAGACCCTATAGCTACGAGAAAAAGTCGAGTAACCTAGAAAGATTCCATCAGAAGAGCGAGACTCAAAGTTATCTAGGTTACCAGACTTCAAGATAAAACACTTGCAACCGAAAACGAGAAAATGAGACAACTGGGCTTTCGCCCATACCTCAACTCATAAGAAGTGCGATGCAGATGTGCTCTCAAAAACACACGATTAGAAACATGGCAAGCAGTAGCTATAGCCTCAGCACAAAACTTCCTAGGAGTACTGTACTCGTCTAGCATCATCTTGGCTATCTCAACCAAGGTCCTGTTCTTCCTTTCCACTACGCCATTCTGCTGAGGGGTGTAGGGAGAAGAGAACTAATGCTCTAAACCAGACTCCACACAGAAACTCTCAAAGTAGGAATTCTTGAACTCCGTGCCATTATCACTGCGTATAGCTCGTAATGCACCTGGGAGCTCAATAGACAACCTACTGACCAAACCCCTGAAGTGAGAAAAGTCTCATCCTTGAGGCCATGAAGAATACCCAAGAGTATCTAGAAAAATCATCAACGATCACAAGAACATACCACTTCCCTCCTGCTGACTGCACTCTAGCTGGACCAACAGTGTCCATATGTGAAAGCTGTCCTGGTGCATCAGTCATCACTACGGTGACTGGAGGATGAGAAATAGTAACCATCTTGCCATGTCGGCAAGGAGAGCAAACTAAGTCTTTGACCATCTTGAGTTTGGGCAAACCCCGAATGAGATCGTGGCTGCTAACTCGGGTCAAATGATCAAAACCAATGTGACCAAGTCTCCTATGCTAGAAGGAGAGATCACGGGACTCGAAGCAATCAAACATCGAAGAGTCTCGGAAGAAGCGGAAGAATCGGCCGAAATACTCTCCCAAATCTAGAAATCCATAAACTAACCCTCGATGAATCAAGAATTCTACAGGCATTACTCTTGAAGCTTACCTCGAATGAGTCATCGATAAGCTAAGAAGCAGAGAAGCGGTTGTATTGCGACTTACTTACTAAGGCAACATCTGTAAGAATGAAATTTTGGTTAATGCGGATGGTACCTTTAGCAATGACTCTACGAAGATGCATCCCCAAAGTGATTAACTCATCAGGGGTCTCGAACTAGGAAGAGAACCAGCGAGAATCTCGGTCATATGACAAGAACAACAGTCAACAATCCAAACATCGCCCTTCCCCATCAAGCGAACTGATCAAGACACAAGAGAAAGATGACTCGATCTTGGGATAGAGTGAAGGCTTAGGAACCCAATCTTGAACCATCGACACCTCAGTACCGACCACGAAGAAGGCTGGACTCGAGTGTCTCTCTGACGCTCAACTCTCACGATCGGGAGCAACTCGGTAGATAATCTAGGAGTCAAAGCGGGTTGTACGCCGTGGTGCAAAAGTCGGACCATCCCAGTAAGGCTGCCTAGATGGGAAAATGAGGAATATCAAGAGGACGGCGGAAAGACTGGCTACGAACATCTCCAGGACTAAAACACGAAGAACTAGCATGAAAACCAAGTCCTGAAAGCTGCCCAAAAACAGGCTACTCTCTAACCTGTCTAGAAGCAGTGTGTGTCTTAGGAGCATTCAAAGTCTGGGGATGACCCTGAATACCCCTAAGAGCAGCAACATGCTCACGACGAGTGATCTTGGCGCGCCTGAAGCAGAAATCTACTAGGTGACCATCCTTCTTACAGAAGGTGCATGTGTACTTGACCATGCTAGAGGTAGAAGCAATAGGAGTAACACCCTTCTGGTCAGAAGTCCTATGGATAACCCCAGTGGACCTAAACACGGTGGTACTCACTCTGGGAGCTACCACAATCTCACCACTCTTGGAGACACGCACAATGGTGGGAGGATGCGCCCGAGCGTGCTCCAAGGGATCAAATCCTAGACCTTAATTGAATCTACTAATCTTGGATTGGTCTAGAATAAGATTGAGCTTCTTCTTGCCTCCAACAAACTTCTCGAGAGTGCTCATAAGATACTGGCAATCTCGGAAGAAAGAAGCACAAAAGAACGGGGAAGGAGAGGAAGAAGAAGAACCGAGAAGAGAAAGAAGATCTCTCGTACGTGCTTTTTGTTCCCCTAGCACGGCTGCCTCAATCTTGAGGGCCTCACAAGAAAGCATAAGAGCATCTCTAATCCTAAGGGTTTGGTCTTTTAACTTCTTCCTAAGCTCGATATGGATTTGATCCACATCATCTTTAACCCCAACACACAGCAAGTAACCAGTTTTTGACTTAACTAGTAAGTCCTTAGCAAGTTGATCACACTTGACATTCAAAGCATCATTGTCAAGTTTTAGTTGCCTCTGACCCTCACATGGTGGTTGGGTCCTTAGAAGCATGCAATTCAAGTTCATCATTTCTAGCGACTTTCTAAGGTGTTCGCTCATGGCATCAATTCGGCAAGCAATTTAGGGCAATTAGCACATGATGGAATGGAGTGAGCATGAAGAAAACTAGCCTCAACAGGAATAGCATCAACAGAACTAGTGCTAGCATTCTTCAACCTAAGACCATCAAGTTCAGCAAGCACACTATCATGTATGGTCCTTAGGTTCTCTAACTCCACAAGAATAGCATCACACAAAGAGCAATCATCAGTGACTTGGGAGGGAGAAGATCTAAGTGAAGCTAACTCCCGAGTCAAGGTACCTACTTCCTTCTCAGGCTCTGTACACCTAGCTCTTGCTCTAGCATGAAATTTTTCTAATTTGTAGAAAGCTTCGTTGAAATGGTCATAGGAGGGTACCTCATCAGTCATTTGTAGAGCTCGGTCGCTGATGTCATTGGTGTCGGCCATGAAGCACATCTTGGGAGAGGTCGTCGCCGCCCTTCTTCTCTTGCGGATCATCCTCGCCCTCGTCGCTCCATGTCACCGTGTCGGAGAGGTTGATGTCGTCAAGCGCAGCGAGGGCAGCGGTGGAAGAGCTTCTTGTTCTTGGAGAAGTTGCGGTACTTCTTCTCGTGTGCAGGTTCCTGAGCTGGAGGCTTCTTGTTGCGGTTCTTGTCGGTGTAGTCGTTCTTGCCCGAACCGCCAGCGTCGTTCTTGCCCTTCTCGGCTTGGGACAGTTCGCCGAATGTGGTTGGGGCCATCACACTCAAAGCAGTGATCATGCCACCTCTCTTCCTCTCTCTCACCCTCTTATATGCATGAGAAAACTTGCGGCGAGAAGAGCAAGCACATTTTAAAATTTTTCGATTGGTCATCGCTTAGCTCGCAAAGGCGGAAGAGAGAAACCAATAGAAGGATCGGAAGAAGAAGATCCAATGGGATCGGTGACCAAAGCCATCGATTGAGATTTCGTCTTAGAGAGCGACATCGATCTCATGAGTCTTGAGGCGGGAATAAAGCCGTCAAGAGTCGAGTCGATAAGTCGGTGGTGTCCTTGATGGTGGTCACCTTCATCTCCCAAACCCGAAGGTCGAGTGCGGTCAAGAAATGCCGAGCATTGTCCGAGTCAGGATATATGCAACCAACTGCTCGGAGGTTGCTCAAAATCTTTGTAAACCGACCAAAACACTCGTCAAGACTCTCACCAGCGCGTTGATCAAATTTGTTGTACTCGATTTGAGTAGAGCCCTCATGGTAAGCATCGAGGGTTACCCAAATCTCGTGAGCGGATCGAAGGTGAGAAATCCTATCATACTCACCGCGGCTAAGACCCTGTATGAAAATGTTCCTTGCCTTAGCATTCGCCTCAACGTCAACCATATTGATGGCCATGACATTTTCATCAGCAGGAACCTCATACGGGAGTTTCACCTTCCGCCATATCAGGTAACCCTGGGCAGTGATGTATGACTCCATCCGGGACTTCCAAAAAGGAAAATCAACTCCATTAAAGATGGGAGGCTTGGTGGAATATTTGTCCGTCGCCATGGCTCTTGAGACCGGTCAAGATCTATAGAAGAGCAAAACCGGCTCCGATACCAATTGAAGGACCGAGATGGCGAACAGAGGGGGGGTGAATGGTCGCAAATAAAATTTCCCCCAAAATACTCCAACAAAAACCTCGACAAGATCGCTCAAAAGAAATCGTGAAAAACCTGAAAAACTAGACAACTATGTGTACCCCAAGCTTGCATGGATAAATACCATAAAATATGTGGGGATTTTTGAGTGACAATACTGGTTGTCTAGTGTCCAAGATAAAGAGGAATCAATTCAAACTCTTGCTTTTAGAAAGGACATCAATTCAAATCACAAAAGTCACTTTCAGAAAAGCAAAAGCAGAATTTTCAGAACTTGTCCTCAATTTGCATAGGAGGTTGGTGGGTTTCTGCAGCTCACAAAATTTTGAGACTTTTTCTCCCTATGAGCATCAGAGTCATGAAGAACTCCACCAAATTTCGCCACAAAAATCCTTACAGAAAAAAGGAAAAATCTAAGAACACAGTCTGGTCAAGAACTTCGAGCAGAAAGTTTGGGGCTCGGTTTTCACCTTACGGCGCCCAAACGATGCAACAAATGAACTCCAAAATCTCTCTGCAAGTGGATATCAGAGTCCCGCACCTCCTCCAATAACAATCACTTGAAAAAGAGTTTTCTAGATGTTTATAGAAATCAAACACTGATTGCTTGCGAAGAACAAGTTACGAACAAAGTTGGAACTTGAAAGAAAAGATGTTCTCTACTCAATCCAAGAGTGCAAAGAGATGTAAAACCATATGAACACACTCAAAACATCCAAGATCAACAGCATTTAGAAGGAGGAGGCAAATCCAAATTACATGAAAGTAAATTGCGAGAATGTAATTGCGGAAAGTAAATCTGAATTTAAATTGCGTAAAGTAAAGACATAATGTAAATCATAAAATAAATTCAGAGGTGGATGGATAAAACTTTCATTTCTGGAAGGAGAGGTTACAAAGCCTCACTTTCATGTGGGCAAAGCTCAAAGGAGCATTCACAAACCTCAAAACCTTCAAGGGAAAGAGGCTACCCCTCCACCCCTATTTATACTACTCTTGGGCCACCTACCACCCTTGGATGAGTCCCTCAACCCTAGAGCACTCATCTAAGGGCTAGGATTAACCAACACACACAGCCTTGCAAGGGCTAACCCAAAACCCACACACATACCGGGTTTTCTTGCACGATTTTCAAAGCATACTACCTAGACCCGCTAACCTATCAACTAGACCTCAATCCGACGGCCCTCATTGATCCACGCGGCATCTAGCTAGCATCAACTCTTTTCCTTGTCTTCTTGACTTGCCCGGACTCCGTCTCCGATCATCTTCCGGCGATCTCCCAACCGTCTGGACCTCCGACGCTCCTCGCCTAGTCCCGGTCATCCTTCGCCTCACCATGACCTAGCACTGTCGTCCCGCAACCATCAAAGACAAGGAAATACATCACATAGCAATGCCCACAATGATATGCAATATAAACCATCCAACTCATCACTACCGCGTCCATACGATCGGTACTTCCACTCCTGGCAGAGATAACTCAAATTGCTTCATTTTGAAAATCAATCCAAATCAAACTCAAACTTGAGCACACCTTGCTCAAATAAAGTCAAATACTCATCACAAACATGGATGGACCTCCACATGGTCCTTCAGTTACATTTAAACCCAACAAAAAAAAGCTCCACCTACACCGTCATCCAATTAAAGACCTACCTTTCTAATTATTTTGTATCCCTTCCTACCTTTGTAATTATTTTTTATCCTTTCCATTTTATTTCATACACCAATAATTACTTCCTTGCAATGTTGTACCTAGATCTCCCCCAACTTATTGTGATATTTAAGATTCTAAAGCTAACAACCACCTAGATCTAAAGCTTCCAATCACCTTTACCTTGTAATGTCATTTTTTGAACTAGATCTCCACCCTACATCTTCATACAACAACAAAAACAAGGCATAGAAAACAAATTTTCGATCATGCTTAAAAAGTTCAAGATTTCTCCACAACCATTGAAAAAAATAGCAATATCTAGGTGAGAAGGATGTTCACATGATGTTACTAACTTTGAAACACTTAATTTGGAGCTAATCACCTCCAATTAAAAATTTGGACAGCACCTCCCCAAGAATAGCGCTGGGCCGGCCTTCTCTGTTCGATCGTACCTCTGCTGGCTCATGGAGGAAGAATGGTTTAAATGCGTTGCGCGGGAGGGCTTCCAGAAGCGGTTTGAGACACGAACCGCTTCTGAATGTTGCGTTCTATAAGCAGTTCTTTCCTCAAATCGCTTTTGAAAATCAGAAGCGGTTTGAGACTAGAACCGCTTCTAGAATGCAACATCCAGAAGTGGTTCGTGTCTCAAACCGCTTCTGAAATGTTACGTTCTAGAAGCGGTTCTTTCCTCAAACCGCTTCTGAAAATCAGAAGCGGTTTGAGACTAGAACCGCTTCTAGAATGCAACATTAAGAAGCGGTTCGTGTCTCAAACCGCTTCTGAAATCCCTCTCCAGACCGTTGCCAAATAACCGCTTCTGGTGTGAACATCACAACGGGTTCGCACCAAACCGCTTCTAATAGGCCGGTTGTGATGCCTAGTTCTGTAGTAGTGGGGAGAGGGACGCGATGAGGCATAAACCATTGTTAATACTGTGTGTACGAGTCTAGATTTCCAGCGCCATGGCAAGGGTTTGTCATCACCGGGCTAGTGCAAGGCTAGGTTTTAGCTAGTTGTACGGTTTCGTCACAATCTAGCAAAACGGTTAATGTAGGTATCGCGAGGCATGGTTAACATGATTGCTAGAATGTATCATGTGGGTAAAGTGTACTCTCACTGAAGAGATTTAAATCTAATTAATTAGCCGTGCTCACGGTTATAAGCAACTCAGGGAAGTAATGTTAAGTATAGCTTTGGTTTGCAAAGGTTTTGGAAATCGTGTTGTGATGTGTTGGTATAATTGTAAGCCAAGGATGGTTGTAATTTACTCGCTTTTCATGGCCATGGATGGCTGTGAAATGATAGTATTGAACTTTACTTACTATAATTAATTTCATATCAAGTGCTATTTTCAATTTCGTTACCGTTTGATGAACTACTCTCTTACAAATAAGATCTGCCTTATGCTGAAAATGAAACTTAGTGTAGTAGCTTAATATTCTTGGACTAACCTTGCATGTATTTTATTTTCATACACCAAAGTCTTGCGAGTACATACATGTACTCAACATTGCTTAGTTCATAACATATAGACAAAGGTACAGAAGAGATTCCTATTGATTCATACTTCGCACCGGGGTCCGACGACTACTTGGATGGATGAACTAGAGCTTTTCTTAGTCGGTGGCCTTTGGGTTATGGATAGGTATACCGATGTCCTACTTTTGCTTTATGCTTAATTTCCACTGCAATCTACTTTTGTGTGTAATATTAATTGGTAGGCCGCATACTTGTAACATTAAGTAGTTGTAATAGCTTCTAGTCTATGTTTATGCTACGTCAAATGCTTAGACATATGTGTATGTGTAATGGTACATCTTGAATGCGGGATATGTGAACGCTAGGCTTTGATCTTGGGAACTAGCGCCAGCTACATATCCAGGTACCCGGAATTGTTCTCAACTGTCTGACGCGTGTACAAGTGCGACCGTTGTTCCTTACCTATTGCGACGCAAACCACTCGGTGGGTGTGGGCAATACTAAGGTTTTGATGCAGCCGACGTGTGCCATGCCCGTAAGGGTTTGTTTCAATTCTGATATAGTTATTCGGAAAAGAATCGAAACCTTCTTAGATGCGTAAGTATGTACGGTGCAACCTAATGTCTCATATTTATTTAGGTGAGGATCATCTAGTTAATACTCTGTGTACGAGATTATTAGTTTCCATGAATATCATTTCTAGTCCAGCGCAAGAGTGAACAGGTGTGAACTACTTTTTACAACCAGACAACGCGGACAAGCACCTTAATGATATGCGTCATTTCTCACAGAGTCAAGTCAAACTGAATTCCAACCGATGAGTCTCTACATGCATCCCACTCTTCCGGTGTTAGTACCCATATATGATGTGGACATACAGATTTTAGCGCGTAATTGGTCACCAACCAGAGGCCACTGGCCATAGTCGCCACGAACACGATTCATCAAAAGTCATGGGTCAAATCAAGTCAGGCATTTTGTTACACTGTATGTGCAAAGAAAACAAGGAGAAAAAAAAGGTTTAGACGCGCCAGAATGCAACTGACGGGGAAAAATTGTATCAAGAACGAGCATATACCAGAGACGAGACGGACTAGCTAGGAATATTGTGTCGCTCAAGCCTCATGATAGTGGAGGACAACGGTGGGAAAATGAAGAACGAAGCGTCTGTTATACTCAGCTTTGAACGGCCAGATGCTATACCGTTAAAACCGTGTCATAACGATATAGCGTCACGTAATTGCACTCTTTTTTAATATAGAGTTTGACCCTGATTTCTTTCATTAGAAACCAGAAACAGAGTTTTTACTAAATTGAAACTAAACAGCAACCGAAAGAAAACTAGACGCTGACACTATGATAGGTAATTTAAGTTTCAAACTACTCTTTGAATGAGTCTAAATCTAGCTAGCTTGCTAAAGTTTTTCATACATCAAATTGCAAGAAGTTCTCTAAAAGGAGACTAAAGTGCAGCAGGTTTGTACATATATAGCGTGTAACATTCTTGTGCAAGAGCCATATTGGCAAGGCCATGAAGAGAGCGAAGAGGCTTCTCCTCCTCCTAAGCTTCCCCTACGTACTCCTTTCTAGCTGCGTTCCTCATGTCACCTCTCTTAGCTTCGACTACAACTTCTCCGCACCCGGCGTCCTCGCCGGCGCCAACCTCACGTATATGAGCAACTCCGCCCCCGCCCGCGACCGCATCGACCTGACGACCGCCTCGACCTGGAGCACCGGCCGGGTGGCCCACGGGCTGCCGGTGCGGCTCTGGGACAGCAGCACCGGCAAGGTCGCCAGCTTCACCAGCAACTTCACCTTCGCCATCAAGCCCATGAATAACACGAACCAGGCAAATCTCTGACAAATTTGTTCGTGCCTGTCGATTGCTAATTATGTAAGTGTCCAACACGTGCGTGTTGCAGGGTGATGGCATGGCTTTCTTCGTCGGACCGTACCCGCCGAGCCTGCCAAAGGACGCGCGCGGCGGCTTCCTCGCGCTCTTCAACAACCCCAATAACACGGCCAACATCAACTTCCCGCCGACCGTCGGCGTGGAGTTCGACGCGTTCAGGAACGACTGGGACCCCAACGACACCATCAAACACCTCGGCGTTGACGTCAACAGCATCTCGTCGAGGGAGTATGCGGCGCTGCCGGAAGCGAGCTTCAACGGGACCATGTCGGCGTGGGTCAGGTACGACGCCAACGCGAGCACGCTCTCGGCCACCCTGCGACTCGACGACCTACCGGGGCTGAATCTTCACAACGTCAGCGCGAGCGTCGACCTCCGAGCGGCCGGTCTGCCGCAGGACGCGGCGGTCGGGTTCTCGGCGGCCACCGGGGATTTCGTCGAGCGTCACCAGATTATCTCTTGGTCGTTCGAGTCCACTCTCACCAGCGTTGCCGTCGTCGACCACAGCGGCAAGTTGCTTCCCCTGTATTTAGCTATGTTTACCTTCATTCTCCTTTAATATTTCTATATGTTTTGAACTTTGAAAGTATATATAGTTATTCAATAAGTTGGATGCAAGAGGTTCATAAATCTGATGTACTACTTAGTTGATATATATTTGATAGATGAAGTTTTTATGTAACGTGCAAATAGTTGGGCCTAGTTTGGAATGAGGTAATTATGTAAGACTGTTGGAGTAAAGGAAATATCCATTCCCAATGGATGAGGGGCTTCCTACTATATATTATATTACTATGAGAATTCTATTTAGCGAGTGTTGTGCACTTCGGTGACGAGCTTTTGATATAGTTTTGGTGATATGGTATCATTTGCATAATTTTTTCCGGGAAATATGCATTATCCTGTTTTAGTTCCACCATTAAAAGTCACAAAGAACCTTATAAGTCTACTAAAAGACTGTTCACTGACAGAAGGCAAAACCGCAAAGACCAAAAACATTGGTCTAATAGCCGGGCTGGTATCCGTTGGCACCTTCATATTCCTTGCCTTAGCGGCATGGCACGGCTACCTCCAATATGTGAAAAGACAGGACAGCATACACACGGAAGCGGCAGATGAAGATACAGAGATCCCTCTTGACATGGACAAGGAGTTCGACAAAGGGACAGGGCCTCGGAGATTCAGTTACAGAGAGCTGTCGCAGGCGACACGGGGATTCTCCGACGAGGAGAAGCTCGGCGAGGGCGGCTTTGGGGCTGTCTACCGAGGGTTCTTGCACGATCAAGGCCTCCATGTGGCCATCAAAAGGGTTTCCAAAACGTCAAGACAGGGGAGGAGGGAGTATATCTCTGAGGTGACCGTCATCAGCCGGCTCAGGCATCGCAACCTTGTACAGCTCGTCGGGTGGTGCCACGAAGCCGACGAGCTCTTGCTCGTCTACGAGCTCATGACGAACGGCAGCCTGGACACCCACCTCTACAGCTCAAGAAACATCCTGACTTGGCCAGTAAGGTACGATCAATATTCAATGAACAAATCACATTTTACAGTTCAAGGTCAGAGAATTCGTTCTTTACAGGTACAAGATAATTCTTGGCATGGGCTCTGCACTGCTCTACCTGCACCAGGAGTGGGAGCAGTGCGTCGTGCACAGGGACATCAAGCCGAGCAACGTGATGCTGGACTCGTCGTTCAACGCGAAGCTGGGAGACTTCGGTCTGGCGCGCCTCATCGACCACAGCCTAGGCGCACGCACGACGAGGCTCGCCGGCACCATGGGCTACATGGATCCAGAGTGCGCGGTTACCATGCGGGCCAGCGCCGAGTCAGACGTATACAGCTTCGGAATCGTCCTCCTCGAGATCGCCTGCGGCCGGATTCCCATCATCCCACAGGAGGATGAGAGCAAGGTCCGGCTCGTGCAGTGGGTCTGGGATAACTACGGGAGAGACATGCTCCTCGACACGGCGGACCCGCGGCTTGACGGCGAGTTCGAGCCGCAGGAGATGGAGCGCGCCTTGGTCGTGGGCCTCTGGTGTGTGCACCCGGACTACGCCTACCGGCCGTCAATCCGGCAGGCCATGAACGTGCTCCAGTTCGAGGCGTTGCCGCCGGAACTCCCGCTGGAGATGCCGGTGCCCGTGTACGCCTTTCCGGCCGGAGGGTACAGATTGAGCTACAAATCGTCGGCCGGGGTCAGTTCCAGCACCGGCGGACGCTCGTCGAGAAGTGACCGAACTGCACGCTCGTCCGGCTCGTCGGCGAAGAACCGCGACCACGAGACATGTTCTTTTGGCACTGCCGATACGGGGAGTGCAACAAGAGCGAGTGCATCCACGCCGAACCAGATCGCAGGCTGGTCCAACACTCGCTCCACTGGGGGACGTTCAGGCACGCCGACTGAGCAGTTTCAGTCCACACCCTACTCTTCCTAGATTGCCGTCGTCTTATTTTGCTGTCATTACAAGAGGGTGTCTCCGTGTCGGGACCTGCATATATAAAGAGAAGTGTTTCAATGTTTTTCTTTTTACATGTAATCGCATAAATATTAAAGTATGAATGAAGGGTGGATGGAGATTACTTACCCTTTCGATTGCTTTAAGATTTGTGCAACTTGTATTAGGAGGGAAAGCATTGAAGCACTGCTCATAAATAAATTCGGATTCTTTGTGTATATCGCATTAGTCTAGGATCACACTAGTACAGGTTCAATATAGATAAATATCACAATCATACACAATAGAATCATAATAAAAGACTTTATATATTAAATATATACCTGTTGAGTGACTTTATGGTAGATTTTATATGACTATGCCTCGCAAAGCTAAATTGTAGATAATAAATTTAAACTGCAGAGGAAAGAAAATATAGATAAACCCCTTAGTATACCATAGACAACTGATAAGACTCACACCCTAAATGTTTGTCTCCTCCTGATACTCCTTCGACGTTAGTGTAGACTCCTTCTTAACTAATGATTTTGTTGTTAGTAAGGATGAGTATTTAAAGCACTCAACTAGTTGTGCATATAATGTAATTCTAATATATATATATATATATATATATGCATGGCTTGTTCTAAATGAATGGTTGATATGGTTATTTTGCAGTAAAGTAGCATATACAAATAAATAAAGGAAATAGATTGAAATGATAGTAAAACAAATAACAATAATAAATAATTTGCAGATATTTCTCAAAAGTAAATTGGCATCAAGCTTTTAATCGTATTCCAAACTTTCAATAGCACATTACCTCCCATTCCAAGTTTCATTTTACAAAATCTAACCCTTAACTGTAATTCCCAAACATTACCCATGACCGCGGATACCGCTATTCGAATATATGTATACTCTGCAGAGGTTATGCACTTTACCCACACGATATGACCAATCTTTTTTTGCCTCTAATTTCATGCTTCTTTTAGCGATCAGTCAAGAGGTCATGATAAAACCTTTCAGAAACCTTTGTCCGAACACTGACCCTCTTGGTAAGCCCTCACTATCCCTTCCCTCATAAGAGTTGAAGTATAGGACCGATGTACCGTTGGATTGATGTGAGACCGAAGTAATCCTTCCCCATAGCCACACTCCGTGTGATTATCCACCTGAGGTATCACATGTCCAAACATTAGAAATCTTACTTACTTAGGTCCGTCCCATACCAGACATGTGGTTGCATATTTAACTCAGTTCAAAGGCTTGCAAGTTTGAGTCCTTAATTGACCGAGGCAAAACTTCCACAACCCAACCGCTATACTAGCCCACCTTGGCATACAGCCCCTTGCCACTTGCTCTAATCTAAATTATTTATCACCCCAGTTGTTTATCATGCACCACGTGCGATCAACAAGTCAACATCGTTTCGTGACACATGTCACTACAAATAAACATCATTGTATGACAGCACCTGACACGCCTTCTCATAAACATGTTCCATATTCCATTAGTCAATATTGATTTTGATATTTCAAAAGACATGAGTTATACGTGGCATAGCTAAGCATAACTAAGAACGATCTAACCGACCCATGTTGGTACCATTAACCACCAACTAACACTACTACAAAATACAACATCACAAATAGTTCAAAATTGACATCTCAAGCGGTTTAGCGAATCGTCAGTAACAAAGTATCAATGATAAAAGGGCACATCACAGACTGTTTGACAACCATCTGTGAAAATTGTCATCACAGGTGGTTCTAAACAAGAACCGTTTGTGATGTAACCGAATCATAGACGGTTCCACTTTGGAACCGTCTGTGATGTGGTCTTTCTATTGTTTACACTTTTATATTTATTGCCTAGACTCAGGAAATGCTAGCCATACCATTTGAAACAAAATATATTACAGAGTTTATATCATAAGCATATTATTATGACATACATTTCAGAAATCAACTCAGATTACATATTACACAATACGTACATTGCATCCATGTTAGAAATGAACTTAGATATATTAACCAATTGAATCTGTAACTACAACTCACAAATTCACAACATAAGGTTCACAAAATAATCCAAATGGTAACTAACAAATTCACAACTCATCAAGTGAGGCTGAGTGGCATTCGCCTTTTGGATTTATGACCTCACGCATCAAGAAGGCACAGAATTGTCCTCAAATTCATAGCAAATCAGCCTGTTCTAACACAGTTTGAGTGCATTTCCAAGCCTGTCAATGGGAAGAGCAAAGTCTTACATGTATATAAATTGGTAAGTGGAAACAATTATTTTAAGATTGACAAACCTATATGACATTGGTCTTCTTTGCACCAATGAGGATGTGCATGTTGTGGCAAACGTAGAATCTACATTGGTTAGTGACCTTTGGCTATTGGTGGCATTACCAAAATATAATAGGTTAGTTCTGGAGGTATTATTTTAGAGTGTGAAGGATTATTACGTAATAGCGGAAACCAGAAACTTATGAACATGCTTCACCTATGATGAGTCCTTGTGTGGCCCTCCACAGGCTTTGTAAACATTGAACGACGCCTCGAGTAATTTTACAATAAGCATCAAGTCATGGGTGCCACCCTTTTTGGAATCAAATTAAATTACCAAGTTCTATCTTGATATAATTACAAGTAGAACCTAGTGAAAACTATACAGTTATGTCGCCATGGTCATTCAACCTAAATTCGAGATACGTATAAAGTAAAAATCAACAAATATAGCAACTTGATGAAGTAATTACCTCAAGTTCTGGGGTAAATGTATGAAATTTTTTTCCGTTGAGCTTGCAATGCTTTTTCCACTTACTCCTAGATGACTTGTAAATTTTAGTCCATGGTTTGCTTAGACACCATGTGTGGGTCGAGAAAACCCACCGATTCTTTCTCTTTTTTTTGCTTCAATGATCATGTATCTATATATACAAAATCAAGGATCATATATATATATGACTTTTATCGGTGTGACACGAATGTAGACCTTGATTGCACACACTTACAATGTCTAGCATCTGACGAGTGAGGCATCGAGGGCATTGAGGTTATAGAGATCGAATAAGTCATTGAAGCCGACCATGAAGGAGCCCCCCAAAATTTGGTGGAAGAAATGCTCCCGGCTTGTTATCTTGATCCATACACCAATTTTGCAATCTAACGTAGGCTATTGTAAGCATCTGCTGGCGCTCTACTAGTACAAATGGATGTCCTAGCTTGAATTGCCACACCAACGGGGCCAACGGAAAGTTAAGGGCCTCCATGGTCTACTTTGATTTGACTTTGTCACCGCCTCATCATCTATCAAAGGTCATTTTTAAGGGAGACGACTGGGCCCGAAGTGAAGTACCGACCTATGCCTTATGGGACATGGTAGCCAATTTGGTTGGCTACTTGGTCGAAAGACGTGGCTCGATAGTCTTTGGTAGCTCCGGCAGACAGATGGCTCCATAGTCTTTGGTAGCCGGTGCTACAAGACGATCGTCAAAGGAGATGTCCCTCTTGGACTATTAGATGAATGTGCTAATGACATCCCCTAGTGTCACGATCTCGTCATTTGAGGGCATCTCTAGTGTGACGACCTTGCAAATTTCATGTACACTGTCGACATGAACCTTCGTGTAGCTCGAAGCTACCATGCCACCGTGCATAATTGCCCCTAGACCGGATGGATACGTGTGCCCTCAAGCAGCCTGCAGGGGAATGAAATCGTTAGCAAGCCTCATTTAGAGATTACACGTTGTGGCCATCTAAATAAGGTTACACAATTAGCTAACACATCCAACAGGTCTATCTAAGGAGCAATGCAGACATGTATAATACCCTGATGTCATCGACAGGAAATTTGGTATCATCCACGTCTGTCTCAGGGGTAGACGCGCAGCTGCTCCAATGGTTAGTTGGGCTGAATTGCATATGTGCATATGGGGCTTGCACATTCCATACGTGCCTCTCCGCAGTCACCCTTTGCTCCATCCATTCCTAAAGATTTCTTAGCTGATTATCGAATTGCGCTCTCAGTCTTTCCTTAACCCTTTCCTCAATGAGTGCTACTAGCCGTTCCTCGTGCTCAGCTTTGCTTCTCTTCCTACTCCAGTACATGTCGGAGTCTTGTGGGAATCCCATTTTCTAGGGAATGAAAACACCTTTGCCTCGCGTGCGACCTGGGTGCTCCTTGTTTCCCAAGACCGTAGAGAGTATATCTTTCTCTTTGTCTGCTTGGAAAGAGCCCTAGGTAGAATCTATACTCAACGCTGTTTGAATTCAAGATCCCAACATGTTATTTCACTTATGAAGTTACATATGGACTAATTACAAACTATGTATCTCGATATCTTACTAGGCGTTGGATGCTTCCTTGTCTGCGGGGTTGGCAAAGGACACGCAACCCGAAGACGTGGACATGACCACGCTCTTACCCAGTTTCGGGCGCGTGGGTCTCAAATCGAGGCAAATGACAGTGAGACCTCCTTCTGCATTGCCTCATTGTCCTCTCTCCTCCATTGCACAATCTTACCAACTACCCAGTGGTGCTAAATTTGTGCGGGTGGGTGTTTTTTGCCTGGACGGTCTTGTTCACAGCACTTTGACACACGAATTCTTCTGTCGTCTTCATCTTAATAAATCATTCCCACATGTCTTCAATGATGAACCCATACTTCTGGAATAGAGTCATTTTCTTATTCACGTAATTACTAACAATGGTGCTCTTGAAGTTCTTCCTCGCCTTTCCTACTACTAGTAATGCATATCGTTGCGTTCCTCATCTAACAGCGACTTCTGTGATGGATAGGTGTTGTGGACCCTTTTACATCCAACTATCCCGCAAAATGTCTGAAATGCTGCTATTGCCTTAGGAGGTGCGATAGGGGCCCCATCCTGCTAATCGACCGCTGTGGTGATATGTCATCTCTGGGCCTTTTACTTAGCCCTCTTGGACCACGCCTCAGTTTTCCTTTGTTCGGCTCATCAGATCTATTCGGCGATGAGGAAAGAGGGGACATCATCTTCTTTTTAACTATTCACAGACGATCGTGGAAGAGGAAATAAAGTAAACGTAAGAGTATTGTTTAAAATATGGAAATAAACAATAAAAAAGAGTTTCTTTATTCGTTAGAACAAGGAAAGAGAAATATTTTGTGGGAAGATAAATCTTTTTGTCTGCTAGGGAGATTATAGGAGAAATCTTTTTGTCTGTTAGGGAGATTATAGTTGTAAAAAGATTTTTATCTTCAGAATAAGGAAAGAGAAGAGGTCACTTCGTTCTCTTTACCATCATAGAGCAATCAAAAGGGCAGCAAACAATGAGAAGGTTCCCAAGACAATTAAGTTGTCTGGCCCCTTCACGTGCAAGGTCTACAAGATAATTAAATTGTCTGGCCCCTTTGCAAGATAGTAAAGAGTATGTAGGTGTCGAGACCCGAGTTTGCTAATTCGGACCCTCTGTATTTACTGCACTAGTCCATGGATCAACGCTAGTGTACACAACTTAACATTGGTAAATATCACATCATACACAACGATAGTAATAATATAATGACTCCATTTATTGATTATAACTAAATGTATGATCTTATGACCAACTTACATTATTAAGCCACGCAGGGCTGAACTTAAAATAAAGATTAAGACAAATGTAGCGGAAAGTAGAAGACATAGTTGACCCCTCAGTTTACCACCGGCAACTGACAAGGCTCGGACCCAAAAGACTCGTGTCTTCCCGGAACTCCTCCAACAAAGGTGTAGACTCCTCAACTGTTGATTGTGGTTGTTGGTAAGGGTGAGTACATGGAAAGCACTCAACAAGTTGTGCAGAAATGCATTCCTATTATTCTATATGCGAGGATTATTCCAAAGGATAAGGCTATATAGCTATTTTGCAATAAAGCAGCATTTGTGAATAAGTACAATAAATAGATTGTAAAGACTGAAACAAATAGCAATAATAAATAAATTTTAGCATTTGCAAGTAAACCAAGTTTTCCAATCCTAAATCAAGTTCCAACCTTACATAGCAATCTGCCATCCATCCTAAGTTTTATTTTGACAAAAGTCTAACCCTTGACTGTAATTCCCGAGCTATGCTCAATACCGCGAGCACGGCTATTCGAATAGATTCACACTCTGCAGAGCTTATGCACTTTACCCACATGATACAACCATACACCACACATGCGAGTGATTATAACAAAGCCTTTACAATGCACTACCTTAACCCAGTACTACCCACTGAGGTTTCAACACTGAAGGGACTGGTTACCACAACAGGGCCCCCCTTTTGCGTCATGTGAGTTAATCTGTGAAGGGACTGGTTACCACAACCCGGGACTCACACCACCACAAGCAGTACTAAAGCTAAAACATTGCAAATTAATCAGCTAGGCTGCTCCATAACAGACATGTGGTTGCATGGTTGACTCAGGTCAAAGGCTTGCAAGGCTAAGTCCTTAGAGTGATTAAGGCAAGACTTCCAAATACCCTCTGCCATTCCTGGCCCACCTTGGCACACTGCCCCTTGCCACTTGCCCCAATCTAAATGAATACCCTCTGCCATTCCTGGCCCACCTTGGCACACTGCCCCTTGCCACTTGCCCCAATCTAAATGAATACCACCCCAGTTGATTACCAAGCACAACATGCTATCAACAAGTCAACATCGTTGCGTGACATCCCTCGCCACTACAACTCAATATCCTCGTGTGACAACACCTGACACACCAATTCATAATCATGTTTCATATTCCATTAGTCAAGATTAAATATTGATGATTCAAGTACATGTGATGACGTGTCATGGCTAAGCAACTATTACGTTCTAACCATCCCATGTTGATTTTAGTATTAACCAACTATAGTGACCCATCTAGGGTGACAATAGATTATGGCATACAAATGATAAGGTAGAGTATAGATCAAATTGGTACAATAGCTAAGTCCCAATTTAATTTGAAACAGTTGTATTCATGAAATAATATGCAATAGAGTAAAAAAATATAGCGCTTTTATAAACATGGGTTCAATATGATCAAAGCACAACTTGCCTTGGCAAAGGTCCTGGACTTGCTCTGGAAGGTGCTTTGAGTTGATGGATCCTCCTCCGATGCGTCGCACAACTCAACATCTACGTGAATCGAAAGATAAAAGCAAATAAACACTAAAGATAAAGAGAAAATTAACTCTAAAATTCACCATTAAATAGATCTCAATTTTACAAATTTTAGAAATTTGAATCACATCAATCGGAGCTCGTATAAGGGAGAACGGGCTCGAGGAAGATTCAAAAAATCTAAAAAACAGAAAATTGCAAATCAAATAATAAACCGAATTATTTTTATATTGAAAAATCATTTTATTGCGTCGGCATGATGTCATGATGACTTCATCCCTGACCCGAGCCAATCACGAATTGCCACGTGGTCGCGGTCCATGCACCCGGTCCACCACCTACACTAGTTCACTGTGGAACCGGTCCACGGTGCCTGATCCCGAAACGTGTCACAACCCGATTGGCTGCAGCTTGTGGCGCAATCTACCCAGCACACGATGAATCGAACGGCTATAGACCAAGCGCGATGTGGCACTATCTCAACCGATCGATCTACATCTAACGGTTCACGGACGTTCGTCTCTGATCCGACGGTTAGCGAAGCTTAAATCGGGGATGGTTGCACGGCGGTGAAGTCTTCACCGGGCTTGGAGACGATGACCACGAAGTCAGCGCAACGACGATGTTCTAGCGATGAAAAACGGCAGGGCCGACGCGACGCAACACGACGATCTCAGATCTGGAAACCGTGTGGCGGAAGATAGCTTGACGGCGATGATCTTGAGCAAAAACTGCGACGGTGCACCGAATCAACTACGACGGCACAGGCGACGCTGGCTAGGGCTACGGGGCGCAATGAGATGGCGATCCTCTGGTTGCTACCCTCCCCCTTAAATAGCGCCGACGAACGCACGCAAAAAGAAAACCTTACTTTACAAAGCGACGGCGACGTGTTGACGGCGGACTCCGAGTCCCGATCGGAGACGATGAACGGAAACCGTACGATCTCCGACGGACGGCTAGGATCACTCCTGACGTGGCACGATCGGATCCATCCTTTCCAAATTAACGGATACGATCTAAACTATCCTAATCTAACGCAACTCAATCAGCGTAGCTTGATCTTAATCCAACGGCCCTCGGGCACTAGGGTTTCCATCGATACCTTCCGATCACAGCTGCTCCTTCGCGATCCAATGGCTAATCCAATACCAATGACGTGGCTTGAAAATGCCCTTGCGATGTAGATCCAACGGTCGACGGCAAAGACGCTTGAACACAGGCCTAGCGGGCTGCACAGTACTGGGCTGCACGCATAGTATTGGGTTCCAACCCTGATACTGTTCAAACATTTTCCCCCTGACTTTTTCTTTTAAAATAATTCTAGAAAAATTAAGTAATTTGTATTAGGCAATAAAATTATCAGGAAAAATCCAAGCAAATTCTCATAAATACTTTGAGACATTTTGAACTTAAATGGAATATTTTTAGCCAAACTTTATATTAACTTTCTCTATAATTAATTAGTTTTCACAAAAAGCCAAAATACTTAATTAAAAATAAATTCAAATAAATTCCAGAAAAACTCAGTAAATTTAGAAAAATCACAAAATGCACAAATAATAATAAAATAATATTCTTAGAAAATTTTAGGATGTTACAATAGGAATATTATCATGTCATGAAATAAATAACTAGAAGTTATTTACTTGTATGTTAAAAAGGTTCTAGTAATGGCAAGAAATAAAAACAAAATCAAAATAAAAGCTGAAGTTCTAGTAAAAATTGTAGAATTAAATAATTTAGTGCCACACGCAATTATATGAACTAAGGTTTCTTTGCATCAGTCATCTATTCAATGAACATAATGGGTATAACTGGGTATTGGTTATTGTAGGATGAGATGCTATTACATTAGTTTGTACTTCCATGCTATGTTTAATGTGTCAGCAAGTGTTTATCATGTACGCAAATATAATGTGCCTTTGGTTCTTTTGCTGAGAGGAGTTGTGGCCGTGCTGGGCAAACTAGCCTATTTTAGCTATAAATTGGAAAACAATAGCAAGTTAAGAAGTAAACAGTAGCAACGAGCTCAATATTCAGTTCAAAACAATTGTTGAAAACATAATCTCTAGACTAGAGCCACAAGCTCATTATTTAGTTGCAAGCAAATTTTGAGAACAACAAAAGGACTAAGGCTTTCACGTACATACCTTTTGTCAAGCAAGTCTTACACTTGATGATGAATTAACTTGGTCTCCTCCGGATTAAGTCCTATATGGCATACGGTTTGGCAAAGAAGCTCCCAGGATCAAGTCAATTTGATGCTCAATTCCTCTAACAGGTGGCAACCCCGGGGAATTTCAGATGGAAACAAATAAGCAAAGTCTTGTAAAAGGTTAGTAATAACAGGAGGCAAAGGTACAAGCAATCCTCAAGTGAAAACAAAACATCTTTGCAAAGTAAAGCATAGCAAACAGAATTATCCATTTCCAAGTCATTAAAATCAGATTTAGAAGCAACAATAATAAATCCTTTCAATTTAATTTCTCCTTTGCTAGCACTAGACTATTTCTTCTTATATTGCACAAGTTCTTTAGCTACAATCTGAATTTCATTTTTTCTACTTGAAAGGACAGGGGATATCGCCTAGAGGAGGGGTGAATAGGCGAATTAAAATATTTAAAACTAAATTACAGCGGAATAAAAAATTTGCAGCTAAATAAAATCTCCCGAGGGTCTAAGTCCGGAGTGTCCGGGACTTTCATCCGGATACTCCGATATGTCCGGATGTCCGAGTCGAGTCCGGATACTTGGATTGGACCCGAGGATCGAGACCGAGTGTCGGGACCTATCTCGGATACTCGAAATGTCCGGACTATCCGGTTTGAGTCCGGATACTCCGGATTTAAGACCTCGAAATGAGATTTTAAATCCCTGCAATTTTTCAACAATCTACTTGAATACAAAAGATCTAAATGCCATCAGATACCTGCGGGTGATGTAGATCTAGAGCCAAATACAACAATAGAGTAGATCGGGCAATTTCAAGATTCAAAATCAAATACTAAAGCAAGAGTAAGAAGCAAACTTGGAGACGATGATTTTTCACCCGAAGTTTGGATCCTTGAGGGAATCCTACGTCTCCGTTGAGGCGGCTCGGTCACACTTGAGCCGGGGTCTCTTTCAACCCTATTCCTCCCGGTGTTGCACAAATGCACTCGCCGGTCTTCACTCCTTTGATTCCTTCCCTTACGGAGGCGGAACCGGCCTTCACAAACTTCCCACGGCCAACCACACAAAGCTTCGGTGGCTCGTAGGCGACCTCCTAGCCGTCTAGGAGTCCTCAACCTCCAAGAGTAACAAATGCTCATGAAGAACAAGCTTGGAGATGAAATCAAGTGCTCAATCAATTCAAAACTCACTCAACCTAGCACCTCACTCGTCAAACTCTTCCCAACCCTTCTCGCAAGGGTATCACTTAGATCTAAGGGTAAAGAGGTGTTTTGGGGGCTCAAGAACAAGGGTATAGCTCCTCAAATCAGTGGGATAACGGCCTCTTTGAAGTGAGGAAGAAGGGGGCTTTAAATAGAGGTCCCAAAAAAACTAGCCGTTGGAAACAGCTGAGCACAACCCGGAGACTCCGGAAAAAACCCCGGATACTCTGGATTGTCTGAGAGCAGCCACCAAGGGTGTCAACCCGGAGTGTCCGGACCAAATGTCCGGATACTCCGGATTGCACTGAGCAGCCCGACGAAAATGAGCATAACTTTTGACTCCGGACTCCGATTGCAGTGATTTTGGACTCTATCAAAAGGTAAGAACGAGGGCTACACAACTAACAAGGTCTCACTACCCAAAACTTAAAGGATAAACACAAATTTCACAAAGAATCCAAGGGAGACCTACAACTCTCACTTTCCGGCACCACCAACACCACTCTCTTTCTAAGTTCCACATGGATAGATCACTTGAGCACTTGACACATCTAAAAGTCATTCGACATCGCATCCCTCTTAATAGTACGACAATCCTTAGACTCAAATTAAATCAAAGATAATATAAGTCTAGAAATAGTCACTTGCCGTCTTCTTTCTTAATGTCGATGCATGAAGACTTTCACCATATAATTGATGACATCTTCGCCTTGTTCAACTCGACTCGATTCACCTCATGAGACTCTCGTCCTATCAACCTTGACTTGATCATCCTCTCTGACAATCTCCACGCCAAGTCGATCTTGACTTAGTCCTCAACTCTTGGTGACACCGCCGTCTTGTTGACCTCGGCTTAACGATCATCCTCCAAGATACCTTGGTCATCATACACATACGGAACCTAATTCTTTCCAAACTACTTATGAAAAACATTAGTCCCAAAAGCTCAATAGGTATGAACAAATTGATATTTGTGAACAATTGATTACAACAAGTGTTTCATATAAAGAAGCACAACATAAATGGAAACACTTGACATAAGACATGTTCTCTACTAAGTACATCATGATGAATATGTAATTTATCTATATGCACTAGAGAGATAATTGCCAACATGATGAATCAATTAAATCATGGCAAG
This sequence comes from Otatea glauca, assembly GCA_036346275.1. Classification (NCBI taxonomy): domain Eukaryota; kingdom Viridiplantae; phylum Streptophyta; class Magnoliopsida; order Poales; family Poaceae; genus Otatea; species Otatea glauca. The sequence continues at coordinate 29,109,824 of CM070728.1, forward strand.
GATCACAGTCTTTACTTAAATGAAGCACATGATAGAATATATACGAATTGTACATATGCAAATAATATTTGGAGTAAGAGTAAATATGTGATCCAACACTAGATTAAACTTCACTAAGAGAATTGCATGAGAAGATATACAACTAAAACATGCATGCACCAAGTCAATCTATAGCAATATGAAGTTTAACTCTAGTTAATACATGCATATTAAACACAAAGCACATAATGAACTCAAATGAATATATATGCACAAATAAATATGACATGAACCAATGTGCATATATATAATCAACATGCTACTTGGAGTTCACTATGCATTTGCACGAAAGGAATGCAATAAAAAATATAGAAGGGATACCAAAATTGCATACCTTATCTTTACTTAACCATCCCACTTGATTTTCCTCTAAAAGATGAGACTAATACTCAACTAGGCAATAACATGTTAGTCTCATAGCAATATAATCATATTGGAGGTTTGTCATTTGTTAATCACTAAGTTAAGCATTTACTCAATTTCGTAGATTATCATTATATGCGTTTGTCATTAATCACCAAAATAACATAAGTGCCTAGATGCACTTTCACTACTATAATTTTCTCTATTAGCTCTCTATAATTCATCTTTTAAAATTGCTTCAAGATATATGGGCAGCAAATTTATTTTCTTTCCTTTAGATATGAAAGTATATTAATTAGTTCTACCAAGATGCATAGTATCTCTATCATATTGCCATGATCTACCTAACAATAAAGAACATGCTTGCATAGGTACAATATCACAATCGGCAAAAGCATAATATGAACAATAGAAAAGCGTACTCTCACAATGTATGTTACCTTTAGCGTACCATAAGAATTAAACCATTGAATGTAGTAAGGACGAGGGAGTTGATTGGTAGTCAAGCCAAGCTTCTCCACCATATCCATGCTTGTAAGATTGTTGCAACTCCCTCCATCAATGATAACTCTACATGAACACTCGTTGATGATGAACTTCGTTTGGAACATATTGTGGCATTGGTTCTGTTCAGCATGCTCTATTTGAGCACTTAGCACACATTTCACAATTATGCTTAAGTACTTATCAGAAGCTTCAGCACCAAAAAGTTCTTCCTCTAAATGATTGATTCACGTTCCTCACTTGCAGGGTCAGTGGCAAGCATAGCATATTCCTCATCAATATCACTAGCTAAAGTGTACTCACAATTATCTTTGACGAGAAGGGCTCACTAATTTGGGCAACCACGTATCATGTGCCCAAAACCTTTCAATGATGGCATTGTACATTCCTACATCGTCCGATAGAAGAAACCAAAGTGGAACTTTTCGCAGGATCTTGAACCGTGGACTTGCTTGCTTCAGGAGCACGGGGTGTAGTGGTGGATGATATAGAGCACTCACATGTGGAGGTGGTAGGTGGCTGGCTAGGTGTAAGGGGTGGTGCCTTGCTATGTGACTGGTTCGACCTACCTGCAAAAGAACCTCTAAAATTACCTCGAGAATGGAACTATCTTCTCTGCACTTCACGTTCAGCTTTACAAGCAAGATGAAACAAACGGGTGATAGAGTTGTATTCTTTATAATCAAGAATGTCATGAATTTTACGGTTAAGCCCTCCTAGAAATCTAGCCATTTTAACATCTTCGGTTTATTCTAACCCACAACACAATAAACCAACTTGTAGTTCTTGGCAGTATTCTTCTACTGTTTTACTACCCTGTCTTAAGCGTTGCAAATAGTTAAGCAAATCACGAGAATAATAGGAAGGTACAAATCCATATCTCATAGCTCTCTTCAATGCATTCCATGTTCTAGGTATGTTCTAAATATTACAACAATACTCACTCCACCAAATAGATGCAAAATCAGAGAACTCACTAGTAGTAGCCCTAACTTTTTATCTTCAGGAACAGCATAGCAAGCAAAATTTTGTTCTGCGGCTAACTCCCATGTGAGATTTGCAGCAGGATCATAATTTCCAGCAAAAGGAGGCATAGAGAATTTAATTGTACCAAGTGGATCATCATGGTCACATACCTCTCGTGGTGGTGGATCTCTTCTCAAACCTTGGCGATTAAAACGACGTTGCCGATGATCACGATCATTGTTGGGATTGAATCCTCCATTGGACTCCGTATCAGCAACATATTGATTTCCTTCATCCATGACTTCTTCTACTTCATCGGCCCATGAGTAAGCAACAAAATGGGTATGGAATTGTCTTGGTACTCCAGTAGCAATGGGGAAGGCGTAGCCGGTGGTGGAGCTCTCTCTAGCTGCCCTACGTGTGTAGCAAGTGCAGCAAGCTCACTATTGGTGAGATCTAAAACCCCCTCAAGATGCTCTGAATGTTGAATCTGTATGCGTGACAAATGTCATATGATTTCCTCCATTCGCGGTGTGAGAGGTGCATCCTCGTCGGTATGATTAGTAGAACCTATCATTGTTAGTAGAAGACAAGAAACAATTCACAAGTATATGTCCCTATCAACTACTAGGTATTGGTGGTTCAAAGTCATACACGCTCAAGCCCTTACCAAGCCCTTGCAAGTTCTTACCAAAGCAAAACACGTGGTGCAATCGGCAGCTGGTTCATGATAAACGTAACTCAAGCTTGCCAAAGCGATTGCAAGGAGAATGCTACCTGTTTCGTTAGCAGAAGGTTGAGCTTGGACAATCTTAAATATGTAGTAAGGATTAACAAGTAATTCAATCCAAAAATTGCAAAGTTGAAAAGTAGTTGAAAAGCTTAGAAATGTACTACTAGGGTCGAACACAAGTGACCAGCAAGCGAAACTATCACACAAGGAGCTATTTCAACCATAGGAGGCACTTCTCACAAGTTTTTTTACTACTTTTTCTTTTTTTTATAATTTTTTATTTTTTTTGGAAGTGCAACTCCTAACTCAACTAAGGACAAAAAATAAAAATATCACATTTTGGAACAAGAGAAAACACTAAACAGATAACCCAAAGACGACAAAAACGGGACAAAAAACTTTCGAGGCCAAGAACTCGGTCTTAGAAGCTGAATATGAGATCGAAAACGGGCTCAAAACTAAAGGTGTGTGTTTGTTTTAGATGCGCCTTTTCGTCCTCTTCAAAACAAGTACTCGTACATCAAAAAGAACTCCGTTTGTAAAAGTTATGGCTGTTTTATTGATAGCCACACGGATACTAATTTCTAGACACGATTTTGGCCAACGGAAGGCATACGCAACAACCTTGTCTTTCTACATCAACACACAACCAATTCCTTGTCTGGAAGCATCATAGTAGATATCAAAACTACTCTAACCATCCAACAACACTAACACTGTTGCTGTCGTTAGACACTTTTTTAACTCCTAAAAACTATTCTCGCACTCTAGCATCCACACAAACTTCTTTTCCTTTTTCAACAACTGCATAATTGGCCACCTTTTTTTCAACATTACTGTGAACAACACAAATTTTAAATCTATCATCTACTAGGCCCGCTTCGCACTAAGAGACAGCTACCTAGGATGAACATTCACATTAGAACAGAATACTTCAGATTGTCATAACATTAGTTACATCAAACGTTGCCAAATGTTCAGATAGACAACGAAAACATAATTTAATTACCCATAAAATCCTAGAAGTCCACTTTTAAAGATCGATCCCATACACCAAAGAACAGAACAACTAACCGATCCTCCCTAGTAGATTTAGACTGAGACACACAAAAAACCCCCACTACTCTCCACTCTTAAACCATTTACGATCAACAACTAGCAAGGCTAGGATCTTGGGTTGTGACCAGCCCACACTTGGTTTCTCTTCCTATAAACGTTTCTCCCACACATTCTTCTACTCAAAAAACCAAGTTCAAGAGTACAATCTCTTATTATACTCAACAGAATGCCATGGATCATTCATTTTCTTTTCCCAAGCTAGAACGCAAAGGAAACATCAATTCTCTTTAACAAAATAATTACTTTTATCACCTTAAATCCAAGGTGCTAAAGTTCATATCGGGGAGAAACTCAATTAAAAGAGAAACACCGCACAATTCATTTATAGATGCATCCTATTTTTACCGAAGCAAATCCTTTCAGAAAGAGAAAAACGATCATGGCATCAAACCACTTTCCCATAACAACCATCCTTTCTCTCACAAGAGAGGGAAACTCATTTCCTAGCCGCAAATTGCTTCACCAACAAAAATATTTAAGAAGCAATCATAAGACTCACCTTTAAGAATTCACAAACATCGTTCACAAGCAATCATAAAAGACTCACCTTTAAGAATTCACAAACATCATTCACATTGTAATTAAGTTCAACTCCAGTTAAAATGAAGATACAAATATCTCTAAATCACGAACTTCCAAAACATTACCTTAGGTCTGGTTGTTTCTTTTGAGTAAAAATACCAAAGATAACTTACTTTATAATGCTAAAGAGTGTAATCCAATCATTCACCCTTAAGGATAAATTCTACAACCATAACATAAGCTAAATTTCACCGTTATTTTTTTTGGACCTCAAAGTTAACTACATAATTTCACAACATTCACACTAATTTAGGGATGCTCTAGTGCTGATAATACAGAATGCTTTAGCAAAATTCATTCATCAAAAGACCATACGAACAAACAAATCAATAAACATTTAAAAGAAAATTCACTACAAATCTCACCATCTCTATATTATTCAAAGATGCTTACCATTAAAGGTTTCAATACTTACATAATTTGCGCCCGAAAGAACCCCACAAGATTTAACAAAAATTACAGCCAATTATTTCTATAATTATTTTCTCTAATAATTACTAAAGAAAATTTGCAATGTTGTCACAAAACAATAAACCAAGTCTACCTCATGATGATAAACAAAGAAAATCTTGTCATAATTTTAAGCATATTCATCCTAATAGTTAATTCAATATAAGACAGTGCATCAATATTTTCCTTTGTTTATATACCACATGGGTAAGATCATGGAGGCCTTGCCTGAAGCAATTGATTACCTACAGAAGTACCATCCTCACATTTGGTACAGGAGTGGGTTCTTTGAGAAAAGCAAGGTGGACTACATAAATAAGAACATATCAGAGTTTTAATAGCCAGATAAAGGGAATGAAGGGTCAAAAATGTTTGTGAGTTCATGGATAAGGTCATGTCAATGATACTAAAGAAGTTAGATGCTAGCAAAAGGATAGGAAGGAAGTTGCAAGGTGTTATTCTTCCAAGTGTGATCAAGGATTTGTATGATAAGACCGTATGCATGGGAAAGGTTGACATTGCAAAGTGATGATCATTTAGCTGAGGTAAGTGTCACTTAATACAAAATGAAGAAGCACAAGAAAGTGGAACTTCGAGGTATGATGTAAACCTACACGAGTATACATATAGTTGCAAGCAGTAGCAGGTGAGTGGAAAGTCATGTGTTCATGCTTTAGCATTCATATGCTACATGAGAGGTGCAAATACGGAGGAGTATGTGGATCTATATTACTCTGTGGATAGATTCAGAGTAGCGTATGTAGTTGTAATCATGCCTATAGGCGATAAGACATAGTGGCCAAAAGTGGAGTTTGGTTTCAAGGTACATCCCCAAAACAGAAAAGGACATTTGGAAAACTACGGAAGCATAGGATCAGAGTGTGCCTTGACCCTGGTAAGAAGAGGTAGAGATGCAAGCTATGAGGTGAGTTGGGCCATCGAGAAGCAGGTTGCAATGCTCCAATTCCCGATGAGGACAGTGTTGATCAGCAAGGAGGAGAAGGAGAAGGGCAACCTATAGATCTAGTGCCAAATACCAGGAAAAAGTGATGCAATATCTTTCTTTTGAACATTGCAAATGGTATAAAATGTTTGCTCACTATATATCCATTAAGTTTACTCAAACATGTAGGAAAAGATGCAATCAATCGGCTGTAAGCACCAACCAGAGCAAGACCAATAAGGATAAGGCTGTGGCAGAAAAGACAATAAGGACATCCACAAATAAAACAAGGGCACCAGTAAAGGCAACATCCATCTCAAGGCAAAGATCTAGAACTTCAACAAAAGCACAATTTACCAAGCCAACTATTGATGCTTCTCCTGCAAAGGCAGTCACCACCTCAAGGCCAAATGCTAGAGCTTCTCCTGCAAAGGCAACCACCACCTCAAGGCCAAGAAATAGAGTTTCACCTACAAAGATATCTACAAAATTTGGGGTTACTCGATGATGCTTTAGGCCTTACATGTATTTTGGGTAGTCGATGTTATCTTGGCATAACTTGATGTTCACTTGAATCATGGATGTTTTCTTCTTGATGCATTGAGATGAATTTGGTTACAACAATCTAAAGATGTGATGCACTGCATGTTGTCTGTTGTTTCTGGTAATTGATGTTATATTCTAATTCATATTGGGTTCTGCCAACATTTTGTCTGGAGGTTTGTTTTTCAGTTCAAATATCTGACAATGCATTTTAAACGCAACAACATGACCATTCCCTTGCTTTTTTGCGCAGCATTCATGCCCATGTAATTTGTCATATAAGCACAAGAAACAACACATGTCACTTCATAAAATCTGGAAAAACACACCTCCAATTGGTTATAAACATACAACATTACTCCATAATTTCATAACAGGATACAACAAATGTCACTTCATTTAAAAATTCTAATCACACATGAGAAATTATGTCTTCCGGCACTACATGATAGAATGAACATCACACATCTAAAGTCACAACACGGGTCATATGAACCAAACACTTGCTGCTATCTTCGAATTACAATGATTTTATCAACTTTCTGTCCTAGTTTCTTCCTTGGCCTTTACCAATTTAAGGCTTGAAATCACCACAATTCGCCAAATCAAGGGCCCTAGATTGGAATCTGATTAACTTTAGAAAACCCAGTAGTAAGAAGGTAATTTTTTTATGAAATAGCAATTGAACTATAATATATATAAAAACTAATGTTACACTTGCCCTCATGAAGCTTTGGCTGTTATACTGATGATTAACAAAGCTAAAGCTTCTATCAGTATATTTAGAAAACTCATAAGGGCATCACAATTGAATTTTTTTTTAAATAATACTTTTTTCATTTAAATTGCAAAAATATACCTCTGTCGCCCTCTGAATAGGCGATTTTGGCACTTGTCGCCCTCTGAATGGGCGACATGTCAATTTTCCTGTAGCCAGTTTGTAAAGAAAATCATAACTTTTTCATATGATCTCAGATGGAGATGAACTTTATATGAAAATTGTAACTCTCAACGAGATCTACAACTTTCGTATACAAATTTTTTTCATTTGAATCCATTTAGATGGTCAAAAATGGGATAGAAAGTTCAGATCTAAAAATCAGATCTACACTAGATCTGAAACTTCTATCTCGTTTTTGGTAGTCCAAATGGATTCAAATGAAAAAAAATTTATATACCAAAGTTGTAGATCTCGTCGATAGCTACAATTTTCATATAAAGTTCATCTCCATCCGAGATTATATGAAAAAGTTATGATTTTCTTTAGAAACTGGCTACAGAAGAGGGCGACATGTGCCAAAATCGCCCAATCAGAGGGCGACAGAGGCCTCAGTTGCCCCTGTAGCCCGTTCAAAGGGCGATAGAGGTATATTTTTGCAATTTTTTGAGATCGTGGTATACTTTTACAATTTGGATAAAAAAATATATTATTTTAAAAAAAATTCCATCACAATTCATAAAGTTCTATACTATGAGTAAACTGACAACTCATTGCTTACAGAACTTCATAGTTACTAATCAGGAGTACATTTTGATGCTTGCAGATTTTGCTTTCACATTTAAGCAAGAGCATATGTGTGTGTATACTAAGCTTGAGTACATTATGTTCCAAAAAGGTGGATAAAATTTTGCAAAACAGAGCATGTGCAAAAGAGGTGGTAAATAGTTGTATGGGTTCTGCAATTTTCCTAAGTTTTCAACTCATACTTGTCAAATTGAGTCGTACAATTATTTCTCCTGAATTTTGACCACCAAAGTGTCATTAACAACCGGACAACAGCGAGGGAGAGAAATTGTTCCAGTTAAACCAAGGGGAAGGATGAGATGAGGAAGGGAGCGATTGGACAAACCTGGACAACAGCGAGGGAGAGAAATTGTTCCAGCTTGAAGGTGAGATGGGACAACCAGATAGACGAGGACGGCACAACGGAGATCAGTGCAGCCTAGCGAATGGCACAGAGTACGGTGGGGCGACCTAGCAGATGGAGGTGTGGCCCGTGGATAGTAGCGACGCGGCATACGGGGCTGACGGCAAACGGTGGAGAGACCCAGACGATGAGGGCAATTGGGGCAGTGATTCTGTCGAGAGTGCAGCCCACCGCCTTTGCAAACGACGACAGCCACCGCCTGGAAAGCAGCCATAGCTAGGGATGGAAGCTAGGTCAAAGAAACTAGTGATGACTTTGTTGAGCATGAGAGTCCTTAGGCTAAATTGGAAGGGTTGTGTAGTCTATACAAAAATACATAATCGAATACAGGCTGCGTATTCTAGTAAATTAGGGTGGTATTGACCATAATGGCATTTCTAGGAGTATATTTAATGATTTGAGTAGCATTTTTCAAACAGACGCGACTGCAATGGCATTTTTCCAAAGATAAGATGATTGGAGTGGCATTTATCCAATTATTCACAATTTTCTGATTCTCGCACTCGTTTAGCTACTTTTGCTCTACAGATTGTTATTCGTATATATTTATGGGCATTCGGGCCGCACTTTCCATAGCAAGGTATACCTTCTATGTATTTTACATTTTTCACTTTGCAAATTGTCCTCTTATGTATAAATTTTGAAACTTTAATTGTTTCTTGGTCCGTTGATCTGCTGTTAGATTCATGTTCGGATTCAATTTTTGGATTTTTGTCGTCCTCTCGATAACAGCGCCTAGCTTTTTGTTTCCCAAGCACACGGAGGTTGCGAGGTGAAGGGGAGACGGGAGTCTGGAGAGACGATTACGCCGATATCCTTGTAGCCAATGGCTTCTCTGGTGGCTTCTTCTCCAGCAATCTCTTCGACGATCCTCTGTTCACAATTCTTGCTCGTTCATGTTGCGTTTACTTGAAGTGGGATTCTGCGATGGTGAAGGAAAGAGATGGTGTTGCTCTTGTGCTTTCCCCTCCCATGCGTGGTTGCTCCGTGATACGTTTTGTTGCAGTGGGAGGTGGAGTTTAGAGAGTGCATCTCTGAGATGTGCGCATGTGGCTTTTCGTTGTTCGTCCTTGACCCCTTTCCGGTGCCCGGGTGTTCGTTGTTATGCCTGAGTAGTGGCGTGGCCGCGTGGTAGAAACCTGGCAAGAATGAACGCTGAGCAAATTCATTCTTGCCTCGGATTGTTATCTTCTCCAGAGCGATTTCGCGTCGCGGCATTCTTGGCGTCCAATTCCATCCCGTACCCACCTCATTTCCAGAACACGATGCAAGCGAGCCCGACAAGTAGATGCAAAGCGGTGGTGTCAGGACCCCAATGGAATCCGACTAGAGCTTGGCGATTCCTCACAGCAGAGTTCGGAAATTTGAAACAAACTCAGATGAAGATGTAGTAGAGCTAGGGTTCTAAGCTACTTAATCTAAAAGAGACTCTAGAATATGCGGGATTCATGCCATCCATTCCTTTTACCAACTGGGTTATACCCGCAATGTTTTTACAGAGAACAGAACAGTAGTTTTTCTAGTTATAGACTGAACAGATGAAAGTAAAACTGAAGTAAGTAAATGAAAGCAACTGTATTTCCAGTAGAACTGTAGATGGTCATCTTGCCGTTGGATCACCATTATCGTTTCCATGATTTAATCACCGCCCTTGACCTCCACTTTATGAATCCGGCTGTCTAAGCGTTTTTCCTGCCGACTCCACTGTGTTTCTTCCTCACGCACAGCTCTGCATTCTTCAGGTCTGACAGGTGGTCCTTGACTCCTTGTATGCTTCCCTTCCTCCCTGCTCTTCACACGAGAGACTATTCCGTGAGCTATTTTGTTTTGCTTGTATAAGTCCTGAGTCCTGATCAAGCATATCAAGCAATTGACCTACATTTTGCCTAGTAGTAGTCTTCTATTCTTTCGTTTTATATGATACTAGTTCCGTGCATGTGCGTTGCTACACAAAACAAAATTGGTGACGAAACATAAGTCAAGCAAAAAAAAGAAAATTTTACTACAAGATGAAACATCTATTTCTCCCAATTACAAAAGTTTCTATGGTTTCTCCTCCGACATGAATAAAAACCAAACATATTGTACATAGTACATAAGGCATTCATGACATTAGAACATATTTAGAAATGATATTCTTGGTATACGTTTCAAAAGATCTGAAAATAAACAGTTACATTGCAACACGACTTAGGTATCATTTTGATTAAACCTTGTCTATGATGTGAGTACTTCTCTGTAGACAATGTTTTTTGTGAGGTTTCCGTGAGTTTTCTTAGACTTCCGGCCCTTGTCCTTCTCCTTGTTTGAGACGACAAGTATCTTGATGTTGCTTCTAGTGGTGGCTCTAGATAGCGCAACATACAGTTACCTATGAGAGAAAATCGGTTCAGGGAGGTAGACTCCGACATTCGGGATGGTCTGCCCTTGCGCCTTGTTGATTGTCATTGCGAAGTTGAGCCTGATTGGGAACTGCTTCCTCTTGAATCTAAATGCGAACATCTCATCATCAGAGGGACATAGAGGTATTCGAGGCAGGAACACCCTCTTCCTGGTGTGCTGGCCAAACACAATCTCGACATCTATAGCATTCTTTTGGAATGCTCGGACTACAAGTCTCGTCTCGTTGCATAGTCCATTTGCAGGGTCAATGTTCCGCAACAGTATCACGGGATAGTTAATCTTGAGTTTGAGTACATGCAAAGGTAGACCGTTAGGGGTCAGTGTGTTTAGGAATTCAGAAGGGTAGTAGCTATGGGGATCATCCTCTGCACCGTCGAAGCTAGTAACAAGATGACTGTAAACTATAAATAGTCCTAGCCTAGCTCTAATCCCTACAAAGTAAAATTTTCATGTTGGATAATCAAAGTTTGACAATATTTAAATTGATTAGAAACAATGAAAGCCGCTCAGGTGGTGAGAGAACCGGCAACTAATGATTCAAGCTTCAACTGAAGCTAAGGATGTTGAAGATAAGGGACAAAACATACCTTGAGAGCAAATGTAAAAAGGAAAAGGAAATCCTGGGAGATGGGATGATCACAAATAGAACATACCTTGGAACTGCCTCTGTATGGCAACGTGTCTTGCTTTGCAGGTATTGGTGATTTTTAGGCTGTTGCTATACTCTATTGTTTATGCACTTTGATGTTTGTCAATAAACACATCAGGCAGCTTTAATTTGTGATCAAGCTTATGTGCAGTGCAAGTTCTGAAAACCCCTATAAGTTAGATCGGTAATTTAATAGGACGACTTAAATGGCATCAAATCTATTGAGAACATTTTGTTTTGATAAAAAATTCAATCTTAACAGTCCCCTCATACTTTTTTGCCCTCTCAGCACTCTTGAAGTAGCAGGATACAAAACTTGGTTGTCTTTACTTCTCTTCCGATATGTTGTGTGACCAACTGGCCATTACAACATTCAGGATTGAATTTTGTCTGAGATTTGGCGATTTATTACAACTTTGAAGATGATTTATCATGGATCGAGCAAAATTACACTTAACTGTATGCTTGTGTTGTATTTGACTTTACTTTAGTATCTTGCCTTTAAGTAATGAATCTTATGCTAGAAGATCAATGTGCTATAATTCCTTTTGCAGAAAGTTTTTCTTATTTTTTTTACTTATCCTGTTCATGTGTTGTTATTTCAGGCTCCGATTTTGCTGAAGTATCCTTCAAGCCTGTCATTGACAGCATACGCATAATTTTTTGGAGCTTTTTTTATGGTCATTTCAGGAGTTTTTGCTACAATGATAGAGAAGATTGGATTTTGACAGAACTATAGATTTTGGCAATCAGCTTCAAGCGAAGCACTTAACAGCACAAGTTAGTAGGGATTAGATGAAAGAGATGTGAGTTTGGGATTTTTTTTCTATGGTAGTTGATTCTAATAAGATTTTTTTAGTTCTAACTAAAGTTATATATAACTTTATTATCACCTGAGCACAGTAAGTTTGATTAAATATCCACCTTGCGAATTGTAAAGTCCACAATTTTACATTGTCTAAACTCTCAAGCAATATACGCATGGAATGGTAAACAAGTAAAGCTGCCAGAAATGGCTACTTACAACAATAACAAACCTCAAGATTCCAGCAATCGATGCTCCACCACGAATATGAAAAGTTCTTCACTCAATTTTGTGTAGTACTGGCCATAAAAGAACAACATTACAATTGAGTAAGTTTCTATATGTGCAATGATCAAAAACAAAATATTTCCTAAAAGCAATACAGAAATGATAAAAAAAATTACCTTAAAGCGATCCAAAAATGGCTACTTGTAACAATAACAAGCCTCAAGATTCCAACTGAGTAAGATTTTTGTAGTGCTAGACACATAAAAGAACATTACAATTAAGCTCCTCAGGGTTCTCCAAACCCTAAACATCAAAAGGCTGCATCTCACAAGATAGTAAAAGATCCAAACTATATTACCTTAAAACAATCCAGAAATGATAACGACAACAAATAGATTGGTATGCTAGCTAAACATGACTTATCAAAACCAATCTGCCCCCATAGGACAGCAGTTTACCTCTCCAACTTGCTCTCCTCTTCAAAATTTTGTCTACTAAAGGTTGAATGTCCTCTCTTCTCAACTTATCAAAATGCAGAGGTATGCCTAAATACTTGATAGGAAAAGTACCAACCTTACAGTCAAAAATAATAACAAACTGATACATTTGAAGAGAGATGCTTATTAATTCTGCAGTCCTTTAGCTAGCTCACTGAGATGGATGCTTTGAAAAATCCGCATTACACATGCACTTGCAAGAAAGATTAAGGTGTATTTTTCCTTCTCGTTTTCCCTTGTGGAGTCGAGCTGATTGACGACACTAACAAAGTCAGTTCAAGCTCGATTAGTGACAAGGAATGGTTACTGTCTAACCCAACAAAAAAATGGCTATTCTTTGTAAGAGGAATGTAGTGATAATAATTTTAAAAAATATTTTTCGCTAAAAAAATAAAAAAATGAACAGTCTAAGTTCTCTATAAGAACACCAAAAGGAGAAATGTAAGATGGAACTCACAGTGACTCAAACGTGATGCCTTTGTCAAACAAAGTTGCGCCAAAAGGACCTATTGAAGATGGCTTAACATGCTGTTCTATTTCAGTGCCTGAAAGTTCGACTTTCAATGCAGGTTCATATGAAATTTTGCCAGAAGCCTCAAAATACAGCGCCTTGTTTGTCAAAGTCAGCCTACCTGTGTAGTCCACAACAACCAAATGCTCCATACCTCAAATGTAAATGGTATAGTAGTAATCGAAAATAGTAATGTAGGATGCTAGGATCGGAAGAAACCAGAAAGAATAAACAAGTGATCAAATTGATGACCTGGCCAACTGGTGGTACCAATGTGCCTAGCCGAGAGGGATATCAGGATGGCTTCCTCGAGCACTGCATGAGACGAAACAATTGACGTTGTTAGCAGCCAATCATCAACACGAATTGCAGAAGTAAAAAAGAACTCAATATATCCGATACATACGTTGGAGTAAGCAGCGGAGAACTTCTTGATGTCGTCGGCGGGTCGAAGGTCCTCGATGCTGTAGCCGAGGGGAGCTTCGTACATCAGGGAGGAACGACTACTACTAGACTTCTTCTTGCCACCCTTGGATTCGATTAGTACATCAAATTCTTCACTGTAGAGAACGACCACAGTTTTGATGAGAAACGGAAGAGCTGTATAATAGATTGTGGGATCAGAATCTTCATCTTGTGAAGATTCATTCATGTTTCATCAGCCAAATAAGCTGGAGTAATATTTCCCTAACTCTATTGGATTATTACTTGCTCTAATATTAGAATTAGTTGAAGACCATTCCAATTGGCAACATAACGAAAGAGATGAAATTGAAAGTTACACAGATAGACAAAAAAATATTGAAGATATCAAGAACTAAGATATAAAGGGGGCCTATCGAGCCAAAAAATCTACCACAAATTTAAGGACAAAATCATATAGTAACACTGATAAATTAGGAATTTAGAACCCCCTTGCCCTTGCATAATTGAGAAGGTTGGACAAATTAGACAATTTTGTTTGCATGAATCTTTGGTAAATTATAATCACCCGCCTACTACGCTGTTACCGCAAACATAGAAACTATAGTTCCCGTCATCTATTTCACTGGGAGGTATAAAGACCACTCGTCATCGAAGATAAGATCGAACAAATATTAAGCAGAACACCAAGAAATCGATCGAGACATCTTACTATTCCACGAAGCTATGATCGATGCAAACTCTACGCGACGTATCTGCTCCTTGATCGTCACAGATCTCAAACCGAGCGGCAACGAGGTAAAATCCCTCCTCTCTCCCCACGAAAAAAGCAACAATGAGGGTTGGGAATGAATCGATTCCTAACCAACGAAAGTAGAAATGATGAGACTCTGAGAGATGCGAAGGGGAGGGCGGACTACAACCTAGGCCGGAGCGATGTGGTTGACGATGCTGATGCTCCCCTCACTGGTAGATGGTAACGATGGGATCGGTGATGACTGGATCTAGCGGTGGCGGGGTCGGGAGGGTCGGATTGGCCGCCGACGTTGGCGGGAAAGGCCTGATCCAGCGCTGGACAATCTCGGTAGCACCACTGCACGTCATGACGTGGGGAAGCGAAGGGACTGTGCGGCTGCAGGGAAGGCAGGAGGAAGGGTAGGAATGGAGGAGGAAGAGGATGCGACCGAGAATTTTATTTATTTAATATTTCTTTTTATTTTTTTTTCAAAAGTAGGCGTCGAGATGGAAAAATTCCACTTTTGGACGCCTATCGTCCCAGCACTGGGCGATAGGCGCCCAGCCACAACGGCCGTGTAACGGTCACTAACGCCAGCAAGTGGCAGTCCTCCACCGTCGCCAAGTCTTTGATTGACGGGGCTTTTAAGATCGAGCCCACTCGGTACTGGGAGGCAAAGAGAGAAAAGAAAAGGGAGAAGAAGAGAAGAAGAAAAGAAAGAAGAAGAAGAAAAGGAGAGAAAGAAGAAGAAGAGGGCAAAAAAATCGATTGGTCGTTTCTGCGAAGGTAAATTTATTAATTTTTTATTATTGTTTAGTTATGTAGAAATTAAATGTAGTGTTTATTATTTAGAAATTTTAGGATTTTTTTAGTGTTTAGTAAATTTTTCAGGACTGTGTGGTATTGAGAATTTTAATGCAGCTTTTAATATTTAGAAATTTATTTTGGTGTTTAGAAATTTTAGGATTGAATAGCGTTTAGAATTTTTCGAAGAGTGTTGTTTAGAAATTTAATGTCGCAGTTCATATTTAGAACTTTAATGTAGTATTTAATTTTTAGAAATTTCAGGATTGTGTAGTATTTAGTACGTTACAAATTTAATATAGTATTCAGTATATAGAAATTGAATACAGTGGAAATAGTAGACAATATTTACAAATTTAATTTGGTTGGGTTAATGTAATGTGGTACAAATATAATATTAGGCCGTAAAGTAGGCTAGTCGAATGACTTATTTATAGTCGAATTTTGTAGTACGATCAATGTACGTTTTATATATTGTATTTTTGAGTAATATTTTTTCGTCGGACGTTGCAGCATGTCGGAGAAGTTGTATTTCCAAATATTTTATGGAGATGGGGAGATAGCACAGGGGGCGGATGGGGTGGATTTATTATCATTTTCAAGAGTCGTACAGGGCATATGTAGACCGAGCGATAGGACATACAGGGGTTTGTTGGAGTGAATGTCTCGAATGTTCTGTTTGGATACCCAGACTGTTCGGTTGCGGGTCAGAGCAGTAGTAAGCTGTGCGCAGGACTGTTTTTACGGAGAGTTGATTCCTATTAACTCGACATCAACATGAAAGAGTTATGTTGGTTTTGCCGTAGAGCGGGGTTGGCCGCTCATGTTGTTGGTACAGTGCTACCCGGTAGCTCCATCGGTGTCGCAAGTTCGTGATGTCGGGGTGGACATTACGGGGGAGGGGATGTCAAATGTAGAAGGATGCAGAGAGGAAGGTGGCGAGGAGCCCAAAAACGAGGAGGACGAGACTGGTGGTGGCGAAGAGATCGGGGGGGCAGAGGAGACAGTGGTGGAGGCGCGAGGGGTGGCCGACGAGGGGGAGGAGGTGGAAGACATAGTTCACCTAATGGAAGAGGAGGACCGTGCGGACGAGGAAGTCCCTGATGGTGAACACTCCGACGAGGAGGACAATGCTCCTCAGGTGCCTATCCCTGGTGCGTGGAACAATTACAGTTTCGAAGACCTAACAATGAATGAAGGGAACATTGATGCATGGGAGTATCGTGAGAACGAGGTGATGCAGGGGGCCATATATAAAGACAAGGAGGCTATGATGGATGCGGTGAAGTACTGGGCAATGTCTCTTCGGCGGCAATTCAGGGTAGTGAAGTCCAGCAAAAAGGAGTACGACGTGAAGTGCATAGTTGATTCGTGCCCATGGCGGGTGCATGCATACAAGAGGAAGTGAAAGGACTACTGGAAATGTTCCATAGTGATGGAGCATAATCTGCGGTGGAAGAAGTCGAGCGAGGACATCGCAATCTGTCGTCCACTTGGGTGGCAAATGTGTTTTATGGTCAGATCGTGGACAATCCGCACCCGCAGCCTCGATCTATTATCACAGTTGTGGAGGAGAGGTTTCAGTACAAGATTATCTACGGAAAGGCATGGAGAGCGAAAAGGACAGCTTTGAAAATACGGTTCAGGACGTATGAGGCTTCCTACGAGAATATTCCCCACTTGCTTAGGGCAATAGCACGTAGGAACCCCGGTACATCCGTCGACCTTGCGGAGTTTCCCGCGAGTAGTGTGTGCGCGGGTAAGTGGGTCTTGCAGTGTGCCTTCTTCGCCTTAGGCGCATGCATAAATGCGTTCCGACACTGTCGTCTGGTCATCTGCATGGACAACACATTCCTCACGGGGAAGTACAAGGGCCAGATTCTAACTGCGATCGTGGTGGACGCGAACAACCAGGTTCTACCGGTTGCATTGGCCTTCGTGGAAGGGGAAACCACAGAGAGCTGGTACTGGTTCCTTGAAAGAGTGAAACTGGCAGTTGTTCTGGACAGGCCTGAGGCTTGTGTCATTCATGACCGATATGCAAGGCTGATAAGGGTGATCGTGGATATGCAGCAAGGGTCTGCCGTCATAGGAGCAGCAAAGTGGCCAGACCTGAAGAGCAGGTGGTGCATGAGGCACATGGGTGCCAATTTTTCTGTCAGTTTAGGAACAAGGAGCTTATGAACATGTTCAAGCGGCTGTGCAAACAGAACCAACGGAGGAAGTTCGACTCGCTTTGGAGGACGTTGGATGAACTAACGAAGAAGCAATCAATGAATCCAACAGGTACCGCTAGTTCATCAAGGAATCCGATGGTGTACCATGAGCAAGGAGAGGACCCGACAACCTTGTGTGCGCTCCCCACAGACGCCCCAAATATTCGGCGTAGGCCGGGGACCAGCATAAAGAGTTTTACCGACTGGATACGACAGGAGCCTTTGGAGAAATGGTCCCTTCTGCATGACGAGGGCGGCTCACGTTATGGCATCATGACAACGAACCTAGCGGAGATTTACAACTGGGTAATGAAAGGCACCAGATGCCTTCCATTGGTGGGTATAGTCGAAGGTGTCTTACTAGGGACACAGAGATATTTCATTGAGCGATACAAGAACTCTGCAGCATGTATGTCGGACAATCGACTGTCGTACTCAACGGTCGTGTCTACGTACATGTCCAAGAAAACAAGAAAGGCGCAGTCACATCGGGTGACACCGGAGAGTGGCGTGGAAAGGAGATACCACGTGCACTGCGGCGACCGAGGTTGCAGAGGTGCCCATCGGGAGAGGACTTCCCATCTGTGCATACTCCGAGCAGCTGACTGCGAGTGCTCCTGGGAGAAACCACGCCTTTTGCACTTGCCGTGCTCGCACACCATTGCTGCAGCCGCTGAGACGCATCAATCATGTCGTCCGTACATCTCCCCCTACTACTACAAGCAAAGTGTTCTCAACACGTGGCATCACGAGGTGTATGCATACCGAGTGGATGTATCGTTCACAATAGCCCCCCCCTCCGGACCATCGATGGGTACCAGACATCCGAATGTTGAGGCAGAAGGTCGGGCGTCGAAGAACACGGCGTATTCGGAACGATATGGACGAGTCCGAAGCACGTCGCAACCGCGGATAATGTAATTTTCGATGTTATTCCCATCATTTAATTTACGATGTACCAGTGAATTTTTGTTACAACCATGTAATTTTTGATATACCAGTTAGTTGTTGTTCGCATCATGTAATTTTCGATGTACCAGTTAATTGCCATGCGGATAATGTAATTTTCGACGTTGTGTGCTTCATCGAACATATCTTCATGTTTGGTATGTTCGTAACATGAGATTCTTTTAGCTCTCTGGACTTCCATTGTATTGTTAATTAAATATGCAACATTTCGTTATTTTGCATTTAATTTTGTGTGCACATGTAATTACTGACAAATTTGTTGTATTTGCTTTGTAACAGGCGACGATGGCATGACCTTGCCCTGAGCTGCTAGACGCGACCGTAGATGCAACCCACCAGTCTAGGTACTCCACAGAGGAGAACGGAGAACTAGGGACACTCCGGTCTCGGGTGCCCAACGAGCTGCTCCGCATTGACCCACGCTGGGTTCCACGGTAAGCTGCCAACGCTCGCACTCTTGTCTATGCATGTACTTACCTGTGAATGCTACTCTAACGACGCAGTACACGGCATGCAGGTTGCGAGCGGCTGGCTTACTGCCTCTCTGTAGGATGGTGGAGCAGGTCACTACCCTATTACAGGGCAGGCAAGTCCCACGGTTCGGGTACGACCGGTCCCTGCTGGCCGCGCTCGTGGACCGGTGGAGACTGGAGACGCACACGTTCCACCTTCCCTGCGGAGAGATGACCCCGACGCTGCAGGACGTGTCGTACATCCTAGGACTCCCCTGTGCGAGTCCCGCAGTTGTGCCACACGACGTGTCCGTCGCGTGGCACGCGGAGTTGTCCGCGCGGTTCACCGAGGTGCAGCGGCACCCCCGGGCAGCACCCTACGAGCCCCTCAGGCAAGGTGAGCGGCACGGACCGACGAAGGCGTGGCTGCTTCAGTTCACGGTTAGTACCTCTTTCATTGCAAGTTAACAGAGAAGCGCTAAGTTGCAGATAATGTTTGTGCCAAATGATGCAGGCAGAGCTGCTCCACCCGCACGCCGCGGAGGAGGACGTGGCCCGCCATCTGGAGGCATACCTTCTGTTGCTGTTCGGTTGGGTGATGTTCCCATCCTCCCACAAGAACACGGTGGACCGGCACTTGATCGAGTACGCCCAGCACATCGCCGACACCCCAGTGGATGCGGTAAGACACTCCGTTCAAATATCCTCCTTACATGACACGTCTAACTTCCTCGTTGTGAACAGATGGTGCAGTGGTCTTGGGCCTCTGTTGTGCTTGCGGCGACGTACAGAGGGCTTTGCGACACCGTCTCTCGGGCGGACCAAGACGCGACGATGTCGGGTTGCGTCCTACTACTCCATTTGTTGTCCTGGGAGTGCTTCTCCATCGGTAGGCCTACTGTTGACACCGCGCCGTACCCGCAGGACCTGTACGGAGATGACCCGGTGGAATGGCCAACCATGGGCCACTACTGGGTTCGACGATAGGTACGCTCCCTCGTATCTTTTTCCGCACTTACGCACTTCCATAACCTCTGCCATTTCTTATTTCCTCGCAGCGGACGTACGCGCACCGACAGGTGAGGAGGTCCTACCTGGAGTTCGTTCGGGAGTTCGACCGCCTCCACGATGAGGATGTGCGGTGGACGCCATACAGCGCATACAACGTCCACGCTCGAGCACCTTACGGGGTATCCATGCTTTGCACGCGAGATGAGCTATTCTGGCTCATCCGTAAGGTTCTCGTCTTCGACCTGTGTGTCGAGGAGTACTCGCCGCACCGAGTGCTGCGGTAGTTCGGCCTGCTGCAGTCGTTTCCCTTGTCGCCTCGTCACGTTGTCGCACGTGGCGCTCACAGGTACGTCTCCAGAGCTGAGTACTTCGCTTCTCTGTAGAATGAATGTGGTATGTACTTCCTATTTTTGCATTGTAGGATGAGCCAGATGGGTGCTGCAGTGGGCACTCAGTTCGCGCACCGCATGCAGCCATGGGCGGTGCAGTGGGACGCCGCACTCGACGAGAGGGTCACCGAGACCCGGCCGTACGACCATTACATATACGATGAGTACATGGAGTGGTTCGCGCCGCGAACTCGCCTCAGTGTGGGGTACACACCAGCACCGTATATCACACGGCAGGCATCGGTGAAGGACACGAATCCTTCACATATGTCCCAGAGGGACAGCTCCGCAGTAAGTGTCACAATCAAAGCTACATGGGCACGTCTTTTCCATGTAAAGAACTTAATACCAATCCGGTGTTACATGCAGGCACATCTCGTAGGGGAGGTGGACGTGGAGGCTACGTCCATGCTGGTGCGCATTCGGGCGGGCATACAGATGACCACCACTGAGATCGAGGCATCTTACGAGCGGATCATCGATAGGGCGAGGCGGTTGGCTCGCCTGATCACCTGCTGGGGACGCGGAGACGTTAGCGGACGCAGCACACCACGTCCCCGCAGCCCAGCACCTTGCCCTACCCCGCCGGTGCCTCGTTACGCTCCCACGCAGCAGCAGAGGGGACAGTGGGCTGAGGAGGCTCCTTCCTCGTCTCGCCAGACCCCGGCGGTTCCTCGTTACGCTCCCACGTAGCAGCAGTGGGGACAGTGGGATGAGGAGGCTCCCTCGTCGTCTCGGGCCCCGGCAGGACCCCAGGGTGGTTTCGACGACCCTGCGGACGTTGAGTTCAACCTGGAGGAGTACCTGTCGACTGACTACCTCGCCCCCTCTCAGCTCTCGGGAGCGCCGCCGTAGGACACGCTCGGGTCGCCGCCATACCACTCTACCCCTGCACCGCAGGGCCGACCTAGGAGGGACGTCCGTCCTTCGTCGCCACTCACGTACCCCATGGGCCAGATCAGGAAGCGTGGCCATGATTGACTAGTTGTACAGACGTATTTTTGTAATGCCTTTACGTTCAGCAGCATATTGTATAACTGTATGAGTTAGTAACATGAGTGCCTTATCACTTTAAATTGTGCAAATCCATGTATATTTTATTAATTGTGCTATCATCGCTTTGTCTTTGCCACACGACGTGACAACACACCAACACCTTGGTGCACCTATCGCCCTACATAGGGGCGGTCGATTCTGGTTGGGGCGATCGCCCATATTAGGGCGATCGCTCCATATCCTGGCGATATCTGCCCTATATAACATTCGTTCTCGCTCACGGTCTCGTAAAGACAGCAGCGAGAGAGGAAGAAAGAATAGAAGATAGGAGGGAAGAAGGGAGAAAAAATATAAGTACAGGATCAATCGAAAATGCCGAGGCGTGCAAGTGGAAAGGGAAAGGGGAAAGCAAAGGAAGAAGCAAGTGCATGCCCGTGCAATTTAGCGTACCAAGATCTCTTCCTACCTCGTGGAGCTATAGCACCGATGTGTATGTGCGGTGATCCTTGCAGGCTTGTCCGCTTTGGGAAATTCCAACTTGGAAGAGTAGGTATTGGAAGTGCCGCAACTATGCCTTCGATCCGCCTGAGAAGAGCCTGAAGGATCGCCACATGGCAACAATCGTACGAGTTACGTAATATTTGTAAATGAAATTTTGCTAATTTACGTTTCATGCAGTCACCTCCGCCACTATGTGAATTTGAGCAGTGGTTTGATACGGAGATGATCAACTCCGACGACCAAAGGCTCCTTGACCAAGCCAACCGGCAGGACGAGTTCACGCAGCAGCTTCAAGAGCAGCGCGATGCCGCACGCGAGGAGGCACGTAGGAAGGAAGCGGAGGAGAAGGAGGCCGAGAGAGAGAGGAAACGAGAGAGAGCGTGGCGTGCCAGAGAAGCCCCACCGGAGGAATGGGCGAATAGGAAGTGGCCTCGAAGCACTCAGTAGACGTCTAGTTTTAACTTTTATTTTCCTTGTTCGTAGTACTCCTTCCAGTTTTAAGCCGTAATAAAGAGTGTGGCCTACCTTATTTTCCGCAGTAACCTACGATTCGACCTTCGTTATGATATTTCGCGGGCTGTCGAAAAGGCTTGAGCGTTTCATTGTTGCCTCGACCATAATACTTTGGGTTATTGCACTGGCAGAATTAATATGCAAAGCAAGGTGTAAATAAAATATTTTCCCGCCATATGGTACTGCATATATCGAAGAGCAGACCTGGCCCGTTCTCCCTACAAATTACATTTGAACATGATA
Organism: Otatea glauca; assembly: GCA_036346275.1. NCBI lineage: Eukaryota > Viridiplantae > Streptophyta > Magnoliopsida > Poales > Poaceae > Otatea > Otatea glauca. The sequence continues at coordinate 29,132,340 of CM070728.1, forward strand.
TTTCGCGGGCTGATTAAAAGGCTTCAGTGTGTCATGCAAGCGAGGCTACTTACAGTCATTTGGTTTATTCAACTGAGCTCATTCCTAAATTTTTTTGCAAAAATGGGACATCTAACACCCTACGAACAAGACATATTTATTTCAGGATTTTTCAAGCCATGGTTCGTATAGTTTGTTCATAATACACTAAGTGATCTTTAAGTAAAATTGATTTATACAATTTAAATTTGCACGGCACATCGTACTTTTCACAACGTAATGCAAATGCTAATATATTACCTTCCTAGTAATGCGATGACATTTAACTGTAGTTCTCGATATTTAAATAGCCTTAATATACCATGCGCGTGGGATCAGTGCGCGACGCACGTCGAATGTAGTCGGGCGCGGTGGTACCGTGTGCGCGACTGACGAGATAAAGGCTCGCTTTCGACTTACTGCGAAAGATACGATTTTCGAGTCACTTAAATATAACATATGTCAGTAAATCGATACTAAGAGGTATCAATAATTTAAAGATTAGTGCTTTCAACTTATGGTATATTTTGGCCAATACATAAAAAATATTACAGTTAACCAATACTAAGAGGTATTAACTGTTTAAAGATATAAAATATTAAAGTATATCAGTACTATGACTATTTTCGTTATTTTTCTCCTATTGATTACTCTCGAAAACGAAATTAGGAATTAAAATTACAAAAAAATATACTTGCCGCCCCATATCGGGCGATTTCTTCTTACTGTTAAACGGTCGTGAGGTTTCAGGCGCTGTCGCCAAGGTCTTTGACGACAGCGCCCAAAAGTGGAATTTTTCACCCCGACGCCTACTTTTGAAAAAAAGAATAAAAAGAAATATTAAAAAAAAAATCATGCGGCCGATACTACCGCACGTCATGACGTGGGGAAGCGAAGGGACGGCGCGGCCGCGAGGAGGTAGAGGGATGATGTGGGTGCGGGGAAGGCAAGAGGAGGGGTAGGAATGGAGGAGGAAAAGGTGGTGTGATGGTGGCGGGCGGCGACAATTGCGGAGCAGATCGGGAGGGGGCGTAGCGAACAGAACATAACGTTTTTTTTCAGTGGTGAGCGTACGGTGTGGTGTGGGTGAAGAACCGATCACCACTCACTTCTAATTAGAAGTAGTAGAGAAATAGAGATAAGAGATACTAGATCCTAGTAGTAGTTGTCTTCTGTTCTTTCATTTTATGTGATATACTAGATATGTGGGTATAGCGCATGCCGCGTTAGCCACTACGCGCCTAGTGGGTAAAAAACATACGGCTCAGGAAAAAAACTAGTTTTAGATTTTTTTTCGAGAGTCTTATCGGGAAAAAAGGGTCTAGATGTAATCTTAGAATTTTCTAAGACGGGCTTCCCGAAGAAATGGATACGGATGGAATTTCAGAATTTTTAGGGGCCTTCTCCCCACAGTAACGGATCGAGATGTAATTTCGACATTTTTCGAAAGGGTCTGATCGGGGAAGTGGATCGGACGTAATCTCGAGATTTTCAGAGGACCTGCACGTGAAAAAGGAATTTCAGATTTTTTTGGACGAGGGGCCTTTCTGTAAAAAGGACATGGATGTAATTCCAGGAATTTCCGGAGGGTCATCTTAGGAAAAAGCGGGTACATATGTAATTTCAGAATTTTCGAAGGGCCTACGCGAAAGAAAAATGAATTTTGATTTTTTGGGAGCAATTCCGCAAAAAAAGAACTTAGATTTCAGAATTTTCGAATAGCCTGTGGGAAAGAAAATGAATTTCGAGATTTTTAGGGTCCTTTTCGCAAAAAGGCACTGCACGTGATTTCTAAAATTTTCGGGGGCCGTTTCGCCAAAATCGGGCACCAAAACGGACCTAGATGTAATTTGGAAACTTTTCGACAGGGACTTCTAAAAAAGTCATATCGGACGTAATTTTAGAATTTTCGAAGGGCCTACCGGAGGAAAAATGAATTTCGGGAATTTTTGGGGGCCCTTCCGCAAAAAGGACAAAACAGGGTCAGCATGTAATTTCTGGAATTTCTGAGGGCCTTTTCGCCAAAACGGACTAGATGTAATTTTGAAAATTTCCGCGGGTCTTCTTGAAAAAGCGGACTCGGACATAATTTCATAATTTTTAGAGGACCTATGCAAGAAAAAACGAATTTAGGGATTTTTGGGCCTTTTCGAAAGAAAGGACAAAAAGGGGCCTGCATGTAATATCTAGAATTTTTGGAGCATTTTCACAAAAATCACGCGTCAAAACCGACCTAGATCCAATTTTGAAAATTTTCGAGGGGGTCTTCTCGAAAAAAGCAGACTCGGATGTAATTTCGGAATTTTCGGAGGCTTGCGCGAGAAAAAAATGAATTTTGGGAATGTTTTGGGGCTTTTCCATAAAAAAGGAACTGTATGTAATTTAGGAATTTCTGGCGCCCTTTTCGCTAAAAAGCGGCCGCCAGCGGCAGCTGCGCACCCGCGCCACGCGTCGCGTTGCAAAAAATTATCCGGGACGGCGCGCGCGGGCAGAGTCGAAGGCGCTATGCGGTCTTCGCGAGCGAGGCGCTTACCGCTTACGCACTGCGAAATATGCGGTCTTCTGTGACTTCTGTCTTCTTCAGGTTGTATTCCTCTCTAGTTGTAACAGTTATTGTCTTATTTCATTCTGCTGTCGAGAAAGCCGGTACTAGGTCTTCTGGATCAAGTGCTACTTTGTTTAGAACATTTCTAGGGCCTGCTAAATAGACCTATGACATCTATACATCTATAAATAACTGGTGAGACTAAATGCACCTTCTTCATCTTCAGGGCTAAGAATTCCCATAATAGTCCTTAAATCAGAAAAAAAAAATTCCTAGAAAATTCCACGTTAATCGATGGAAAAGAGACGAGATCTTACTCGCCCACACTAATTATAACTGTGAGGATCAATACGCTATCGTTGTCCGTAGTCTATACAAAGTACGTAGGAGACATCTTTATCTTTATCTCTGCGAATTAGAGGCTCCTTCAGTGACACTAAGTTAATTCTAGGAGAACAAGGATAAAAAATATTATATTAATCTAAAAAGAAAAAGAGCTAGGAAAGCCCAAAAAAGAAAAGATCTTGATCACCCGATTTCAGCCAGGACTGTAACATATGGTTTGGACTTTGGATTATCTCTACTCAGCATCGTACAACAAGAACGGAATACAAGTTTTCTACAAATTGCATAACATGCATGCCAATCACCGATGGCTTTCCATGTCCTAGACCTAGTCCAAATCACGCATGCATGCACACAACCCGAGAAATCGAACAAATCCAACCACGCTCCTACTACTTTAGATTAGTGAATCCTGTTTTTAAATAATTTTACAAAAATAGTACATCAAGAAAAAAATGCAAAAATACACCTCTGTCGTCATTTGAAATGACAACAGAAACATTGTCGCCGTTTCAATTTGTGACAGAGGGCCGTCTCCCTGTCAGCATTTCAAATGGCTGAAATGGCAAAAAGGTCTATTTTGTTACAGATTGAATTGGCCGATGGATTATTTTATCGTAGATCCATTTGGTCGACAAGGTTGAGTCTTCTATCGTCATTTGAATTGGCGATATATGTGTATTTTTATAATTTCTTTGGCATATTATTTTTTGCAAAATTTATTTAAAATTTGTATTATTTTAAAAAAAAATCTTAGATCAATACTATGACAAGTCTACTAACAATCACCGGAAGCTAATTAGGTGCAGTTTCATAAGCACAGCTGCACACGTCTCTCCAAATCTATCTAGACAATTTTTGTTAACTCCAACTGCATACTAGTTAGAAAAATAGTACAAATTTTACCTGATGGCTATTTGATTATTCTGATTTGGACTAGCTCTAACCCAAATATTTGGTACAAATTGGAATCTAGATTGTGCATGCCATGTTTAAAGAATTTGAAGTCAAACATGTAAATATGGAATAAAAAGTTCCAAAAAAGTTTGAATCTAAATATTGGTCAATTCCGAATAAAATATTTCAATATTATCACAAAATGCTAGAAATTACGATCTTAATAAAAAATAGCCTGAAAATCTCACATTGAAAATCTTAATAAACATTATCTTGACCATCTAATTTTCTATGTTGGTGCAATTTACGGCTCGTATTGCACTACACAAGGCAAGGTTTTCTCCACGTATCATTTGGGTCAAAACAATTGTGAGTCTCAACACATGCCCTGAATCTTCGAAGCAGATAGGACTAAGAAACTATATGTACATTGAAGGCATGCCCTAGCCGGATTAGACCATGAAAGCAAAAATAATAGATTTGACAAAATGGGACTTTGGAAAACAATGGATTTTCAAAAATCATGGTCACACATCAGGTAAAATCTCCTTTTTCAAAGGATGCACTGTAACACCCTAGCATCCCAATTATCCAAAATGTTACCACCATCAACTTTTTCCGCTGATATTAACAACTTATAACATTGATTTCAGCAATCCTTATATGAGTATTTCTCATAGCTACTAAACAATATAATAGAAACAAAAATAGTAATAAGGACAATAGTAAAGAATAATATTAAACTTGGAACCATGCACGGGAAAGCCTGAGACCACATGCTCCGGAACGCCCGAAATCATGCATCTAAGAAAAAAAACTTACATTTGGCGATGACGACAAGACACACTCATAACTAAGATAAATAACATTTAAACCTTTGCAACAATATATAATCACAACCACGTTGTGCATGACTATTAATATAAGTTCAGCGACTAAACCCAACTATATAGTTTAAGACTCCATAGTTGAACTAATATAGCTAGATAAATTTGGTGAATGATGAAACAAGTAAAGCCAAGATGATACTCTCATCCTATGCATATCTCCATTATTAGCCACCTGAAACAATAAATAAATAAGGGTGAGTCCATGACTCAATAAGTACATAATAAACGATAACATAACAACTTATCACATTCATCTCACTAACATCTTTTCTTTTTAGCAATGCTATGCATTTTATACTATATGATCATATGCACATCACATAGCTTATACCGGTATAGCTGAGTGAACACCTGTCGATGTCACACCCTCTCAATCCTTCATTACGCGGACATGCTTACTGAAGTATGTCTTCATGGCCACAAAAAGTAGGACATAGATGCCTACACAGGTTATCTTCTTCCATCATAAATGCATATTATGCAAATGCAATGATCTTGTTTACATTTAACATATCTCATAATCATTGTTTAATTTAGCAACATATAAACACCAAAGTAATTAAGAGTAATAGTGTAAATTAGCATGGCAACTAATTTACACATATAACACAACAAGACAAACAACCCATTTACCATTTTACCATGCACTTGCCTTTTTAACTACGTGAGATGGAGTGACATGTGGTTGATGTCAAACCCAAAGTTACACCTCCTACAATAGATAACCCAACTCAACGGTATGCCACAACAGTATATAACATCAAACATAACAAATACTGCAACTACGCATCTTCGTTTAGGCCAGCATCCACAAGTTTAGGACTACGGGGACAACCCGATAGGCCATGAGATACAATTGCAGGATAACATCATTAAGGAGGACTGATTGTGTGTGCCCCGACAGGACTCAGTTGAAGTGGGACTGAGCCAGTCAGCTAAGTCCGTGGAGGAGTCATCCACCTGCTAGTCCAGCCAGGTCATAGCACACACATAACCATTAGACCTACTTGTCAGGTCATGCATAGCACGAGACGAAGTCTAGGGCTACTTGTAGGGTAGCACCTAGGAGAAACCATGGGTAGGGTTTCTATCTTTGTAGATCTTGTAGTTAGTTGTAGTTCCTTAATAGTTCTAGTGTAGCATACAACTCCTGTGGTTACCTGGTCCTTGTAGTTCATTCTTATATTTTGCAACACGTAAACATATTCACATGGTTATGCTTCACTCATTTACGTACGCTTCTTATAGCTATTGCATCACAACCCCCTAGTCGGCACCGCGATAGAAGGGGGAGTAGTACAAGATTATGCTATTTCCATGAGATAGTCTGTGCCACTCAGCAGCGTCACAGGAAGGTGACTTCATAGACTTTTCAGTAAGAAATGACCGCACAATTCCACCCACTTTTGAAGACCACCGTCAGAACAAACTACAACCTGCTGATAGGACGAAAATGACCACAACTTGCTTGCTACACAATTTATGTGCCTCAAATCCATTGGCCATGTCTGAGAAGGCCCATATATTGTCCAATGCAAAGTACCAATATATCTCCAACAAACTCCCCCAACTGCAACACTACAAATAGAGCGGGTAGGAGTAGGCAAGGGAGGGACAATGAGCACGGGCTGGGGAATGAGCCCATGATACTTACCTAGAGGACACAAGCATGCATGGTCCTTTAGAACCTGACCTCTCAAGTCTCGATCTTCCAATTAAAACCAGCGAATTATACACCCCTAGAAATCCCTCTTTGACAACCAACATAACCCTGAGCCTTGGCTACAATGCAAGCAAACACTCGACACGATGGTCCAAGTTTCAAATGGTGAGGGGAAGTCAGGACATCGATTTTTTTCACTACCCTCTGTTCATGGTTAGTACTTCATTTCCAATTTTTACTTGCACACATGTATCATCATATCACGCATAATCACCTCATCTACCTTGCAAACCTTGGATTTCAAATTCACCGAGTGGGTGGATCAACCGTATCCAACATATGTCCAAGTTTATATATAAACTCTTCGGAACTGCCTAGATGAGCTACGAGAGGACCTGCAAACTGAGAAAATCAATAACAATGAGCTCCACAGGTAGAGGATTGGGGGATAGAATAATGAGGAGGTGATCAACCTCGACATTGACTACCACCCATAATGCTACTGCGTCAACCTAAGCTACAATTGCACCTACCACTACTGCGACAACCAGCCTTGTCCATGCCACCCTAACCATCGCCATTACATTTGGGTTCCCTATGGTATCTAAAAGACCATGTGGAGGTCTATCCATGTTTTTGATGAGTTATTGACTTGTGTTTGAGCTTGTAGTGCTCAGGTTTGAGTTTAAAATGTGTCTACTTTAGTCTTTAGCAATTTGGTTTGAGTGGTCATGATTGTGCTTAGAGTGGTTATGACCTTTGTGATCTTTATGGTGGTCGTGACCTAGAGAGGTCGTTCTTTAGAGTGGTCGTGACCTTTGTGACCTCTAGGATGGTCGTTCCATAGAGTAGTCCTTCCTAGAGTGGTCGTGACCTTTGTGATCTCTAGGGTGGTCGTGTCCTAGAGTGGTCGTGTGCTTTATGACCTCTAAGTGGTCATGGCCTTTGTGACCTCTAGAGTAGTCGTGGGCTTTGTGACCTCTAGGGTGGTCGTCATCTAGAGTGATCGTCGTCTTTGTGATCTCTAGAGTGGTTGTGACCTCTAAGGTAGTGGTTGTGACCTCTAAGGGAGTAGTTGTGATCACTTGGGACCTCTTAGGGAGTGGTCGTGATGACTTGGGGAGTGATCATGACCTCCATTGGAGTGGTCTTGAGTGGTTGTGGTCTCTATAGGAGTAGTCTTAACCTTTATAAAAGTGGTCGTGAACTCCATTGGAGTAGTTTTGAGTAGTCGTGACCTCTGATGGGAGTGGTCTTGATCTTTAACGACCACTAGGGAAGTGGTCGTGATCTCTGATAGAGTGGTCTAGACTATTATGGGAGTGATCTTGATCTCTAAGGACATCTTGAGAAGTAGTCCTAACCACTAAGAGAGTGGTCATGACCTTTGTAAAAGTGGTATGGAATGGTCTTGACCACTAAATAAGTAGTTGTGACCTCTAAGGGACTGGTTATGACCTTTGTAAGAGTGGTCACATCCAAGAGTGGCTTTGAGTGGTCATTACCAAGAGTGGTCTTTGACTTTGGGAAATCACAGCTAAGAGTGATCATGGACTAAAGTAGTCACAGTCAAGATTGGCCTTTGACTTTGAGGGGTCATGGCCTAGGTAACTCTATGTGTCCTTCAGTATTTATCACCACCCCCATCACTTTTTCTCAATGAATGGATAACACACACCATCTTTTCTTAGTGATTTGATTACTTGCATTAGCTTTTCTCAGTGAAGTGACAACACATAACAAATTTCCTGAGTAATTTAACAATGCATAGCAGATTTTCTTATTGATTTGACAAATCATAACATCTTTTCTCAGTGAAATCACAACACACAACTACTTTCCTGAGTGATTTGACAACACACACTAGCTTTTCTCAGTACTTCAACATCTCGTTGACCTATCCTATGCACTCCCATTACCTTAAATCTACTTTCGCAAAACTACACCATCACCGGCTATATAAATAAGGCACACCCTGGTACCCCACCACCATAGCCAACATTCCACTCGAGCTAACTTCGAAAATAGGTTGGGAGAAGAGAGGTAGTAGAGGTCACTCCGCTGAGGTTGGGGATTTTGGACTATGCAGCGATGCTTTGGAAGAGCAAGTGGGTTGTCAAGATGGGAGAACCTACCATGATGCACCTGTACTACGAGAGTTTCTGCACCTGCAATGCAACTACGGTAATCCGGTGTGGATAATTCAATCCACACATTCAGACACTACCACTCTGATGCACTACATGTGCAGGAATATCCACGTAACTGAATGTCACGTATCGATATTTCTCATTGCATGTTGCATTTTACATATGGCTAACATCATCAACACATATTCATAGTCATTGGAGCAATGCTACTTCTTCCAATGGATCGATGGGCCCAAGAAGTTTAATAGGGCATTCATCCAGTAAAAATACATGATGATCTACTCTGTTGTACCTAAGAATTTAACCTATTGGAAACCTTATACCCTAGAGGACAATGAAAAGACCGAGAAGGGGGAAGATAAAGGAAAGGCACCTATGGTCCCAAATGCCACTATTGAAGATAAAGTTATTTCGGACTCGGACAAGCTTAAGCTAGACCTAGAAGATGAGTTTTGGGTAGAACTCTATGAGAATAATTGGAAGAATGCCAAGGCTTACGCCTGTATGAACTTCAAGGAAAAGGCCCAAATAGACCCTGACACATACGATGTTTGACTGCAAACCTAACTTCTTTTCTATCCCTCTAGTGTTTTCAATTCCAAAAGATGCACACATAGCTTAACTGTAGTTTGGGTTGATGGTTCGCGCATGTTGCCGTTTGTATCGTAGGAGTAGTGAGGCTAACATATGCACCTAACCAAATCCTACACGCCACGTAATTTGAATTCATTATGAAGTGCTATGTCGGCTTGAAATTGTTTCATTAAACAAAATTATTACTCAACTTCTCTATGTGCATACAATGAAATTGTGAAACAAAAATCAAGCTTAATTTTTTGTAATATTTTATTTGAATAAAAAATTGTTGCTGCAAAGGCTTTGTTGCTAGATGAAATAGCAACAGAGCTTCTATCACCAACTGAACTAGAAACGAAGTTTCTGTCATCAATTCATTTGGCGAGCTTCCATCGTCAATTCATTTGGCAACATAGGCTTTGCTGCCATTTCATTTGGCGATGCACGACATGATCTTTGTCACCGACAAAGGCTCTGTCAATATAAACCCACGTGGCAAACCACGTAGAACTATCATCATTTAAAATAGCGATAGAGGTATATTTTGTAATTTTTCTGATGTATTTCTATGTAATATTATATAAAAAAATTTGTTTCATCACATGAACCTCTTTTTTGTCTAGTTCTATTTTTTTAATCCATAAGAGCATATATAATAGTAGTGACGACCGTTATCTATATGCTCATCCATGTCTTCTAAAAATAAAACTAAAGATAACTTCTACAATTGATGATATCTTAAGGTTGCCCCTATGAAATTCTATAATCTTCTAATTATAACATGGAAAAGATGTTTATTATTGACAATAACTTGTACGATAGTATTTTATACTATTCGTTAGCTATATTTTGTCTCTTCTATATCAGCAAAAATCTTACATAACAAAATATATAGACAGGTGACATCACACCATTATACCTACCCTAGTGTAACCCCACCAGCCAAGGGTTACATGAAAGTGTCGTCTTTGCACTGACAGGGAATATTCTCCGCAATAGCAACTATTTTAGAATTTTTCACTGTTCTACCCCCTTAAATTTTTTTTATAGAACTAGCCCTTGTGCGATTTTTTTTGCAAATCTAGCCCCGAGCCAAATTCCACTGTACCGGAGCGCAGGATTCCGATATGCCGCAATACCCGTGTGTGGGAAATCGTTGCTGTGACATCTGGCTGCAGCCGCGGCGTGTAGGCAACGCACTGCGGACCGAGGGCGCGGAAACTCAATTTCCAGGGAGCAGGAGCGCGAAAATTCGCTTTTCAGCGGCGGGGGTGCGGTAATTGCATTTACCGCAGTGCGATGCATGGTAATTGTGTGGCAGGGTCCTGTGCGCTGAAGCGAATGCCACTCTCCCAGTGCGCGGAAAGCGAATGCTGTGCTCCCCATGCGTTGAATATGCAAGCCCGGAAGCTAGATTTACAAAAAAAATGTACAGGGCTAGTTTGTAAACAAATTGGGAATGTCTACTTAACATTTGACTGATTTCTTTTTGGCAAATCAGTCAAATTTTGGACCATAGGATCAAAATCCACATTTCTCATTTGTCATGATCGACGACGGCATGTACCAAGAGATGGCGCGCATCAACGCCGGCGCAGTCAGCGGCATGCAACCTAAGATCAGCATCTGGAGCAATGGAGGCGTGAACAATGGCGAGGTCGGCATCGACCTGTTACAGCAAGTAGCCAGTGTGTACAAGATGTGCCGCCGCTGCTATCGACAATGCACGAGCAGACTAGCATGATACCGCCGGTGTGGATGGCTCGCTGCCTAATAACAGTGCCATGAACTAATGATCGTGGAATGCATTCGTCGTTGCGTGTCCTCTGCTACTTACAGATCTTTTTTCTCTCTCTCAATACATGCCACTTTTTATGTAGAGAAAAATAAAAAATTATTTTTCTAAGCTAGACAAAGAAAAATGGGATTGGTGAATCCTAATAGAAAATAAATAAATAACGGAGAAAAATGAAAAATAATTTTTCTAAGCTAGAAAAAGAAAAATAGGATTGGTGAACCCTAATAGAAAATAAATGAATCAAATCACCTATCTAAATACAGATCGGATAGATACAAAAATTGACTGAAATCAAAGAAAAAAACAGCCGACCCATTTTTAGCAATTCCCAAATAAATTTTAAGAGACTAGACCAGTAAACAGTTCACTATTTTACACGTATTCTGTTCATTGATGTCCACATTGTTGCAACTGTTACAGTTTAACTGTGTTGGATTAGCAGTCTCTTCTCGCAGGTCACGACGCGTACTCTAGGTACGCGCCATAGCGCCTATAGAACCTTCCAAGCCCAATTGCATTCTGTTCCTTCCCTAAATTTGCGGATAAATTCCTCCTCCCTTATCCGCCCATTTGTGCGGTGTATCTCGAGTTCAGATAAGTGGAGGAAGGTGGGGCGATGTGGTGGATCTTTAGCTCGATTCGTTTTAGTAAAGTTTCTTCCAAGACTCGACAATTTGGGATGGGATTAGTGGGAAAGATTCGATCTGTGGGTAGCCGGCGCTGGAATCATTGGAAGATTTGATTTTCAGCCGAAAGCGCCCTTCTTTGGAAGGCTGGGTCTGAATTAGCATACGAGATTTGGGTATATTGTGACACCGGAATGATGCGATCTTTGTGCTCTTTGTAGCGTATTGTGTCATGGCATTTGCAAGGCCACCTTGATTAGATGTAGAATGAGCTAGGCTGCGGCCATTATTGTGCAAGGTCCGGTTTCTTGCATACTTTCAGGTTTACTGTGGATGCAGTAGCTGTCCTTTCTTTAGTTTTCTTTGTGCAGATAATAGAGATTGAGATCGTTGTATACTTGTACTACTGCTTGGTTATTGTAATCAGTGGTACTTTCTTTGCTGTAACCATTACTGATTGAAGCCAATTTTCTTGTTCAGAACATTGCTTCCGTTAATACACAGTTGAGTAATTACTGAGTTACACATGGGAATTATTATCGTCAGCTCACTTGTTGCGCTTCTTGTACTGGGAGCCCTCTTTGTTATCCCAAGATCTAACAACAAAGGTAAAAGTCAAATCACTTGTACTTTTAACTGAAGTCAGTTCAAAATCATTGGCGCTGAATAATGTTGTGATACAGGTAAAGGAAACGGAACACATTCAAGAGGCAATGGAATGATGAATTCCATCTTCCATATTTGCATAGTGCATTTTTCTGTAATGCATGTACATCTAATTTACTTTAACAAATAATTTTTGGCTTTAACATATGCCCTGATGCTTTATGTCTGTTCATCTAAGGACAAGATTGTTTTAAGGTAATCCAAAATGCACGCCATTCTCATTTGTTGCTTACTGTTCAGACAACTTGGAGGAGCTATTCAAAGAAAGAGGTATCAACTCATAACACAAGGAAGGATTGTTGGGTCATAATTAATGACATGGTTGGAAAAATACATCTACCTCTCGAATGACTGTTAAGTTTGAAATTGGAAATTTTATATTGTTTTGTCTAGTGATTCGTCAATATTGTGATTGATCCAGGTTTACGATGTAACTCCATATGTGGAGGAGCATCCAGGTGGTGATGCCATTCTCAAAATGCTGGTGGTGATTCAACAGAGGGATTTTTCAGGTTTATAACTTCTCATCTATAGTTTACAACTGTACATCGTATTCTATCAATGTATAAATCAGGCTTTTGTGAAACATCTCATGTTACTGTTTTAGCATGAATCACAGAACTGTCAGATGCTCCTTTTCTACGTGAATGTTTTCTGCAGTTTTTCTGTAATTTAATAATCTTTTTGAGAGGTAGTAATTTAGTAACTGACAAGAGGTAGTAATTTAGTAACTGACAAGGCTAGACCTACGGATCTTTATATCCCAACTTAAATCATTCAGTCAACCAACTTAGTAAACATGTATCAAGAATATTTTTAGTTTTCCTCTTACGACAACAAGCAAAGGCAATCAGGCTCTCTGGTTTTTGAGAAGAAACACTAGGAGAGGATGCCTATCCATGATTTGCTATTGCTGGAATTATCCTGAGTTATTGTTCAATGATTTCCTGTTTTTGGGCAATGCTCATGTATTCTTGCTATCACCGAAACTGTCTGTCCGGCCCCTGAAAAACATTCTAGGTCCATATCCATGATCCCTGAGGATATGTATTCTTGCATGAGCACATTAATAATTTCGTGAACTAAATAGGAAGATCCAGATCATGAGTACTCCAAAGGGGTAAATTACTTTCTAAACAACAACATTGATGGTGATCTTTCTTATCCTATCCTTTTTCCCAAGGAGAGCAACATCTGATTTTGCTATTAGTATTTCCATTATTCACTTTCACAACTTTCGCGCCCTTTATTTTTTTTATGTCTAAGATAAATATAATAACTCAACGCGCTTTCAGCCCACAACATGGCACGAGAGTCTTTGATATCATCGAGGATTTCTGCATCGGCAAGTTGAAGGACTTATGACAAAGAGATGTTGTAGAAGCTCCAAATGTGAACCCTTGCGGTCTTTAAAGTTGTTTGAAGATGACGAGTGAAACTTTTTCCTAATTGTGATGAGGACTGCACCTAGCTTTGTGGTTCTGAATTCATCTTTGACCTGCTACTTTTACTAGTAAGAGTGTTTGGACATCATGGATGTACTGATGCGTTTTGAATGTTTTCTTAGATTATCTCTTTCAAAAATATATATGTTTTCATAAGTTTATGGTACTTTCTCATATCAGACAACGAATTGGACCAATTTCCGTATTGATTTTTACCATGATAATGAAAGGGCATTTTCTCAGTCCAATTCTCCCCTGGTCGTGTCTGAGAATTTCACAGCTGTTGGGCATGAGGGAACACGTTTTAACTTTGATATGGTCATACTCCTTTTCGACTTAGTACCTTTTGATTCCACTATGATTATTGATCAATACCAGAATAATTCCTTCATAGAAATTGGAGAGATAATTTACATAGATACAGCAAGTCTCGCTTGGGCTGCTTCAATGGTAGTCTTTACATTTTCTCTCATACTAGTAGTATTCAGGAAGTAATCCTCATGGATACAATAATAAAAGGTGACCTTTCAAGCTTTGGTCAGGTTTATCTATGAGATTGTATGACAGGAGTAAAATTACTAGCGCGAGAGACAGACAATTCTTCAATGGCGGCAAAACATCACATGATCTTATTTTTCTTGACATAAATCAATAATACAATGCTACACTCCCAGTGGTAATCGGAGAAAAAAGAAACAAAAAAGAAAGGCACTACTCTCATCTCCTAAAGTTTACACATGCACCGAGCGAGGAAGAAAAACTACTGTTCTTCCCTCCTCTGTCCCTGGAGGCCTGGACAAAGGCCAGAGCTCAGAGGGTGGTCACATTAGCTGCATCTCTAGTGTTCATCAGCTATGTAAAGGATTGGTACTCTTCTCTTTGCCAGCATCTCATGCAAAGAAGCTGGAAACATCATTGGTGAAACTCGGGTCGAACTCGAAGTCCACCAAGAAGTCGGTCTCCATGGCGGGCACCGGCGTGCTTGTCACGGCCACGAGCGCAGACACCACTTCTTGTAGCTCGGACTGCTCCCACCACTCTGCGTCGACCATCGGGAACGGGGCCATGGAGAGGTGGTTGGAATCCGAGGTCGCCGGCGAGACGAGCGACGGCGACACCGACACGCCCTGCGCGAAGCAGTTCTCCGGCGTGGACGGAGTGGAGAATGGGTTGTGCTCCGGCGCCAGACCGCTCACCGGCGAGGAGAAGCAGAACGGCATGTTGCTCCAGTCCTGGGGCTCCGCTGCCGCCAGCCCCTCGGTCTTCACTGTGAGGTTTGAGCTCAGGCTCTGAAGAAGGCTATGGGCATCCGGGTTCTGCACCGGCTGGCTCTTGCCGGCTGCTCCCTGGCCTGCCACCGCCTTCTGAACACAGGTGTGTGTGCCGTGGTAGATCACGTCAAAGACAGTCGAGTCCTCGTCGGTGCGCTGCACCTGTTTCGTCGCCGCGCATCCCTGAGAGTTGCGGTGCGTGCAACGGTAGTAGCCCCTGCAGTGTTCCACGATTCAGATCAGACATGCTGGACAAAACTTTGCAAAGGATCAGTTTTGAACTCTGAATTTTTTTTTTCAGAAAAGTTCGTGATCGTCAGGTCAGAACAAGATTAGCACAAAATAGCATCACCTATACATTTGGAACATTTTGTTTCTTTATAACATATTCAATCAGATGCAACAGGTGTGCGCCGCACTGTCCATCTAGTGAAAAAATAACACCATCCTCTGTTCCCATCTGACAACTGGAGGCCAAGCATTTGGGAACAGAGGAAACGCTGCAGCTTTCACTGATAGAAAGGACAGCCACAACATCCAAATCCAAAAGCAGAAACCTCGATGATCTCACAGAAAGAAAGGCCAATGATTTTGTTGCCACTTGCGAAAACATGTGCGGATTGGGTTCTGAAAAAGAAAAAACTTTGTGCTGAAATGTGCCAAAAGTGAAGTAGTACCTACCTTGGGTGCTTGGCTCCAAGAATCTCCTTCTGCCCATACTTCCTCCAGCTATGGCCATCATCGATCGCGATCTCCGCTCCTCCCGCTGAGATCACCCTAATCTGATGCTTCCGCTTCTCCATCGTCTTTCTGCAAATCCAAGAAGAAACATACACTTAGCAACTCAGCAAAAAGAAGCTGAAAAATCTACGGCAACTGATTCATCAATCATGAGTTCATGGCATGCTTTAACTTGTTCAGTAAGTATTCACCTCTTCTTGTTGGTCTTGAAAGGCATGCCGGAGACGTCGCTGAGGGGGCTGGGCGTGGCCGAGAGCGACGAGTCGAGGCCGGCGTCGCCCGCGGAGCGCCTGCGACCGTCGAAGCGCCCGGACTTGATCATGCCGATGGACCTCTCGGTGAGGGAGAAGATCTGCGAGGCCAGGTGCTTGCAGAGCTCGGGAGACCCTCCCAGCTGCACCTCGAGCTGCTTCACCAGCTCCTTGATGTGGCTCAGCTCGGTGACCACCAGGCGGCTGCCTCCATTGCAATCCATGCTATCCATCTCTTGCTCTTCCTTGCCGCTAGAAAATTCCTCTCCAACTCTCGAGGTTGTAGAAGCACAAGGCAAGCCAAGAACTGGTCAAAACGGTGTTGCAAAGTTGGAAGGCAAGAAAGAATTGCTCAAGGATTTCTCGAGGTGTGTGGAAGAGGCTAATGGAAGAGTGATTGGAGTTGAGGTGAGATGGTGAGTGGGGGGAGTGAAGCGAAGCGAGGAGAGGGGTGTTTATATAATGGGGGCAGGAAGAAGAGGAAGGAAGCGCGTTTGCGTTAAGTGAGGGGAAGCTTAGGATTTTGACCGGTGAGCTTAGTAGAGACTGAGATTTGATTGGCCAGTCGCATGCCGGATTCCGTTCCTGAATAAATATCATTCTAGGTTATTACACTTATATCAAGATACATCTACAAAAGATTGTATTATCTCTTTTTATTATATCTTTAGATGATGTGTTTTGCTCTAGTTAATGACATTTAAAATAGCTAAAGAGGAGGGATATAGAAGAAAAAATAGTAAAAAATCACCTCAAAATTATAGAATGACATGTATGCAATAACAAAGAGAGTTGTTAAAGGGTCCTAAAAGCTTCATCTTGGCCCCTTTGTTTGGAACATTGATCTTCACCATATGCATGTGAGCCAAGATGTTACTGCAGGAAAATTTTCTTTTGTATTAGAAGTTTGGAGAAATCGATATCACCCTGGGAACCAAATTGTTACTGTACCATGGGACCCGGTGGAAATCGGCGAATTAGAAGGTTCCCTGCACTGTGCCATGCGCTAGCTAGCTTGATCATGCTAAATATAATGAATTGTACATGCCATCTTATTTTTAGTTCGTTTTTTTTCGGTTAGTTATGCTATGCTGCGGAATCCAATTAGTCATGGGAATCGAGAAGGAACCAAACAAGCAGGTCTAGCTAAGCATGCACCATATAGAACATCTACTTGATGTTTTTTAGGCCTTTGAGATTGTGGGCACATCTAAAGAAAAGTTTGATATAAGCTTATGACGTTGCAATGTTGCCTTGTTCATATTGGGAATATGTATGGTTCCAAACATCGTTTTCCCGCTTTGTTTGGTGATGTGCTTTGGTCGGTACTCGCTGCACTACTCTTTTAGGCTGTTTCTGTGTTTTTAGCGTAATATCTTAAGCTACTCTTTTCACTCTGCTTCACACTGAAATCACTGGCTGGTATGAAAAACCGACAGTGCAATCGTGAGAATTTTTTCATTTTCGTGTTTTGTTGTCCCTTTTACACTTACATTTTTTCTCTGGGTTCATTATAGTCAAATGTTCAGAATTTGTGCCCACAAAGGACAGGTAAAATCCTACCTTTTGAAAAGACAATCAAGAGGGTCTTACTAAAGTTATTTTCTTATGACATCTGGTACAACACTGGATGATCAATCTTTGTCCTAAGTCTTCTATTACTGGTCTAACAATGATTATATATATATGAATCGATATTGATGTACAATATATATATGCAAATATTTGCTACACAGCCATTTGAATTGTTAGTAATTCATTAGAAAAAAGGAAAGTTAATTTGCTGAACGCCCATTTTATGGTAAGGTGATTTAGCGAAGTGTTTCTTTCACTACTACAGAACAGCACATCACTGCCGGTTCCAAAACCCCATCACTGCCGGTCATTGGCGCCGGCAGTGATTGGTCGGCAGTGATACTCGAGGATTATCACTGCCGCTCGAACCGGCGGTGATAAGGATTATCACCGCCGGTTCTACCTACAACGGCAAGATATTGGACTATCACCGCCGGATCAAACTAAAATCCGCCATGATAAGGACTATCACCGCCGGTCAAACCAAAATCCGGCGGTGATAAGGACTATCACCGCCGTTATATCTACAACCGCGAGGATATTGTACTAGCAATCGCCGGGTTGTACCATAATCCGACGATGATATATATATATCACCGCCGGTTTTCTCCAAGAACCGGCAGTGAAAATCTTGCATATTTTTGTGCAATATATATATATTTTATATAATTGTTTACGTGTCCATATGTTAGTATATAAAGCATCGTTCAAAGCATAATTCAAATATATGCATGTATCGACTAAGCATCGTTAAAATCATAATTCAAATATATTAAATTATGCATCATATAATTTGCTTTTACAATGTAGCTCGACTACATGTCATCCCGTTTGCTTTGATTTTACAATGAGTCGAAGTAGACATGTCACGCGTCTAGGCCGTAGGAATGAGGCGATGAGGCTACTCGTGGAACTCGCCGTTTGGATTGATGATCTCATCATGAATGAATCCGTGAATGTTCTTGAATTGCTATAATTTCGTGAGCAATAACTTATTGGTTCTCGCTTTGGGCGCTGTTTTGAAAAAAATGAAGTTACTTAATGATGATATTTGTTAAATAAAAAGGGCATCAAAGTGTAATTACGCACCATGGCTTCGTTATAGCCGACACTCTCGTGACAATTGAATGCATATTTGTACATACATAGAATGCACATAAATTGTTTCCGGGTTCTGCTTCATGCATGGGAAGTCATTTATTATTTCAAAATTTTTCCGGTATGGACGATACGAACACTTTTCTTGCGATATCGTCAAAAAGCCACGTGAATGATTTTGAATAGTAATTAAACTTAAATGCAATAGAATGGAATTTTGCTAGAGTAATAACGCAATGATCGAGTTTACATTGCTCATGTCCCAAAGGTCTTGGTACAGATTAGTTTGTTTTCTCATGGAGTCCAAGACAAAATCCTGCTAGCATCTAACTGGATGACGAGGAGGACCCGTGAAACTCGCACATATATGTCAACGTAGTCAATTACTCCCACATCGTACGTGTTATGCAAAAATAGTAAAACGATATTAGAAGTCGGAGATACGTGCTTGAAGTTATAGGGTAAAAGAACGGAGGTTTTGTATTGCGACTTCAAAAACATTAAATAAATAGTCTTCAACGAATCGTGGATTGTCGTTCACAAGTTTCTCGTTGACGAGCCCCGGATCTAAGAATGCTAGATTGTCATTGTTATTTCTTCTACATGTCTGTACCTCCATTCTACATAAGAAAGAAGTTAGAGATGCAATTAAACAGTACAGAAATGCTTAACGATATCTTGATGGACTTACAAAGTCCATAGTCTAAGTATGTTCACGTCCGGGCATCTTCTTTGGTACAACATATACACTCGTGAAAAGAACCCAGCAGATGTTATCCCCATTGTGAAAATCTTGCTCTGTATCCGATCGGGAACGCCTCCATACCATCGTTGGATCACGCATGTACCATCGATGGGCGCGCCGCATTGAGTTGTAAGGTTGTCGAAATGAGTGGTTCAACCGGCGGTTTTCCCATAACAAACTTCCACCGAGACCTTGCGCGAGCATCTAGTTGAACATCATCCGCTTGAGCATCCCGCTTTAACGTGTCGGCACTAGCCGCTTTGCAAATCTTGCTTTACGGATATGCGCTCGTAGTCCGATATTTTGCAAGGTTCGAAGCTTTGCCCGTCTTTTGCACTTTTGCCATACTCAAGAAAAACTTTTGCGCGTCGATCAACTTTAGTCTTCTTACTTGATGGCACCTTTTAAAGTGAGATGCTACGCAGCGCTTACATGCTTTTTCGCTCTTCCTCCATGTCGGTGATAGTTTCTTTTGTGGTTGTCCGGGTTCACAGATGGTTGAGATTTCTTCGAGGGCGGTGTCATTGCCGAGATGTTCCGTTGTTCGATTCTTCACGCTTTTGGATGAGGAGTCGGGCTTTTTCTCGTTGGTGCCGCGGAGGAGTTGGACTTTTCCCGTTGGCGGCGAGAAGGCGGAGGTCTCGTGTGGAGAGTGCGGTGATCATCATCGTCGTCGCCTCATCGTCCGAGCCAAACTTAATCAAGCTCTTGCGCCACGCGAGAAGCCATTCACGTTTTCTCCTAGCTTTTGTTCCCATCCTCGCCAGGATCTCTACCTCCATTTTTGGTATTGGCGGACGACAACATCGCCCACTTCCACTGGCTTATCACTGCGGATAATAAAAAAACCGGCGGTGATAGTGAATTATCACCGCCGGTTCGAGATCAACCCGGCGGTGAAAGTATTATCATCACGGTTCAAAAAAACCAAGAAGAATACTTGATTATCACTGCCGGTTTGTAGTATTAACCGGCGGTGATAAATCACTTCATTGCCGCTTAATGAGACAACCGCGTGATAAGCTCCGTCAATTATGTCAAAGTTTTCAAAGGATGATTGCTTTGGGATTTTTATATCCTATCAATTTTTATCCAAATTTTCGCAAATTTTTGGAGGAATACTTCAGACATGTAATATTTGATTTAAATATTTCCCTAAGTTTTGAAAAAGTTGTAAAATTATAAAAATCCAGATTGCTCACTGTTTTCATAGTTTTAATATTTCAAAATAAAAAATCCAAATTGCTCACTGTTTTAAAATCCTATCAATTTTTATCTAAATTTTCTGAAATTTTGGAAGAATACTTCAGACATGTAATATTAGATTTAAATTCAAACAAATGCATGAGACCAACCATCGCTTCAAAAATTCACACAAATACAAAAAAACACACAGATGAAGTCGAATTCACACAAATTGATACATATGACAAAAGAATACATTAATTGTTACATATCGAAAAATAAAATGTATTTCATTAGGACAACTAAGCTACGATTCGACCTTCGTCATGATCGCGGCGTATGTATGTAACCGTCCTCACTCTCTTCCATGAGACCGAGGTCAACGTCCTCTCCGAAAGGAGGAAGCTCATCGAATTGGTTGTACTCTTCCTCGTCGACAACATTCTCAACCCCGACAATCCTTCTTTTCCTTGAATAACCACGTGGCGCTCCTTGTTAGCCGGATCGGATACAAAAAGATTTGTGTAACACAATTAGCAAGTACGAATGGTTCTTCTCTCAGATCCGACCAGTTTTAGGTCCACGGTAGTGATGCCGCATTTGTCGATGTTCATGCTCCTGGAAGTCTTACCCATTGGCACCGAAAGAGAGGGACCTTCAAAGGTCCGTAATCAAGCTCCCAAATCTCTTCTATGAATCCGTAGTAGGTTTTCCTATCTCCGTTCTTTGTCGTGAGGCATCAATACGGATACCGCTGTTTTGGTTGGTGCTCTTTTTATCTTGTGCTCTTGTATAAAAAGTAAAACCATTTATATCGTATCCTTGGAATGTCCGAATTGTAGTGGACGGTCCTTGAGCCAACACTTTGAATCGAGCGCACTCTGTCTCCGTATGCATCATGTGCCTACGCAACCAATCGCCGGTTATGTCTATGCTCTCTCGCGATCCAACCTCTCGACTTCGTTGGGTTTGTTCGGATAGCATGCTCTTGTGCATGTTGACATACGGGCCACCACAACCGATTGTCCCAGGCTGAAATGTGCTTGTGTGAATGAAGCTAGATTGTTTGTACGGAGTGATTTCTGCCAGATGTCCCTTTTCCTGTAGCCTACCCTCATGTCGTGATGTAGGCACACCAATCGGTTTGAGATCCATGTAATCAACGCAGAACTCAATGACCTCCTCGGTTCCCCAACCATCTCGCAATGCAACCTTCCTACCGATGTCGGTTCTGAACATATTTCTTTATGACCCCATGAACCTCTCAAAAGGATACATCGATGTAGAAACACGGACCTAGAATCAGTATCTCTTTCACGATGTGAACAATGAGATGGACCATAATATCAAAAAAGATGGGGAAACACATCTCGAGCTGCAGAGAGTGTGGACCACGTCTTCTGTAGCTTATCTAGTTTCAATGGATTGATGGCCTTCGTGAAATCGCGTTGAAGAATGAACACAACTTCACAATTGGGTCTCGGACTTTCTCCGCGAACACCCTAATCGCAATTGGAAGCATCTGCGTCATCATCACGTGGCAATCGTGAGACTTCATACCAATTAATTTTAAGTCTTTCATTGAGACTAGTCTCTTTATGTTGGCGAGTATCCGGACGGAACTTTCACTCCGTGCAAGCATTCGCACATGCTAATTTTTTCTTTCTTGCTCGAGTGTAGCAGTGCGGGAAGGTACTTTTCCCCGTATCCATGTCTCGTGATGCGGCTCCTTCCCGAGTTTCATATCTTCAAGGTCCATCCGTGCTTGAGAGTATCTTTTGTTTTGCGGTATATCCAAGAAGATACCAAGCAAGTCGTCACACACGTTCTTCTCTATGTGCATGACGTCGATTGCGTGTCGCACTTCTAAGTCTTGCCAAGAAGGTAGGACCCAAAATATCGATCTCTTTTTCCACAAAGGAGCCTTATCACGGAACTCGGGATAGATGTACTTTGCTGCTCCTTTCCGTGGATAATTTTAAGATCCTTACAGCTGCAAATATCTCTCTCCCATGTGATTCTTGAGCTAAAGCGGTCTCCTTTGTCCCATCAAAAGCTTTCTTATTATTGCGGTATGGGTGATCCTTGCGGAGGAACCTACGATGCCGCATGTAAGACATTTTTCGACAGTTCTTGACCACCGACTAGTCTGTACCATCTAAGCATTGGGCGCATCCATTGAAGCCTTTTGTCGTCGGCCCGACAGTTACCAAGGCGGGGTAATCATTGATGGTTACGAACAACAATGCGCGTGAGGATAAAGTTCTCTTTTTATACTCATCCCATACCCGTACTCCATCGTTCCACAAGATTAGAAGATCTTCAACCAATAGTTTGAGGTACACATCGATATCGTTGCCGGGTTGCACAGGCCTTGGATCGATAGTGGCATCATAATGTACTTCCGCTTCATACAAAGCCAAGGAGGAAGGTTGTAGATACATAGAGTTACCGGCCAAGTGCTATGACGATCGCTCATGTTACCGAAAGGATTCATCCCATCCGTACTCAACCCGAACCTTATATTCCTTACATCATATGCAAAGTGCTTCTTATATTTTCATCGATGTTCCTCCATTGCACAGTCGTCGAGGTGTCCGAGCATTCCATCGTTCTTACGCTCTTGGCGTGCCATCGTAGCAATTGGGCATGCCTTTTGTTCGCAAACAATCGATTCGACGGGAATTATAGGAAAATACCACACCACCTTACGGGAGATCTCATCTTCTTACGCTTCACCCGACATCTTCATTATCGATGTCTTCATCGTTGCCCTTATACCGCTTTGCTTTGCAAACAACACGACCATCCAAGTCCGCAAACTCATTGCGATACAACATGCAATCGTTTGGACATGCGTGTATCCTTTGTACTTCCAATCCCAACGGGCGGACAACTGCTTGGCGATGCGTGCTTGTAGGCAACACGTTACCCTCTGTAAGCAAATCCCCAAGAGACATAAGAGCTCGGTGAAGCTCTTATCGGACCAACCATTGCTTGCCTTCAACTGCGAGAGTGTAAGCACGGTCCGCAATTTTTGTGCTCCTCCTGCGGCTGGGTACAATGGTGTCGTGGAGTCCTGTACCATATGTTGGAACTTTTGAAACTCTCTTTCACTCGTGAAGTCTCCTCCCATCACGCAACATTTGATCCAGATCTTCGTCGTGGTCGCCGACAAGCGTATCTTCAATCGCCGTCATACCGTTGTCTCCGTCATCTTCAATAATGTGTTGCCCTTCATGTACAATCTCATCTTCGCCGTGCTTGGTCCAACAGTATAGCCACCTTGAAACCTCTTGAAGCAAGTGTGCGTATCGACTCTATGGTAGAAAATAGCTTCGATTTTTGCGATCAACGCATGGACAGACATGTAGTCCGTCGATTCTTCGACTTGTGCGCCGCAATACGTTTAGAAAATAACTCACACCATTAAAAACTACGCCCCACAACGGTCCGTGTCATACATCCACCTTCGGTCCATCTACAATTAATTAAATCAAACATTACATACGCATATAATTGCAAATAACAAATAATTGTAGACAATTAGATTTAAAAACATATGTAGCAATTTTGACTATATTAAAATACATCAACCTTTTCCGTTATGTAAATATCCATATAGCAATTTTTAGTATTGTAAAAATGAAAATAATTGTAAATAGTTATGATATATTTAGACTATATCCAAATATATCAATCTTTTTCATTGCGTCAATATCCATCTTGCAATTCCTTATTATTTACAAATTTGGAAAAATTGTAAGCACTTAGGATATACTTTGAGTACATTAAAATATATCAAAGTTTTTTATTAGGTAAATATCCATCTAACAAGTTTTTATTATTTCAACATTTGAAAATACACCTTTTGTCATTATGTAAAAATCCACGTGGCAATTTTTATTATTTACAAAAATAGAGATCAAATTACTAACCTCGAAAAGAAGTACAATACAAATTTTAACAAATTTTTCGGCAGAGATCGTTGCAATATGCAAATCGAGCAAAGACAGAGCGCCTCTCGTCTTTGCTTGATCGGTCGAGGCGGGGTCTCGATTATATAGAACACTTATCACTGCCGGTTCTGCGCGAACCGGCGATGATAAGCTCGAATCGCGCGAAAAACATCTGCGCGGGAAGATAATATCACTGCCGGTCCTTGCTTTAACCCGGCAGTGAAAATGCAAGTATCCCTGCCGGTTTAAGCACGACCCGGCAGTGATATATCTCTGCCGGTTGTTGTCTCAAACCGGCAGTGATATCTTGGTTTTTACTGCCGGTTTGTTGCATGAACCGGCAGTGATAAGTTATCCCCCCCAACTTAACTTTCGAACCGGCAGAGATACGTTATCACTGCTGGCTCGGTCCTAACCGGCAGTGATATGCCGGCAAGGATTGGCTGTTCTGTAGTAGTGTTTTCCGACAAAAAGGTAGCCGGAAGTCAAAATAGTTAACAAATTAATTTTACACGGTTAAAGGAGCATAGCATAGCGAAGTGAAAATAAGGCCCTTATGGGACAACGGAAATATCAGATTATTTATGAAAGAACTATACTATTTTTTGTGTGATATTTTTGCAAAAGTTCTAACGTTCGAAACACGCCCTTAAGCCGAGCGCAATAGGATGAAACTGACTTATTTACAATGACCCGTTAGCTACCGACTGCCCTCCCAACACTGTTAGAATCTTATCCCAGAGAGAGGGAGAGAGAGACAGGAATTATTAGAGAGAGAGAGTGATGGGGATTATTTTTAAGGCCAATTGGGCTTATGATGTGACCAATTCAATCCTGCCCCTTCGCATGCTCGAACAGGAACCACACTAGCTGCTGTTCGTACAACCATCGATCCAGTGGAGTATAAAATATAAAGTATATATGGAAACTGGACAAACTACTGCCCGAAGAAGTATTATATCCTTCCATTATTTGTTGTTTAGCCACATATGTCATGTAACGTATATGACGAGTGTCTATTCCGCAGCCATTTGTTGATACCGTAATCATCAACTAGCCAATGGTCAGCCTTCCAAAAATAAAAAATGATCGCATGTGCTCTCAACCATTTCTTCAGCCGTTATCCAAGTCCGATCCGATGAGATTTTAAGTCTTAGATTAACTCCAGAATTTCTTTTGCTATAAGCAGAGGATGCTAATCTTGTCCACTGTAGATGCTGAGTAGCACGAACTGTCACTAACAAGAAGGGGGGCGTCTTAGCCATGTTACTTCATACCGATTTTCTTCAAGAAAAGCACCTACGCGCGCGTATATCAGCGTCCTCAGTTTACCGGTATTAGAATTCAATCTTCACAGTGCGTATCATCGATAAGATTGTAATCTTGGTAATATACTCTCCGCAGTCACACAAGAATGATGTTTTTTATTTTTCAAAGTCTACAAGATTTCCCTTTAACCATTAAATTCTCGTCATATAGTTGATGAATTTTGCAAAAGAGTAATATTATGAAAGCGTATATTTTTTATGATAAATTTACTCGTATCATTATCATACATCTAAAACATACGTTTTAAGCGGAATCTTTAATCAAAATTAATAGGGTTTGATTGTACACGGAGGTGTACGTCACTCTCTTGTGACGGGAGGGGTATCTATAAATGGTTACAAAAGTTCAGTTATATGACATGATAGTATAATCAACTTGTAGCTTTCTGCTTAGAGAAAAAGCTTATCTTTGTAGTAGTAAAGTATAATTAGTGGGATATGATGGTGAGCCCGCATCCCATTGGCGAAGCAACGTGGAAGCTGACAGGGTGGCAGGAATCAATGAAGTGACTTCAGCGGATGAATGACGCCTTACGTTGGAGAGAGAAGGCCAGTGCCAGTCAAGGGTCTGAGTGTGAGCATCGGAATGATCTTTTGTGGCCAACCATGGTTCCAAACTTCCAATCTATGTGTCTTTCATTTGTGCCTTCGTGGTGTGTGTGTGTATGATATAAATTCGAAAGGAATTTGATGGCTAAGTTCTGGGATCTTAGTTTGGACCAACTGCAGTAACTGTGTGGAAGAGAAAGGAACATAAGCTCCTACATATATTAATTAGATATTGTTTCTATGAAATTCTAATGAAATGCCTATGTTCCAAGTGATTACATGGGGATTTCATGTGTTTCAAACATATGCCTGACATACTCACAACATTCCGACCATATCATAATTAGTTAATAACTGAACTATAATTTTACTTACTCAAGTTGTAAGAAAACCAGATTTCATAACCTCTGAAACTATATTTTTTTAAAATCTTGTAGCTTGTGCTAAACACAAGTTCTGTTGGAACAGTGCTAAGTGACAGAATGAAATTTCTTACAAAAAAATCATAGGATCAATTGCCAAAGGTCTTTGGAAGTTCACCAATTCATATATATACCTAGATATCCATGATGCATCCCCTAGCTAGCCAATATTTTTCAATTAAATTCTATTGGAACGAGGCTCATCGATACATGATTTTTTTTCACTAAAAAGGTTGTGGTACCTACTGTCAAAGGTTTTTTTTTGACAGTTCCACCAATTTATATATAACTAAATCCATGATCCATCCCCTTGCAATATTATTCGTAGGAAACAAATTAATAGCAGCACTCTCCACATGCCCATGAGAAGCAGAAGATCGGGAGGCGCTACCATGAGTAGCACTAGAGGTGAGGGTGGCGAAACAGGATAAGGAAGCTTTGGATATTTTTTTTCCCTCTTCGCTTAATTGTTTTTCTATGCTTTGGCATCTATCTATTCAAATGGAACTCGGCAAACAACTACTATGTTTCTATACGGTGATATGTGTTATATGTTGGCTCTCGATTATTTCATAGTTGATAAGGAGTCATATTTGTAAATTTGTTCAGCTAAAGACCAAACTTAAAAAAAATAGATGAAAAGATAAGAAGAATTGTCAAAAACTTGAGGATAAGCTCAACACAAACGACATGTGCAACATCTGCAATATAAGTACAACCTAAACAATTGAATCCATACGGCCCCAGCAAGACAAGGACATCGCATTGGGTGGGTGGGAGTAACTGCCGAAAACAAACAACGCTTCCAAATTTTTTTCCATGTCACTGATCCCATCACTGAAAGGTACGCTTGTTGCATCAACGCGTCTTTCTTACCGGTTCAGGGGTTCTTTTTCTTACCCACGTGTTTGTATAGTTGATGAATATGTATGTATTAAGGGTGAGCGCGAGAAAAAAAATATTAATCTGAAAGTTTGATTGCTTCTCTAGCGAAGCGCTACGCGCAGGGGAAAGCATCAGTAGCGACAAAATAAAACATGGTGTGTGTATATATATATGAGAGGTGCTTTTCATCACATAAGACTTTTCGTGAAAAACCACAGTACCACACAACACATAGGAGTACTAACTCGAAATATGACCTGAGCAACCCTTTCGGTATTAAATGGGATCAAATGATCAATAGTACTATTTTACAACTAGTATAAAACTATTCTTCATGTGCCACTTGTCTATGACCCATTAATTTTACCTTCAAGTGGTACTTGCTGGTGGCTGATTAATCAACGAAGGCCACCACGCACGTACGGGTGAATGCATGTGAAATTCCCCGAGTGGACGCGCGTACGTACGTACGCGGTGGGCATCGCGTGTGCCGGGAGCACACCGGCCACGAAGCAGGCGTATGTACGCGCGCGCGCCGCGCCGCGCCGCAGCCGACGACACAAAAAGGCGTCGTCCCCCTTGAGCTCACACGGCGATGCGCGCCGTGCGGCCGGTGGCGGGCGCGCGACGTGCCGCCAGGGTGATCGGCTGCTTCCTCCTGATGCCATGTTTTCTGTCGCGCGGACGGGGGGGCATGTGAAGCCGTGTGCGCTGTTTCACTGTCTTTTCTTGGACTTTCTCGTCTCGTCTCGATCGACTGCCTGTACGAAGAAAGAAGCTGGTGATGTTATGTGGATGTATGCAGGATGAAGCTGATCACTAGATTTCGGTAAGTGCCATGGGCTTCCAAAGGGTTACGACCTGGTACTCCTGGACAGCTCTCGTACGGTACTGGTCCTCCTGTGAACAACACATGGTCGGTATAGTGTTGTTTTGGTCCAAGTAATCGGGAAAAGGAAAGGAATATATTTCCCTGTTGAACTTTTCCAAATAATATTTACATGTACTGTAGGCCTGCAGTGACAACTGTAATACCCGGCCCATTAATTGTGCAGGCTCATGTAAACTGATGGTAGGATTAGTCCCATATTGGTTGTATAAAGTGACTTGTAGTAGTATATAATATATGTTGGGTCCAAACATAGCATCACTGGGTTAACCTTTTGCACGAAACGAAGATAAAATTGAAAGTTGTATGCAATGCATGTGCAGGTCGGATCCACCCTATTGGTGGACTGGATATTGAACGAAATTTAGGCGAGATTGTTACAGCGACCCTGATAGCTCAGTTCCAATTTATTGGCCAGTAATCTGGTGCATCGACTTGGTGCCATCAATTGACTTTTCTTGAAGAGTTACCTCTACCAATACGATTTGGACATTCATTTATCAATTAAAAATATTATATATTTTTAAAGAAGAGCTTTAAACTAATCTTTGCACTTGCATGATATGAAAGGATTAATTCAAATTCTTTGCAAAATAAGTTCTGAATTGATGTTGCATAGCAGCTCACTCTCCGCCGCTGGTGAGAGAGGCAATCCAGCGCCTCTCGTGCAGTCAACTTAATGGATGGAACAAGGTCATACTGTCAATGTCATTGTAATGCTGCAAATTTGTCCTTTAGTCTCCAATAAGGCTTTCAGTGTGATCTAATTTTTCAGCCTGTATAGCCAAAGAAAAAACTTAAATCACCTACTTGGATTATATATCTACCTGGACCACCCATACGCACCTTAAATCACCTGTTAAAAACTTCAGATTATTCTAATGTCTTCCGACCTTCTTCGAGGAAACTTCTTGTTGAACTTTCTACTCCTTAATTTGACGAAATGATTTTGAACATTTAAATATCTATATGTAGTGGAATATATAGCAAGTAAACAATACGTATTGATCAGAAATCGAAAGGTGCAGGAGTACCTGCTGAAACTACCTGTTTCTTTTCTGAAATCCAATGGAAAGACAGCAAACTAGCTAGAAAAAATGAAAACCAAATGACTGGCTAGTACTTGGTTTGAAGTAACAACCTTAACGTAATCTATTGTCAACTTGCATTTCAGCAGTAATCCACACATGACAGAAGAAACATTTTGCAAGTACTTGTTTTCTAGGACGTACTTATACACCTGTACCTGTATGTTGGAATTACTAGTTCTTTCTGCAAATAGCAGATAGGAATAGATATTAGATGCAAATTCAGTAACATAAGGAGCTTGATACTCTCACAAGTTATTTAAGGCCACTTTGTGCCCTATATATGGTATATGTATAGTACTATAGTAGTGCACATCATATACGATTGGCCGTCAAAAGGCGGGTGAATCTAAGCTCAAATTATTGGTGGGAGCATGGATGGTAGCTGTTTTTGTCACTGTGACTTTCTCACGAACTTGCTTAATTTCTGGGCTGATGTGGTTATTGACCACACCAGAACATAGAAAGAAACAAGTTTGTACTTGCACATCAATTACATTAAGAAAACAAAGTCAAAAACTGCGAGGAAAGTCAAGGAATCGAAATTAAAACCATGTGCAAGGTCGTACAATACATCGGTTATATTTTGTCCTCGGATGTCTTCAACAGAATGGTCATGTATATACGTTCTTAGAAAGTTACATGATAGAAATATCCATCTGTCATCGTTAAATATATGTTTGTGAGAAAAGTTATCAAGCCAGGGAACTTTAGAATGCTCTAGCACCAAAGTGGAATTCTAATTGATTGTTGAGTTTCATGAGCACCACAAAATGGGCGCTCTACTCAAAGTTAAATTTATCAAAAACCCTTAATTAGAATTTGGGGCTTACGCAAAGTTTTACCTAAACAAACAATGAGGGCATGTACAATAAGGCCATCTCAATTTACTCTTAGCATATCCACGTCAGCTTTGTCCTATGTGGAAGAGTGAGAAAAAAGAAGAGAGCTAGCTCTTATTTAGTACTAGTAAGCATTACACGGGAGTATAGGTAGATTAGTTATATACAAAAGAGAAGAAATAGTTAATGCACGGCATCTAAAGCCAAAATTTAAAGATAGCTATTGTATAAGTTGATTTTAGTGCTTACTTTAGATGACATAGCTAGATGGGAGATGAAGTAACCAGCTGACTTTATTATTGTACTTGCCCTTATTGTTCTCTGAGGCATTCACCGATCTACGCTAACTCCGTATACGCTTAGAACCAAGCACATAATAAGAGCTAGATTAAGCATTTTTATTGTGTCTAGCTAGATTCAGTACGTATACAATTTTCTGCTAAATCGCCGACTTGATAGGATCCCAGTTGACTGTAAATAGACGATGCATGCAGCGCCTTCAGGTCTTCTAGATGATAAAAACATGATGACGTACGACGATGACAACAATGCTTATATCTTTAAAATTTGTGGAGAATGTAATTAGAAATGTTTGATTGATGTTTGCAGAAAAAGTAGGCAATCTAAAATATCAAGATAGTGAGCAAGCTAAAGCTACAAATTATCACATTCACATCAATTTCTCTCAAGAGGATGGAAATTAAACAAATTGATTTCAATTGGCAAGTTGCTGCCTACAATGACATGCGCGGTGGCCGGTGCATGTCCGACCCTCGTACTCAAATCAGAGTCGGTGAGGCCCAACTTGTCACAAACTCACAATTGCACGTCGGGCTATGGCACGTCAGATTTCCCTCCCTTCTCGGCGGTGGGTTCCACTATGTTCGCAAGTAGGGATGGCAACGGCCGGGGAAAATCTCCGCGGGGAGTACCCTCCTATTCCCGATCCTCGATAAGCAAAATTTTTTCGTCCCCGTCTCCGACCCCGTACACGAGGCTTAATTCTCCCGCGTCCTCGATCCCCGACGGGTTTGCGGGGCCCCGACGGGGACTAATCCCCGAAAATGCTATATAAAAGATCACATGTTACATGAATAAATCACTAGATTAATAGTGCATGTGTGATTAAGTGTGAGTGAATCACGAGAGTAATTCATATTTAGCATGTTTATTAATAATGACCTCACACATATTCTTTTTTCTTTTGAGAATAATCATTTGCTCCCACCTAGTAGTGATAACGCGGGGACGGGGATCGGGGACGGGGAATGGTGGAACATCCCCGTCCCCGCGATCCCCGACGGGGACAACATTTTCCCCGATAAACCCCTCACGGGGCGAGATTTCCCCCGTCCCCGTCCCCTAATAGGAGAATTCCCTGCGGGGAAACGGAGATCGGGCCGGGGCCCTATTGCCATCCCTATTCGCAAGTGGCCTTTTCTTCTCCCACTCTCCTAGATCTGAGCGGCAGCGGCGAGTAGGACGATGGTGTTTGCGAGCCTAGATCTGAGAAGCAAGGGGGACGATGGTCGCGGTTTGCTCTCCTCGATGGTTACAGCGACAACAACCATGACGACGACGACCACAGTGACATCTTCATACTTCTGTTCATCATCCCACCACATGTTGATTAATTGCGAGGTTCCGTAAAAAGGCTATGCAAACAAATAGGGACCTAAAGCGGTAGCTAGGGGAGTCTAGGAGGAGGGGAGCGTGGCTGGTGACGGTGGTCACTAGAGGGACATGACGCACAAAGCCACGACACATCGCGCGCGAGAGAGAGAAGGCAGACGTGAGTGGGAGTGAGAGGGGGAGGAGGATGCGAGAGGGAGAGAGCTAGGTTGCAAGAGGGAGTAGGTGGTCGAGAGGGATAGGGTTTAGGAGCATGCGCGGGCAGAGCTAAGAGAGATCGCATGGCCCCAGTACGGGCCAATTAGCTGGGTTTTACAGTGTCGTCCAACAAGCCAACTCGCTAGACATGACATAGCCCAGCCAACCATGCTGTACCCGCCCAGCCTACCATGCGCAGAGAGATCGCATGGCCCCAGTACGGGCCAATTAGCTGGGTCATACAGTGCCGTCCGACAAGCCAACTCGTTAGACATAACATAGCCCAGCCAACCATGCTGTACCCGCCCAGCCTACCATGCGCTGTGCAGTCCCTTTCCGGCCGAGCCTCGGCAGGCCCAACTCCCAGGTCTACTCCTAAATACTCCTCTATCTAATGTGGTCAAACATGCAGGAGCTCAATCCAATAATTTTGGCCACTTGTTTGACGGGGCAATTCCTGCATGAGGCCATATATTCATGCCTGTCTTTATCAGCGATGTTCATGGAAATGTCAGAGAAGGTAACGTAGAGATCGATCTAGAGGATATGTATAGTACGGGTGATAGGGATCGAATGCAGATATGAATCGAAATATGCATGCATGGTACCGATTTTTACATATGGGTTCTTTCAGGACAGAGAACGAAAACATTGTTAAGTTAGGTTCTGCTTGAATTAGTCTAGTTTTTGGGTTCCAGATTGGACAAATCTTAACAAAGATGAGACAGACAATTTAATTTTTGGAATGTGACTGGAACATGCTATAAAATTCCAATTTGACAACTGGACTTTTGGAATAAGGCAAAAACAAATAATGAATAGATATTATACCTCTAGCCAGCTGATTTTAGCTCCCATGCAAATAGAACAAGAAATGTGTTGGTAACGTGTATTTCTAAATAGAGGATGTTTTAGGATTTTGTAATTCAACTAAGACACGTGTAGAAATAATCAAATCATCCTTCTTTATTAGCTCACTTTTTGTTGTTAGATGGTGTGTTACTTTATTCCACAGTAATAAATAATATTAGGAATAATATGGTAAGAGTTTGCAAATGTAACAACAATTAAAAGTTGTTTCAAAATTATTGAATGACATGTATTTAGGAACAACATCTGAAAGCTAAAATGACATGTATTAGGAATGGAGGGATTATAACTTTACCCATTATAACTTTAAATAAATATCCTGCAGTCATCGTTAAATATGTGTTTGTGAGAAAAGTTGTCAAGCCAGGAAACCTTAGTAGGCTCTAGCACAAGGTGCAAAATGATTTTGGCCGGGATGAAATTCAAAATCTAGGCGGGATAAAAAATTAAAAAAAAAATCAAAATATTACAGTGATTTAAGATATTTCAGCAAATTTCACCGAATTTTTGGGTATTTTGATCGAATTTTATATTGTTTGGACCAGTTTTTATTATTTTTGGACCGGATTTGGTGCTATTTTTTTAGAGAATTACAATGTTATTTATGAGGAATATATGTAAAAATTTTGCAATACACTCACAAATGGACGAGAGGTCAGTTGGTAGAGATGGAGGGAGGGCTAAGTCTATGAGAGCCTGAGAGGTCCCGGTTCAAATCCTCAATCTTTCATCGCTGCTTGAGCAAAAAAATGCTAAAAATAATGGGTAGGAAACGCGTGGGACTCGAATCAGGATTCAAATTTTTTTTTCGGATAAAATCTCACCTGAGACCGAAATCCGAAATTTTGTCGAGATATAGGTATTTCGGACAAATCTCATCTAAAATTCAAATCCGGTCCGTTTGCTATCGAGAAAAAGCGAAATTCGGCCATTTTACCGAAATTTCGAGCAAAATACCAGAAATTTTAGCAGTTTTGCACCAGCTGAAAAGTGGTTCAAACGACAACAAAACATTTTACAATTTTTTATGGAGAGTCCTGACACATTTATGATATTTTCATAAAATTTTCAGATAATTATGAAGCCTGCCTAATTTTCAAAAATTCAAAGATTGCTACTGTCCTGATAAAACGCTGACCGGCAATTTTGAACTGAATGAAAAATAGGACAAACCACGTTAGAAATATTTGAAATTTTTTGTGGATGATTATGATATATCAATAATATTTTCATAAAATTTTTAGGTGATGGTGAAGCTCGAGGAAGTTTTAAAAATTCGGACAGCGGTGATATCCGGATGGAACATGGTTGAAAGTACGTTAGAAAATTTTGAAATTTTGATTGGATGGTCGTGATGCATCATTAACCTTGCCTTAAATTTTTTAGATGATTATCAATGTGTGAAGCTAAAAATTTTGGTAGCATTTCGACTGAAATTCGGAATTTAAGAGTCACAATTGGAAACAATCAATGTATATTTGCATGATAATTAATAGGCATGAAATAAAATCGATACATATGACAATTTATTAAATATTTGCATCACAATAAAATCAATGTATATTTGCATCACGTTACTTTTTACTATCCACAAAATAGCATTTCACTTGCTATTACATAAGATTTTATTATACTAAAATGAAGTGAACTATCAGAATAAAAATTTAGTTTCATTTATCGCCCTATAGTAAAATAATATATGTAAGGTCATAAACGTTACTGTAATAGATGGTAAAATCAAATGAGAACTACTTGTAAAATGTTATGCGTCTATTCACTAGTAAAATCTTACATACATCAGTAATTTGGTGTTCATTTGGCAGTAAACCACCTTTATCATGTAAACTTTGAAAATCACATGTACATGTTTTGAAAAATTCTCGAAAAAAAATACCATATGTAGAACAGGTCAGCTTCTTCAACCCTGCAAATTTTGACTACCAAACTCAATGGCATTTGAATTATATGAAATTGACAAGCAGCAAATAAACAGTGCTAAGCAGCGACAAAATAACTATTCAACTAGATTTGTCTTTTTCATATCTTTCAAATGAAATTGATTTTTTTCTTAAAATTTTGCAAGTTATATAATATCACCTCCCCTACATATGGTAATGGTTTGAAATTTGTTAACACATTTACAAGTTAATTTCATGAAATTTAGGTGTTTATTTGGCAGTAAATACCCTTAACATGTAAATTAAATAAAACTCAAATAAATAGTGCTAAGCAGCGACAAAATAACTATTCAACTAGATTTGTCTTTTTCATATCTTTCAAATGAAATTGATTTTTTTCTTAAAATTTTGCAAAGTTATATAATATCACCTCCCCTACATATGGTAATGGTTTGAAATTTTTTAACACATTTACAAGTTAATTTCATGAAATTCAGGTGTTTATTTGGCAGTAAATACCCTTAACATGTAAATTAAATAAAACTAACACATTTACAAGTTAATTTCATGAAATTTAGGTGTTTATTTGGCAGTAAATACCCTTAACATGTAAATTAAATAAAACTCAAATGTAAATGTTTTAAAAAATTCTCAAAGAAATATCATTCTTAGGGGAGGTAAGCTTCCATAACTCTTCAAAATTTGAAGACCAAACTCAACGGCATTT